>CM035227.1:79132877-79878290 GCA_020226215.1 Sindora glabra
TCTTTTCTTCCTTTTCTTCTTCCTAAAATTATTTATTTGACACCATTTTTTTTTGTATTTATGGTGTTTTATTTTTTTTTTAACAATCAAAGTTATAAATCAACTTATCCAACTAGCAGCACTAAGTAAGGACCTCTAAGTGATAGCCAAACTCATATAATGTGTCTAAGTTCCCTCAAACTCTAAGGTTCAAGTTTACTTGGGCAGTGGCTTTGGATGTACATAGTATGGCTAGGCTAGAAATGAGGGTCCAAGGCTTAAAGTGGCTAACTAGGGGCAAAGCTGAAAAGTTTAGGGTAAATCAAAGAAAAGGATTCAAATAAGCCAAACAAATAAAAAGAAAGGTGAAGAAACATGGCCTCATCATTTCTGACATGCAAAATACATAAAATGTAGCCTCAAAAAGACCAAATGCAAGTTCTAGAGCAAAAAGTCAAGAGTGATGACATAATCCCTCAAGAAGAAAAAAAAATGAGCTTTAATTTCTAATGTGAAAATTGCTTAAAAGGCTCAAATCTCACAAGGATCAATTATGCTTATTACTCTTAGCTTCAAACTTTAGATTTTCCTGATTAAGTTACCAGATAATCATTAAAGGAGCAAGGCATGAATCAATCACTTTATTCAAAAGATTGCCTTAAAATTTTTTTTATATCATTGAAATTGGAGCAAATTTCAGTACCCTAAATCAATCAAGCAAGTTCAAGTGCAAAACATTGCAAAGCATTCTAAACACTGCTCCCCCACACTTAAAATTGGACATTGTCCTCAATGTACAAATAAGGTAAATGGGAAAAGAGACAGAGAATAGATGGGGACTGAAACTTCCCTGACAAGTGGAGCATGGTGGCCCAGTATAGATCATGATTGCAGGGAGATCCAGAAGTAGAGACAGAGTAGGAGAGAGAGAGGAGGCTGGTAATCTAGAAGAAAGAAGATACAATACTAGAAAAATAGGCTGTTAGTTATTACAGAGTAAATGAAAGTGCAAGAAAATAAAAGAGAAATAGTAAATATAATAAAGAGTAAATGAAAGTGCATAGTCAATATAAGTACAGACAGATAAATGGAAGTAGAAAGTAGAAATAAGTAAAAAGAAAACAGAATAGCTAAGTAAAAAGGAAAAATAAACGGTGCGAGCTACTGAGCAGGAGGGTCCGGGTCAGCTGGGGAAGAGGGGTGGAAAAGCTGGAACAGAGCTCAACCATGCTCTCAATATGTCGAGATCGCCTGTCCAAGTCGTCATAAAGTCCCTCGATCCTCATCTGACGCTCGGATATAAGCCGGAGCTCAGCCAGAATCTGCTGCTGACCAGAAAGTATATCCCGGAAGTAGGCCTCGGATGGAACTCTGCTCCCCACAGAAGATGATGGACCCCATATCAGGAGCTAGATCATGATTGCCATCATCTCTGGAATATGCTGCTCCTCCTCATGGGGCTACTGTTGCTGCTGCACAGGCTGGATCCCCATAGCTAGAAGAATGCCCCTTCGGAAGGGTGCCATGTGAGAGACTATAGTGAGGGATCCATATGGTCGATCAAAAACTCCTAACCGCCTGGCTAGTCTAGTGATATATAGACCAGCAGTTATGCTCGCAGCTCTCCTGTCTGATGCCTGAGTCGAGAAGAAGTGAGCGAAGGCGCCTCCAATGTGAATAGGCACTCTCTGAATCATGCTGTATAAGAAGAGTATATCGGCAGTGCTCACAACCCCATGATTGTGCCCCCGTCCACTCAAAGTGTGACTGAAGATAGAGTGGAGCACTCGCCAGGCAACCTTCCTAAGGCTAGACGCCTTGCTCTTGGTGGATCATAAGTGTTCCCAGTAGCTATATCAGTCCATACTCGCCACTCCTGGGTCCCGTGGGGTAGTCCTACCAGCATGTCATGATACTTTGGAGTAGTCACAAACTCCACAAAATAAAGTCCCAGGCGGATGGAAAGCTGGGTCACACTCATAGAATATGCAACTCCTCCTAGACGGAACTACACAGTGTCAGCCTAATCGACTGTCCCAAAATATCTCTCAAGTAGAATGTGCTAAGAAACTCCAAAGTGAGCTCCCTGTAGGTAGGCTCTCTAATCTGAAAGAAGACCTCCCAAGCTCCTACACTAATGAGCTCACGAATCTCATCCTCCAGGCCAAACTCTCTCAACACTGCCCAGTCGAGGTATCTGCCCTCCACAAATGACCGGTCCTTATGTCTATCAAAGGCTTGAATGTGAGCCTCTTCTGTGAAATCCAAGAAAGAATGTGTTGGTCCTCTAGAGGAGGTCCCTCTAGAAGTACTACCCTTGGTAGTTTTCCTGGCAGTGGTCTTTTGCCTCTTAGACATGATTTGCAAAAGGAAATGACGAAGTGAGAAAGAGTATTAACAGTGTATCAGTCAGCAGATTCCAAAAACAAAAATTCAGCAGGCACTTTCAATATCCAATCAATCAAAATGAAGCACAATTCAAAATTCAATGCCATGAATGCAAATAAGTGGTCATATCAATAAGGTAAAGTAGGCAATTAGTCAATCAATCAGTAAAGTTCAAAAGATTTCAGTTCAAGCAATCAAAGAGTTTAAGTTCAATCAGTCAAAGATTCAATAAACATAAGTAAGTGCATTGGAGTTCAATAAACATCAAAGTCAACCAATCAAACATTTCAAGTCCTATAAAGCAGAGATTCAAACTCAATCCATTAATCAAAGATGCAAATTCAATCAATCAAACTTGTGAATTCCTATGAACATTCCTATGCAAATTCAATCAATCAATCAAACATTAAACCTCAAAGGATATGAACATTCCTATGAATTCTAACATGCATTAAGGTTCAATAAACATAGTAATTGCAAATTACTTCAAAAATTTCAAAGAAAATGCACTTACCTTGTGAATTGCAGATGAAAACCCTAGGTTCTTGTTGAAATCAGAAGAGGAATCCAAATTGTGAAATCAAACCGATTGAATGGAAAATCAAGTAGTAAAACAACTTTAAATAGCCAAATAAAGCACTTTAATCGGTGGGTTTTGGCAAAATGATGACCGAAAATGCAGAGAGAGAGGTTAGGGCAACAAGGAAGAAGAAGAAAATGGGGGAAAATGAGTGAAAATCTGGGTTTTTGACCATTAAAAGCTCGTCTGCCCAGGAACACGGGGTCCAACATGGTCCATGTGGTACCCCATGTTTCTCTGCGGATGAGTGTTCTGAGTTTCGTAAACTTACACGGGGTCTGACATACCCTGTGTTCTTCACCGTGTTTCTCTCTGGAAGGCTCATGTTCAAAAATCCTTATCATTGGTTTAGCCAGTGAGGTACACGGGGTAATACACTACCCGTGTTCAACACCGTGTATCTCTCTTGAACTTCATGAAAATCACAAAGCTTTTACGCTAACCAGACAGTGAGGAACACGGGTTATGACACGCCCCGTGTTCAGTACTGTGTTTATCACTGGATTGCGATGAAAATCATAAATCCTTTTAGACTGGCCAGATAGTGAGGAACACGGGGTATGACACGGCCCGTGTTGTACACCGTGTTTCTCACTGGACTGCGTTTTGAGCCCTCTGTGCAAGAAAACATGCATTCATGCCTAATCTACCTCAGAGACAGAGATCACATGCAAAATGAACATCTTAAATCAACACTTCATGACTTAAATGCCTCAACTACTCAGAAACTCAGATTGAAAAGGAGAAAACTAAGAATTAAAAGCAAGAAAACAGAGAAATAAGCTTGGGTTGCCTCCCAAGAAGCGCTTGTTTAAGGTCATAAGCTCGACCCCTGTTTTTATCAGTCTGGAGCTTCCATTAGTGGTGGCCCGGTAACATAATGCTTCAATCTTTGGCTATTAACTTTGAAATTTCCGGTGCTTTCACTCCAAATGTCCACGGCTCCAAATGGATACACCTTCTTCACAAGATATGGTCCAGTCCACCTTGTCTTAAGCTTCCTGGAAATAGCTTGAATCTTGAACTGAATAACAGCACCAAGTCTCCTTCATGAAATTCCCTTCTAAGAATGCACTTGTCATGCCAAACCTTTGTTCTTTCTTTATATATCTTGGCATTATCGTAAGCTTCATTTCTCAGTTCTTCAAGCTCAAGAAGTTGGGGCTTTCTCTTTTCCCCAGCAGATTGCAAATCAAAGTTGAGCAACTTGATTGCTCAATACGCCTTATGTTCCATCTCTACTGGTAAATGACAGTGCTTTCCATAGATGAGCTGAAATGGTGCCATTCCAATGGGAGTCTTAAAAGCAGTTCTATAAGCCCATAAGGCATCATCTAACTTGAGTGCCCAATTCTTCCTTGATCTAGATACAGTCTTCTCCAATATGGACTTGATTTCTCTATTGGAAAGCTCAACTTACCCACTGGTTTGAGGGTGATATGGAGTAGAGATCTTATGAGTTACTCCATACCCTTTCAAGAGGGATTGGAATTGGTGGGCAATGAAATGAGACCCTCCATCACTAATGACAGCCCTGGGTATCCCAAACCTAGGAAATAACACCTTCTTGAAAAATCGAACCACAGCCTTGGCATCATAAGTTCGAGTGGCAATTGCTTCCACCCATTTGGAGACATAGTCAACCGCCACAAGTATATATCTGTTGCTGCAAGAAGGTGGGAATGGTCCCATGAAATCAATTCCCTAGACATCAAAGATTTCAACTTCCAGAATGTTGTTCAAAGGCATCTCATGCCTTTTTGATATATTACCAACCCTTTGGCACTGGTCACAAGAAGTGACATAATGGTGAACATCCTTAAAAAGAGTCAACCAATAAAAACCTTCTTGGGTAATCTTCGCAGCTGTTCTTGAAGTGTCAAAGTGTCCTCCATATGGAGAAGAGTGACAGTGGAACAAGATGCTTGGAATTTCTTCCTCAAGCACACACCTTCTAAACAGGCCATCTGCACATCTTCTAAAGAGGAGAGGTTCATCCCAAAAGTAGTGCTTCACCTCTGCTAGAAACTTCTTTTTCTGTTGATACCCCGCATCCGGAGGCAAAACTCCACTCACAATGTAATTCACATAATCTGCAAACCATGGGATGGCTAAAGAAGAGACAGCCAACAGATAGTCATCAGGAAGGGAATCGTTTATTGGCATCTCCTTATCTTCCTTATCTCCTAACTCTTGCTTCAATCTGGAAAGATGATCAGCTACAACATTCTCCGTACCCTTCTTATCTTGAATTTCTAGATCGAATTCTTGTAACAAAAGAATCCATCTGATTAGATAAGGTTTAGCTTCCTTCTTGCTTAAAAGGTACTGGATGGCTGCATGATCCGTGAAGACTATCACCTTGGAATCCACTAAATAGGATCGGACCTTGTCAACTGCATAAACTACCGGAAGAAGTTCCTTTTCGGTTATGGCATAATTCAGTTGAGCTTCATCCAGAGTCTTGCTGGCATAGTATATTGCATGAACTTTCCTATCCTTCCTTTGGCCAAGTATCGCTCCTATTGTATAGTCACTAGCATCGCACATCACCTCAAATGGTAGATTCCAATCCAGTGCTTGCATAATTGGGATGAAAATCAATGCTTTCTTCAACCTGCAAAATGCATCCAAATAATCTTGATTAAAATCAAAAGCAATATCTTTAGCTAGTAGGTTAGTTAGAGGTTTTGCAATTTTAGAGAAATCCTTGATAAAACGTCGGTAGAAATCGACGTGTCCTAGAAAACTCCTCACTCCCTTTACAGAAGTTGAGGGAGGCAATTTCTCTATGATGTCCACTTTAGCCTTGTCTACCTCAATCCCATGCTCAGATACTTGATGGCCAAGGACAATCCCTTCTCTTACCATAAAATGGCATTTCTCCTAGTTGAGAACCAAATTTACCTCCTCACATCTCTGCAACACTTAAGATAAATTGGTCAAACAGTTATCAAAGGAAGTACCATATACAGAAAAATCATCCATAAAAACTTCCATGATATTTTCAATAAAATCAGAGAAGATAGCCATCATACAACGCTGAAATGTAGCAGGAGCATTACACAAACCAAAAGGCATTCTTCTATATGCAAAAGTACCATAAGGACATGTAAATGTGGTTTTTTCCTGATCATTTGGATGTATAGGAATTTGAAAGAAACCAGAATAACCATCTAAATAACAGAAATATGAATGCTTAGCTAACCTTTCCAAAGTTTGATCAATGAAGGGAAGAGGGAAATGGTCTTTTCGGGTTGTTTTGTTTAACTTCCTATAATCAATACACATTCTCCAACCCGTGACAGTCCTAGTGGGAATTAGCTCATTGTTTTCATTTTTTACCACAGTTAACCCCCCTTTCTTAGGCACAACATGAACCGGGCTAACCCACTGACTATCTGAAATTGGGTAAATTACCCCAGCATCTAGCAATTTCACTATTTTCTTTGTCACAACTTCTTTCATATTGGGGTTCAACCTTCTTTGATGTTCAATGGAGGGCTTACTATTCTCCTCCATCAATATCCTATGCATGCATATTGAAGGACTAATCCTTTTTAAATCAGAAATTGTGTACCCCAAAGCTTTTCTATGGGATCTAAGCTGCCTAAGTAATTTTTCTGTTTCAATAGCAGTTAGATTTGCATTAACTATCACAGGATAAGTGGAGTGGGGTCCTAGAAACTCATACCTGAGGGTAGATGGGAGAGGTTTCAATTCTACCTTAGGTGGTGTGTCTTCCTCAGTAGTGGTATTGTTGGACTCCACTTCCAATGATTCAATTGCTGCTTCAAGGAGGGGAAGTGGTGGGCTTGCTTCCAAAAACTGTGCATATGCAGCAGTGTCCTCACTTTCAATCACTCCATTTGTGACTAGATATGCTTCAAGTGGATCTTGGAGGTATCCCATTAGAAAGTTTTCTTTCACAGCTTTGTCTAGCACATCTACCCTGCATATTGAGTCTTCACAAATAGGTAATTTAATTGATTCATTCAAATTAAATTTAACTTTTTCATCCCCAACAGATAATGAAAGTATTCCATTTTTTACATCAATTAAAGCACCTACAGTGGCTAAAAATGGTCTACCTAAAATGATAGGAATTTATGAATCCTCTTCCATTTCAAGCACAACAAAATCAACAGGAATAAAGAACTTACCAACCTTGATAGGTGTATCCTCAAGAATACCTACTGAATATTTCACTAAACGGTCTGCTAGTTGAAGTGAAACTGTGGTGGGCTTCATCTCTTCTATGTTCAGTCTCCTTGCAACCGACAGTGGCATAAGGCTCACACTTGCTCCCAAGTCACACAATGCTTGGTCAATAGGAACATTTCCTATCACACAAGGAATGGAGAAGCCGCTTGGGTCCTTTAGCTTGGGAGGTAGTTTATTTTGGATAATGGCACTACACTTCTCAGTTAAAGCTACAGTTTCATGCTCCTCTAGCTTCCTCTTGTTAGAAAGAATGTCCTTCAAGAATTTTGCATATGATGGCATTTGTGACAGAGCATCAGTGAAGGGGATATTGATGTACAATTTTTTCAAAAATTCCAAGAACTTTCCAAACTGTTTATCAAGTTTAGCCTTGGCTAATCTTTGAGGATAAGGGATAGGCGGTTTGTATGGTTCCGGAGGGACATATTTTGACTTTTCAGGTAATTCCCCTTCTTTCTCTTCAGCTTCATTAGGAATTGAGGCCTTGTTGCCTTCTTTCTGCACTTCCCCCACACTTATATCGTCTTCGTCTTCTTGAGTGGCAATTGAATCCTTCAATAGCCTTCCACTCCTAAGAGTTATTGCCTTGCAATGCTCCCTAGGATTTGATTCAGGTTGAGCAGGGAGTTAACCAAAAGCTCTAGAAGAAGATGCAGAAGCTTGTTGAGCTATTTGAGTTTCCAACATCTTTCCATGTGTGGCCAATGAATCAACCTTGGAGGACAATTGCCTAATAGAATCTTCTATGGCTCTACCATGCCGTCTAAACTCTTCATTAGTTTTCTCTTGGGAAATGAGAAATTTCTCCAAGAGGCCTTCTAATTTAGCAGTGGAAGAGGTTTGGGCTGGTGGATTGTAGGGTCTTTGATTTTGGAAATCGGGTGGTGGTGGTCTATTAGGAGTGGTTTGTGTGTTGTATGGCTGGGTGGGCTTGTAGGAGAAATTTGGGTGGTTCCTCCATGATGGATTGTAAGTGTTTCCAAATGGTTCATTTGAATTTTTTTGTCCAAACCCACTGTTATGCACATAGTTCACTTGTTCAGTGAAATCTTGCCCCAATGTACACTCAGTTGCCACATGACCTGTCACACCACAAATCTCACAAGGAATGTCAGTAGCACCTGTTGCATTTACACTGTTAACTTGAAATTTATCAAACTTAACCATAAGTGCATCTACTTTGCTACCTAGACTTCCTAGTACATTTACCTTAGCTTATAAATGATTAAAAGCATCCAATTCATACTTACCTAGAGCTTTCCTTGAAGATCCCCTCTTATTTGACCATTGGTAATGGTTCAAAGCCATATCTTCAATCAACTCATATGTTTCATCCAACCTTTTGTTCATCAAAGTACCTCCAGCAGCAGCATCCACAGTAAGCTTAGTATTGTAGTTCAAACCATTGTAGAAAGTATGAAAAACTAGCCATTTCTCTAGCCCATGATGTGGACACAGCCTCAACAGTTCCTTGTATCTATCCCAAGCATCAAATAGAGATTCCCCTTCTCTCTGAGAAAATGTAGTGATTTCATTCCTTAATTGGGCAGTCTTGCTTGGAGGAAAATATCTTGACAGAAAAGCCCTCAGTAGCTCTTCCCAAGTTGTGATAGATCTAGCTGGTAAAGAATGTAACCAAGCCCTCGCTTTATCCCTCAAGGAGAATGGGAAGAGTCTAAGCTTGATAGCATCCGCTGCTACACCATTGATCTTGATTGTATCACAGTATTCTAAGAAAATCTGAATATAGAGGTTGGGATCCTCCATTGGCAGTTCACCAAACTGGTTTTGCTGCACCATGGACAAAAGAGCTGGCTTCAATTCAAAGTTATTAGCCTCAACAGCAGGCCTTCTTATACTGGATTGAAGACCAATGGCGTCAGGTGTTGCAAATTCTCTAAGTGATCTGTTGTCCATGTCTTCAATTACTGGTTCAAGGTCAATTGTTTCTTGGATATGAACTGATTTTTGCTCTCTCCTTCTCCTAAGCAAAGTTCTTTCAATTTCTGGGTCGAAGTCAAGAATTCCTTCAAGACTTCTCCTTTGCATATACAAAGATTTTCTGCAAAAAATGAATAGGTAACACTCGAACAAAACAAGATAAGAAAGAAATGTTATAAAAATAAGAAAAATCTGAACAACATGAATTAAGAACTAAAAGAAAATGAATTGCCTAGTCTAATTCACTCAAAACTTACTGTTAATATCAATTGGATACAATCCCCGGCAACGGCGCCAAAAACTTGACCGCAATCCCGCAAGTACACAGGTTAAGTCGAGTTATAGTATAAAAGATTATCGTCTCCACAGGGATTGCACGTTGAATACTAACTGAATTTCAAGTAAAATTATCTAGGCGTATCAATTGATAGTGTGAATTAAGGATAAAATGTAAAACAAAGCTTAGTTATCAAGAAAAGGTTTAATTCAATGAAATGAAAGCGTACTCAGCTTAAGGTTCCCTTGTACATTTCATTATAGAATGAATGTAATCCTCTAACTTGGTTTATTGTTAATTTAGACTGCTGGATTACCTAAATTAAGCTATACCTCATTGCAAGGCTACTAACTACTAACTAAAAGATTAAGTGCCCAGAATTACTCTAGTAATCACTCATCTAGGTTGCATTAACTTGCTTTAGAATCCATTTTCAAACATTTCATCATGTGCAAAAGAATCCAATTAGCTTAATTCCTAAGTCTAATTGATATTCCCAATGATCATGCAAGGTTCGATTAATTAATTGGTCATTTCAACCTAGAATCAATTAATCCATAACACAAATTCAATATTCTGGATATATTGGTTTGTTCCAGCACAAACAGCATAATCAAATCATAAATCAACAATAAATCAAGCTAGATTATATAAAATTCAAATCCATAAATCCATGAACAAGTTCACCCAAGCTGAGCACAAGGGTTTAGTGTGAAAACATTACAAAATCAGAAGAAAACCAGAAAACAGAGAGGGAATTCAAACAATTCATGAAAATCTTCAAATTCCTTGCTTGAATCTTCAATTCCTTGCTCGAATCCACGTTAGAAGGTGCCCTTGGTGAGTTTGGGTCTCTCCTAGGGTTTCTCCCAGCAGCTCTCCTTGTTAATTCTCGATTTTTTTCTCTTTCTTCCTCCTTTTTCAAAATTTTGCACAAAACTTATATTGGTGATGTACACGAGGTCCAACACGGCCCGTGTTGTACCACGTGTTTCTCAACAAAAGTTAAGCAGCATGATACACATTGTGCGACACGTCCCGTGTTCTTCTCCGAAGTGTCAAGCAGTAATGTACACGGGGTATGACACGTCCCGTGTTTACCCCCGTGTTCTTTCACGAAGGCTGATCAGCATGCTACACGGGGTGTGACACCCCCGTGTTTACCTCAGAAACGAAGGGCAGTATGATACACGGTGTATGACACGGCCCGTGTTTACCCCCGTGTTCTTCTCTGAGCAGTTCAGTGAAGTCTCGAAGCATTCCAGAAGGATACACGGCCTTCAACACGGGGTTCCCATACCTCGTGTTCTTTGCCAGGTGAGCAAATTTACTTCGATTCTCCCCAATTCGCATAGTTTTGCCTCCGGATCCTTTTCTAATGCTCATATGTGTCCTTTCAAAGCCTGAAAACAAAATATCGAGCATCTAAGTATCTTTGTCAATCAATTTACACAAAATACTAAGTAAATAAGTGATGAAACTCATAGAAGTTATGTGCAATTGTGCATTTGTCACAATTGAATGTCCGTTTACATAACAAGGCAGCAATATTCTAATTCCTAGCATGTGCCCTTCTCAGAATCAATAGAACTTAGGAAAAAGAACATGGGGAAACAACTAGTAGAAACACCAGCTCGAGGTATATGCCACAACACATAAGGAAACTCAAGCTTCTAATATTATGGTGATAGGTACAATGCTAATTAAAAATTTCCTCATAAAAGTATTATTAGATCCTAATGCTATACATTCATTTATATACAAAGCTTTAGTAATGAAACTTTTAAAGCCATTAAATGATTTAGATGAACCCTTAATGGTAAATACACTAATAGGTGAGACGATGCTAATAGCCTAAGGTATAAATAATTGTGTTGTTTGAATTGATAATCACCTAACCATAATCAATTTGATTGTGTTGGAAATGATAGACTATGATATCATTTTAGGAATGGATTGGCTATCTAAGTATCATGCTCATGTAGATTATTATCATAAAACAGTCACATATCAAATAAAGGATAGTAAAACCTAAATCTTTCAAGGCGAGAAAAAGGTAGGAATGTCTATTGATGAGAAAAATATTTACTATTTTATTTTTTCCTATTTTATGTCTCTTAGGTTTTACATATGCTTAATTTTACAGAATAGGCCTTCTTTTAAAATTTTGGATTGATTTTACAAGTTTGTGAATTTATTCAGTAAATGCTGGATTTTGATATTATTTCTATTTTTCAGTCATAACTTAGGCTCTGGATCTTGGATTTAGACATACTTTACATTTTTCGAAAGCTAAAAGATAGATTTACAACTTTTATGTTTTGGTCTAAGCTTAGTTCGGATGTTTTGGAGGTCAAAAGTGGCTGAGCAGTTGAAGGCATCATTTTGTCCTAGCTGAACCAATTTTTGTATTTGAGCTATATTTAGAGCTACAGAGGTCCAATTAAGGTGAAATTAGTGTTCAAATTTTGATAAGACCCAAGCCTACAACTTAAAATTAAATAATTAGTGAAACTACATCATTTTTGGGGTCATTCATTAGATGGAAGTCAGACCAGCGAGATTTCACTGTTGGACCTTCTAGAAGAAATTGCTGAGTTTTATAATCCTAATAAGAGTAGGATTAGCAAAGCCTTAATTTTTGTAATCCTAAGAGGAATAGGATTTTGATTCTATGGGTTTTATTAGATATAAATAGAGATGAGGGATTGGACAACATGTCATATAATCATACAATCTGATTATATACAATTAGCAACACAGTCTTCTTCCTTCTTCTTCAAGCTTTTGTCTTCCAACCATGGAAGGCTAATTTTCTGATGTTGATTCAAGGAGTTTGAAGCTCTCATCTTGAGGGTTATGAGATCATGCTTTGTAATGTTGACCTTTCTCAATTAATTTTCCTCTTTATCTATTTAATTGTGTTGAATTCTTGAGATTCCTTGTGTGGGTGTTGATTTGATATAATTAATGTTTATCCTTATAATTTTTGAATTCTTTGCTATATTATTATGAAATTATGGTTGATAAATCATATTTTTATGCATAGGGATAGAGGGTTGAGGGATTAATTTGGATATTTCTAATTTAATTTCTCAAATTAATTGAATTCTAATTATAAATCAATTTCAATCTAGTTTGGAGATTATAGCAATTGCTTAATTCAACTAATCCTAATTGATCAAATCCTAGGAAATTGTCTTGCGTAGATTTCCTGAATTATTGTAAGGATTCTGGATAATTTAAGGTTGAAGAATTAATTAAAAAAAATTAAATTCTAATTGATCTATGATTAATCTAATTTAGGGCTCTCAATTTCCTTGAATAAACTATTTACTTCCATTGAGTTTCTTCCAATTTTATTTTTGCTTTACTTTTATTTTGTGCTTATTTAATACATTACTTTTACATTGATTTCGTGCAACCAACCCTCCAATTCTAATTCTATTCTACATACAACTCATTATTGCATTGTTGTATTTTGACTTTAATTCTATTTCATTGCATTATCACTCTGTTTGCCTTAGTTCTTCACATTTTCATTGCATAAATAATTAAATAATTGTATATATATTGTTAGGAAATTATCTAGGAAGATAAAATCAAATGATCACTAGGGGTATAACCTAGCTGTGCCATTATACAACATTATTTTTCAACAATTAATTTTAATACAATTTTGGTGCATTACAGTGTGCACATCAAAATTTTGACGCCATTGTTGGGATCCTTTTAAGTTTATCTTTTCATACATATTCCTAGAAATATATTTTAGAATTGATCAAGCATTCCAGTTAGTCTTTGCATTTATCATTGTGTTTCTTGCATTTTATAGTAACTTGCATACTTTTGTCTTTCTGTGTTTCATTGCATTCTTTGATTTTTGCTTATAATTAACATTATCCTTTTCATACATATTCTTAGTAGTATATTACACAATTCTTGTAGCATTCCAATAGGAATAAAAATATTAATAGTTTTAGCCTTCCTAACCTCCATTCTGCACCCGAGGGAATTGGCTGCCCCTGATGTCACATATCAACCTTTAGGCATCCAATATCCTAAATTAGATGCTGACTTTAAGCTTAGATTTGGTTTAATACATTTGCTTCCAAGGTTTTATGGTCTTGCAGGTGAAGATCCATACAAGCATTTGAAGGAATTCCATGTGGTGTGTTCAACAATGAAGCCACAAGGCATCTCTAAGGATCACATTAAGCTAAGAGCATTCCCCTTCTCCCTAGCTGATGCAACCAAGGATTGGCTTTGCTATCTTTAACCTAGTTCTGTCACTTGCTGGACTGATATAAAGCAACTCTTCTTGAAGAAATTCTTCCCTACATCTAGAGCTGTTGCCATAAGAAAAGAAATTTATGGAATTAGGCAAATAATTGGTGAGACATTTCATGGATATTAGGAGAAATTTAAGAAGTTGTGTGCAAGCTGTCCACACTATTAAATTAGCGAGCAGTTATTGATTCAATATTTTTATGAAAGGCCTTCTCCCTATGGATAGAAATATGATTAATGCAGCAAGTGATGGAGCTTTAGTGGATAAGACCCCTATAGCTACAAGAGATTTAATTATAAACATGGCAATAAATTCTTAGCAATTTAGAATAAGAATCATGGCTATTGCAATTAGAAATGTGAATGAGATTAATTTATCCACTCTAAACTAACAGAGATTGGAGAATAGGTTAGATGAACTAACTACTTTAGTAAGACAAGTGGCTATAGGACAACAACAATGAATTCCTACTCCTCCTGCCAGAGTTTGTGGCATTTGTTCTTGTCCAACTCATCCAATAGGTTGCTATCCTACATTACAAGATGATGAGTGCCCTCCTCCTTTAGCATATGTAACAGTTATCTTGCTAGAAAAACCCTCATTCTAGCAACAAAATCGGTATCAATACCAGTAGCCACTGCAAAACCAGTATCACCAATAACAAGCTCAATATTTTAGTTAGAGAGATAACTAGAATTTCAAATATAGCAGCAATCCAAGTCAAAATCAATATCATCCTGCTGCATATGCTAGAATGCAACCAAATGCTGTTTCTCAACCATAAACGAATTCATCTTCTCAGCCATCCTTTAAGGAACTAGTCAAGCAAATGGTAGCAAGTAACTTACAATTCCAACAGAAGGCAGAAGCTACCATGGCAAATTTGCAAACACAAATAGGCTAATTAACTTCTATATTAAGTGAGCTTAAGGTATAAAGATCAAGCCAGCCATCTTACAGTAACACAAAGAATAAGGAAGTGGTGAATGCAATCATGCTAACAAGTGTTAGAGAAATTAATACACATTCACCCTTGCAACCAGAATTAAGTCATTCAACAATAAGTGATCAACTAGTAAGCCATATACCAGAAAGAAGCATTCAACAAAAAGGTGACAAGCAAAGCCAACCAAAAAGTAACCAACCAGAAATAAGAAAGCAACTAGAACAAAACCAATAGAAACAAGCAGAAGAGGAAATCCGAAAGCAACCAGCAAAATAGAAAAAGAGTAGTGACAATGAATTAGATTCTTTCCCTATCCCCCTCTTTTTCCTAAACAAAAGACTTTTTCAACAAAAGAAGAATGAAAAGAAAAATGAAGATAAGAATCAAATTTTAGAGTCTTTGAGAAAAATAGAAGTTAATATACCTTTACTAGATTTGATAAAACAAGTTCCAAGGTATGCTAACTTCTTGAAAAATTTGTGCATCACCAAAAGAAAATTTATAGTGGATGAGAAAGTAAGTGTGGGGGAAAATGTATCTGCAATAGGTTAAAGAAAATTTCTAGAAAAATGCAAAGATCCAAGCACATTTACAATTCCATGCATCATAGGAAAAACAAGAATAAAGTATGCCATGTTAGATTTAAGAGCATCCATAAATGTCATGCCTCTTTTTATTTTCAAAGCCTTGAATTTGGGAGTTTTGAAAGAAACAAGGGTTGTTGTTTAATTAACCAATAGATCTAACATTTATTCCTTGGGAATTATTGAAGATATTTTAGTGCAAGTTGATGGATTAATCTTTCTAGTGGATTTTTACATTTTGAAGATGGAAAATGAGGATTCAAGCATTCTTTCACTAATCATTCTTGGTCGGCTTTTCCTTAAAATAGTAAAGACTATAATTAATATCCAAGATGGAACATTAACTATAAATTTTAATGGTGTCATAGCTAAGTTTGATATTTCTAAGGATATGCAAGATAATTCCATATCATTTAGCATTTTGGAGCCTTTAGTGCATAATTCTCCTCATTCTATTACTATTATTTCTAATACTGTCTTTTGTTATTTCTGATTTGTATATTTCTATTTCAAATTATGCTATTTTTAATTCTATAATTTCTAATTTTGCTATGCACCATTTAGATTTACATGTTAATGCTGTCTATGATGAATTACTTGTTGAATTTCCTGAGTTTTCTGAATTTATGAATTGCTTTGATAGTCATGAATGCATTTATAAGGATGATGCCGTTAAGTGTTCCATTTGTGCTGAAATTTTTGCATTCTTAGATGAAAACAATAGTGTTCATTCAAAAATTACAAAAAAATAACATGATAATGAAGATATTTCACTTTTACAAGAAAAAGAAAAAGAAAAAGAAAAAGGGAAAGAAAACGAGTGTTTTTACATTGATTCCTTTCACCATTTTGTTAATCATGTTGAGTTTGTTTTACCAAATGACTTTGAGCATTCAAGCAAGGATAAATTAAGAATAACACTTCAAAAACTTATGATGGAGGATTCAAATTTTCATAGCATCTCTTTGATGGATGATGTTAAGGGTGGCAAATTAGATTTAAAGGAGGTAGTCAATCCTCATATAGATCCTGGGTGAAGAATGGAAACCATGATGTTTAGCTAAAGACTTTAAAGAAAGGTACTTCTTGGGAGACAACCTAAGCAATTTAGATTTGCTTTCTCTTACCCTTTTCTTTTATTTTTCATATCCTTTATCATTCTTGATGATATTAATATGCTTTACATTGAGGACAATGTAAAATTTAAGTGTGGAGGCAGACTTTTAAGATTTACTTTATGCTTTGTGTTTTCATCCAATGCTTTTCAATATTTAAAAAATAAATAAATTAAAAAAATGTGTGTTTTTTTCACTTGATTTTGAGTTCTTTTTAGTTGCTTTTCATTAATGGAGATTTTGCACTTTCATGAATAGGATTCAATCCAAGTTAGATAAGATTCATAACATGATTGAATGAATGATTTTTACTTCTTGAAATTAATCAATATAGTAATGGATTTTAAATTAGTAAATTGAAATTGGTAGCATAACCTACCTTATGAGATTTTGAGCCTTTTATTGATAATTTATATCATGATATTGTCTTCTTTTGTGATGTTCTTCTATGATTTGTTTCTCTAGAACTTGCTTTAAATATTTTTGAGATTACATTTTGCACATGTATGCACAAACATGATTAAGGCATTCTTTCTTTCTTTTTAAGCTAGAGTCATAAAGCCAACCTTAAAGTTTTTAACTTTGTTAAGCCCCCTTGAGTTTTTATTGCTTTTTCTTTGTTAATTAATTCATGAGCATATTTTTTTTCAAATGAAAAAATGTATTTACCTAACCTTAGGGATTAGTATAGCATTTAAATTTTTATGAGATGGGCTCTTGAATAAGTGTAGGGATGTGTGAGTTTATGTCTTTTGAAAAATTATCATTAAAGGTTGGTTGAAAAAAATTAAAAAAATTGAAAAAAAAAGAGAAAAGGAATGAAAAGAAAAGAAAAAAGAAGAAGAAGAAGAAAAGTAAAAAAAAAATAAAGAAAATCTTTTTTGAATTAAGAAGAAAAAAAATAAAGAAGTTTATGAGTATTTGAGTTTTAATTTGGCTTGATGTGTTAAATTGTAATTATCTATGATTTGTGCACATGATTATTGATTCAAGTGCTTTATTGATTTCTTTAGTTTCTAACCTTCCACATCCTTATTTTTCCTTCCCTTTTCCCTAACCCTATTACAACTTTGAATAAAGTTCTTTTAATTTGTGTTGTATATGTGATTTGAGTAGTGGAGATTAGATGATTAGTAAGCTTGTGGTAGAAAATTTCATGAAAAGAACTTAAGTGTCATGTTGCCTTAAACACTTGAGAGTTGGAGAGTAAATCTTGTGAGAAATCTACCAATATGATCTAACCTTTTTAATGAAGTTGCTATGTTAGTTAGTTTTAAGTTTGTTAAAATTTTTCTTCATGATGTGTTATGTTTCTTGCTGCCCTTGGTTGGTTCTTACTTGTGGATTTGTGAATTTGAAGTTTTTGGAAAGTAAAGTCTTTTATGTTTTAGTTTTGAATAAAATTGTGTCTTGCCTGAGGATAAGCAAGGGATATGTGTGGGCGAATTTGATGAGAAAAAATATTTATTATTTTATTTTCTCCTATTTTATGTCTCTTAGGTGTTACATATGCTTAATTTTATAGAATAGGCCTTATTATATAATTTTGGATTAATTTTACAAGTTTGTAAATTTATTCGATAAATGCTGGATTTTAACACTGTTTCTATTTTTCAGTCATAACTTAGGCTTTGGATCTTAGATTAAGGCGAACTTTATATTGTTGGAAATTTAAAAGAGAGATCTACAACTTTTATGTTTTGGTCTAAGCCCAGTTCGAATATTTTGGAGGTCAAAAGTGGCTAAGAAGTTTAAGGCGTCATTCTATCCCAACTAAACCAGTTTCTATATTTGGGCTATATCTGGAGCTACAGAGGTTCAATTAAGGTGAAATTAGTGTTCAAATTTTTCTAATACCTATGCTATAACCTTAAATTAAAGAATTAGTAAAACTAAATCATTTTGGGGGTCATTCATCATATGGAAGTTAGACCAGCAAGATTTCATTGCTGGACCTTCTATATTTGGGCTATATCTGGAGCTACAAAGGTTCCATTAAGGTGAAATCAATGTTCAAATTTTGCTAAGACCTATGCCTACAACCTTAAATTAAAGAATTAGTGAAACTACATCATTTTGGGGGTCATTCATTAGATGGAAGTTAGACTAACAAGATTTCACGGTTGGACCCTTTAGAAGAAATTGTTAAGTTTTATAATCCTAATTGGAGTAGGATTAGCAAAGCCTTAATTTTTGTAATCCTAAGAGGACTAGGATTAGGATTTTATGGGTTTTATCAGATATAAATAAAGATGAAGGGGTGGGCAACATATCATACAATCATACAATCTGATTACATATAATCAGTAACACAGTTTTCTTCCTTCTTCTTCAAGCTTTTGTCTTCCAACCATGGAGGGTTAATTTTCTGAGGTTAATTTAAGGAGTTTAAAGCTCTCCTCTTGAGGATTATAAGATCATACTTTGTAATATTGACCTTTCTTGATTAATTTTCCTCTTTCTCTATTTAATTGTGCTAAATTCTTAAGATTCTTTGTGTGGGTGTTAATTTAATATAATTAATATTCATCCTTGTAGTTTCTGAATTCTTTGTTATTTTGTTATGAAATTATGGTTGATGAATTATAGTTTTATGCATAAGGACAAAGGGCTGAAGTATTAATTTGGAGATTTCTAATTTAATTTTTCAAATCAACTGAATTCTAATTATAAATTAATTTCAATATAGTTTAGGGATTATAAAGATTGCTTAATTCAACTAATCCTAATTGATCAAATCCTACGCAATTGTCTTGCATAGAATTCATGAATTATTGTTGGGATTCTGGATAATTCAAGGTTGAAGAATTAATTAGAAAAAGTCAAATCCTAATTGATCTATGATTAATCCAATTTAGGGTGCTCAATTTCCTTAAATCGGCTATTTACTTCCATTGAGTTTCTTACAATTTTATTTTTGTTTTTCTTTTATTTTGTGCTTATTTAATACATTGCTTTTACATTAATCTCATGCAACCAACCCTCCTAATTCTAATTATGTTCTACATACAACTCATTATTGCATTGTTGCATTCTGACTTTAATTCTATTTCTGCACATTTTCTATTTCATTGCATTATCATTTTGTTTGCCTTAGTTTTTCACATTTTCATTGCAAAATAATTAAATAATTGTATATATATTGTTAGAAAATCATCTAGGAAAGATAAAATTAAAGGATCACTAGGGATACGACCTAGTTGTGCCATTATACAACATTATTTTTCAGCAACTAGTTTTAAGACAATTTTGGTGCATTGCGGCATGCACATTATCTACCTTTGTGTCATGTACCAAGGTTAGAAAATTGGTAAGTAAAGGTTATGTCCTGTGGATGACTTTAGTAAAGGAACCTAGGAAAGAAAAGTGGCCATAGACCAGGTTCCTATAGTAAAAGAATTCCCCGATGTTTTTCCATATGACTTACCTAGGTTGCCGCTAGATTGAAAATCGAATTTACTATTGAGACCATCCCAGTAGTAGATTTTATATCTATTACTCCTTATAAGCATCAATGAAATTAAAATAATTAAAGGAACAATTGCAAGATTTGTTGGATAAGGGTTTTATACAGCCTAGTACATCACCATGAGGAGCGCCAGTATTGTTTATGAACAAGAAGGATGGATTGTTATAGTTGTGTATTAATTATTGATAGCTAAACAAAGTTACCATTAAGAATAAACATTCTTTGCCAAGGATTGATGATCTATTTGATCAATTGCAAGGTTCTTAATACTTTTCGAAAATTGATTTGTGATCTGGCTACTATCAATTGAAAATTTGAAAAGAAAACATCCCAAAGATAGCATTTCGGACTTATTATAGTCATTATAAGTTTCTAGCTATGTTATTTAGACTAAGTAATACCCTTGTGGCCTTTATGGACTTAATGAACTATTTTTTCAAACCTTTCTTGGATAAATTTATTATAGTATTCATTGATGATATTTTGGTATATTCCAAAAGTGAAGAAAAGCATGCTTAGCACTTGAGAATCACATTGCAAGCATTGTGAGAGCATAAACTATATGCTAAATTCTCAAAGTGTAAAATTTGGATGAATAGGTGCATTTTTGAGGGCATGTAATATCATAAGAAGGAATACAAGTAGATCTTTAAAAGGTCAAAGCTATACTGAAATGGCCATAACCTTGCTTAGTGATAGAAATATGAAGCTTTTTAGGATTAGCAAGATATTATAGAAGATTTGTAAAGGATTTTTTGAAGATAGCTGCACTTTTAACCCAATTGACTTGTAAAGGAGTCAAATATCTGTGGAATGATGATTGTGAAATAAGTTTTCAAAGATTAAAAGAATATCTTCTATCTGCTCCTATGTTAACATTGCCTAATAATATAGAGAGATATACAATATATTATGATGCATTACGAGTGGGATTAGGATGTGTACTAATGCAGTAAAGAGAAGTAATAGCCTACACATCTTGCCAATTAAAGAGGCATGAAGTAAATTATCCCATTTATGATTTAGAAATGACAGCAGTAGTATTTGCTTTAAAAATATAGAGACATTACTTGTATGGAGCTACTTGCAAAATGTATATAGATCATAAGAGTCTCAAATATATTTTTGAACAAAAAGAGCTTAATATGAGATAAAAAAGGTGGATAGATTTTATAAAGGACTATGATTACTCTATTCATTATCATCTAGGTAAAGCTAATATGGCAGTTGATGTTTTAAGTTAGAAAGCTCCTAAAAGTAGAAACAAGAATTTAAGAGCAAACAAAAATGTAGAATTAGCTTGTATAACAATACATTCGACCATAGTAAACTGGATTAAAGCTACCCAAAAAGAGGATCCTTAATATGAGTAGTTCAAAATAGAGCTACAAATGTAGAGGAAGCTGATTTAACTATCAATGAAGAGGAAGTAATTAGAAACAGGAATCGATGATGGGTACTTTATAACCTTACAACAAGAAATATTGAGGAAAGCTTATGAGTCATCTTATACAATGCATCTTGGTACAACAAAAATGTATCGAGATTTGAAAAATCTATATTGGTGGGATGGAATGAAGAAGTTAGTTTAGGACCAGGTAATTAAATGTTTAACCTGCTAGCAAGTAAAAGTAAAACAACAATGATCGGCAGGCCTTTATCAGAACATTTACATACTTGAATGGAAGTAGGAAAGTATTACGATGGATTTTCTAATTGGATTACTACAAACTAGCAAAGGATACAATTCTATTTAGGTGTTCATCAACTGCTTAATGAAATCTACACATTTTATATCGATAAAAACAAAGTACTCAATATCATAATACATCAGCTTTACTTGGATAAAATCATTCCATTACATGGTGTACCATTCACAATTATTTCAAATCGAGGATCAGAATTCACATCCAAATTTTAATAGTCATTTCAAGAAACATTAGAGACTTAATTACAATTTAACACGCCATTCCATCCTTAAATTGATAAGCAGTTAAAGAAAATAATCTAAACGCTGGAAGATATACTAAGAACCTATGTAATTAAATTTGAAGGAAGTTGGGATAAATATCTACTATTAATGAAATTTTCTTATAATAACAGTTACCATACTAGCCTATAGATGGCTCTATTCGAAGCATTGTATAAGAGAAGATGTAAATCAACCATTGGTTAGTTTAAACCAATTGAAGCAAGGATGATTGGCCTTGATCTCGTGGAATATGCTATCACTAAAGTACAAATAATCAGAGAGTGTTTACTAGCAACTTGAAATCGACATAGATCCTATGCGTATAACAAAAATAGAGCATTAGAATTTCAAGAATGAGATCAAGTATTTTTAAAAGCTGCACCTATGAAAGGAATAATTGATGAGAATAATATTTGCTATTTTATTTTCTCCTATTTTATGTCTCTTAGGTGTTATATTTGCTTAATTTCACTAATTAGGCCTTGTTTTATAAATTGTGGTCAATTTTACAATATTATAAATTTATTCGGTAAATGCTGAATTTTAACACTATTTTTATTTTTCAATCATATCTTAGGCTCTAAGTGTCATATTGGGACAAATTTTATATTGTTGAAAATATAAAAGAGAGAACTATAACTTTTATGTTTTAGTCAAAGTCCAGTTTGGACTTCTTCAAGCCTTTATTTGGTTGAGAAGCTGAAGCTATGTCTTTGTCCTAACTAAACCCTTTTATATATTTGGGCCATATCTAAAGATATAATGGTTTGATTAACCTAAAACCAGTACCTAAATTCTCAAAAGACACAGGCCTACAACTTTGATGTTCAACTTGTCTAAATTTCATTGATTTCATGGTCAAACACGGGCTAGAAATCAAACCTATGGGAATTCCCTAATACAAATGTTTGATTTAATTGATTTGTAAAAAAATAGGTCTAGACTTCTAGAAAGTTGGAAAGCCTTATTATTATAATCCTAAGAGTCATCTAATCCTAGTGCAATAGGGTTTTATGCAAATTAGGTTATATAAATAGCAAGAAAGCTAAAGAGAAGAATAGATTCAAACCTTACATAGAGTTCAACAGTATAGTTTTTTCTTTCTTTTCTTGTTTTCAAACCATGGAAGGTAAAAGATTCTTGGTTGATTCAAGGATTGTGAAGCTCTTCTCTTTAAGGATTATAAGATCTTGATTAGTAATGTTAATTTTCTCTTATTAATTTTCCTCTTTCTCCAATTGCTTATGCTAAATTATTGAGATTGCTTGTATTAAGTGCTGATTTGGTATAATTGGTACTCAATCTTGTGATTTTTATTCTTTTTCTATTTGAATGTGAAATTACAGTTGATTACTCATGGTTTTACATGTTGGGACAAAGTGTTAGGGGATTACTTTAGTGATATCTAATTTAATTTCCTAAATTAATTAAATTCTATCTTTAGCTCAATTTTGATCTAGTTACAGAATTATGGCGATTGCTTAATTGACCAAACTCTAGGCAATTGTCTAGCATAAGATTTGTAGATTATTGTAGAGATTTTAGGTAATCCAAGGTTGAAAAGTGAATTGGAGCAATTAAATATTTTATGATTTAGGATTAATCCTCATTAAGAGTTATCATATCCTTGAATCGACTACATTTCATATATTAATTTCTTTCTATTTAATTACTATTTTACTTCTATTTTGTACTTGTTTATTTCATTGTTATTATTTTAATTTCATACAACCAACCCCCTAAAATTTGCATTTTGTTATTATATAATATCTCATATAGCAAATAGCATATTAGTTCTATTTTTGCACAACATTCTATTTTATTGCATTTGTATCTTGTTTTCATTAGTTTCCTTCATTTTCATTGCATCAATAAGTCAATAATTGTGTAGATATTGTTAGGAATTTATTTAGGAAGGATAAAATCAAAGGATCACTAGGGGTACGACTTAGTTGTGCCACTATCTATATTATTATTGTATCAACTAATATTATTAACTAATTTTAGTGCATTATGTTGTGCACATCAATAATATGATTTGGTAAAAAGGGAAAGTTATCACCAAGATATGTAGGTCCTTACAAAATTAATAAATGAATTGGAAAAGTTACATATTAACTCAAATTACCAAAAATTATGAGAGCCGTACATTTGGTATTTCATGTGTCCATATTAAGGAAGTATATTCTGAATGACTCCTATATGCTAAAGGAAATACTAGTGGAATTGGACAAAAAACTGGTGTACAAAGAACAATCCATTCAAGTGCTTAGTCGACAAATAAGAAAATTGTGATCCAAGAAAATTCTCATGGTCAAGGTAATATGGGAGAAACATGGAACTCAAGAGGCGACTTGGGAATTAGAGAAGGATATGAAAGAAAAATATCCAAATTTATTTGGTAAGTTTTCTTTTCATAACTATTCCATAGTTTGCTAATAGATTCATATATTGTAAAGATATTTTAAAAATTCAAGGATGAATTTTCTTGAAGGGAGAAAGAACTTGTAATATCCCAAAATAAGGCAATAGATATCAAGTAAGAAATTTCTCTAGAAAACCTTGATTTAGAAATGTTGATAAAAAAATCAAGTGAAATTCAGAGGAATAGTAAAACTAATTTGAGAGTGAGCCTAACTAATATAATTTTAGGAATTTTAATATGCATTAAAATAGATAAAAAATAAAATAAAAATTCAATAGTGGTTCTAGAAAAATTTGTTTAGGAATTTGTTGAAATTCTAAAACCTAATAAATCAGAAAAGTGAGAAAATGAGCTGAAAATGTAGTAAATTAATTTTAAAATTTTATGACTAGCATAAATTAATTTTTTAGGGCTTAAAAATAATTGTAGAAGATCAAAAGTGAAGTTCTAAAAATATTTAAAGGTTGAGGGGTGAAAATGCAAGAAAGTGAAAGATTTAGGGCCAAATTATAATAAATCATTTTTATCCTTTTTAAGTGGTTTAATTTTTATTTGTATTGGGCTAGTTTGGCTTAATTTTTGGCAGCTTAAATCTAAAATTCGAGGCCTAAAAATGTGAACCCATGGTTAGCCTAAGCTTACAAGGGAAGTTAAGGACCTAAATAAGAAAAAAGTAAAAATTTAGGATCATTTTGTAATAAACTCTAATTACCCATTTTATGTGAATTAATTTTATTAATTTTTAGGGTAATTATTTTCTAAGTCTTCAACCTTTAATATATGATAGCCAGCCCCTTCAAGTGTCCCAAGATTTTTTTATTTTAAAATTTAAGACAAATTAGCAAATAAATAAAGGGTATTCTCAAATAGGGTTTTCTTTAGAAGTATAAATACTTGGTTAGCCAATTTTGAAGCAAATTCCAACTTCTTTGGCAATAAAAAATGTGAGAGAAGAGAGGAAAAAGATCAACATTTGCAAGGAAAATAAAAAAGGGCTTTTACAACTTGAAATAGTAATGCAATCAAAGAGTTTTCTTTAAATTCCTTCATTATCCTTCTTCCTAAATATCTAAAATTTAATTTATGATTATGAAATTTTTTCTTGTAGTTCTAAAGGGTTGTTGAAAACTAAGAGTGAAAAAAAATTAGGTGAGTGGTTATTTTTCCCTATTCTTAGGCTTTCCTCGAGTAGAAGATGATATTGTTGATAGTTTTCTATATTGCTATTTGTGGTATGATGATATATAGTTCTATTTTAAAATTATCTAAATAACATTATGACCATATGCTGTTGATAAGTTGATGTTGTGAATAATGGAAAAAAATGATTCTTAAAAAATTATTTAAGAAAAATGGAAATAGGAATTTGTGGAATTGAAACTAGCATCTCTAATGTGATGTTGAATAGGGGTTTAGAATACCTAGTGTAACTGAAGTTTTGGGAACTTTAAAAGTTAAATTTTTAGCATTATATGGTAATACTTGGTGTTAGAATGAATGTGGATGAATTTAATAATTTTTGGAAATTTTTAGGTAGGTGATAAGGCAAGTTGATAGTGAAACTCCCAATTTTACCCATTTCAGAACCCTGGTCTGGTTAGTCCTGGTTTCAATTTATTTGACCTATCAAATGAATGATTAAAATTATGAAACTCTTATTATATGTCATTTGGGATGTTAGCAAACTTGTGGCAAAATTTTGTGGCAATCGGAGTCGATTTGGTTGCCCAAAAGGTAGCTTTATTTCATCAGCTCTGAAGCTGTCCGAATTTGGATAATCTGAGTTTTTGCTCTTGATATACCAGTAAACCTACGAAATTATTTGTACAACACTCAAGTTATCTTTCATTTAATATGTTAGAAATGTTGTGGAAAAGTTTGGTAATAATTAGATTCCATTTAATTAGTGAAAAGAGGCTTTAATTAAATGTGCCCCCGTGCTGCCCTGTTCTATAAATCTTCCTTTGGGTTTTGAGTGAATAGTATCCATGGAAGTATTTTAAGCAATTTGATTATTGTATCTTGTGTAATAAAATGTTAGAAATTTTGGAACAAATTGTGATGAAATTTAGAATGAATTTATAAGTACAAAAAGAGGTTCCAAGCTATGACATAAATACAAGTTTGCTTAAAACTCTTTGAGAATTTTCAAAAAGGAATTTAAATGTATATGATACATTAATGTAACACAAAAAATACTTATAGCATGGT
The DNA here is from genome assembly GCA_020226215.1 of Sindora glabra. Lineage (NCBI taxonomy): Eukaryota > Viridiplantae > Streptophyta > Magnoliopsida > Fabales > Fabaceae > Sindora > Sindora glabra. The sequence goes on from CM035227.1 coordinate 79,159,280, forward strand.
GGGTATTTGACTATACATTTGGAAATGGATAAAATGGTTGATGTTGACATTCCATTATTACTTATTTTGATTTGAGAGGAGGAGATATAATATCTTTTGTGGAGAAGGAGATGAGTGGTTAGTAGCGTAGAGAAAAAGTTAGTGGCTTAAAGCCTAAGGTGGCAGGGGATAAGGTTGAATTGAAGATATAAGGTGACACTTATTTATCTACCATTGCCATTTTCTATGATAAATTGTACCATTGATACACATAAAGAAAAATTCTCATAAGACATTTGATAGGAATTATATACAATGATAAGGTTAATCTTTTGTGATAAAAACTTTTTGTATAAAGTGATGAATACCGCTCACTAAGTATATTTCATACTCACTCTTTTATTAGGTTAAATTAATGACAAGTATCAACTATGGAGTCGGAGCATCAAATTGATACTTCTATGGTAACTTTCCAGTTTCTTTATGATATATAAGGGATACTATCTGATATGGGTTTAGCTATTGTAATATAAAATGTTTTTGTTAATTATTATGTTTGTATAAATAATATTTTTGCGATGTATGTATATGCATATATATATATAACTTTAAAACTTGTAATACATGCAGTTTTTTTTTTGAGTTTAGATGTCTGCTTCTTTTACAATAATAATTTAATAATGATATCAGAGTATTAGAGGCTTGTAAAGATATCTATTTAGGAAGTTAGCACTAATTAGATATCTTTACGCTAGTCATGATATGTCAATTTATGATAATACATTATAATTTTCACTTATTACAAATCCATGTTCCTATCATAATCTAATATCATCTTGTAATACTTATTTCTTATATTTCCTAATATTAATTGATGATAAAAATGTGCCATTTAATCATTTTAAAGTCTTACTTCCTTTATTTTCAAATCTATCATCAAAGATTAGAAATTCTTAAATATGATGATTTTTCCAAACCAAAGTATAGAGCCATAAAAAACATTACCACTTATATAACTATATAAAATTATATGCTTATCTCTTTATATTTTTAACTTTTTGTAAAGAATTAGAAGATTTCATTTATTAAGGACATCAAATTTCAAACATTAGAATAATAGATCTTGATGATTTAATTATATTCTAAAATATACTAGTATGATATTTTTTATTATAAAATCCTTATTTTATCAATACTATATTGGTAATCCAAACTAAAATGATAAGGTGAGAATTCTCTAAATCATGTTCAAATTTGCAAAATATTGGAATATAATACTTTAAAAACACTTTAATCATATTGTTTTATTATTTTATGACATAAAATTTCTATTTTTCAAAACCATCAATATGTAATTGAATTTACCCTCAACATGGATTTTTTGGAATATATATAAACATTGCTGACAATATTATAGCATAATACTCTATAATGGTTTTGCTCATGTTATTTATGCACTTTATAGCATAAAATACATACATACATACATACATACATACATATATACATACATATATATATATATATATATATATATATATATATATATATATATATATATGCATTTTCATTAATATCATAACATATGCAAAATACCCATAAATGGTTTTTTCCCCTACATTATGCTCGATTCTAATGCTCTATATATATTTTAATCATCTTATTTTAACATTTTCCTTCATAAAGATTATATATATGTTTTTATATAGATCATCATATATATTATACACAAATAGATTCATCTTCAGATTAACCCTAAAATAGTAGAGATTGGGGAAGCTACTTACATAAAAAGGTTTTATTGCATCCTAAAGGGCCATTAGTAGCTCGTTGGCATTGAAAAATACTAGGATTGCCAAAACAAGCAATAGTTAAGCTCCCTATTCACTTGTGTTGTATTAGAGCTTTTTTTTTCTTTATTGCTCCTCATGCCACCAATAGTGATGGTTCACTCTAAATTGAAGAAGCCAATGATGATGCGACCATCTGTCCAAGTTATTAACAAGAAGAGGAGAAAAGAAAGAGGGCAATAATGCTATACAACTTTAGGTCTCCCTCAAATAGCTACTACCATCATCATATCTCTTTGTTGCTAATTGTGGATGATGTGTGTAAATGTGGCATAGTGAATGGCGACCGCATGATAGCAAGGAAGCCTTCTTAATGTCAAGTAGAGAAGTGAGGAAGAATAGGGAAAAATAGAGAGAGTTGAAACCCTAAGTGGGAGAAAGAAAACTGTTTGAAAATACAAAGGAGAGGGAAAAAACTAGGTAAAAAAGGGAAGAAAGTTAAAGAAAGGGAGAGGTAGGAGAGAGAAAGATAGGAAAAGGAGAAGAGAGAGTTAATTCGAGGAAGGGTTAGAGAGAGAAAATAGGTAAGGGATTATATATTTATATATAAAGATGAGCTTCGAGTTTTTACATAGTGCTTTATGGTGCACTATAAGATTAGTTTTACTAATCTCATCCCTCCAAATTAACTTGTAATCAATCTTAACCCTTCATCAATGTTATTTATATATATATAATTATTTTTGCACTCTCAACATTCAAATGTCCTAAAATTATTAATTATATAAAGTATACCCAATTAATGTTTCCATAAAAAATCATAATGATATTTATTTAGTAAAAATCTAAAATATTCAAATTTTACCAAATATAATTTAACCATTCTTAATGTTTAAAATAAACATTTCAAAAATTTAAAATAATTATAAATTATAAATTTTTCCTCAAGGTATTGCAATCTCCCAATGATAATTTACAAACAATTAATTTTGTAAATATTTATGCTTATGACCACTAAAATTATTCCCAACTTGTAAGAAATTTTTTATAGAAAATATTTAAACATGCCTCGAATTAGTTTTTGGCCATATAAAAATAAATATAAATATATTCTAAATATTATTATTGAAATCATTTTAATATTTCTAAAACTTTTTAAGAAGGAAAATCAATTTAAAACCAAATATTAACCATGTAAATATAATAATTATTCACAATTATTAAAATTTATAAAACTTTAAACATTAATTTTGGATATTACACATCCAACAACACTTGAAATCCTAAAGGGAATGATCTCTAAGGAAGACAAAATCATGGAGAAAGGAAAAAGTCTTTTTAAAAATCAATAAGTCTAGGAATTTGGTAAAATGTAATTCATTTAAAATTTTACTATAAGAAACCTAAATCTATCCATACTTATATACATTTATTTAAAACAACTAAGTTCTTTTTTAATTAAAATCTATACTTTTATACCTTTACTAGAGGAAAAATAGAAGGTTTCCTTAATGAATAACTTGTTATATTAAGAAAATACAAATGGACTTATACTATATGGGGTTATAGTCATAAGCATACTTTTTATTTGTTCATTACTTTTGCTTTATCTAACGTCAACTCAATTCATAAGGGAGAATTCCTTCAACAAGACTATTGTATATATGTTCACAATTCCACATAATTGACCATTACATAATAATAGCATAAAATAATATAGACTAAAAGAAAACATGTAAATGCATTTGTGACTCCTTTAATCCTTATCCTTTATAAGCTTCAACCTTGTTCCTTCAGGGTCACCTTATGACTCAACCATTACAAGATAACATATGGATTCAGTGCCAAAAGTCATAGTATGTATATGCATATTACCTCCCCCAACATCATAAGCTTATCCAACACATAACTTTATTATAATAACACAAGTTCCTCAACTAGCACTTTAATCATCATATTTCAATATCAACATTTATGTGCTCAGTTTATAATCATTCCATGCCTTTTTGCATGGTCACATATCAAGATGAAGAATCTATAATGGATTATCCTAAAATTTAATAAAATAGACTGAAAAAAGGATAGTCATGACATAGTCTAGAAGAGAAAGAATGGAAGCGATAAATAATTAAATATATGCCATAAAGGATGAAAATCCTCTAGTAAGTGCAAAATAATCACACTAAAAGGATGAATCCATTAATAAGTGAAGATAAATGATATAAAGTTTGAATTCCTTTGATAAGTTATAGGTTCATTCAAGAACTTAAAGAGAATTGCATTCTTAGAAAGAAGAAAACAACAATCATTCTATTTCACAAATGATCTAAATCTTAATTATCTCAATTGGAATAATGAACAAAATTTTTTACATAGCTCAAAAGATGAACTAGACTAATTGGGCTCAAATGCATCTAAGTAGGTCTAATACTAACTAAACCCATTATTAAACATTATCAAATGAATAATAGTAATATAGATAAATGGTAAAAATAATGGGTCAAAGTCACTAACAAATAAAAGGTCTATTATGTCTCAAAATATAACAAAACATAATAAAATGCAAACTAAGGCCCAAAAAGGCCAAAATAGCATTAACTAGCCCAAATGGCCCAAATTGACCTTAACTTTACTCTATCGTTGAAATGCACATATTCCATTTGTGTAGCCTTTTTAAGCTCTCCTCTTTATGTGTCCAAACATCTTGAATCATTCTTAATTCTCTTAGTTTTTACTCTTTGAGATTGCCCTATATGATTACATATTCCCTTTCTCTTTAAAATATTCATCCTTAAATTTTCAAAGCCTACATTAAAGGAGAAAGATTAGAAATATTAAAAGAAGCATTCATATTAAGCTCATTATGAGAATTCATGTTGAAAGCATTATTATTGATTTCCTCCATCACTTAGAATAGGCTATCTCCTCTTAGTTGCAATTTAGTTTTCCTTTTTGATTTTTCTTTCCACCTATGAAAGAAAAATCGAACACTAAGTTTAAACACAAAATTAGCAAAATTAGGTAAAGCAAGTAAAACCAATGGTGTAGTCATAGTACTAAAATCTCTTACAAAGTTAGCTAAACCATGAAAGCTCCTAATTTCACTAACAAATTTAAGTGAAGGTCATTTTTTAATTATTTTATCTTTTTGTTCATCCACCTTTATGTCTATGCCATTCATAGCATAACCTTATAATTCCTTCCATGTAAAAAGAACATTTCTCAATGTTAGCATTCAATTTTTCATCTTTTAGAACTTGTAAAACACATTTCAAATGCATAATATATTCTTCCACATTCTTATTGTAAATAATAATGTCAATAAAAAGTGGCAATCAATATTTCCAATTCCTTGTATTCTCAAACAATAGCAAGATGCATCATTTAAGCTCATGAAAACAAGAAAAGCCAACAACAAGAAGTTTATTTTTGAAAATACATAAAACAAGATTCATTGAGCTCACAAAAATACTTAGTGTATTAGATAACCTAAATAGCAATACAAATCATATTTTATTTTGAGAGTATTTATCCATTCCATATCTATTCTCAAGCTAGTTTGATAATATTTGCATTGCAAACCAATCTTAGAAAAAAAATATACATAGATCTTGCAACTTGTAAAGCATAACATCAGAAGTTTTCTTAATACGAACATATTCTACCATATCACTACCATAAGTTTCCCTAGCAAACAAATCACTTAGAAAATTTTTAGACATAAATAATTCATTTCTTCTACATAAAAATTTATTATGCCTAAAAATTTCTTCCAAGATCATCTCCTCACAAGTATTAAAACTTGAAGTAAAATTATAACCTTTTTCATATAAGTCCTTGAAGTATTCAAAATCTAATAACTTTGATTGTATAGTGGAGACAAGAATATAACTGAGATAAAATAAAATCTATTATATTACTTTTACTTTATTTCACTTGATGCATTTATCCTTTTAAAGATTGTAGTTTTCTTAGAAATTTTCTTAGAAGCACATCTTGGAATTTCTTTAAAATAAATGCAAAAGCACTTAGCGAAACAAAATGTGTAGTATTCTCATAACCTTCTTTGTATAAAATAATTAGCCTAGAAACATAAATAAATGACAAGCATGCATAAGAGCAACATCATATAGTACCTCATCTTGGTATCTACTAATTGTAGATGAAACTAGCACTTGCTTTATCACCTTTACTTTACTATTATCATTTAACTATTGTAACTTGTATAAAGTAAGGTATGGCAATGTAGGTAAACTTAATTTTTAGATCAAGATAGTGCTAGTAACATTAACACCATTATCAATGATAATATAGCAAATCTTTCCTTTAATATGGTATCTTGTATGAAAGATGCTTTTCCTTTACTCATCACTCTTTTCTTTAGCTTAATCTCCTAAAGCTTTTTAAATCTTTGAAGCTTTCTTGATTGGACAATTAATATCATAATGACCATGCTCTAAACATTTAAAGCACTTGTCATTGGTATGTTTTTAATACTTTTCAACTTTGCCTTATTTTTTAGACACTTCACCTTTGGGCTTTAATGAGGATTCCACTTTTTACTTGATAATGCATTTTTCTTCCTTTTTCTTAAGCCTTTTCCTCAATGGCTCCTATAAAAACTATAATTGTAGTCATATTTAGAAGGACTTTTCCTTTGAAATGAAGGAATTTTTTTATACTAATAAGATTTAAATCCACTTTATCTCTTCTTTGTCCATCATTTCATCTTCTTTCATGCTTCCTATCATCTTTTCTATCACTTCTTTTGGGCTTATGATATTGCTTTCTTTTTCTATTTTTTTTCCTATCTTTATTTTCAACTCATTCTCCTTCAATATATCCAATATTTTGTCTTTTATCTCCTCTTTCCCTCCTATCTCTCTTACCATGTTAATCCTTTTAGAGTTGCTTACCTTCAATTCTTCTAAACTTTTCATCTAACTTGTCAAATTGTTGTTGCATGGTCTTTAATATGGACTTGATATCTTTTTTTTAATTATTTCCTAATATCTTGAAAGATATACTTACAAGAAAGGGTTAAATAAAAGATAAGACCTCATAAAAGCTTACTTCTCACTTAATTTAGAGGTACTTACTCTCATACTTATACTCTAATTAAGGCTTTTACCCTTAAATAATCTCATACTTTCTTTCCTTTTTTCCCCTCTTATCTTTCCATCTTATAGTTCTTTAAGAACTAATAAGATATAACTAAATAAAATTTAATAATTGTGACAATTAATATCACAACCGTAGTCTAAACAACTTTAGGAATCCAATAAGGCACTTAAAGAAACAACAATTGGAAAATTAAGAAGGAGATTAGTTAAGACTTAATAATGTAAACTTTAAAGAAAAGGGGCTAACTAGGACTCAAGGATTAAAACCATAATTAAAGAAAGGAGATAGACAAAACTAAAAAACTTGTATTTAATACTATGACCAAATATATGAAGAAATGGAAATAAACATAAGAATTAAAAATGTTAGACATATTTTATGAAGAACAAGATGTTGGTGTGTGTCCTAGAACCAATCATATAGATGATTGAAGTTATACACAATGTATTATATTTTTATTTTAGAAAATTTAATTATTATATTTTGTTTTTATAATTTTATTATTATTATGCGCAATTTATAACTTAATATAATAATTATCCTTGGAATAGCTTCGCTATTCCTAAAATGCCCCTAGTCAAGTATTATTACGAAAAGGATAGTAATAATATATCGAGACTAGCATGTATAGTGACTGATGATTACGGATCATGGATATATGATATCAAGTCAATACATGAGTACATTGCTAGTGAACAATGTACTGGACTGACCCACTATGAGAATATTGCATAGATAGACGTGTCATAAGTTATTCTCATATGATCACAAATACACATGAACCTTTGACCTGAAGTCACTACGATTCCCTACATGAGGAATTACTCACTTTGATATTATCTTATGTCACTTTTAATTAGGATGACAAGTAGGGCATTGATTGGGTGTGTCATAAATCATACAGAGGGAAATGAGTGATGTAGATGGGATTTTGTTACTCTTGTATAAAAGAGAAATATCCTTGGGCCCCTTGATTGAGTGAGACTTAGAAATGCATGGCCATGCTCAGTTGAATTAATATGTGATATTAATTATTTATTTTAAGTCTACTCAGTATCAAGAAATATAAATTGAACATTAACGAGAATGACACATTCCATGCCTCCAGTTCAATTTGGATATTATTACAAAAGGGTTATGATGCAAAACGTTAATCATATGTTAGGTGGATGTCGAATCATAGACATTCTTACTACTTGAGTGGCAGTGATGTATTGCTAGATACCGCTTACTGCCTATGACTCAATAAATGAGTCATTGTCAACATAGTAAGAACCTACAAGGTCACACAAAAGGAGTAGGAATAAGACAATAATTAATTGGACTTTAATTATATTAATATCCAATTAATTGGACTTATTTTCGTGCATATATATATATTATTAAGAATAATAATTCACGTTATATATATATATATATATATATATATATATATATATATATATATATATATATATATATTATGTGATATTATTTGATATTAAAGAAATATCAAATAATTATCTTATCAGATATTAGATAAATATATTATGAGATAATATTATTCTGATATTTGATAACTATATGCAATTATGTAATAATTAAGATATTTATATTATGAGATAATATTATTATCTAATATTAGATAATTAATAGATAAGTCCTATCTCTCCCCATTATCTCTAGGATAAGGATAAGATGAGTTGTTAAGTGTGATTAGGATTTTGGAAGCATTATCCTAGTTGGACTAGGATTATGGCTTGCCTAAGTTCTATAAAAGGGGACTTAAGGGCAGCACTTTAATCATACGTTTTAAGCTTCCATATAAACCCTAAATCACTCAGAAAAATATCCAATCCTAATTCTTAGAGAGAAAAACGCATCCTAGCAGACGCGTGGAGGGTGAGAGGTCGTTGTTCACTCCGTATGGATACCGTAGAGACGTTGTACCTTCCGGTCGGCGTTTGATTCATCCGCTCTCAAGTTTTGATCAGTAGAAACATAAGTGCCCAATAGGTAAAACCCTAATCATTGACTTATGCTTTTTGCATGGATCCTAAGTAGAATTTGGGTCAAAATTTTAAAATTTCGCTGCATGTGATAATCCGAATTCCCAACACAAAGACAATGAACAATGGAATGGAAATGAGAATGCAAGTTGTATTTAAGCACTCATCACCTCAAGTTGCATTCCAACACCTTTCAACTTCTTATGTTCTCCCTCCTTTGATTTATTTTTTTCAACTACCAATACCTCTTTTATTTCTTTCTTTTTTTATTTTATTTTTTTAATTCTTTTCTTTGTTTTTCCAATCACAACAATTCAACACTTCTTTCTTTTTGAATAAATTATTTTTCCATTTTTTTAACTTAATTTTTCTTTCTTTTCTTTTTTCTCTTTTATGTCACTTACTTTTTTTCACAACACTAATTTTGCATTTTTCATTCTTTTTCACATTAATTTAACACTATGCTTTACTATTCAAGCACTACAATTTAAGCATAAAATGTAATTGAACAAGATGTTCAATGGCATAAGGTGTAACTAGCATACAAGAACATTTGATGTGAATTTTTTTAACTCAATTTGTTTGCTTAAAACAATAAGCAATTTGGGTAGACAAACACAAATTGAAGACCAAAATAGTATAGCACTATAATACAAAGACCAACATTGACTAAATTGAGTTACCACATTATTTGGATTAAAAATATTGAATAGACATAAGATAACAAAGACACTATTAGAATTTAGATGAATAGAAATTGAATTTGCATTTATTTATGTTCTCTAATACTTTCTTAAATTGAAGATGCAACATGAAAAATAAAGAACAACATAGAATTTAAGGATGCTAAAGTGGATAACATAAAAGATAAAACTAAGGAAGGACATAACATAAACAATTTGTCAAATGTATTCAAATATAACTAATGCAATGGATGCATGAAATGGGAAAGACAAGATATGAGATCATAAAACACATTTAAACAAATGAAGTGTCTAATGATGAAAATTAGGCAAATGCACATAAATAACAAAAATTTGGAATCACTTAACAATAACCAAATCAAACATAAATTGTGATTAGAATAAACATCAATTAGGTATAATACAATTTAAACTAGAACAAAAATTATATTTAACAAATGAAAATGGAAAATGTAGTATAAAATGTAATTCAAAATAGCAAAATGAAAATTCGAATTAGATAGAATTAAGACAAAATGAACACATTATAGAAGCATAAAAATGAAATTAGATTTGAACAAGAATACAATTCAAATTAAAGCATAAAACAACAATGAACAAAATGAAATTCAAAAGTAGAAGAATTAAAGAACATAACTTGAATCTAGGAAGTTAGATCTAATACTAAATGATGAAGAATCTAGAATGGATTATCCTAAAGTTTAGAAAAACATATTGGAAAAAGAAGAATGGTCATGCCATGCTTTGGAAAAGGAAGAATAACAGCAATAAGTGATGAAAAACGTACCACAAAGGATGGAAATCCTCTATATAAAGGTTGAATCCCTCTAATAAGTCATAAATTTTTTCAAGAACTTAAGAAAGAATCACATTTTCACAAAGAAAAAGGAAACAATCATTCCATTTCACAAATGATCTAAATCTTAATTACTTTAATTGGAATGAGGAATAAGCGTCCTCATATAACTTAAAAGATGACTTAAACTAATTAGGCTCCAATAGGTCTAAGTAGGCCTAATATTAATTTACTAACTAAGTTCACTATTAAATATCATTAAATGAATAATAGTAACATATGTAAATGATAAAAACAATAGGTTAAAATTACTAATAAATAAAAAACCCAATATGTTTCAAAATATAACAAAATGCAAACTGAAGCTCAAAATGGGCAAAATAGCATTAACTTGCTGAAATGACTAAAAATGGACTCAACTTCACTTTATAGTTGAAATGCACAAATTCCATTACTATAGCCCTTCCAAACTCTTCTCTATATGTGTTTGAGCATCTTGAATCACATCCTTGATGCTCTTAGTTTTGTTCTTTGAGATTGTCTCCTAGGATCACATCACATATCACACTAATTCATAAAACATACACATATACACATACATATACATATATATATATATATATATATACACATATATATATATATACACATATATATATATATATACACATATATATATATACACATATATATATATACACATATATATATATATATATATATATATATATATATATATATAATATCACATGCTAAACACAATTACCTTATTCATTCATTATCATCTAAATAATTAAACTTACATAACATGATACCATTATGTCACAACATTACTATGCCTTTTTACATAGCCTCATATCATGTATTGCTAAATTAGGCTTGTTTAACAAGATTGTGTATACTCATTAATCTTCCTAAATGACGAAGCCTTATTGAGCATATATATAAAAGAATGTAACCCTAAAAACTCTAAGTACATAATTACTAATAATGAGAATTATGACTTATTTCTAGTTGGGTGATGGATATATCAAAATTTGACATCCTATGGACAATAGGCAAAATTTGTTGTCATTTGGCATAATGACATAATCTTAACTATCTATTTACTTATTCAACCTGAGAGAAATACTACTACATTACTATTGGAGTCAAAAGGGAGTTAAAATTAGGAATGGCAATGTTCAACATGGCATAAGTTAAGTGGGTTCATATCATAATAGGATCGACTTAACTGACATGAAAATTTTTTATGTGAAGTACAAATTAACTCATATAATTTGCTTTAACTCATTTAAATTACATACTTTGGTATATAGGTCAATCGGTATATAATAAAAAAATTAATTATTGCCATAATTTCATAATTATAATTATAATGATAAATAAGAAATTATAATTTATAAGGTTTCAAAATAAGAAGCTTTAAAGTTTAAAACTTAAAAGGTTAAAAGCAAAGTAAATATACTAAAACAAAATAGATGACAAACACAAAATCACAATTCAATAAAGAAAGGAAACAAACCCTAAGTTGCTTTCTAAGACTTAAAAACACAATAGTATAACATGTAATACTCATTAAAAAGTCTAGTAAACAAAGATTGCTAAAATTAGACTCGAAGGTGTATAAGAATGGGTAATTGGTAGAATTACTCATTTATACCACTAGAAGTATTTATTAATGATGGTGGATGAAATTTTTATTTTGGAATTATTTAGAGAGAAATTAAGAGAATTAAAAGAGTTTATGAATACTTAGTAGATATAACCTAACAATTTTAAGAGAATTGAAATAGATTTTAGTAATAAAACTTTTATAAATTTTTTACGGATAATTAGAGCAATTTTATAGGCTATTCAAGGTTCAAAGTTGATAGAATTTTATATTAAATTAAGATTTTTACCTAAAATACTTTGTAAAATGTAATAATTAGGAAAATTGAAAAAAATGGGGCCTATGAAAGCTACAAGAAAGTTATGGTTTTGTGATTAAAAAAAACATTGGGAAAAAAGATAAGTTAATGGTATGATGGTAATTTAGTTTATAATAAGGGATAATTAAATGGAACTAGGAGATAAGATGGTTTCTTTAGGGATTAAGTTAGAAAAGTGGCATGCAAGCCATGATTTATGTGGATAAATTAGAAACAAAAATTGTTAAGATGATGATAAAAACATAACTCAGAGTTAAAGAAAGAATCTTCCTTAGTGATGTCATTTGGGTGAGGCAAGCATGCTTATGAAAGCATGAAATCATCACTTTTGGTTACTACAAAATGATGAAGGTAAGAACAAATTTCACACATTAGGAAGAAAGGGAGCCATGACCAAAGAAGAAACAAATGGAAAATTTTGCGATCTCACACACATTTCATCTTTGTCTACAATCTAGTAAAATAGTGATAGTATTTATTGAGTACCTAAGTACTTGCTCCTAAAATCATTAGGGAAAGGTAAAATTCCATAATCCCTAGTTCTATTTATCTTCCTAAATTCCTTTAAAAGCTCCCTACTAAGTTTATACTATTTTTATAATAGCTCTAAAAAATTAGATGAAAAAAAGAAGCTCTATTAGTTTTGGAAGGTGAATAGAGATCCATTTTTCTTCTCATGACTTTTCTTTTAAGAAAATTATTTTATGTGAGATATATATCTATTTTGAAATGACAATCACTTGTTATGCTAAAGTCATGAATAATCATGGTGGATTACTTGTTATATATGTGCTATTATGATGTATTGAAATTATAAATCCCTAGTGAAATAATTTTAAAGGTAATTTTCTTAAATAATAAGAAAGAGTTTTAGAAATCATTGTTTAAAAAATGATAATTTTGAAAGTAGCTATTGGGCTTTTTTTTTGGAAAGTAAATATTTAAAGTTTTCTTTAAAATGGAGACAAAAAAGGCATTGTAGAAAGACCTAATTTTGTAAAGAATAATCTCAAAAAAGATATGGAAACTATCTTCCCTATATACTACTCAAAATAGTTTAAAGTTGGAAACTTTTTTCTTTTCATAAAAAAATTGCAAACAATTCTTTTTAAAGAAAATACACTAGACCTCTCAGGTTTCTTTGAAAATCTAGGACACGTTTTTATATTTTTATGCTAAAATCAAGTATACATTATTTTAAATCATATTATAAATATTATACACATATCACATATCAAGATTTTGAAACAAAAAAAACTTCTTTAAAACCAAATTGAAAGCTACATGAATTTCTTATCATTTTATGTCAAAAAATTTTAAATTTTATTACACATATTTTTATCACTAATGGACAAAAACTTTATGCATGTTTAATTATCACATACATACATACATACATACATACATACGTACATACGTACGTACATGTGTATGTATGTATGTATGTATGTATGTATGTATGCATGCATGCATGTATCACTTAGTAAACTTTGCACAGGTTTTTTATTATTAATTCTAGCACAATTTTTAAATTTTATTTTCTTCACAAAATTTGCTATACTATATTTTAAACTTTTTCTAAGATATTATTATACATTTATATTAAGTTTTCTAAAGTAGAAATCATTTGAAAATAAGTGAGGAGGGTTATGGTTTTTATAAATAATGCAAAAAAAAAGTTTTATAACACTATTTTATCTCTCACAAATTATTTTAATTTATAATTATCTAGGTAATTCTTCTAAATTGTTTTTTTGACATGAAAAGCAATCTAAAATGATGTTTAAAACTTTTGAAAACATGTTGAAATTTTATAGAAGAATTCTAGGTAATTTGAAAGAAAAATGGCATTCTCTAGCTCAATGTGTCTTATTTCAAATGATTTTAATTAAGAATTGTTCATGTGATTATTATAAACTGATTATTACATAAATATGATTTAAAAATAATGTTTAATACTTTAAGCATAATTTTGGAATTTTCTAGAAAATTTTAGGTATTTTAAAAGTTAAAAATTGAATTTTCAAGCCAAATATGCTCCTTTTCAAATTATTTTGATAGTTTGAATTGTGAATAATTTATATGAATTTTTTTAGGTCTAAGAATTAGTTGAAAAAGGTCATATTTTATGCCCTCAAAATTTATTCCAAAAGCTTTGGAAAATTTTCATATAAGTTTGATGTCTAAAAAGAAATTTTTAAGAAAAATGTGTCTCTTTTAAATTATTTTAATAATTGGGCATAAAGATAAATTGTATAATTTTTTTTAGTAAGAAAAAGTTCAAATATGAATTTTTAAGCCAATTTATAGATTTGGAGTTTTCCTTTAATTTTTGACAAAATTTGATATTTTAAATGGATTTTTCAATAATAGCTTGTTTAATAAAGCTTAGTTAAGGTGTATGCTTAAAAACTTGGATTTTGAGATATAAATGTAACCAATTTTTTTCTAGTTTCTATGCTACTTTATTAGGGCATAAATGCTTAGTTTTAATGTAGAAAAATAATTGTTATATTTGTTAAAATGATACATAAAATTTAAGCTTGAATATGTCTAGGTTTTAGAGTTGTGGAACTTGGAAGAATCCAAGATTGTGTGCTTCATGTTTTGCTAAAAACCATGTGGTATTTATTATTTAACATATAATCTTGCTTGTGAGCACATTAGTATATGAAATTGGTTAAAAAACAAAAATTGGCAAGGTATTTCATGGCCTTCATGACAAAACTATAAGTTTGGCTTGATAGTTGATGTATGATTTAAATTGTGAATTGATTTATGAAGTACATGTGTGCTAATGAATTATGTGCAAGGGTATTGTGAGTATCAATGAACTCTTATAGGGAGCTGCAATGTGATAGTCAAACAAATGGAAGAAAGGAATGCTTGTTATAGTCACTTGCAAAGTGACAAGGTAATATAAATCTTTTCTGTTATGGTTACTAGAAAAGTGATAAATTAGCTATAAGAAGTTTTGCTAGATTATAAATAGTCTTGCTAGATTATGGGCATGTTGTATTGTGATTCTCTTAACAATGGATGACATTTTGATCTTACCTTATTTATGTGAAATAAGCTAGTGAAAGCCTCTATGAAATTGACTTTATGTCATATGTGAATTTATAGGTTTTTATGCCAATATGACATTATTGGCTTGAATGCCATATATGATGTGTGGCATGTTTATGTGATATAAAATCTTGTGAAGAGTTTTAGAGATTAGCCTGGTGCCTTAATTTCTAAGTCACACTAAAGGATGCCTAGGATAAGGTTAACTTTGAAAGGATAATATTAGAATATTTATAGGATAAGTTAAGCCAAGTAATAAGATGGAACCTTTTATGCTTTCTTGCTAATCACAGTAATCATAAATTATTACTATTATCTTAGACTAATATTGTATTATGAATTGTTTATGTGCTAAATGTGTATTATGTTCAAGTTCTTAACTCAGAAGCATGTAGAAATATTTAAGATAGATATGGAAAGAAATTCTGGTAAGAATGTGTTTACAATATGTCTTATGTATGATTAACTTTCTTGACTAAAAATGATTAGAAAATTAATACAATAGCTATCTCATTGAATAATTATATTATTTATTGTACTTGTAAATATACTTTTTAGGTACTTGTTAGGATGCTTGTTGAGATTGCTAATACATGGTAGCAAATATATCACTCCCAATTTGGCACATTCTAGATAGAGTTTTAATTTCACATTGAGGTTGTAAGGCTAAGGTACTACAAGCAACTTAGCTTTATGTAATGATGATGAAACCTCTAGCATTTAATCCTAAGTACAGACATATTAATACTCATTCCATAGGAGTTAACTTCCTTTAGGGACAAATACCTAATGACTCTATCCTTAACGTTGATAAGGTTAAAGTTCCAATCAAGTTTACTAATTTACTCCCTTTATAAAAGCCTATAACAACACCCAACCTCATGATACTTCTTAAGTTACTTGATACTTTACCAACTAAACCAATGGCATTATATGCCTCCTTAGATGTTGTATTCCCTCCACTAATATCACCATATGTTCTAGTACTAATGGCTGACAAACTAATACCACCTTATGACTTAGCATTAGTTGTAAATACCCCAGTATCATGTTATAAATTTACCCTAAGAAACCTATAGGTCATAGATTTTGATCCCTCTATGTTAGGAAATCCACTTATTTATAATTCATTTTTGGTGGATTTGAATGGCATAAGGATGCCTACTAGGGATCTAGAGGAGGTTGCAGGCTTATTTGAGTTGTCAATAAACAATTAGTCTAGGTAATAACTATTCATACTTATTTTGGTTTCATTTAGTCACTTCTTGATATCCTTTTTGCAGCACTTGTATATAGGTCTCTGATATGACTAGTAATATGACATAGTTAGGAGTTTTGATATAGTATTTAAAACTAATCAAACTGCTTATATGAAATGTTTAATCATGACAATGTATATGATGTATATTATGGTATATCTATTTTTTTTTGTATTTAATTTGTAAAAGTTAAGATAAAATAAACAAGTGGTTTCTTAATCCCCAAGGGTAAGAAAAGTTTTATCATTTTAAAAGGTAAATGAATACTTTTGAATAGGTTTTTTTCAAATGATTATATTTAGTAAAGCACTCTACAAAATCAATATTATTTCTAAATTATTTACACATAGGATCTTCTAATTTTCTAAATTCTTATTAACCAAATTATTGAACTGTCGAAGTAATTTACTATCTAGTTTTTAGAAAATCTATATCTAAAATATCCTTTTAGTTTATTAAGCAATTTTTATGGAAATATTATTCAACAATTTACTAAGTCTATTTTTCTTAAAAAAATACTTTCATATATTAGTTTGTATATTTCTAGAAATTGTTTTATTAAATGTTGTTCATTTAAGATCATGCTAGAAGTAGAAATTATTTTCTAATAAATGATTTTTTTCTAAAATCACTTCACTAAAGGTTTTTGTTTTTAAAGTCATTATGTTTCTACTATCCTTAATACAAAAAAATAAACTTTTCTATTTTGACTTGCATCTTGACTCTAAAGAAAATTATTTTATTTCTTAATTTTAGAATCTCTTTCAGAAAGAAAGAAAAATAATTTCCCACACTTCTAATTTTGAAGATAAAGTTTTATATTTTGGTTTTACTTACTATTTTCATTATAGAGAAATCACCTTTTTTTGTTATTGAATTTTTTTAACTTAGGTATTCACATTAAGAAGGAAAAAAATAGTTTGTAGAAATGATTTCTTTTAAATAAAGATTTAGGAAAATGAATTTTCATAGAAATGGGAAAAAAAAGAAAAGGTGTTTCAATGTTCTATTTTATTTAAAAGATTGTACGTCATTAATTATGTATAATTAATTTCTAACTTGATACAAAAAATTTAAGTCAATTTTACAACCTTATGTTTTTGCATTGCATATTTTATGAAAGTAATCAAATTTAAAAAGTTAGTTATATTTAAAAAGGCTTATAAAGATATATAATTTATATTTTTATGCTGATCACAATGGTCTAAAGTTAAGTCCTAATATAGTAATAGGTTTCACAAATATGCAGCAAACTAAAGATGAAACAATCCCTTTATGCTTTCTTAGTCTCTCCTTCATTTCGTTTGAAGACAATAATTTTTTTGTGGTAATAAGTGCTTTTTTCATTACTTGAAGTTAATAATTCTTCGATAACAATGACAATGAGTGCTCTTTTCCTCCAAGCCTTATGCTTACTAGAGATTATTTCTTTTTTTATTTAAGATAGCTAGTAACTAAGAAAATTAATGTTGCAAATTTTGAAATATCAATTAGAAACCATCATTTTATCATTATTACAAAAAGCTTCTTCTTTTTAGTGATCCCTTAATTTGAATGGTGAAAATTACAACCAAAGTTGCATTTTTTATAAGTTCTTGGTAATGGGTCATAAAAAATCAAATCTTTTTCATTTGCACAAACCTAACTTGTTCAGATTCTTTATTACTCTATTATTTATTTTTGTAACATAATGTAATCACTAGTTACTACTAAGTTAATAAAATGTGTTTGTTTCATCTAAGATGTTTTTTCATGCAAGTTGGATATTGGAACACATATTTTTCTTTATCACATGTATGTTCATTAATTTTTCATCAATATGAGTTAGATTTAGGCATTGAACTTATCATCTAAATGTTATTATTAGTATTGCATTTTTTTAGAAAACTTTTAAGAAATTGTACATCTCTAGTCACTTGTATGATTTTGTTGTATTTTATGAATATGTTATGTTGACTGGATATTATAACTGGATTTGGATCAAGTATTTTAATAACAGGTTAAGCAAGGCTTCATTTCAACAACATTATATTGATTAAGCAATTTAATATGCTATTTGTGGAAGCATTAGTTATTAAAGAAAGCATATCTAAGGACTGAAGTTCCAATAGTAAACTAAAGCTTTCATTTGATTATATTTATCATTATATATATATTATTGCTAGTAGTTCAACATTTAAGTTTTCTTGTATTTAGCTCTTAACTATTTTCAACATTCACAGTAATTTAATTATTTACTAGTGACAATGACCTTTTTCTTAATTGATGTAAGTGAATGAATTTAGAAAGCATAAATGAGGACTTTGATGTAACTCCAAAGTTAGACAATTCATTCCTAACTATCATTGAAAATAAAGAACAAATAGAACTAGAGGAAGTTATGGTTTTAGACACTATTCCAAGAGGAAAAAGAGAGTGTAAAAGGAAACATACTTTTGTTGTCTAGTCATTTTTTTATGCATTTTGTAGGCTAGAGGAAATAAAAGGGCAAAATATAAAGCTTATAGGCAAGTATATATATTTCTGAAGGTATATGTGCAATTGGTAACATGAAATGACATGCACCAAAATATCTAAGGCTAGACACCTGTGATATTGGTCAAATGGTCATTAATGGAAAGAAAGTCTAAATAAGATTAGCTGTAAGTAAGTTTAATCTTGATATATTTAGAGAGTTATGGTTTACTTCAATTATAATGCATGATTTGCCTCTTCCATTTGTTGAATATGAAAGCATTATGACAACACTTAATTATGCACATCCTAAAATAAAATCTATACCTAAAAATACATGTAAACTAGATATTTTGAAAATGCACTCAAAGGAAAAGGCTAAAGTTAAATCATTGTTAGAATCAATTTTCAATAGAATTTCATTAACATTTGATTTGTGAATA
Source organism: Sindora glabra (assembly GCA_020226215.1). Classification (NCBI taxonomy): domain Eukaryota; kingdom Viridiplantae; phylum Streptophyta; class Magnoliopsida; order Fabales; family Fabaceae; genus Sindora; species Sindora glabra. The sequence continues at coordinate 79,178,820 of CM035227.1, forward strand.
TCTTTTACTACAAATGGTTATATATGTTTGATTGCTCATTTTATTGACAAAGATTGAGTGTTGTATAAAAACATTTGAACTTTTCTTTCATGCTTCCTTCATATAATGGCATAAACTTGTATTAAAAATATATATAGTTTATTACCTAAGTGGGGAATTGAGAAGAAAGTTTTTGCTTTTACTTTCGATAATGTTAGTGCTAATAAAGCTTATGTTGACTTGTTGATCATATTTTAAATGTGATAAAAGACTTTTTTGTAATGGTGAAAATTTTCACATTTGATGTTGTGCTCATATACTTAATCTTGTAATTTAAGATAAATTGAAAGAAATTGTTGAATTAGTGGGTAAAATTTGTGAAAATATTAAATATGTGAAAGGTTCATAAGCTAAAAAGCTAAACTAGTTGGATTATATTAAGTTATTAGCATTAGATAGGAAAAGAAGTCTAGGACAAGATGTGCCTACTAGGTAGAATTCAACCTTCCTTATGATTAAGAGTGCTCTATTTTACAAGTGTGCTTTCTAACATTTGGAATTACTTGATTCTAATTGCCTTTCTTGTCCATCTAGAAGTGAATAGGATAAAATAGAAAAGGTGAATAAATTTTTTAGAGTTTTCTATGAAATCACTTGTGTTTTTTTTTTAATTAAGGATCCTACATCAAACTTATATTCCCTTCTATTTTCATGGTTCATTTGACGTTGAGGCAACATATGGAAAGTAAAGATGAGCACTTGAAAAAAATGGCCACTCAAATGTTTGGAAGTTTAAGAAGTTTTAGGTTAGTTTTAGTAGGTATTAGCTATCACTGTCATATTAGATTCTTGATATATAATTTAGTTTATGGATTTTTTCTACAAGAAGCTCTATGGTATAATTTACAATTGTTTGAGATAAACTTTTTTTCCTTTTTCAATGAATATGTGTAACATTGTACTATAGCAAGTTTTTCAACTTCTAATAAAAGTATTGGTACCTTAAGTGGATGGGAATCTTTCAATTTTAAGTTATTATTCCTTATTTGTTTATAGTTGATCTTCATTGTTACAAATTCATTTTGGTTATTGTTCTAATGTATTATTCTATTTAAATATAGAAATTTAATTCATTTAAAAATGATGAATTTTGTGGAAATACACAAAAGCCAGAGTTGGAACTTTATTTAGATGAATATAAAATTGATAGAAAAACTCAAATAAATATCCTCTTTTGGTGAAAAGCAAATTAATTTTGATACCCACAATTTTCTTTAATGACACATGATGTGTTGATCACTCCTATTTTAATAGTCACTTGGAATTAACTTTTAGTGTTAGAAGATGTGTTCTCGTATAGAAGTGCCCTTAAAGCTAAATGTGTTGAAGCATTAATTTGCACTAGAGATTGGCATTATGGATATATAGTTGGAATATCTAAAAATATGAATTTATAGTTGCTTACTTCATTTTTTTATTTTTTAACTAATTTTTTGATTGATTATGATATTATAGAACCTTTCTAACCAAATTTAGAAGAGCCCACTATGACATAATGAATGTGGAAATGAGTAAAGAAGAAAATGTTTCAAGATAATATTTAAGTAATGTTTATGTTAGTTCTTAACGTAAAGCTAGTAATTTTTGTTCTTCTTTTGTTTAATTTGTTTATTCAATATTTGTTCTATTAGTGGCTAAAATTGATCTTTTTATGTTTTTCTTGCTATTGTACCAACAAGATTAAAATATTAGTCATGTACACTCATCATTAAGGTTTATTTGTAAAACCTTAAGAATAAGATTGCACATTTCTTTTGTTATAATTTGTAAATTTAAGGTGATGGTACAAATATTCTTTTACTAGGTAGAATTGCTCATAGAAAAGAATAACCAAGTACCAAATGTTGCCTAAGAGTTCTAGAATGCAATATCATTATTGATTATACATTCATGATGAATGATTATAATGATTTATGATTTAGTTTACTAGTTTTTATTAGTGGGTTTTTCCTTTATATGTGTGTTTTATTTATATATGTATGTTAAGGACATGTTAATTATGTTGTTAGAACCTAGAACTTTGAATTTGAATTATTTTTATAGATTGTACTAAATTTTTTATGATGTGATGTGTTAAAAGCTAAAATTGTAGTTTCTTAACATGTTTCAAGTGATGAATAATGAACTTGGAATGCTTGGGAATTCCTTTGATAGGACCATAGGAACATGTAAGCAAGGCAACAAATTAGAATTTTAGATATCGGGTTAATAAATGAGTTTAGGTTAAATAGGTTGTACTATAATTGTGTAGCTAGGTTATGTATACTCGAGTAAGGTGAGTTAAGTTTGTATCACCCCACAAATAAATGAGTTATGTTGTGTTGACCTATATAACTTATTGTGTCATGTTTAGGTCCAGTATAAATGGTTTCAAACTATACCTTAATTCGATGTGAATGTGATCTCCCCAACATAAATTGCCACTCTTAGTTAAAATCCTATTACTAGCTATATGGTTATACAGCACAAATCTTTAATGTATTTAGTTCACTACTATAAAATTACAATTGTACGATGGTCGATAGACGTTAATCATAGTAAAAATTGACATTTATATAAATGCAATAGTATTTTTGATATTATTACCATAAATAAGATAATGATTTTCATAATAATTGATGTCTATAGTTACGCAATGATATTCTTGAAATTTGCAAGAAAATGTAAAACAATAGTTAAATTAAAAACTGACATGTAAAGTGACAACCAAAATTCATTAAGAAATTAAGATATTGGTTATTTATTTAACTATTATTGAAAAAGCATTTCAAAGGTCATCAAGAAAAATGTTTAACATTTACACATTAATTTTTTATGAACCAACATGTAGAAGTATTGAATCTTGTTAGCAATGTAATTATCACTTATTTGAAAACCATTCATGTTGTAGACATCAATATTAAATTGATAATCAATGTCTTTAGTTTTTTCAATTACCTACATATTTCATGTTACATTTCCATTTGAAAGTTTTTTGGTGATGCCTTAGCCTTTATTATTTAATTCTAAGGTTTGTGTAATGAGAAGGAAAACAGGCCCTTCAGCATTTCATTTAATACATTTCCTTTTATTATAAAATTTAATTATTATTACTTTATCCATTATCATCTATGTGTTAGATTAGATAAAGAGGGATATATTTTCCTCCTCTAACACATACTGACGTTGGTAATAGAGGTAAATGTATTGCCTAAATTGATGATTTACTAATATCTGACTTAAAGTAATATTGGATGATAGCTCCAAGAATTAATACTAAGTTTGACAAAGAGATTGAAGACCAAATTCTTTTTTTTTTTATGTAATGTTATTATAAAGTTGTATTTATTGATGAAATGTTATATTAAATAAATAAAATTACAAAATAAATTTTCTTAAATTGATGTTTTCTTTCTTTCTTTTTTGTATTTCTAGGTTTAATATGTTAATATTTGTATCCATGTGATAAAAAAATGCAAAAAAAAAATCATATGACTCATCATGAATTACTGATGTTTGATAAAATTACAAAAATATTTCTTTATTAATTTTGAAACTAGGTTTTTTCTTCAAACTTAGAAAAATTAATGTCTTAAAATATAATAAATATTTTATCTTGTTTATGCAAATTACTAGCTTTCTTACACTTGGTCCATTTCTTAGGCAATTTATGAAATGGACTTTGTAATTTTCTAAAGCTCAATGTGGTATAAGTCATGAAAATCTCATACAAAATGATGTCAATTATTTAAAAATAACTTATGCATAAAAATAAGTTAGTGGTTTCTATATTATAATTGACATGACATCTTTTAACTAAAACGACATCTCTTTAATATTGATAATAGTTATTATGAAAAGATTGACATCTAATAACTACCCTAGTTTACCATGTAACTATTTTCACATTGTTGTTATTATAAACCAATGTCAAAAGTGATAAAAAAATATAAAAGAACTGGTAGGAATGCAAAATATAAGACTATTTCATTTTAGTGCCATTTGTATACTCAAGTTTTCTCTAACTTGAAGCTTTATCCTGTAAACTCCAGTAGAATTGCAAAATATAAGTTAATCTTCTATTCTTCTATGTAAATAAGATGCACCAACCATATATTCTTGGGTTTTCATTTTATATATCTCTACATTTTTGTATAGATGTATGGATTTGTTTTTCTTAGGTCTGTCTTAGTATATTTAGATAAGATGTTGATGTTAAGATTATGATGCCTCACTAAAATATTTTTGATTCTTTATTAGCTTATGAACATATTTCATAACTTTAGGCATAAATATATTACATGCATAATATTCCCTATATAAATGTATAGAAATGATTTAGCTTTAAGTATGTATAACTCTAAAAATATTCTTTTTTTATGATTTAGGTTGCATTATTTAAATATATAAATATCTGTGTTTTTTTGGTTTATCCAAGAATATGTGCAAGTTCATATGATATAGAGTTTAGTCAATGATCTTATGTGTATGGTTCTTACTAAATTAGTTAGTCATGGATAAAAAATGGATAAGTGTTAATCATCACAAATTTAAATATTAAGATGGGGTTGATAAATTCATTAAATTTGTAATTGCTTATGAAGGATTGAATTTAGTGATGGCCTTATATTTTTCTTTTGCCTTAAATGTTGTAATGTTAAGAGAGCAATGATCATGCGCATATAAGATCATCTATTTTAATTTAACATTAACAAAAGGTATGCATAATGGACATAGTGTGGTAAAAATAAATTGGACAGCATATCTACTATTCATAAAGATGATGTTTTCTATGATCACTTAAATGAAATGATGCATGATGTTATAGATAATTTTAGTAAATGACCACAAGTTCTTAACACCTTATTGAGTGATGTAGAGAAGCCATTGTGTTTAGGTTGCACTAAATACATATATTTATCTATTGTGTTAAGATTATTTAATTTGAAAATAGCAAATAGGTGGAATGATAAAAGCTTCATAGAATTGCTACAATTCTTAAAAGACATGCTTTTTGAAGGTAATATACTATCAATTCATGCTTATGAGGTGAAGAAGATAATATGCCTAATGAGTATAGAGTGTAAAAAGATGCATGCCTATCCTAATGATTGGATATTATATTGAAAAGAGCATAAAAAATTGCTTAAGTGTCCAAAATGTGGGGCATTTCATTACAAATTGAAGAAGTATGATGATAACATTAAGGAAAGGGTTCTAACAAAGGTTTTGTGGTGTCTTTCTACAATACCAAGATTTAAATATATATTTGCTAATACAAAAGATCCTAAAAATTTAATATAGCATGCAGAGTGAGTAGTTACTAATATCGAGTTTCATTACCTGACACATTTTTCTTAATGATGTATGATTAACTCATTATTCCCTAAATTTGGAAGTGAAGAAAGAAACATTAGACTTGTAATATGAACTAATGGAATGAATCCTTATAGTGATATTACTTGTAAATATAGCACATGGCCCATGATGATGGTGATTTACAACTTCTCTCCTTCATTATACATGAAATAGAAGTATGTAATATAAACATTGTTAATATTTAGGCCTAAGCAATCTAAAAATGGCATAAATTTCTTCTTAACATTGCTCATTAAAAACCTATGACTTATGTGGGATGAAGGTATGTTAGTATTCCATGCATATAAGTAAGATTATTTTAGGTTGCATGTAATACTATTTAGCATAATCAATAACTTCCTGACTTATAAAAACTTGTCAAGGTATAATTAATGAAAAAAATATTTACTATTTTATTGTCTACTATTTTATGTATCTTAGGTGTTACATTTGCTTAATTTTATAGAATAGGTCTTGTTTTATAATTTGTGGTTAATTTTATAATGTTATGAATTTATTTGGTAAATGCTGAATTTTAATACTATTTCTATTTTTTAGTCATATCATAGGCTTTGGATGTTGGATTGAGGAAAACTTTATATATTTGGAAAGCTAAAAGAGAGAAATACAACTTTTATATTTTGATTAAAGCCTAGTTTAAACTACTTTAAGTCATTACTTGGCGAAGAAATTGAAGCCCTATCTCTGTCCCAACTGAACCTACTTATGTATTTAGGCCATATATGAAGCTATAGTGGTCTGATTAACATGAGACCAGTGCCTAAATTCTCAGAAGATACAAGCTTACAACTTTTATGTTAGTGTATATACCCTAAAACTAATCATATTGATGACTATAAATTTGAATCATGCTATTTTAATGGTAATTTCAATTATCATATTTATACATATATTATGTGCATAATATATTTAATTATGATAATAACCTTAGAATAATTGTATTCCTAAATGTCCCTAGTCATATATCATTGTAGATTAAGTTGTTTTGATATGTTAAGACTAGCATGTGTGATGACTTATATGAGATATAAGTATGCATGAGTATAAGTTAGAGAACTTATATACTAGACCAACCCACCCTAAGAATACTCCATGGATCGTTGTATGAGTGACATGAGTAATTCTTAGTAATTATTATTAATATAGCCCTTTGACCTGAGATCGCTAAGGTTCCCTACATGTAAGTTTCATATTTTGATACTACTTTATGTCACTCATGATTGAGTGAATGCAAGGGTAGTTATTAGATATGTCACATATCATGCGGAGGAATTTGTGTGATCAAAATGAAATTTATCCCTCCTATATAATAGGAGTGACATTTATAGGCCCCTTGATGAAGTAAAGCTAAGAAAATATATGGCCATGCTCAGATGAATTGACATGGGATGTTAATTACATTTGCTTCAGTCAGCTTACTTAGGAATCAAGAAACCTTTGGATTGGGCTATACAGGAATGACACAATCCATGTCTTGTACTCAATCTAGATGTTTAGGATAAAAAGGACATAGATGATGATCACATGTAAATGTTTAGTTGAATCACCGACTTTCTCACTATTTGGATAACAATGATATATTACTAGACATCGCTCATTATTTATGATCATTAACGTGATTTATGATCATTACTAATATAATGAGAGCCTATAAGATCGCATACTTAGAACCTAGTGGATTTAAAATTGATGGACCAAATTGTTTGGGCCTAATATTTAGAAATTCTATGTTAAAATTATAAGGCCTAATAGTAATCATATAATTATACATGAAATAAAGCCCAATTAGTTAAGGTTTTTTTATGCACCTATTTAAATCGGCTTGTTAGATAATAATATATATTATTCATGCATCCCAAAACATAAAAACCTTAGCAACTCTCCTTGACCATAACTCTTGAAGAGGCATAGCTAGCACTACGAGATAAAAAAAGAGAATTCCAATCAGTGGTCATGGATGTTCATTAGTGATCTATTAGTTCATGTAGATACCTCGAAGTTTTCGGTCGAAAGGAAGTTGAAAAGGTGATTAACTAATGAGTTCCTGAATCATTGAAAAAATATTGACTGAATCACTATTTTAATATAACATTTTGCATGGATCATTTGGCTGTAATTAGTTAATTTTCACTATGTTTGTTTGACTCCCGATCCCAACATCTTATGTTTATGGATCTTGTAAATTACATCGACTTCATGGTATTATTCTGCTTGGAAGATAGGCCTGCGGGAATTTATTAATGTATCTATTAGACTTAATTGATTTGTAAAAAATAGGTTTGGACTTCTAGAAGTTAGGAAGGCCTTATTATTGTAACCCTAAGAGTCATCTACTTCTAGTCCAATAGGGTTTTCGGCTAATTAGGTTATATAAATAGACAAGAGAGCTGAAAAGAAGAAGACATTCAGACTACACATAGAAAACTCAGCAGATAGCCTTCTTCTTCTCTTTGCTATCTTTGTTCTTCATTAATGGAAGCCTAAATTCATGGTTGATTCAAAGAGTTAAGGCTCTCCTTTTGAGGATTATAAGATCATGATTTGTAATGTTGACCTTTTTTGATTAATTTTCCTCTTTCTCTATTTACTTATGTTGAAAGTCTTGAGATTCCTTGTGTTGGATGTTGATTTGATATAATTGATATTCACCCTTGTGATTTCTAATTTCTTTGCTACTTTGATATGAGATTATGGTTGATAAATCATAGCTTTATCCATAGGGACAAAGGGTTGAGGGATTAATTGGAGATTTCTAATTTGGTTTCTCAAATCAACTGAATTTTTATTATAAATCAATTTCAATCTAGTGTAGGGATTATAGCAATTACTTAATTTAGCTAATCTTAATTAATCAAATCCTAGGAGATTGTCTAACATAGAATTCATGAATTATTGCAAGGATTCCTGGTAATTCAAAGTTGAAGAATTAATTAGAAAAAGTCAAATCTTAATTGATCTATTATTAATCCAATTTAGGCTCTCTATTTCCTTAAATCGACTGTTTGATTCTATTGAATTATCTTCTATTTTATTTCTGTTTTGCTTCTATCTTACACTTAATTTCATGCTTATTACTTTGTTTAATTTCATGCAACCACCCCCAATTCTGCATTCTGTTATTACACAATTATATATACAACATACAACCTATATATTGCATTTTGTTTCTATGGTAGTATTCTATTTCATTGCATTGCACTCTATTTGCATTAGTTCTTTATGTTTTCATTGCATAAATAATTCAAAAATTGTGTAGGTATTGTTATGAATTAATTTAAAAAAGGTAAAATCAAATGATCACTAGGGGTACAATATGTTTGTGCCACTATACAATATTATCTTTTCAACATACTAGTTTATTTTAATTTTAATGCATTGCAACATGTTCATCAATAATATTAAAGGGTATTAAGATAATGGAGAAGGAACATCAATTGATTGATTTGTCCAAATAAATTTTCTATACCACAAATTTAAGGTACTAATATCCTCTTTTTTTAAGTTATACTTATATACACAATTGCTTAATTCTTACTTTATATAGTATGTTAAAACACTTGGATAATGCAAGTCCCATTTGAGAGATGCATGTTAACAATGAATTAAACATACTTAGACACACTGATCTCAACTATACAAATTAGAAAGTAATTTTTCTTTCACCATGATAAAGTTTTTCTTTGCAGTTGTTGCAATGCTTTAATTTTCATTTGCTTCCTTTCTTCCCTTATAGTTTGAAAATAATCTATATGTGTGTCATTTAATAGTCCAAATAATTATGTATTCCCTAATCCTATATTAAAATTACATATAATTAATGTAGAGGAAAAATAAGGTTATTCTATCTATTATGAATTGCAGATGTTGAATATAATAGTTGCATACTATAATTAGGATGAAATGTATATTTTTATTCAATATAGAGTTTGTATGTATTATAAAGTTATAATATTGTGGTTTTGCGAGTTCTTAATGTACTTCATGTTGGAAGCAATGCATTAAAAAGGGTTATAATGCAATGTACAAAATAGAAAGGGTGTAAGGAATGAGTTTTTTTATTTTTTAACCTTTAGATGGAATGTAATACAACATTAATTATATGAATCATTAAAGTGACATAGCAAACATTCTACATTAGTTAATAAAATAACTCAACATTAGATTACAATTTTTCACTATAGCATTACAGAGATACAATTGATGTCATTAAATATGATTGATTACCAAGTGGTGTAACCTATAAGAAATGATGATAGGTTATTTGTTAGGAAATCAACATAATATTATTTTTCTATAATAGTTTTATAACGAACATTATAAAATATTTGCTATGATGGTTAATAAAATAATGGTTTAAAATTGACATCTAAACCCTTAAATAGCTAACATAAATATATAATTTTGTAGTAGTGATTAAAAGAACCTTGAAGGTTTTTTTCCTTAGAAATTATTTTACATTTCTATACACAAACTTTATCATGAAGCATTCAAGCATAACTGGTATCATATATGTTTCATGGTGATTCATCGACATTCAAGCTCACTTACAACGAAGCATATAAATACAAATTTTAAAATAAATTGCACCTCCTTCATATACGTGCCATTTTATTTTAATTCATATGCAATTTTTTTAATCCCCTGTCATACCCTAATATAGATAAACACACATTAGAAGGTATCATTCATAAAACTTAAATAGTGTTGTCGTGCAATCATTCACATACTTTAATACATATAACAATTACCAATATAAAATAGTTTCAATTTATTACTTTATACAAACCTATTTTCCAAGTATAAATTACCTTGGCTATGGGCCACATAAAATGCTCTTGAAATCAAATCAAAATTTTATTTACAGAAAGAGAAAATCCTTTAAAGCTATTACTCTAAAGCATCATAAATAAATTAACCCTTCAAAATTATTTTTCCTTAGCATGATATAAGGTTAAGGTATACCTACAGTAGTTTCTTAATAATATAAATTTAATTTTTAAATGCTATAGTACAAATGCATGGATAAATAGGTAATATATAGTCATAATAATTATAGATCTAGAATAGAATTATTAGTTATAACCACAAATTTATAGTTCCTAATATTTCATAGGATTTAAGAACTAAGGTTCCTCTCTATAAGGTATTAAGTTTAATACAAACTATATTATATAAACTTTAATTTCATCTAACTAATTCTTCCATTATAGGTTACTTTGGTGGAATAATCCCATCTTATTTAAATTCACTAAAGCCTTGAACTAAAGGAATATTTGTAGTACTTAATATCATTTTTTCCTTATAACAAGGTTTCATGGGTTGTATAATACCATTTAACATTATCCCTTCAATTAGGACAATAAAAGTTAAACCTTTAAGCTCTAGTTCTTTACATAACTATAATATGACTCTACCAAAATTATCTAGCTTTATGTATATCTTTATATCTTTTATCAATTTCCATGTCCTACCATATTCAAACACAAGTTACTCAATTTCCTTTCTCCATATAATTTCTTATATTTTGTTGCTTGAATATTATCTCATGACCTTCTTCTGATCTCTACTTATGTTTTCCTAAATATAAGTTCCATATCATTTTATAGAAATGTCCCCTAACCAATATATCTAGTCAAAATAGTTTGTTTAGATTCTCATACCATGTAAGCACAACATCTAAAGTCATATAACACTTATGAATTAAATACATAACTTATAATAATAACAATATTTAATTAAACACATCAAATTTCAATTTCCATTATACAATTACTCTCACCCTATACCTACAAATATATCTAAAGCTATATGTGGTTAGTTAATTTAAATATGAATTATCAATCTAAAGTTTCATAATTCACTCAACATAATAAAATTAACTTGTATCTAGCCTTCTTCCTATATAATCATAAATAAGGGCCATATATAATTTATATTCCTACACAAAGCATAAAACCTAAATGTCAAGGCTTCCCATCATATTGGTGTCACCTGACATTAAATCTTCCTCTTACATAAATCTAAGTATATTCTTATATGTGTTAGTAAGTAAAATTATAATACTCTTACCAATCCAAACAAGACTTAAAAATCTAAAACTTCAAGGTTCCATAAAACATCAAGCCACTCTTTAATATCTCTTTCTCTTATATTAGTGCAATCACCTTAACTAAAAATTTTTATCCTTTTTTTTATCATATTTATTACTATTTAGCTTTATTTATGTGAATAAGTATGTGCAATATCCTTAAGATTCAAAAATTTTATACAAGTTTTTGGAAATTGGTCTATAATTAGCTATAGGCATCCAAAAAGTAACTCTTCCATCCATAATTGACTACATGAACCCAAAAACTAATTTTAGCCAAGCATAATAAATTGTGTCTATCCAAGAGGTAACACTTATGACTTTTTTTTATTTTCTTGGTGTTTTACTTTGATCCTTAAAATTTTTGATCATTTTGGCTCATTCACACATTACTATATGGATATTAACTTGGTGTTAATCCATTAAAAATTACAATATTAACCTAAGTTATGTCATAATCAAACATATTAAATTTGAATAAGCATACTCATCTAACTATTATTTTATTTTGTTGTGTGTACTTTTGTACTTAGGTATGCTTCACTTTCCCCAAGATCCATCCTTTATAATTGAAGTTTCACATCTTGATATATTTTAGAATTCCAAACTTATCAAACTAGCTACCTATGATTAGGCTCTTTATTCTCATGTAGCAATTGATACTATTTTTTATAACATTAGTTATAACTCACTAATCTATGAATATTGCTAAAAGAAAGCCACCCTTAACATTTCACTAACCACTAACTTCTTGGCCAAGATTTTCATTCTTCTTTTGATTTTCTTCTCTCTTATGAATTCACAAATTATTAATTTTAAAATCAATCAAGGGGCTTTACAATACTAGAAAGTTACAATACACGTTCTCACCAACTTATAAACATAACCTTTAGTTTTTTTTTCATATTCACACTTGTACCAAGTTTTTATCCATTTTATAAAGAAATCAAGGTAGTTTAATATGTCTATAAATAAAAAAAAAATTCTTGCATCACCATCACCTTCCTCCTAGAGTTTATTGTCTATACAAATAACTCTCACATATGGAATGCGTACAAATTTATTTAGTCAAAATACAATTCATTTCAATCCTAAACGCATCTTGAAAACTTAATATCCTTCAGCTAGTTTAAGGTTTAACACTTTTTTTGACCCATCATGTTTAACTTGGCTTGCTAGCATCTTATCTAAGCAATAACTCATGTCGCTACTAAAAGTTAAGCTAAATATAAGGCATGGACATCCCACTATTACTAGAGACCTAGGATTGTCTAAGAAAGTTCATACAAAAGCAAGACATGCATATATCTTTTATATATATATATATATATATATATATATATATATATATATATAACAAGCATTCTCAAGGTGCAAACATACAAAACATTAGCCATTTAATTCATTTGCCAATTCAAACTATTACTCTATACCTTCTTTTTGTACTATATCAATCACAATAGACACTTATAATAAAGGTCATTAGCAAATTGAAAAATAATAACAAACCCAAGTATAGAAAAGTAATCATTTCAATCATCCTTGATTGCTTAAATGTGAAAGTGGCCTATAGAGATTTCAATACATAAGGATAAATGACAAATTTATGTATACCCCAATTTGATTGTTGTTGCCTATTATTAAGGTTCAATTCTTTTTAAACCATTTACTCAAATAGTTGGAAATTTTTATTTCATAATTTCAAACAAAATACACCACTTTACCCTTAATCATACTTTGATACCAAGTTGGTCATGCACTACCATTATTATTATTATTACATAAACATTAGGCCCAGCATAGTGCTAATATGCCTAAACTCATGGCATAATAATCTTGCTCCTAAGGCATCATACTTGAGAAAGTTATCAATTCATATCTAAATTAATTAATCACATATACCTTAGGATATATTTATGGGTTCAAGGTGTGAGTATTTGTACTACATTAAAAATTTGAAGAATTTAATTAAATATTATTGTTATCTTTATTCATACAAATTTAAGCTATCAATGCAATCACCAATTGATACTTAAGTTAATCACTTAGTACATAAGTTCTATGTTAATAATGTTGAGGTAGGTGTATTAGTTAGATGTGTAAAATAACTACAGAGTGGTAAAAAAAATGGTAAATAGGTTTATTACAAAGAAATTGAAGAAAATACCTAATTATTCAAAGTGACCAAATTATGCATGAACTTTAAGGATTAATGTTAGACATAAGTCTCAAATCCATATTGAAGCATGATAGAGGATTAGCAAAATTGCATATGAATTAAAACTAAATAGCATGTGTTTGAGGGAGGTGTAGTTTATATTAAAACTTATATTTATATACTCTATGGTAGGTGAGCATGAATGTTAATGAATCACTATGAAACATATATAGTATCGGTTGTGCTTAAATGCCTCCTAATAAATCGGTTGTGCTTAAATGCTTCCTAATAAAGTTTCTAATCATGTGGAAATGTAAATAATATCTATTGAAAAAGGACCTTTGAAGGTTATTTTAATTGAATGTATTTAAGATTTATGGTGGTTAAGCAAGTGGTTAGAAATAAGGTCTTAACTCCCTTTCAACCCTAACAATAATGTGGTAGTATTTATCTAGGGTTAAACAGGTGAATAGATAATTAAGACTATGTTATAATGCTAAATGACTACAAATTTTCCCTATTGTCTATAAGATGTCAAAAATTGATGTATCAATTATTAAGCAAGAAATAACCCATAATTCTCTTTATTAGTAATTATGCCCTTTGAGGGTTTAAGGTTATATTCTTTTATATATGTGCCTAATCAGGCCTAAACATTTAGGAAGATTAATGAGCATATAAAATATTATTAAAAGACCTTAATCTAGAAATACATGATGTGAGGCCATGCAAGAAGTTTTGGTAATGTTGTCACATAATGATATTGTGTTGTATGTTTATTATTTGGATGATAATGAATGAGCAAGGTAAGTATGTTTAAGATGTGATAACTGGAAGGAAGTATTTGTGAAGGTTTTTTTTATTGAAAAGATAGTTCAATTATGTAAATACTATTTTGGCCCTGATGTGCAATCACAAAGCATAAGACTAAGCAAGAATGATGAATAGGATAATGATAAGAACTTGTAATACCCCAAGATAATATTAAAGTTTTATAAATTTCAATATTCATGGATATTAATTTTATTTATTTTCTTAATATTTGATTTTAAATTTTTATTTCTTTTTAAAAGTTATAAAATATCAAAATGTTATCGATAAAAGTATTCATAATATATTTATTTTTATGTGGCTATTATTGCTTCAACACTTGTCTAAATATTTTTACTATAGCAATCCTCTCAATGGTTGAAAATAATGTAATAATTGTGAGTGAAAATATTTATGAAATCAATATTTGAATGAGTAAATTATTTTTGAATATTCATTTTTAGGAATCTAAATTTATTAGTTTGGAAATATAGCCTTGTTTCATAAATTTATAAATTTTTTTAGGATATTCAATTTTTGGGGCATGATGAACTATGATATGTGCACATATATGTGTAAATACATATATGTAAAATTCTTCTAATACTTTCAAAATAATGAAATAGCTTGGATTGGAATTTTAATGAGATAAGGGGGAATTTTTTTTATAGAAATTGAATTTCATTTTCTATGAATGTTTAAAATTATTAGAACAAAATATATGAATTGATAAGATTTAGGGTCTACGGTGCACCATGGAGGATTGGATGATAGGCCTTAGATCCCTTATATTTTTTCACTCTCCTCCTTTATTTTATTATTTTTCCCAGCTATTTTTCTTTGTCCTCCCTTTTTTCCTTTTTTTAGGATACAACTCCCTCTCTCTCTCTATTTTTCTCACGGCTCTCTTTCTTACATCCTTTTCTTTTTCTCTTTTACTTAGTCTTCCTTTATTGACACCAACCCAATTAAGCTCACTCCTCTTTCTTTTGCTAATGAGTTGAATTTCTAGATATGCCATCACGTTGACTCCCACCATTTATGACTAGAGCTGTTACCAGCTGGTGTTTAGAGGTTATACGAGAGGCAACAGCATGCTAGGGTCACATGAACAAGTTAAAAATGATAACAAGCTAGTGAAGTGTTTTTTTGGTAATTTTTTTATAACCACCTATGGTGTAAGTTGCTAACATGCTTCCTATCAATTGCAAAAAACTCGAGAAGTAAAGGAGATTCTAGTTTGCAACACTAATAATAGTAAGATGTTGTTACATTCTTTAGCAAGCTTTTTCATTTTCTAGTATTGGTGAGACATTGATGACTTCCATAAGTTACAGAGGATAAGAGAAAGATGAAATGAACCACTCTAAGCTCAACTTTGAATGCATCCCACTACGTGAGTATATATCTCACCCTCAATTAATATTTTAATAAAGTATTAACTAAATATCATAATTTATATTCTTATTGATGGTATGGATTATATTTACATACTCTCATGTGTAAGTTTCTTTAAGGTGCAATTGAATGGCATATATTATTAAATTATCCTTGTAACTAGATATAAATAATATAGGAATGATATATGTGGTAAGAAAGTGGTTAGTTATTTGAGTAAATATGAAATTACCATGTCGATAAGGCATGATGGTACTATTAATGTCTATTAACCAATTATAAGAAGATTATAGATTATAGTGGTGAATGATATAGTTATGTTGTAATTGAGCTTATACTGTTATATATTTATTGGAAAGTATATGTGAATTGTATTGTAATGAGATTTAATGTTGTGGCTATGTGAGAGGCTTGGTAATATATATATATATATATATATATATATATATATATATATATATATATATATATATGAATATATATATATATGATTATGTACTTTGCCATTATCCCGTGATGATAAAATAGTTGCTTATGTTGGAATTTGTATTGAACTTGTGATATGTAGAGCGAAGCTCTAGTGAAATTATCACATTTTGAATTATGTCATGAGTGACATTAAGATAAGAAATATGACAAAGATGATTTCACATCTAGATTGGAAATTCTCAGTAAATAATTGTAAAGCATATAAGATTAATTCAAAAGTCAAAAGATGGATGCATGTATGTTTTTTGTTATAAATTAATATGACATTAAGATTTGTTTGAGCTTGAATGTTATTGTTTGACATAATTGTAAGGACTTAAGATGATTGTAATTATTTGATTATGTTTGAGCCTTAATTGTTGTTTATGAAAGTAATGACTACCTAGAATAAATTGTATATGATATGATGATGATGTCATGCACTAGTGAATGATTAAGATTACTATAATTTCTATTGTGAAGTATGAAATCCAACTACATGCAGGTGAATATTCAATTGGAAGCTTGGTTTCATATATCTTAGAAATCTAGGAAACGTGTTTGCTATTATTTTATATTTTAATACATGATTAGTCGGTAGCTATTATGTGTGTGTGTGTATATGTATATATATAATTGATCTTTTATAGGGTAATGGTAAACATATACACTCACTGAGTTCTCACAACTTATTCCATTTTATTTTAAATATTTTCATGTTGGAATAAGCATATTTAAGCTTGTTATATCCATGAAGAATCAAGATCACCTTATTAAAGGATTTTGATAATTGGATCAGAATAAGAAATGAGTTAAAGTTTATAATAATTCAACGTCTGATGTGTTGAATCATTTACCTATATATACATTGAAATTGTGTAGTATTATATATATATATATATGAGGCTATCATATTTGTCATATCTAAGAATATATATATATATATATATATATATATATATATATATATATATATATATATATATAGGTATTGTATTTTAGGGTATGTAACTTTTTGGAAGTGTCCAAAAATCGAGGAGACTTTATCCCTTTTTCCAAAAAAAATTTAAAGTATAATCTAAGTCTTCACGAAAATAGGAAGACTTCCATTAGATAGATAAGAACGAATAGTGTTAATAGTATTAAGGCTGATAGAAACATCAAGATCCTCGCCATTCATGATTGGAATTAGGTTGTGACATGATAAGAACCTAAAGCATATTTTTTTAGTCTTCAACCCTCAAGGAAACCCATTTAGTTTCTATAAACGATAATATGTGGATGACAAAGAATTATGATCATTCACAATACACATACTACTAAACACTAAAGAAGTATAACCATATAAAGGGTGAGTTTCCTTTATCTTAATAAATCATATTATGTATTTCTCTCACAATTTGATGATAAACTCATTTCAATGTTTCTTGTTGTAGTATATTTGTGCATTGGTTGGTTGAGTACTATGTACTTGTATATGTAAGAAGTAAGCATTGAAGCAATGATCAATAAATAATTTATTAGTTGGTTTCAAGCATATGTAAGTGAATTTAATGAATGTTACTTATCCTTGTTCATGGTAACATTGAGAGTAAGCTTAATAGTTATAAGAAGTTTTTTTTATTTGCTTAGGTTCATAATAAAGCTAATAGAGTGCATAATCAATATCTCTAAAATCTAGCTTAAAGTTGACAAGGTTGTTGAAAACATAGTCAATTTAATTCGTTAATGGATATAAATTTCACATATATCAATGGAGTTAAGGGAAAAAAGACTTACAACAATGGAGTATATATTAAGGGTAAAACAAATGCCACAATAAGGGAGGATGACTTCTATAGTGTTCTTTGGGAAATAGTCCAAATGAACTATCCTTAGATGCTAAACAAAAGGATGATTTTTTTATTGTGATTGATTTGATCCTCTGTTGGGCTATGGCATGAATGTGCACCTTTAATATGACATAATTAAAATAAGAAACAATAGGCGATATGACAAGTAGGATTCCTTCATTATTTCACAACAAGCAACACAAGTTTATTATCCATTGTACCCATATACAAAAAAAGATAAGCAAAGTTGGTTTGTAATTATAAAAACTAAGACTAAAGGATTATTGGATGACATACACATAATAGAAATTAAATTCTAAGATAAGGATATGTCTTATGCACATCATTCAATTAACACCAATGACTTAATTATTAGTTTTCATGATGTATAAGGTGACTCCAAAAAAGTTGTTGGGCTACCTTAACTTGAACATTATAGAGGATAGGACAATGAAGAGGAAGATAAAATTTATGAGGAGGTAGATGAAGAAAAGGAAGAAGATGATTCGCATAAAGACAAAGAAGATAAATCTAATGAATGTTTATGTTTCTTATTCTAAATATAGTTTTCTCATTTTTTGTGTCCTATATTTTATGACTATTTGTATTCGCCTTAATAAAAACTTATTGTTTGTGACTTTTTTAAGTTTATATGCAAATTAATGGAAATAGGCATTTTATTTAATTCTTTTTATGGATATAGTAATATTTAAATGAAATTATTTTTTATTTTTTGAAAATTTTTTTTACAAATGCAACAAATTCATTTGCCCTTTTCTTCTAATATTTTCCATTGAAAAAAGTTTTGTTGACAAGCACATCTTTGATGAACATTTTCTATCAAAAATTTTTATTTTTAGTTGAAATTTTGTAATTTCGATATATTTTTTGATAAAAAATTGTGAGATTTTTTGTAGTGGAATCAAACTTTGATTTTTTTAAAATTCAAGGAAACTTATATATATATATATATATATATATATATATATATATATATATATATATATATATATATATATATATATATATCGTCTTTAGTTTTATGTTTCCTACAATCTTGCTTTTATTCAATCTTTATCTTTATCCAAAATATAACTTAAAATTAGCAAACAAAGTTAAGTGAATCATGAAAACTCTTACAACCATTTGAAAAAGAAGTGAATTGATTGAAAATGTACAACAATCACAATGGCAATGTAATGACTCTAACTTTTATTTGTTTAATCTAATGGTTATTAAATTACCGGGTAAATTATTTAAAAAAAGAGTGTGAGCAAGTATAGATATGAAGGATCCTAGAATATATATATATATATATATATATATATATATATATATATATATATATATCATAGAAAAATAGGTATAGTAATATTACCTAATGCAATAATTTATAAGTGGATATGCCATCCTAATCATAAAGTTAAAAAATGGCCTTATGGTATGGTCGTCAAAATGTCATAAGGGTTCTAATGACCTAATGTAATAGGGCATCGAAATAGCCATCCTAAACTAATTATGATATATTAAGGTTGGTGAAATATTTGTGATGAATGTTATATATGAGTGTACTTATGAATTTCCATGGACAACTTATAGCAAAAGAGTATGTGAATGGTCTTGAATAGATATAGCACTATGATTACCACCATATCCTTCTACATTAGCATTTTGGCATTATGACCCAATACCTAAAAATTTAAACATAAGCCAAAGTAAGTTTAAACAAAATTAGTAAGTGGATCCTAATTAAGAACACATAGTTGTATTGAGGGTGGCTTACGACATTACTATACATTACCTACCCCCTCTTTCTTACCATTTTGTTCTACAAGTGCCATAATGGCTAATCAATATACAAGCAGCATATGTACTACTGTTATATTTAAAGGCTTATAATAAGAATAACCACATAAATATGTTATCTAAGTTAGTATAGCTCATACCATGAATAATTTCAAAATATATGTATGTGTGTGTAGTATATAATCATAAATGCACATAAGCAATACCACAAGACACTCATGAAATGCCTTATGGAACAAAATTCTCTTTATATATTTAGTTTAGCCTTATCTATCCCATTCACCATGTTCCTCTTATCTAGGCTTATTCATCTTGCCATTGATTTATATAATGTGCACACTCCCCACACTTATGGGAAAGATAAATCTAAAGATATACTAGTTTATCTCTTAAATACTCATGCCATTTCTAATGGCTTTGCACTTTCACAATTCCATATTATTGCATATTTCTGCATTTCACACAATCATTATTTTTGTCATCTTATTAACTAGCACATTATTCAAGTGTGGCAATCATTCTTTTCATCATTAGATAGTTATATGGAAAATACTTAATTATCACATTTATAATTGTTCATAATGCAAAGATGCTTAAGTTACGTATTCACATGGAATCATACATGCATGATCTGAAAATGCTTTAACTCATACATTTATATAACTTTATATCTTTCATACATTTCACATAGAGCATGAAACTATTTATTTTCACACTTTCTGTATATTTATAATTTCCACATAATCCATAATGCATCCTTAAACATATTCTCATGTTTCTTATGTTTAATTTAACTTCATATTGTATGATTATATTCACTTGCACAAGAATGAATATAAATTAACAATTTCAAAAAGGATTGAGGAAAGGTATCCATGAACATATTTAAGGGAACACCTCTTTCTGATTCCTCATTTTCACATTATTCTTGTGGTATATTGTCCTATTGATGTGAATCTATAATAGATCATCTTAAAATTCATCAAATCAGAATGAAAATAGAAGGATATTCATATCACGCTCCAAAATAGTGAAGAAGAGGTGCAATAAGTGATGAAAAATACACTACAAAAGAAGATTTTCCTTTGATAAGTGAAAAGAGATGCTAAAAAGATTATATCTCTTTGATAAGTCTAAAAGTTTATTCAAGAACCAAATTCATCTCAAGCAAAAGAAATTTCAGTATTTTGCAAAGTCAAATAAAGAACAAATCTTCTCGTATAACTTGGAATGAACTTAAAGTAATTACCCTTAATTGGGCTTAATTAGGCCCAAAAATTAGCATACTAATTAAGACTTAATATTAGATATTTCATGTCCTAACATTAACAAAGTAATTAAACTAATAGGTCAAAAAGCAAATAACATATGAAAGGTCCATAATGCTTTAAAACATGAAAAGGCAATAAATAAGGCCCAACATGGTTAATGGTCCATTTTTGTTGAACTATTCATTCTCCACTTATTATGCTTTTCCAATATATCCTCTTAATGCAATCAAACCTCTCCATTAAACTCTAAAATGCTTTTTGATCCTTTCTATCTTAACTATTGTTATTATGCTTTCTAAGATGTGAAATTGCTCCTTTTTACTTATAGAGATCACATCACCCATATTTTAAGTGAATTAAAATATACACTTACCACCTAAAATTCCTTTATTGCACCATTTTGATCATTCAAGTCACAAAACATAACTTAATTTGCATATATTTGCATATTAGCTACATTCTTTAATTTACCAAAATTGAATGCTTATATAGAATTCATATATAACCAACATAATTACTAACCACTTAATGAAATTTTTGAACAAAGCTAATAGGTTTTTTAGGACCAAATCCTCCCCCAATACCATCCAAGGTTTTCACATTCCATTTTGTTATCTTAAGTTTTATTTTACAAGTATATTTATGAATATCACCTTCATCAATCCTCTTTTCATTAATCTCTTAAGTTAAGTTATTAATAAAATTTTGGTGGTCAAATTCAAGGGCATGGCCAAGCCATCCACCTTAATTTTACTAAAATTCTTTGCATCCTTATTTATTATAAAATAAAAACCTTTTTTCCCTTAATTCTTTCTTCTAATGCATGAAAATGCATAAAGTTAATACTTTCTTGTATCCCAATATGACATTTTTCTCTAGGTTTTCTTGAATATTTAGTTGCATTTCCTATTACTTATTATAGTTCTAATAGAGCCCAAAAACATACAAAACCATTTTCCACTTTCTTTTAATCATTAGACCTTACTTATGTGGAAGATTTGGGAAAACAAGTGAAGATTATACATCCTTAGAAACAAATGAACCACTCACCTTAGTAAACTTGGATTCTTCAATAAAGAAAACCATGATCATAATAAATAATCTCATGGTTACTATCAACTTCTTTTAACCTTAAAAGAAAATCATAAGATAGAGGTGTTCTTACTAAAAAACAGGCCAATCTCCCTTCTTTAGACTCCCTAGTGGTTTAATTACTCTATGAAGGTGAGAGAAGCATTTTTTATATGTGAAATGGGAAAGGTTGTCATGGGAGTTAAGAAGCACAGAGTGGAGAATGGGTTTTGTATTTTCTCTAATTTTTTGGAAGAAATTAATTGTTTCTTATCCTTCATTTCATTGGCTATCTTCTACATTCTCTTCCAAGCATTGGCTCCTTATCTTTTAACCATTATTGTTGATTCTACTATCTCTTTCTATTAGCTTTAGGATCATCATTGTGTCTTAAGAACTCTCCTACAAGCCTTTTACCATTTAACTTAATATAATGCAAATTTTCATTCATAAAAAAGGTACTATTTAGCCTTTTCACTTTGAGTGCTAAGTTGGCTTCCATTTAGGGCCAAAATTTTATTTAAATTTTGCAAAATCTTATTTTATATCCTATACTAGGCCTTTCATAATTAGGCTTAACTGACTCTTAAGAAAAATTTTCATGATTTGGCCCATAGCCTAATTTTACATGGCTAATGTTACAAAACCTTGGAATTAAATATATAACTTTCTATTTACTAGGACTTATTAAATGAAATTTCTACCTTTACTAGTCTTATGTGTCCCTTTCCAACATTTGCAAACTACATTTTAATTGGATATTCCTATAAAAAGTGATACCCTGAATACTATAAATGGATATTTTGCTAGAATTTGTCCTATTTTCAAACAAATACCAATATTAATCACCTTGGAATTAAATTATAACATTTTTATGGGTCGAAGCTCCTTGATATCTTCTTTCTAAATTTTTTAATAGTTTGTAAATATGATGTTTCTATCAAAGTTATAAATAAAACATTGTGAGTTATTCAATGACCTAACACAAAATGTGATTTTTTCCTTTTTAATACCTTTCTCCCAAGTTTTTGGCCTTTGAATGGACTAATTTAGTGAATTCCAACCTCACATATGCCTTCCTTTAACACATATATTCTTATTTTTCTAATTATCTTATCTTAAAGAGCATATATGTATGTACATATGATATGGATACCCCTAAGTGATCAAATTAAACATTTCAATGTATCCTTCAGGTCTATTCTTTATAACTAACATATATATTTTACAATATATTAATGTTTTAAATTTCATTACTAAGCATGCAAATTAATCATTCAATTCTCTATTCTCACAAGAAGAATGATGATTAAGTAACTAAAATTTGTCATAAAATTAGATAAATATAATAAATCACATAAATGAACACAAATTATAACAAATCAAAATCCAATTCTTGCGATTTTGGAAAATCAAATATATTATAACAAGTCAAATTAAACATTTCAATGTATCCTTTAAGTCTATTCTTTATAACTAACATATATATTTTACAATATATTAATGTTTTAAATTTTGTTATTAAGCATGCGATTTAATCATTCAATTCTATATTCTCACAAGAAGAATGATGATTAACTAACTAGAATTTGTCATAAAATTAGATAAATATCATAAATCACATAAATGAACACATATTATAACAAATCAAAATCCAATTCTTGTAATTTTGGAAAATCAAATAAAAGAATTAAAGAAAGAGACAAACTAATTAGCAAAAGTTAACATTACAACTTAAGATCTCATAATTAAAAGAGAGGTGAACCTCAAATTTCTTGAATTAATTAGAAAATTAGCCTTCCGTGGTTGAAAAAGAAGATACTTGGAGAAGAGAAGAAAGCTATCTAGAATTTTGTGGAATTATGTTCTTGCCTTTGAAGGCATAAACCCTAAGGTTACAAAAAATAGGGCCTTGCGAACGTTAGAAGCCTAGAATCTAATTTATAAAATAATATACTACATAAATTCACTAAACCCTAAAATATCATAGGTTTGACTTCTAGCCATTGTAAGACCCCTAAAACTATATAAATTCACTAAACCAAAAACATGAAAGTTGTTAGGTCGGATCTAGTTTCACTTTGATTAGATGTTTAGAGTTCTAGATATGGCCTAAAATGGAAACTAATTCAACTTGGACAAAAATAAAACATCAAATTCATGGTGAACTTTGACCTTCCAAACATTCAAATTAGGTTTTGTCTAAAACATGAAAGTTGTAAAATAGTTGTAAAACTTCCTTTAAGTTTTCCAACAATATAAAGATTACTTAAATCTAATATTTAAAATATAAGTTATAGCTAAAAATATAAAATAGTATAAAAATCCAACATTAATCAAACAATTTCAAGATATTGGAAAACTAACACTTATTCATATCAAGAGGCTAATTCCATAAAATTAAACATATATAAAATACTAAGAGACATAAAATAAGAGGAAATAATATAGATAAAATATTGTACATGAAATTTCCTCAAATTTAGCCTTTTTACAACCTTAGGGAAGATACAACTCTATTTAAAACTAAAAATAAAAGACTAACTTCCTAAAAAATTCAAAATTATAAATTCACAAGCAAGAAATAATTGAAGCCATTAAGAGATGTAACACATCATAAAAAAAAATCTTAACAAACTTGAAAGTAACCAATATAACAATTTCATTCAAGGAAAGCATATTAATATGATAGATTCTAACAAAATACACTCTCTAACTCTCAAGTGTTTATGGCAAATATTTCGCTTAAGCTCATTCCATAAAATTATTCTACCATAAGCTTACTAATTATTTAACCTCCACTACTTAAATTGCATATACAATATAAATAAAAAGGACTTATTTAAGGTTGTAATATGGCTAAGGAGAAGGAAAGGAAGAACAAATATGAAAGAGTAAAAACTAAAGAAATTAATAGAGCGTTTGAACTACAAACATATGGGCCAATTATGAATAATTATAGCTCAACACATCAATCTAACTTTAAACTCAAATATTCATCAACTTCTTTTTTTTTTTTCACTTTCATCAACTTCTTTTTACTTTATTCTTCTTTTTTTTAAAGCTTTTTTCACTTTTTTTCTCAATCTTTTTCATTATTTCTTCCAATTTTCTTTTCTTATTAACTTTCTTTCTTTTTTTTTTTCATTTCAATTAACCTTTGAACTTGAAGTTAATAAATTTTCATAATATATACATTCACGCACACTCTTACAATTATTTAAAAATCCATCTTACAATAATTCAAATCTTACTAATACTTAAGGTTAGGTAAAAAAACACTTATGTTTCATTAAAAAAAGAAATGTTCATGGGCTAATTCATAAAGAAAAGACAATTAAACTCACGAGCGCTTAACAAAAATAAAAATTCAAGATTAGCTATTTAGCTCTAACTCAAAGAAAGAAAGAATGCATTTATCATTTTTGTGCAGGCATGTACAAATGTAATCTCAAAAAGAAATAAAGCAAGTTCTAAAGAAATAAATCATGGAAGAACATCACTTAACAAGAAAGAGAATAGTATAAATAATTAGTATAAGGCTTAAAATCTCACAAGGAAAGTCATACTACTAAATTCAAAATATATTACTACATTAATCAATTTCAAGAAGCAAAATCATTCATTTAACTATGTTATGAATTCTATCTAATTTCAAATGAATCCTACTCATGAAAAAAGCAAAATATCCATCAATAGAAAGCAACTAAAATAACTCAAATAGACTCAAAAACAAGTGAAAATACACTTTTTTTTAAAAAAAAATATTTTTCTAGTTTTTTTTCAACTTCAAAATCATTAAAAGAAGACATAAGACACAAAGTAAGTCCTAGAAGTCATTCCTAATACATAAATTTTACATTGTCCTTAATGTAAAGTATTCTAACATTAAAAAAGATAAAGAACAAGCAAACTAAAAAAGAAAGGTAAGAGAAAGTAAATATAAAAAACTTGGATGGCCTTCCAAGAAGCGTATTTCTTTCATGTCTTTGGCTAAACATGGCTATAATATTTTCAATGAGGACCTATATGATGATTGACTATCTCTTTTGCCTCTAAATTACTAACCTTCATATCATTTATCAAAGAGGTCCTATGAGTGTTATCTTGAAATCACTTATTTTAAAAGTTTAGAATCATCCTATATAATGAGTTTTAACATGATTAGTAAAATGACTAGAATGATTAATAAAAAAGCATTCTCTATCCTTTAGTGAATGCATAGAAGATATTAAATTTATGGTAGAAACTACTTTTGAAATTTTCATTTCTGCATAATCATCAATTTTTGCACATTCTAAAATAATAATATTCTTATCACTTATAAATGCTAAAATCTTCAGATATATGGCACACCTAATATCACTATCATAGCAAATGTACTCATAGCTATCTACACAATCCACAAATTGAAAAATCTTAAAAGATTCAACAAGTATGTCATTATAAGTATGTTTAGCAAGTACATCAGAAACAACAAAGTCAGAATTAGTAACATCATAAATAATAACATTAAAAATAGAACTAGAAAAATGAGAATGATGAATATTATGAAATAAAGGCTTAAAAATGTCAAGAAAAGACACAAAATTATCATGTATAGCCTTAAAAATGTTAAACTTGGTTATTACACTATCAAACTCCATGGTTAATATTCTATCTTAAACATTAATCATATTTTTTGCTATTTTGAAAAAAAAAATTAGACAATAATGATTGAGGGAAGAACCTTAAATATCTTATTTTCCATCTTCAAGATATAAAAATCTATTAGAAAAATATGTCTATCAATCTACATTAAAATATCCTTGAAAGCACTTAAGGAATAAATGCTAGATCTATTTGCTAATTGCATAACTACCATTATTTGTTCTAAAGGTCCTAAATTTAAAGCATTGAAAATAGAGTAGGGCATGACATTAATTGAAACTTCTAAGTTTAGCATAACATGCTCAATTCTGGTTTTGCTTTTAACACATATAATAATGAATGTGCCTAGATCTTTGTATTTTTTGATAATTTTCTTTGAATAATAGCAGAAACATTTGCCCCTGTATTTGCTTTCTTGTCATTCTTTAATTTTCTCTTATTTATGTATAAATTTTTTTAGAAAATTAACATACCTTGAAATTTATTTTATCAAATCTAGCAAAGGAATGTTAACTCTTATTTTTCAAAGGGAATTAAAAATATATTTTTAATCCTTAATTTTGTTTAGAACCACTCTTCTTGGACAAGGAAATGGAATAGAAAATTCAATAGGAGATGGGGCTTTAGGGATATAATTAACCTCATTTTTTTCACCCTATTTTATCTCCTTTTCTAATTGCTTCTTTTTGTTCTTTTCTAGTTAATGGCTTGCTTCTAGTTAAAAAGATGTCGGAATATTAACTTGCTTACCACTCCTAAGCATTATTGTATTCATAACTTCTTTACTACCTTTATTACGAGAAGAAAGTTGTTCTACACTTGTGCTTTAAGTTCACTTATGGAAAAAGATAATTGGCCCATCTGAATTTGTAAATTAGTGATTGTGACTTTTATTCTTTTCTAAAATTACAAGTTATTAATAGCCATTTACTTAATCCAATCTTTAAAGGATAACTGAGAAAAAGTTAAGTCTAGTTTGGGAGAAACATTAGGTGGAATTTTGTTAAAAGCAAGAGGATATTGAACTTTGATAGAATTAGTGCCATATGTGAAGCTTTGATTATCTTTCTAACTAAAGTATTGAATAGGCTACTATTGCTAGTATTGGTACTAAGGTTTACTAAGGAAGATTACTATTGCATAGGCTTGAGATTGACATTTATCATCTAGCAATGTAGGGCAGGAATTAGTAGGATAAGTTAGATACGAGCAAATATTACAAGGTCTAGGAGAAAGAGCAAGAAATTGGATTTGTTATTGTCCCATGGCCATCTGCTTAACTAAAAAAGTCAATTCATCCAAATTTGACCTCTATTCTTTACTAATTTGCATAGGAGAAGTTCATTTCATGCACACTTCTAATAAAAGTTATAATTCTGATGTCAAATTGTTAAAAGTTCTGAGCATTGTTAACTATCAAATTTCTAGCTACCATAAGAGTTTTATCTACTAATGCTTCACCACTAGCAGTATCAATCATATTTTTATCCATTGGTAGAAGCACTTCATAAAAGTATTGAATTAGGAATTGCTCACCAATTTGGTGGTATGGATAATAAGGACATAACTTCTTGAATCTTTATTAATATTCAAATAATGTTTCACCAATCATCTGCCTTATGCCACATAAATCTTTTCTAATGGTAACACCTTTTGAAATATGAAAGAATTTCTCTAGAAACAACATCTTTATATCATTCCAACAAGTGGCAGAACCTAGTTAAAGGCAGTATAACCAATCCCTAGCTACATTAGTAAGTGAGAAAGGAAATGCCTTTAATTTGAAGTGATTTTTTAAAATGCTATTAAACTTCATGGTTGAGCAAACCATATATAACTCCTTTAAATGCTCATAAAGGTCCTTACCTGCAAGACTATAAAATTTAAGAAGAAAATGGATTAGTCCAAATTTAAGTTCAAAGTTAGAATTAAGATCAGGATATTGGATACCTAAAGGTTAGTAAGTAACATTAAGGGCAATAATTCCCTTAATGTCCTATTATCAGCCATGTTATTAAAATTATAAAAAAAAATATTAGAATAAGGGATAAGGATGGTATAACTATATGTATTTCTAGTCTTATAAAGAAAATGAAAAATTCTATCTATTTTGGGATCAAAATCTAGTAATTCTCTAGTATATTGCCTAGTCATGCATTAGACTACATAGTACAATACCATAGAAGCATAAAAACACCAAAAATACAAATGCAATATTAAAAATCACTCAAAATACATCTAATTAACCTATCTAAATATTTTTAAAAATCATGAGACCACCATAGAATGAAAGTTATAATCATACAAAACCTAAAAATACAATAATTTTTTTTTAAAATTTAAAAAATAGTTTAAATAATGGAATTTGGCCAAAAAGTAGGAGGCTCATGGGTAGCAAGCTATCGATAAGTCTTGATGAGAAAAATATTTTCTACAATCACAAATTTTTTTTTACTTAATTAGAGCTTGCCATTTTGGCACTAGTTCAAGAGGTGGAAGGAAGTATGTGTGTAGCTTGTTTAGATAAGTCAAGAATTTCTAATAAAGTGTAAAATGGAGTAATATATGATGGAGAAGGAAAACTTGAAGCGAAGGAACATGCAATAGCTAAAGAATGTAAGAGAAAGGAAAAAACTTTTGGATATTGCAAAATGTAAGGAAACACTAATAGATATAAAAATTCAATGGAATGCTTAAACAATATGCAAATCACAACTAGTAAAAGATGAGAACGAATGAATTGAAGTGGATCCTTGGTAACGATACCAAAATTTTGATAGCTTTCAAATTTATTCAAAATTAGAAATTATTAATTTGATAAAAAATTTACAGTATAAGATAATAAACTAAATAAAACCTTTAGTGATCGATTTAACACATCTTATCACAATGATTTACTTACTATAATTATGAAATTATTTAAGCTTTTTATGCACTAAAAGAAAAAGAGATAAATGCAAATAGAAGTGAAAATTAAGAATGTAGTATGATACAAACAAAACAAAATAGGATGCAAGAATGTAAATAGAACTAAATTAGAGGGTTTGAGTTAAAAATTACAATGCACTATTAGAAATAGAATGTAGAAGTATCACAAAAAAATACAAAAACATAATTGACCCAAGGAATTAAGAACTTTTTAGTGGATTAATCACAAATCATAACATATTTAATAATTATAATTGATTTTTTAGCTTAGAATTATCTAAAACCCCTACAATGATTCAAGATTCTATGCTAAACAAACATCTAGGATTTGATCAAATTAGATTAACAAAATTAAGCAATTGTTATAATTCATAAAGTTAGATCTAAATTGATTTGAGTAAAGAATTTAGTTAAATTAAAGAGCTAAATTGAAAGATTAAAACAAAAACCTCTAATTTAATTGTTCAATCCATTGTTCTTATAAGAAGAATGATGATTACCTAACCAATATGTAGCATAAAACTAGATAGATATTATAAATTGCATAAATGAATAAAAATTATACCTAATCCAAATCCAATTCATGCAATTTTAGAAAATTAGATAAGATCATTAAAGAAAGAGAAAAATTAATTAGTAAAACTTAATATTATAGCCTAAGATATCATAGTCTAAATAGAGATGAGCCTCAAATTTCTTGAATTAATTAGAAAAACTAGCCTTCCATAGTTGAAAAAGAAGAAAGTTGGAGAAAAGAGAAAAGTCATTTAAAGTTATGTAGAATTATATTCTTATCTTTGGAAGCACAAATCGTATATTTGATTTCCTCTAGTACTAAAGCTAATGGACCAAGATAATATATTTCCTAAGGTTATAAAAAATAGGGTCTTACTAATTTTAGAAGTCTTGAACATAATTTATAAAATAATATACCATAATAGTTATTACAGTAAAATCTCATAAGTCTAACTTCTAGTCATTATAAGTCCTCTAAAACTATATAGTTTCACTAAATCACAAACATAAAAGTTGTTAGGCTAGCTCTTAGGAAACTTTGAATACTAGTTTCATCTTAATTAGAGTTTTAAAACTCCAAATGTAGCCTAAAAATGGAGATTGGTTTAGCTTAAATAAAAATAAAGCATCAAATTGACAATTGATTTTGATTTTCCAAACATCCAAACTAGGCTTTGGTCAAAATATCAAAGTTATAAATCTTCTTTTAAGTTTTCAAATGAAACGAAAATCATCAAATTTGATATCCAAAACTCAAATTATAACTAAAAATTTGAAATAGAATAAAAGTTTAGTATTAACTAAATAATTTTAAAACATTAAAAAACCAATACCTAATCACATAACAAGGCTAATTTCATACAATTAAGCATATATAACACACTAAAAAGTATAAAATAAAAGAAAATAATATAGATAAAATCTTGTACATCAAGATGTTATAGCCAACATTCAAATATTATTCATTAATTTTCATTTTTTATACGATTACCTTTGTATGCCAAGTTTAATTTTTAATTTACGTGTATGCAATACTAATCTTCACTAAAATATTAAAAAATAATTTTGGGAGGTCGCCATGTACACTTGAAGTGTTAAAATGCAATTACCATAAAAAGAATAAAATTGAAGTGAATGAGAGATCAAAGAAGAGTTTTATAAGTATTTAATTAATTTTAATTCAATTTGTAGATCAAAACTATATTATAAATTTTTAAATTTAAATTTTTCCTCCTATAGGTTGGAGCCACTCAAAAGGTCACAGAGATCCGAGCCTTCTAGTTTACTTTTGTCACTGACACTTTTGTCGTCTCTTTACTTACTCTATAGGGTGAAGAAGTGGCCAAGTTGTTGACCGTCAAAACTATATTATAAAGTTGGATTGGATTATGGCCAAGGTTAGTTGGATTGATAGAAATGAAAAATGGTCTTCTACATTATAATAATTATGAAATGACCCTAAAAAGGTAGCAAATTATAAAGATAGGCTTGCTAAGGCTGAAGCGTGATTTATTTAGGAAATTAAGGTTAAAGAGTAGAAAAGTATGAACAATGATCGATTCTGAAGGCTGGCAAAGGTAACGGTGTGGCTATGGTGGGATGAAGAGTGAGTGGATGCCATGGATTTCACTAGAAGGTTGTCAGAAGATATATTATAGCATCACCCTACCCTATTATAGGTTTTGGTGTTTCTAGTTACTTTTGGGAATTGCTTATTATTTTGCCAATTTCATAGCTACTAGATTTATCCTTGTTTTGCTATTGCACAAAAGATAAAATGATTTTGAGGAAACAGATTCACTAGACTTGATGAGATTATATCTTTTCTGTCGTCTTCGATTTGCATTAACCATGATAATAGCTTGTCTTTCTTTGTCACAACTCCATGAGTATCTCTAAAAGCAATGGCAACTAGAAGATGAAACCAACAGAAATAGCAATTGTGGCATTTGTAAACTGGAAGGCATCCTAGATTAGTATTGGCTCCAACAAAAATTAAACTCATAATAAGTACTGTTATTGAATAAAATCTCATGTTATCAAAGACAATAGGAATGGCATAAGGAAACAGAAGTCTAGCTAGGTTAAGGCGAAGGGAGTAAAACACGATAATAGCATCAGCCACAGCACCCAAATACAATAAGGATTTAGAGAATCGGGTGAATTACAATACCATATCAATTGATGATTCTATGAACACGGCATACAAAATGATCATATTTAGACTCAGAATTAACCATAATTGATTGATGGTGAGGGGAAAAGCCATGATTTTGGCATTGACAATGGTGATGGGGAGATTAAATACAACATTGAAGAAGGAAGCACCATCAAAGCCTTGTAGGTTTGGCAATCGTAGTGTTTTTTAAATACAGTGTCACCGATGGATCAATATAGAAATACACAGACTTGTGAATAGCCTTTCCTTTAAATTGGAAAACTCATAGTACAGCAAAATAACAATCGTTGATTCAATGATGCATTGGTACACCGCTTTTTTGGTGGTGCACCATAATCTCTCCCTATAAAATTTCAAATTTTAAACTTTTGCTTATACAGGTTGTAGCCACTTAAAAGGTCACAGAGATCCAAGCTTTCCGGTCTGCTATTGCCGTTGACACCTCTGACGTCTCTTCACTCACCCTACAAGATGAGGAAGTGGCCTAGCTATTGACCGTTGCTGACTAAAATAGGGGATGAATGTACGATTTTGAGGCGCAGGCACTATCCATTGACATTAGGCAGTCCTAGTTTTTGAACTCTTCTTCCTTGTGTTTCGTCCAATCGGAAGAAATGGAGGATTTGCAAAGGCAAGAAGCGGCGTTGAACAAAGAATTGACATGCAAGAAAACACAACTACATGAGATTGTTACGAGTTGCGATAGAGAGATTGCCAACCTCAGGGGTGAAGTGTAGTAGAACTAGGGCATAATGAAATCCATCTTTGAGCAAGTCAATGCGCTAGCTATCACAGTCTACCAAATGGCAACCCGGATGATAGTCAATCCAAAGGAGTTCAATGAGGATGAGACGTCATGGTGATCACGATCTCTGTTTGGGCGATTCTTGATGTATTTTTCACTTTTATTATTGCAAATAATTTATAAATTTGAATATTATTGGATTTGATATTAATGGAAATAAAATTTTATAACTTTTAATTTGTTTTATTATTAATTTAAATTTTTATTCAATTTTTTAGCCTTTCTCCACAATATAAGTTAGGGAAATATTTAAATAATTTACAGAAGTTATAAAAAAAAATCGCGTATGAAAATTGGTTTTCCATAATCTATATAAATCGTTGAAAACATTAACTTCACTTTCCTATGGTCTATATTGTAGGAAATTATAGTTTTTCAAAAATTTTTTAAAAAAAAAAGGCAAACAGACCCAACTTGCATGAGAATTACTATGGAAAACATTTACCACATGTATTTCGCAGGCTCTCTTGAAGACTATGGAAACAACCATTGCAAAATATATTGCCCATAACAAGTCAATAATTTCTTATGAGTTTGCTCGTGAAAAAGGAATAATTTCCTAGTAGTAGTGATTTTGGCGAATCTCAAAACACACAAATTGCTAGTGTTTGTTTTTTCTTTCTCTCATGTTTTCCATTTTTTTCTTCTCAGTCTGATATATTTCGAACACGAATGAGATCCTCAAGACTTGACGCAACTTTTTAAACCGACTTGTAGTGCAACTTCTTAAGACTTATGATAAGTGTGGTGGATTATGACTATTTCTTCAAGGCTGAGAGTAGATTCTCTTATTCTTAACGGTTAAGCATTCAATGAATTTACTCTAGTCAATAATGGTGACTTGGAGAGTTAGCGTCCTAGGATCTGGGCTTGAAAAAAAGATTCAAATTGAAAGAGATTCTAGTCCTTACTATCACACACAATTATCAAGACCCTTTATTCTAGTCCTTATTATCACACACAATTATCAAGACTCCTTTTAATCAATTTCTGAAAAATTGTAAATTTATCAATAAATGGAGTCAAAATTAAGATCCAAATCTACTTGATGGATTTTAGGCATGAGACCCATGTCACAGTATATGGTATGCATGTAAGTGCTCACTTGAATTTTAGAACCAATTCAATGTTTTATAAACTATTAGGTGTAAATTAGTGATGAGACTAAATAACTTATTGAAAATCTTAAACTAGAACCAACTCGCTATTTATGGAAAAAAATTGAAATTCAAACCCATATCAATAAGTTATGCATGTAACATAATCATGAATTTTTTTTTGAAAAAAAATCATGCTAGTATCGTTTGCTGTAATTTGTTGCAACAATGTACCCTAAGCAAACTTTTTTTATTTAAATATGTCTATAAATAGTAATTTATCACAATGTCCAAAAAATAAATAACACACTTACAATGCATCTCGAGAAAAATAAAAGTACCGAAATAGAAATATCTTTTATCACATATTAAAATTAGAGAATTTTTAACTTTATAAAAATTAAATTAATATAAAATTTTAATTATAAATAAAATTAATAAAAATTTAATTTTTAAGGATTAAAATAAATTTTTAATTAAGATAAAAATAAAAATAAATAAGAATTTGGAGGCATAGAACCTTACATAAAATCATAGAATAATATCTTTCTTTTGCCCCTTCTTTTCAAAAAAATAATTATCCTAAATGAAATATTGTTATATTAAAAATTCAAACAATAATAGAGTTGTCTTTTGGGAAAAAGAAAATGCAAATACATACAAAAACAACAACTGGTAAAAAAAAGAATTTATTTGTTTATTTATTTTGAGTTTTTGGTTGATGCTACTATCCAAATACTAAATAACAACATGTTACTATTTAATTTATAAATAATAATATGTTGTTCTTTGGCAATTTTATTATTAATGAAAATATATTTATCTAATTATTTTGGGTTTTAGTTGATGTTATTGTCTAGAGATCAAACAGTAACATGCTATTTTTTGACAATTTGATTATTAATGAAACTTAATTTATCTATTTATTTTAGATTTTTTATTAATATTACTGTCCAGATACCAAACAACAATATGTTACTAAGAAAGTTATTGGACACTAAAAGAATTAAGGAGCAAAAGTTCGATGTAAGCTTTGAATGAATTTCAGTTGATAAAAATGAGGTCAAAGTTGGCAAAATAATAAGAAAATGAAGAAAAATCAAGGAAAGTCATTGAAAATGCCTTTTTTGCCCACCAAAGCAAGCAAAATATCTTTGGCATTTTATAAGCATGTAGATCTCAAAAAGTTATATGAAATTGACATATAATTTACCATAATCAGATGATTATTATGGTTATTCAAAATTTTGAATTTAATCTACATATTTCCAATCAGATTTATCCCACTAAAATCAAATTTTCTTATTTTCTATTAAAAGATCATGAAAAGACAAATAAAAATGAGTAGTTATATACAAAAATTGGTTAACTAATGATTGAGTTATATTTTTCTGAAATTCTTAATTCACAATTGCATTCTCATGATTAGAAAAAAGATATTTTAAAAATATAATAATGGTACCTATTTGAAATAAAGATTAGCGTTAGTATCTCTTTGACCAATAAGTGATATCACAATACAATTTACCTATTTTTTTCATTTAGCAAAAAAATTATGAAGGAAATTTTTCTATGTTGCCTAAGGTTACGATGAGTAAGCAAAGCTAGGTAGAGATTTGAATTTTGGATAAAGTTCATATGTAAATTAATTTCCAATGGAGGATTTGGATAGAGTTCAAAAGTTCTTTACTTTCCAATTAGGAATTTGGATGGAGTTCATAGGTCAAATATGATAATTTCTGGTAAGCTTAAAGGGAATGACCTACATGAAGGAATTATTGAGTTCAAAGAGAATAATAATTGCTCAAGAACTTTCTATGTAAGAAGCTAGTAACTTCTTTATGATTTAGAGCATGAATTGTTTATATCATATAGGGCATTTACCTTACAATATTGCAGCTGTGGCACTCTTAGTAGTGGTGAATTTTCACAATTTAACTCTTTAATTGTCACATTTTCTCATATTTTATCTCCAATTTTGCTAATTGTAACGTAATTACAACCATAATTTAGAATCATATGTTGATATCTAAATTCTTACTTCTTATTAATTTCTTGTTTTGTATTGGTGAATTGTGGGAGAAAGTGAGAAGGGTGAGATTCTTATGAATTCGAAAGAGCTATCAAAATTCAACTGCAAAAGTCTACCAAAACTAAAGGCCAAGTTTCAGAACCAGGTTTAGGTCATAACTTTGACACATACATGGAATCTGAGAACCTCAAGCGGTATGTTTCATTTTATACTAAAGTATACTTTTTGATGTTGAAGTCTTATGAAATTACATAGGTTTAATTTCTTTTATTCATAAAAATTATAATTTACTCTAACAACTCACCTACCTATCACTAACAAAATATTAGTAGATGCCCTTATAATTTAAAAAAAAAAATCTATTTAAAGAAGTTATTGTTCAAATTTTAATTATAATATTTAAGGTACTAATTAAATCATTTAAATTAGATAAAAAAATTGACCCAACTTTTGAATTAAATAGATGAAAGGCTTAGGATTATTGTTAGTGAGTAATTAATTAATCACATACACTTTGTTCTTTCATCAATATAAGCAATCATCTTATAATTTACATGAAAATTCAAGTGAGATGGAGAGGTAACTATCTCTAAACTTTTCTTTAAATTATAGATATAAATATGTTTACCTTTTATTGTATACTCTCATGTGTGGACATACATAGACTGAGTTATTGGGTTTTTGGCTTAACTTTTTCATGTTTGATTGTATGAAATGCAACTATTTATGATGCACTTAGCCAGTACAATTTGGCTCAAGTGGTTAGGACTGACACTGATGCTTAAAAATTTTTAGATTCTAATTTTGATACAATTTTTCTTGATAAGTAATCTATAAATTCCTATATAAATTTTAATAAGTTAGAGGTACCTTCCCTCAACCCAAACTCTCGTTAACTGAAAAAAAGATTGACTTAACTTGATTAATTTTAAAAAGTCTTGACCTAAACCAATTAAAATCGCACAAGGCCTTGGGGCATAACTTGAATTTTTAATTACTTTTTATTTTTTTATTAATTTAATTAAAAATTAGTTTTTATTAAAAATATAGATTTAAATAAATAATAAAATATTTAATTATATCAAATTGAATATCTATCTTGAAAATAATTAGATTATAATGATTGTTTATAATATATATTTATCTTAATGAAAATCAATGTATACACTTAGATTCAGTTGGATCGATCTGATGAATTGTGTCATGATTTAAGTTTGTTCTAAATATTAATCAATCAGACCTTAAAAAGGTCCAATAAATATTCAATTTTTTTTTTTTTTGGAAAAAAAAGAGCTTTCACTCCATATTTCTTTTAAAATTAAGCTTATGGAACTAGACAAATTGCTCAACCCATATACAGAACTGCTTATATGCAGCAAAATCTAGTTTAGTCTTATAACTTGGT
Organism: Sindora glabra; assembly: GCA_020226215.1. Lineage (NCBI taxonomy): Eukaryota > Viridiplantae > Streptophyta > Magnoliopsida > Fabales > Fabaceae > Sindora > Sindora glabra. The sequence goes on from CM035227.1 coordinate 79,216,731, forward strand.
TCAACTTATTGGTCCAGAATCAAATGCATAAAATGATTAGATTAGTCCAAAAACTCGGAGTGGCTGTCAATTCCATTTGGCATATAGCTAAAATCCAACTGAATTAGTGACCTTTTGATTCTTTTATTTTATTTTATTTTATTTGTAAAAATTTCCGTCTTTACTTCTCGAAGTCCAAAATTTCAAATACAAAGCTCTCAAATCTAGGTTAATTGTGGATCTATTTTTTTTTATTTTTAAAAACAATTTTTTATTTTTTAAAATAAAAGAACTTGTTTTGAAATTTTATTTTTAAATATATAATTTTAAAATAAAAAAATAAAATAATTTTTAAATATTTTCTTAGCTTATTTTTTAGTTCTTGATAGCATTGACTACCCTATATTCTCTATTTTCTTTTAATTTTAAAATAATTTTTAAAAATAAAAAATTAGTTTCTAAAAATAATTTTTAGAACAATTTTTGAAAATACAAAAATATATCCAAACTTATCTTTTATAGTCTCCAAATTCTAACTCATAGAAAAAATGTAAACAAGAAAATATATAGCAGCAAACTCATGTTATGAAAAAGAAATTATAAAAGTCTAGATGGCAAATTTCGCTTCTTTCATTTCCACCCAAAATGTAACTCGTTTTTTTTTTCTCATTATATGCGGGCAACATTAATGGTTATTGTGTATCTTTTCTATAAATGTTTAAGGTGCATTTTTAAATGAGTGTAAATGAGTCAAGTTATTTGTGAATAACTTCATATCAATTTACAATATAATTTTTAATGAGTTGAGCATGAGTTTTATATTACATAATTCAAATTTTTTACAAACTTAAGCAAGTCTAATAATAAAAATATATATTCTACTTTTTGTATTATATGTAACAAGTTATTTATTAAAGCTTGTTTAAACTCCAATGAGCTTGGTTAGGCTCATATATAGTCTAAACTAAAACTCGAGTTTAGATATTTTAGACCTAATTAAGATTTTGAGCTAGATAACATTATACTCATTTAAATTCATGTAAGTTCATTTAGATTCGTATTTGAGACAAATTCAAACTCAAGTTTGAATTTTTAAGCTCAATGAGATCAAATTCATTTATTATTGTTAAACTTATGTTTGAACAAATAAATATTTAACTCATTTGCACCTCTACTTATTTTGTTCAAATATTTTTAAAATATTAAATGAATATGCAATTTTATATATAAGAAATATGCTAACTAGGTTTGTTGGGCCATTCAATTCAACTTTAACCAGTGAATTCATCGAGTTGATGCTTAGATTAAATTTTAAATTTTACATATAAATTTGTGGCTTTGATTTGAAATTTTTTTACCTCCTTTTAAAATGTTTAATTAATTTTTAATACTAAAATTGCTTTTATAGTATCACATATATTTTTTTAAATATTTAATTTAAAGATCAATTCTAGCAATTGAAAGAATAAATATTGAATAAACAAACTTGTTAGCAGAAAGAACAAATAATGAATAAATAAATTGAATATAAGAAAAAAAATATTACTAACCTTATTTTAAAGATTAAAATGAATATTTTTTTATCATTGTCCTAAAGCATTTTCTTATTTGTTGAGTTCCAAATTCATTATGTCTCTCGTGCGCTTGTCCAAATTTAGTTGCAAGGATTCTATAATTTTATAATCAATTAAAAAATTAGGTAGCAAATAAAAACTAATGCATGTTAATATAAATTCATATTTTTTAATATACTTGCTACATATTCATAAAACCAATAGTGCAAACTAATGTTTCAACATATTCAACTTTAAAGGTACTTCAAAATTGATCATGACTATATCCTCCTACACTACATGCTGATTCTAAGGCAACTATTGAAACAAGAATGTTTAACACATCATCAATTGTAAAAGAAAGTTGAGTGTATCAAAATTGATTTTCTTTCCTTTAAGAAAGAATATTTATTTGAGCCTTTCTATCAATTATTTATTTATCCGAATAAAGTTCCAACTTTATCTTTTGAGCATCTCTGTAAAATTTTTCACTTTCAAATGAGTTGTATTCCTATATTTAAATGGAATAATTCATTAGAGTAATAAATAAAATGAATTTGTAACAAGTAAAATTAACTATAAAGAAATAAGGAATAATAACTTATATTTATTACATATCTTGTTTTTGTACAAAAAGACTCCTCTCCACTTAAGGTAATAATATCTTTATCAAAAGTTGAAGAACTCCTTATGCTTGAATTTTGCACATATTCATTAAAAAGGGAAAAAAGCTTGTCTTAAACAATTGTAAATTTTAAAGAACCACAAATACCATAAAGTTTCTTAGGGTGAAATTCTACAAACTAAATTCTGTATAAAAAATCTCAAACAACAACAATATCTAATATTTTACTAAAATCAGCCTAACATTTTTGAAACTTTCTAAATATTTGAGCAGCCATTTTTTCAAGTGCTCATATTTACTTTCCATATGTTACTTCAATATCAAGTTAACCATGAAAACAAAAAGGAAATATAAGTTTGAAATGAGATACTTAGTTCTAGAAAAAACATGAGTGAATTCAGATAAAACTCCAAGAAACTTATTGATCTTTTCTATTTTATCCCATTCATTTCTTGGTGTAGAACCAATGTAATTAGTGTCACATAATTCTAAATGTCGGAAATCATGCTTTTGAAATAGAGAATTCTTAATCTTAAGGAAGATTGAATTCCACCTTGTGAGCACATTTTGTTTTAGCTTCATTTCCCATCTAACATCAACTACTTGATTAAGTCTAAACACTTTTTCTTTTTGGCTTGTGAACCTTTCATATATTTAATACTTTCACAAATTTTATGCATTGATTCATCTAATTCTTCTAGTTCATCTTGCACTTCAAGATTAAGCATATGAGTAGAAAACCAGATGTAAAAATACTATCATTACAAAGAAGTGCTTTCCTCACATTCAATAGTGTTATCAACAAGTCAATTAGCACTAACATTATCCAAAGTAAAAGTAAACATTTTCTTCTCAAATCCCACTAAGATAATAAAGTATATATATATTCAATTGAATTTATGTCATTGTCTAGAGGAGGCTTGGAAAAAAGTTCAAACTCTTTTTATGCAACATCCAATCTTTGTTAATAAAATAAGTAGTCAAACATATATAACCATAGATAGTAATAAAACTCCACATATAAGTTGTTAATGAAATTCTACCGAGAATTGATTCTAAAAAAGATTTAACCATAACCTTTTCCTTTGAGAACATATTTTAAATATTTGATATACAAGTATTTCTAAACATAGATTTTATCCTAAGATATGCATAATTAAGTGTTGTCCTAGCGCTTTCATATTCAAAAAATTGAAAAGGCAAATCATTATTTATAATTGCGGCAATCTAAAAGTCTCTTAATATGTCAAGATCTAACTTACTTGCAACTAATTTGATTTGCCCATTCTTTCCATTAGCATCCATTTCATCAATGTTGTGTATGTCTAATCTTGAACATTTGGGTATATGTTGGTTCATGTTATCAATTCCATATGTAACTTCAACAATATATCCTTACTCACATCCATTATGTTTTGCTCTTTTTTTATTCATCTAACTCATAAAATGCCAAAAAATGACCAAATAGCAAAAATGTGCTTCCTTTTATGCTTTCCTTTAACTCTTTGGATAACTTCTAAAGTCTCAACTTCTTCTAGTTATCTATCCATCATTGTCATTGACCATTGGAAGTGAATCTTCCAGTGTTGCATTGAATTCCTTACTAATGCTTCTAAATTCATTTGTACACAATAATTAAAAATGAGTTCATTGTCACCAATAAATGATTGAAATACTATGAGGTGAACATCAAATAAAGAAGTTCGGATGATATATGCAAGTCAGTATTCAAACTTGCCACAAAATATCTCACTCAAAGTTGGTAAAAATATTTTCTTACTTACGATTTATTTAAAGTTATACATCATTTTCTTGTACACATTAAAGATTATCAATTTTTACTTCAAAAAAAATATAAATTACTTACCTACTTATCCTTATAAGTTAAAAAAATAAGTAATTGACTAAATATTAGCTTTAATTCCTCAAAGATTAGCTTCATATTAACAAAATCCTTAAAAAAAAGTTAGTATCAAATTGATCCTTCAATGTTTCTTCCATTATCTATTTCAAGACCTTCCTTAAATTATTTATTAAATCACTAAAGAAAGTTTGATTTAGAATTATTATAAGACACTAAAATGGTAATTTAGAATATCTTGACAGTTGAACCACCTCAATCCTACCTCCATCCTCATCTTTTCTTTGTTTTTTTCCTCTCTTTAACACAATGTACACTCAAAACAAAAACCCAGAGCACCTCTTAATACCAAATAATTTAGGTAAACAAACTAAATGAAAATCACAGTAAAAAGATTCAGTAAACCAATTTTTTAACAATATTTGCATATTCTCGAGTGGATTAGAATATAAAAATAAATGCTTATAGTAACATTTTATAGCAATTTATGTGCTGAAAATTTTAGATATATAATCTGCTCAAAACAAAAACCCAGAGCACCTCTTAATACCATATAATTTAGGTAAACAAACTAAATGAAATTCATAGTAAAAAGATTCAGTAAACCATTTTTTTAACAATATTTGCATGTTCTCGAGTGGATTAGAATACATAAATAAATGCTTATAGTAACATTTTGTAGCAATTTATGAAGATTTTAGATATATAATATCCACTGTATTGGTTAAAAATATTAGTGTTAAGTAGGACAAATGAGTTTATTTGGTACTGAAAGAATAAAACCAAGTGATATATGTATTTAAAATCATTCATCAGTGTAGTTTTATTTAGTAAAAAGCCAAACAGTTGATCAACTCCTAATTCAAGAATCATATTGAATTAATAACAGTAGTAGAATTTGCAAAGAAAATAAAAGTTATCCATAAACAGTAGAAACTAATTTTAATGATCTAGAAATATGTCTTGAATAAAAATTACTTTTGGAATTTTTTTTAATCCTACTATTTTATCAATTAATTAAGATTTTCAATTTCAATTATTATTTTATATTATTAGCATATCTGTTGTTAGTTATCCTACTATTGTAACTGCTAGGATTTGAAATAATTTTATCTTATCTAGTTATCTTACTTTTTGTGTTCTTTCAATTGCTAGAATTGGTTAATTTAAAAATCACCATGCTCTTATTTTTTTGGTGTTATATATATATATATATATATATATATATATATATATATATATATATATATATATATATATATATATATATATATATATATATATATATGTATGTATGTATGTATGTATGTATGTATGTATATATATACATATTGAAAATTATATAATTATATATTCACTACAAAAAATCAATTACATTTGTGATAGTTTTAAACTATGTTTTGTGACAATTTTGACTCCTGCAAAGTGATTTGTGGTGGTTTCTATGACCATCATAAAAGTAACCATTGCATTACACTTTTGCGATGATTTTTTTTACCGCTGGCATAATCATTATAAAGTTAATTTTTGCATTTAACTTAGCAAGGGTTAAAACTAACATTAAATAAATATAATTTTTTTAATTTATTTCAATCTAGCAGGAATTATAACCATTATTAATTGATTATTAGAATTTTAACCTTTAATTTAGTAGGGGTTAAAATCATCACTAATTGATTATAAAAAAATTTAACTTTTATTTTAGTAGAGGTTAAAACTATCACTAATTGATTGTAAATTTTATTAATTTTAATATAGTAGGAGTTATAACCATCATAATTTTATAACAAAACTTTTTAATTTAATAGGGATTTTAAATGCCATTATTGTTTTAATTAATTTTTTAAATATATAAATATGAATCTTCCTTTTTAAATCAAGCAAATAAAAATGTCCTGCCATAAGCATGTCAATTATATTTTTCATATAAACTAACAAAGATTCCAAAATATACTTTCATTAACATAATTTCATAATCATTTTGTAATTCATACAAGTTTTGCCCATATGCTATTTTATAGATAGTAGAATACAAAGAAACCCACTCAAGTTCACCTATAAAACCAATTGCATGGCTCTCCAACTATTCATACCATCCTCAACCTAAGTATAATTCACATTAATTCAAACAAATGAAACTGAAACCAAATGGTTTTATCCAAGGCTATTCAATCTAACGCATTACCTACAAGTAATGCAGTGCTTAACCTATTAGCATGTGCCACTTTGCTTAGTATCCAGGTGATCATTGATGTTAGCCCACCTTGCTATGCATGGTTTTCTAGCTTCCTTAATCTTGAAGCAGCTACATGCCTTTGCATTTAACACAAAATTGATCTGTCTGTAAGCCTTGACCTCACAGACTCTGTAATCACTGTTCTTAATGGCTATGGAAGGAACTTTTCTTCTAGCTACCAATGCCTTTAAATCAAATCCTAACCATCCTTATATTTGGATATTAGTAAATAAAAAAAATAAGAAAGTGAAGTAGACAGAATATAGTACCTACTTTTTCCTCTGCTAATCTTCAATACCTTCTTGCACTATGGTCTAAAATAAGCACATTTAAATCATTTATTAACAATACCTTAATAGAGAACAATATCAACACTAGTAAGATTTTTTAGCATCCAAGCCATAGATAGATCCTTCAAAAAAGTCAAATGACTAACCTTATACCTAACAAAATAGAAAAGCTATTAATTAAAATGAACTTAAGGCAAATCACAGTTGAAGACTTAACTGATACACAACCTACTCGTATTCAAATCATAATTGAAGATTTAGTTGATGCGCAATTTACTCATATACACCGACTAAACAAAAATGCAATTAGTAAAGCAACATAAATTTCATTTACCCTTGATCTTTCTGAGGGATTCCCTCTCGCATTCTAACAAGCTTCTCAACAACATTAGGTTGACATAACAGGAAAGAAATTTGATTCATCATTTAGGTTAACTTAAAGTAGAAATTTACATCTACATCTGCTTTAAGATACATTATTATCTTTTGAAAAATAAATTATGCATGCTAGAGAGAGAATATACTATTTAATGGAGACACCTTAGTACAACACATTTTTTTAAGTATGATAACTAAGAATAGTTATATATTGGAGTAAGATATGAACTGGCTGTAACTAAAAACATCACAATACTACATAAGATTATGAGAATCATTAGGTATAATTTTACTAGGCAATTAGGTCGGAGTTCAAGGATATTCATATGGATGAATGTGAAAGAATTCAAGCTTTTTGCTAAAACAAGTTCCTTCAAGTCACTAAGCATTCTCACTTTGTTTTCAACCTTCTAATCTAGTAGGTTGAGGAAATTATAATAAATGTTGGAATAGTGACAAAACTTGGACCATATGAAAAAAACCATCTCTATATAAATAAATAGCATTAATTTCTAAGAATCCAAAAATTTACCTACATGAAAATCTTAGATAAATTTGCAAAATTGTGACAATGCATACTACTGGATTGTTAATAAAAATTAGCAGCATCAACTCAAATTGTTTGAGTTCCTAATTTGTTTCACCTACATTAGCCAAATAGCATCACTACTGCCCCTCTGCATTCCCTTAAAGATTGTTACACCTAATGTTAACGTGTATTTTAGAACATCAAGAAGTGGGGTCATCTCATCGAAAGTATCATTGTGATAAGAGATTAAGTACACCTTTAATCATAATATAGAGTTGTCAACACATTACAAAAAATAATAAATCTTGCATATGCATCCAAGCTTTTTTACCTCTAACATCACATCCTAGCTTTAAATGGAAACTCATAAAGATACTTGGATCATTGGAATATTTACATTGAAAAATCATAAAGCCAATTATTATACTGATGAAAAAATTTTAATCATGTTAAATTCAAATATATAAGTGGCAACAATGTAAGAACATAATCATATCAAGACTAAGACAAAGGAAATAGTGATATGATGAGACATTGGATAGTTCCATCCTTAGGTTCAAATGACAAAACACCATTAAAAAAAGTTAAAAAAATATAAATATATGGTTAGGTTAAAATTTGATATTCATAATGCCTAAGTTTATAGGATTCTATTAGTTCTTACCAAGCAACTTTTTGATCTTAGTACATTTATAAATAGGATCATAAATATAGCCTTTTCCACCTATACTAGATTAATAAACTATATCAATCATTCAACTAAAATAAATCACCACTTTGAATTACTTAAACATTTTGAGAGTGAGTTATGGGGCAACAAAGTGAAATTAATGGTATCATTCTTGACATTTTAGCTCACTAATCCAGTAAGTAGTAAAAATAGAGCAGACAACTTACCCAACTAGTACGAATTCAAAGAAACATATAAAAAAGAAGGTAGCAGTAAACTAATAGGTATAAGAACTATCATTAAATATATAATTACAAAGTTTATTAACCAAGGAGAAGCACAGGATAATCTCCAGCAAAGTCAAGACACTTGTAAATTCCATCACATTTTGCATTGAGCTAACTACATCTAACAAAGTATCATTGTATATCACCTAAGTAAAAATTTTTAGTAAAGTCAAATTAAATATATAGGGGAAGGATGAGATAAAAAGGTGAGTGATTTCAGTTGAGAAAGGTAAGTGCATTTTAGTTTTTGAGAAGAAATAAAAATAGGTAGTAATAAACAAACAGATGTAATAAAATAATACATAAAAAAGCTCACCTTATCTAGTGAATCAAAGAAAATGAAATCAAAATTTAAATTGTAGGTGAATGAATCAAGTTGCACAGTGAATTAGTGCTTTCAATTGAAACTCAGTGAAACCATGGCTTGATAGCCAACGATAATGAAATCGAAGCTTACATGAAGAATGAAGACTTCATCGTTGATTTTGCTTAGGAAACCTGAGCCAAATCTAAAATGAAATTGGGAACGAATGTCAAAGTTGAAAATCTAATTGTCAGGAATAAGGAAGAAAGGAAAAAGCAATAAAGAAATCGTAACATGGAAAGGTAAAAGAGGATTGAAGCAAAGACTGCTTACTAAGAAAACCTCACAGCCATAGAATTTCATTTAACAACAACTCTTGAAATGCTACATGGTGTTGTGCATATTAGTTAATCTCTTATAGTAATGAATTGAAGTGGACTCTAAGTTTTGAAGTTGATGATGGAACCTAAGGAAGAGATTTGAAGTGGATTTGGATAGGGTTTCCAAGTTTGTGGTAATGAAATTGATGAGGACTGCTTTCGAAGTTTGCTGATAGAAGCTAAGGACGAGACTAAAGTTTGTGGACTCTAAGTTTTGAAGTTGATGATGGAACCTAAGGAAGAGATTTGAAGTGGATTTGGATAGGGTTTCCAAGTTTGTGGTAATGAAATTGATGAGGACCACTTTTGAAGTTTGCTGATAGAAGCTAAGGACGAGACTAAAGTGGAATCTACTAGGCTTGCAAAATATTGAGAGTTTCAAAGTGGACAAATTTTGAGCTAAAGGAGCCAACAAAAAAAATCATGTTTTGCCAAGCTTAAAAATTATAAATTTAGTAGGGGTTGCATTTTGATTGTCACTAATTAGTTATTTAAAGCCTATAAATAGCTACGGTTTAGAGACCGTTGCTAAGATTCAAAGATAGCAACGGCTTTTAATAACCATCGCAAGAAAACCATCACAAATATAGCCATTTTTTTGTAGTGATTAAACAATGTTCCTTAGCATCCATCAATATTTTGAAGTGTTTTGAAAAGAATTAAATTTCCGTATAGCATTAAATTTTTGTGGTGGAATGTAGTTTACCCATTATTTTGCATTCTAGTATTTTCTTTTCTTTTCTTTTTTAAACCCTATTTATATTCTTATTCTGTCTGTAGCCGCTTGGCAAATCGAATTTATGCAAAGAAGTACAGAATGAAAAAAGTTGAATATGTAGTAGCTTTGACTGAACAAGTAAAATTATTAGAGGTAATTTTTCTCCATCAGTGTGTATATTTATAAAGAAAAAAAAAGCCCTACAATGTTAAGGACATAAAAGTACAATTACATTTTTCGTATGCAGGCCAAGGTCTTATTGCTTCATGAAGAAATTGACGCTTATAATAATTATATGCAATCACTGGTGGACGAACGAAAGATCTTGAACCTACAAATTGCTGATAAGGGAAATGAACAAATAGTTCAAGAAGGTAATTCTATACTGTGACTGTGCAATCTAAAAAAAAAAAAAAAGAATAAATTAAAAAATAATTTTGTTTAGTTTATGTGTTTGGTCAACGACCAAAAATTACTCACAACTGCAGTAGAATAAGTATCTCTAGTATTTAGAGACCCAACGTTGAAATAGAACTTTTTAATCATTTTTTAAAAGGGGAAATGCGAATACTTTTTCTAAAATAAGACTTACCGTGGCATTAAGTCCTGTAAATTTCATATCTTACAAGTAACTCCTTGAAATTAAAAAAAAAAAAGATTAAAAGATATAAAATCTCAATTAAAAGAAATGAGAAAATATACACAAGTCACGTATAACTTAGATCTCTAAATACAGTTGATTTGAGTTTTAAAAATAATTTATTTAAAAAACTTGTTTTTAGTCACAGCCCCAATTATCAAAGACAGTGTCCCAATAACTTCCTTTAGAAGAAAATTCATGGATTACATTTTGCACAAAAAACAATAAGAGCGAGTTACAAATCGTAAAGAGTTCAATTAATAATGGCTCCATGTCTGAGACATAAGAATTAATGTTTTAAACATCAAATCCAGCATTGGATCGAAAAGGCCTTTGATTTACAGCTTGATTGATTTAATCGATCAAAGCGATCAATTAGATGACATCATAATTAAAATTTTGTATATTATAAAAAACTTATAAATAAATAAAATACTCACCTCCAAAATATAGGACTTAATCTAATTCCATTAGATATATCATATAAGATTTAATAGTATAGGATAAATTATAAAATTATGATTTATAACAATTGGCAATTTCTAACAAATTGTATTACTTATAAAAAAAAATCGTCTTATGTGTCGAATTTTATTTAAGATTGTCCACTTCTTAAAACGAGAGAATTAGAATTGATAGTATAATATTAAAATAAATATTAAATTATCAAAATTAAAAAAATTATATCATTATATCTCTCATTTATGAAAAAAAATATTTCTTTCATTTATAAAAAAAAAATATCCTTTTATTTCCTTCTCCTTCTCTCTCTCACATGTTTTTTAACTTCCATCAAGACACTTTATTCCATATTTACATTATAGAAAAGTCTATCCCACAATCACGTAAAGCACCATCTTCTTCTTTTTCTCCTATATTAATGAATTTTTTATATTGTGCTAAATATTCATCATTAATTACTCAGCTTTGATACACCTCTATTTATTAAATATCGATATGGTTTCAAATTACTGATCTTCATTATTTTGGTTTTAATACTAATTTTACCTTATAGTGAATTCATTATTAACAATAATTTCAAATTATTTCAAAATTATTTTTTTAGTTATTTTCTTTTCCACATTAAATGTTTGAAAAATATTTTCATAATTATGAATCTTTTTGTTATATTTATAAGGGTATTTTTATCAAACTATTTATTTTTTAACATATACATTCTTATAAAACATGATAATAAATACAAGATAGGATAATTTTATAAAAATTTTCATCTTATATTGTTTTGGACCAAACATTATACAGTATACTATCTTATCTTATACAATACTTTACTGTATTATTCAATAGTCATTATACTATATTATATAGTGTGCCAAATGATATCTTAACAAATAAAAACCATAAAAAAATAGAAAATTGAGATTATGTATGTTTTCTTTTAATTATTTCTTATATATATTAATAGATTTTTCAAAAGACTTTGTTTTGGGCCGACCCAATAAGATTTAAAAAATTGAAATAAGCAAAGGAATTTGATGTAAATTGCTTTTCTTTAATTGGACAAGTTTCTCAGTTCAATTTGTTCATGGCGGTTTTGAACTATTTAGAGCGTTTCAAACTGGTTTAACTATCAAATCAGTTTTTGGGGTTAACTCAAATTTTGTAGGGCACTAGTTGACAACCGAATTCATATGATTCTTCGGTTCGATTCGATATTTTAAACATTGATTGGAACACTACATATATCATGCTCCTATTTATAGTACATAATCAGCGATGGAAATCACCACTAAATAACTTCCTACAAATTTGCTTGATACAAATCAATTGAACTCATATGAATCACCACAACCCAAAAACAACAGATTAACTTGACAGTTAAATTTTGCCACCTCTCCTATTTTTGGACGCTAACCAATGACACACAACACAAATCTGAAAAGGCTACTTGGCCATTTAACACCTGTTATGCAATAACATCTAACTTGAGAGCCTACAAGATCAACATGCATAACAGATAATCCTAAGCTAACTGTCCATTGAACTTACCATTGTATCAAGAAGTTCTCCAAAAAGTACCAAAGCATAACTTAGAACAAGTCACCCATTTTCATCTCTGAACGCTTGAAAAAGAATTCAGAATGGGGTGAGTTAAAGGACTCAATGACTAAATAAATTACTAAAATTTGCTATTTATAAATATGATTTAATAAAGTTGAAAAATCATGGTTCTTTAAAAATTGCCATAATTTAAGAAAAAAGATAAAAGAATTGTAGAAATATATCGAGTTTTAAAATAATATTAAATCACCAAAGTTAATTTAAATCTCAAACTTTCGATATTTTCAAATTTCCATTCCCTTTACATCAACTAAATCCATAAAATAAATCATTTCATTATCCGATCTTATTTTTTTCGTGAAACAATAATCTTATGCAAGAATTCAAAATACTAATGAAAACACAAACAGCATATTTTTTCAATTATATCATATAAAAGATTACAAATAGGATCCTGTGGAAAACACAAGTCAGAAGTACAGATCAAGGTGAAATCCTTCATTCTATCAAACAGAAGAAATAAATGTGAAATTCATTTTTTGTGAAACAATAATCTTATGCAGGAATTCAAAACACTATGAGAACGCAAATAGCATATTATTTCAAATATATCATATAAAAGATTACAAATAGGATCCAGTAGAAAACAAAAGTTAGAAGTACAGATCAAGGTGAAATCCTTTATTCTATCAAACAGAAAAAACAAGGGTCAAAATCATTTCTTATATCAAGGGCAAATTTAAAACTCTAATTAGAAGTCAAAAGTATGGGTTAGGATTGTTCAAATAGATGTCTCAAAATCCATCCAAATTTATCCCTTTCACTCCACACATAAGTCTTCTGCTATGCCCTCTATAATAATCATGGCAAAATAGAAAGTCAAGTGTACTTGAGTTTTTTTCCCCCTAAGGAAAGTTTCAATGAATTCATAATGAACTCAATTTATATTATAAATTAGGATAATTATTCATAACTTTCTTGAGAATAAAAACACATCCACGTTTCTTAAGATTTCAAAATATCATATTTCAAAACTCAGTTATAGAAACACTATAAATTCAAACCCCATTTCTACTTACCGGAAAGTTGATATATAAATTATGAAATCATAACTTGAACTCATAGATACTCACGATAGTTTTGTAAACTCATTTTTCAACATGAAACAGTCATGGGCATCATGAGAACTAGAATATACATATAAACATTCATATTGAAACAATTTTAGATTAAAATTGCCATTTAAAACATAAGTAGGAAATGCAAGCACATATCTCGAGTCTCAATCTTTGAACTAAAACGTGGCCGGTCTATCCTCTAAAAGCACCTTCAGTCATTTCATAAATTCATAAATACTAAATGTAACACACTAACATTTAATAATAATAATAATAATAATAATAATAATAATAATAATAATCTAAGTAAGACCATATGTACATCATATATGATTTGATTGTGTAGGGTAAATTATACAAATAGATTATATAGTTTTTTTTTTCCAAAGTCTCTTTTTATATATTTAATACCGTAGAAGCTATCCACGATGAAGGAGAAAATATAAGCATTAATAATATAGTATTAAAATAAATCTTAAATTGTTAAAATTAAAAAAAAAATCTTTTTAAGTCTTCTTGCTGTTATATCTCTCTTACATATTTTTTATAAAATTAAAAATTAAAAAAATCTTATTGTCACTTATATTTTAATTCAATATTTTTTTAAATTTTTATTTAATAATATTAGACTATATTTATGATACTCATAAATAGTATATTTTTTTAATATTTTTTAAGATTTTATATAAGGTGCTTATTAAATTTTATATTTGTAATTTGTATACTAGTTTATTACGCACAAATCTACAAATCCATATCAATGTGCACATACATAACTCATATAAATATGTGTGTGTATGTAAGTGTGTGTGTGCACACGTTTGTACATGTGTATTGGTGAAGCATGTCATAACATTTTATTACTTTAGTATAAACATTTAATTTATATTATTTATCATTTTTTTAAAAAATATTATTTTTTTAAGGACATTTTAGCCTAAGTGTATACTTCAAATTCATTTAGAACAATTTTATAAATTTATGATATGATAGGATATATTAATTAAATTAAATATTTTTTAAGCTTATACATGCTTGTATAATATAACAAAAATAGAAAATAAAATAATTTTATATAAATATTTATCTTGCATAATAAGATACCGAACATAAATGTACGTAACTATGCTTTGAAGAATACATACTACGTATTTTCTAGCTCATAACTACATCTTAGAAAAGCACCTATCAGAAAGCGAGAGCATAAGATTTCAATATTATAATTATTAAAATTCAAGAGCCAATTTGTTTTAAAAAAGGATTTTTTTTAATTTATATATCTGATGCATAAGATAAGGACTGATTAATGCTTATTAGAATAAGAGTTTTTCTTATAAAAGTGACACTAATTAATGAAATAATTAATTATAATTTATTTTTACAAAAAAAAGATGAATTATTTCATTAATTATTGTTATATTAATATAAATATTAATTAACTCTTATTTTATGCACCAAATGCATAAGTTAGAAAAAAAAAAAAAATAGAGTCAAAGATTCACCAATGGAGTTAGCGAAGTAAGAGGCGGAAACTAAGATCCCAGAGTAGTCCCGATACAATGGGACTGAATTTTTTGGCCATAATGGCTTGGTTAATTACAACCCATGATTAAAGAAGATACAAACAAAAGCTCGCCATCTCAAAAGCAAAATGCTTGGCGAGTCAAGGATGGGGGCTGTTCGGTTTCATGGAGTAATGGCAAGGGTATTGTAATTGTCAATTGGTTGTCATCCGTTTCTTTTTAAATGTGGTGTTTGCTATGGTGCCTCTAGGAGTTTGATGCCCAGAGTGGTGTGGCAAAATACAAATTACTGGATGAGATTATAAAAATTTTAACATTGACTTAGTAATCTCATCCAGTAGCTTATATTTTGCCACACCACCTCGGGCACCAAACCCCTAAGAGCACCTTAGAATTCACCTTTAAATGTTATTTTAAAAAAAGATTTATTCTTATTCAGTCGATCATTTTAAAAAATTAAAATTATATTTACTATCTTTTTTAAATATTATATTTATTATGTAAATAAATATTTAATAATTTTAATTAATTATTTTTTAATAAAAATATATTAATAAATTATATTCGTCATTCTTAAAATTTAAATTATTTTTTTTAAAAATTTTGTGTGTTAACCTTGAATAATATTTTTTTGAAAAAAAAAAAAGAATGAATGAAGTACTGATTTCTAATAGAAGCAAAATGTGTGGTTCTCATTTAAGTTGATGGTGGGTTTGATTTTAAGGGAAGAATGCAAAATTTTAGAAATAGACTGAATGAAAATTATGTGTTGCAAAAGTATACTAAAATTAGGATAGGTTAAATTTTGGGAGAGTGTACTTAATTCAAATGAATAAAGTGAAACTAGGAAGTTATCCATGAGTTACATGGAAAAAAAATTAATTCAATATTATATAACATTATAAATATACATTAATTATTTAAAAATAAATATAATTATAATAATATAATTATTAATTAATATTAAAAAAATAATAAAGTGCTATAGATGATTAAAAATAATTACTTTTGGCTGTAAGTTATGAAATACGATATGTAATGAAATTATTTATGTTATTATTCAATAAGTCTTTATGTCATAAGCAATGCAATTATAATAATACTTTATATATATTATACTAATACTTTTTTTTATTCTCAAATAGATAATTACATATCTCTTTGAAAATTAAAAAAAGGAAAGAAAAGAAAGAATTTAGATCTTACCTTTTTTAGATTTATAATAAAAATTTAATGATAAAACATTATTATTTGATAGGGATTAGTGTATTTTTAATATTTATTTGTTTATTTTTTAAAATATAAAATATATAATTAATCTAATAATCAGAAGGTAAAACACAAGTGAAGTTTTGTAGCAAATTCCTAAAGTATGAATCTAACTCTTTTAAACTGCAAGATATATTATAAAAGTTATAATAGATTATTCCAATTGTTGATAAAAAATTAAGAAATGGAATAATTATAAATTAAAATTTTTAATTTTTCAATAGCTTATTATTTATCAAATTTTTAATCTTTGACTTTCTTTACTAATAGTTGTGATTATCTATTTTACTATCTAGTTAATTCCTAATTTATTATTAAGAATGAAATAATTAAACACACATATTGAATAATTAATTGACACAATAAGTGCAAAATTTTATCTAAAGATCTGTGTGTTATCTTAATTATAAAATTTTACAAAAAAATTGATAATAAATTTAAATTGGTATTTTTAACTTTTTGTTATTACTTTAAATAGAATAAATAGATATTTTAATTATTATAATTCAATGTTATTTTTAATCCTCTAATGTAAGAAGACACACTAAAAAGATAAAAAAAATATATAATATGATTAATAAATTATAATTTAGTATTTAAGAAGATATAGTTTTCACACAACAATTATTATAATATAATTTTGTATATATTATTATTAGTTTTAATTGTACATGTTATATTGAGTTGTAACTTTTAAAAAAATATACATTTGTTTGTAATCAAGTACAATCCCTAAATATAAAAAAATAGTTCCTAAAACAACATCAACAAATTCAAGAACTGTTAAACCTTTTGCATGATAGATATTATAATAAAATTATACACATTTAATTATTAAATTTCTTATAATGTTCTTTAATGAGAAAAAAATAATAAAATAGGTTATGAGAAAATATATAATAAGTACTCTAAATACAACTTTGATTACAAATATAAATGATAAAAACTATAATAATTATTTATAACAAATAAACCTTTTAATTCTTATCAACTATTTTTTTAATTCTCACAAACCATCTCAAGACCTTCTAATCATCTTAAAATAAAAATATCAATTTATTTTAGTTATCTAAAATTGCTAAAAATATTAACCTATAACTTTAATATATAATTTAAACAAAATGCTCATAATTTGAGTAATATCATTCTACATTCAACCTTTCACATTCTTAGTAAATAAAATATATTTTTAGTAAAAAATTAAAATGCTAAACGATAATGAGATAAATATAATTTATCTATTATCAACAGAAAATCATTACTAACATACCTTTGCAAATTTACAGAAATCAAAATTTGGTAAATTTACAAAAATTATGCATCTCAGCTGTAGATTTAATTTGGAAAAATTATGCATCACTAACATACTTCATAGAATTACTTCTCAAAAGAAAATGTTCTAAATAAAGGAACAATCCATAGGAAAAAAAAAGGAAGATTAGATTTTTAAAAAAATATATATTAAATTTATATGAGAATTTATTTAAGTACAAACTAATCAACATTGTAGAATCGATTCTACATATCTCAAAATATTCCATTGCAGCAAAGCCTCCTAACTTCTACTACCAATGATTATATAGCAATCTCTCAAATAAAAATATACAAATTTGTTAACAAAGAAAAGAAATAGGATGAGAAAGGTATTTAAAAAATTCAACTTCAAATGCTTTAAAGCTAAAAAAATGTGTTTTTCCAAAAGAAAAAAAATCAAAAATCAACTATAAAAAATAAAAAAATAAAAAAATTAAAATCAAATGCTCATTTATACATGATTTTAGAGATAAAGATATAAAACTAAAAAATTCATTCAACTTTCTATAGCAAAGTCTCATAAAAAATCTTGAAGCAAAACTAAAGGAAAAGAAGAGAATAATAAACTAGGAATCTTTGCAAAAAATTTTTGAAAGAAGAGAAAAGGAAAAATATGAAATAATACTTAAAAAAAATCTTGAAACTAAATGCTCACCTATACATGAATCTAGAGATGATGATATAAGACTAAAAAAATCCATTCAACCATTCATAACAAAATGGTAAGAAATTTTGAAGTAAAACTAAAAGAAAAGAAGAGAAAGATAAACTAAAAAACTTTAAACAAATTTCATAAAAGACAAAAAAAAAGAAAAATATGAGATAATGCTTTAAAAGAAAAAAAAACCTGAGAAGAGGTAAGGAGGGAAATGAAAAAAATGATAGAAAATTTTTGGAGCAATTAAGTGGTAAAAAATAAAATTTATGAAAGTTGATATTATAGCACTCTATTAATCTATATTAGCAATTGATTTAAAATTAAATTGAAAGATGACTTTAATGATTTCATTAGATAACTTTTTTTAATATCAATAATTAATTTTGAATTTAGATATTAAATTTGAATACATCTTTTTTTATGATAATCCATTAATTCAAAATTAAGTTATTTTAATGTAAGATGATGCTAGAGATTCAAAATTAAATTTTTATTGAAAATTAATTTAATATTGAAAAGATAAATAAAAGATAAATTAAATTATCTTTTAGGTGGAGAAGAAATAATAAATTAAATTTTCATTTAAAAAATGACAAATTGACACGTAATAAATTATAAGATTAACATTTATTATAATAGGAGATAAGAAATATTATGACTAATATATAATATAAAGATTTGAATTTAGATATTAACTTTTAACACATTTTTTCAAGATATGTAATTCATCAATTCAAAATTAAATTATTTTAATGTAAGGAGATAATAGAGATTCAAAATTAAATTTTTATTGAAAATTAATTTAATATTGAAAAAATAATAAAAGATAAATAAAATTATTTCTTAGGTGAAAAAGAAATGATAAATTAATTTTTCATTAAAAAAAATAACAAATTGACACATAGCAAATTATAAGACTAACATTTGTCATGATAAGAGATAAAAAATATCATGAATAATATATAATATAAAGATAAGAAAATGTAAGTTTTAACTTTCCAAATTATTAAATTAAAATTGAGATATACTTAATACCTAATAAACAACTAGTATAATAATTATACACAATAAGTAATTAAAATAATCAGAACAGTACTTTAAACATATTATTACAAATTATAAAATCTACTTTAATTAATGAAGTTCAACAAATACTGGCAACTTTTATAATCAAAATGTGATTATAATATAAGCAAAATAGATACTTAGTGGTCATTTTGTTGGAAGTAATTAGAAAAAAAAGGAAGTAGTAAGTTTTTATTCCTTATTTGGTTTAAGAAAAAAAACTTATTTCCTCTCCTTATTTTCCCTTAACGAAATTATTCCAAATAAGGAGATGGCAATTCTTCATAATTTCTCAAAAAATATGATTCTCTTATTCTAAATTATGAGTTTATTATCTTTAACATAATAATAAGTAAAAAATAAAAATAATTATTAAATAATAGTAATTAAAAATAACAATGATAAAAAATAATAATATTAATAAATAATAAAAGTAAAAAATTAATAATAGTTATAATAATATTAATTCAATAATAATAAATAATCATGTAATAATTGTAATAATAAAGATAATAAAATAGTTAATAAAATAAAAATAATTAATAATATTAATAAAATAAAATTAATAAATACTCATATAAAAATAGAAATTATAAAATAATAATAAATGTGGAAATAAAATTAATAATATAATTAAATACTATAAATATTAATAATATTTATTAAAAATAATAAATAAATAATAAAAATAATATTAATAAAGTATTATTAATTAATAATAAATATTTATAAAATAATAATATTAGTAAGTAAAATAAATAATATAAATTAAAATATCAATAATATAGTAAAATAATGGCAATAAATAAAAATAACAAATAATAAGATAATAATTATAATAATGGAATAATAATTATTTAATAATGAAAGTAAATTATTTTATAAGTGTAGGTAACCATTATTAGTAAAGTGAAATAGGCGAACTCAATTCCTTTTCTATTTGAATAAAATAAAGTGAGTAATTATAAAACTTTAACTATCTTTCCCATTATTTTCCTTTTTTAATTCTTTTGTCCTTTCTCAGTATAACCAAATGAACCCTTAATAATTAACATTAATAACATTTTACGCTTTTAAATGACTTTAAATAATTAATACTCACTTTGTATCTCTTTTTCTATTGCTTAAAACTGTTTCATAGAAATTAAGAAAATTACTCAATTATTTCTCTATTGTATTTATTTTTATTATACTTTTTAAAACTAGATTTTAATTCAATAATCAAACTTCAACATTAGTTCATCATGCATTTAAATATCTATAAAGAGCGAAGAGATAGTGATATTACTGAAGGATGATATTTTAATCACAAATTTCAAAACATTTGATAGTAGAGAGAAACATGATGAAATAAATCATTAAGGCACTTTAAGTTGAATGTTAAAATTAATTAAGTATTTATTAGAGATAAAGAAAAATAAAATTAAAAAATAATATATAATTAAATGTCTAAAATAACAAATGAAACTGGACAAAATTTATTTTTCAAAATGGCAAATAAAAAGGGTTAGAGGGAATAGTTTATTTTTTATTCAACAATTACTAAAACTCTGATTTAGTTAAAACATAGTAAATAACTAATGCAATAAAAAAATTGCTTTAAGAATTATGTCATTAATTATGAATCTATACAAATAAATATACAACAATATTTAATAAAATTAATGATTTAAAATTTATCCTAAAATAAATTGGATAGTTATTAAAATATAAAAATAATAAATCAAAACTTCAATAAAGTAAATATATATTTTATTTTCCATGTCATGAAATAATAAATTAAATAATTTCATAAAATAAAATAAGTAAAATATGAAATTATAAGTTTTTTTTTTACAATTAAAATCATTTACTAAAATTTTTTGCAAATATATTTTACAAACTTTGCATACATGAATTCTCAAATATTACAAAATAGCTAGATTTTATAATTTACTGATGTGATGAGTAATTAAATTTACTGATGCGATGAGTAACTCCATTTGATTTTAGTGGAAAATGATGAAAGGATATAAATTAGCTCTTTCTTTTTATCCTCTTTTGCTAGGGTTTCTTTCAATGGGTAAAATTTGTGTATTAAAAGTGAAGAAAGTACCTAGACATATATAATTATTAAATAAACCCTAGCAAGCTTCCTATGAAAGGCTTATCAAGCTTCATGCCTACACATTTGATAAAATACACTAACTTATAAAGATGTGCAAAGTTGATAATGTATCTAAGCATAATCAAATTTGAGCCTTATGCATATGTCAAGACAAGATTAAATTAATCAGTTTGCCTTTTATTAAATAAAAAATTTGAGGTTGTAGTATCTCACCTAATTCAAAAAAGGATAAATTATATTGGCCTTTTTGTAAATTTAATTTAATCAAATTCAGTACCCTTTATTTTTCAAAATTATACACATCCACCTTTTATTCATTTTTTTACTATTATAAAATGCAGTAATTTTAACATTTTAATAGTAGTTTTTTGCTTAATATTGTTTCTAATGATTATAAGACAATTTCCTTGCAATTTTATATGCAAATCTACCTTTTCTTTGAAGAGGTAGAGTTTGCTAAATTTTTATTTTTCAATAAAAGAGCATATTTGTGTATAAAAATGTAAAAAAAATAAAAATTATCTTCTTGTTATTGGAAACAATATTAGGAAAGGAACTTTAGTTAAATAATTAAAATTATTGTATTCTATAATAGTGAAAGAATGAACAAGATAAATGTCTATAGTTTAAAAAAATGAAATGTGATGAGTATAATTGGGCTAAACCTTAGAGGAAGTTAATGTAATTTACTCATAAAAGAATTCTAACACAATAACTGACGTTTCTTCTCTATTTCCTTTAATAATGTTTTTAATTATTTTAGTTTTGTGGAAACTTTAGGATTATTTGATAATAGACCTTTATTAGGAGTTTAACTATGGTTTTCTTTTTTATTAGAGTGTAAGTTTTCTTAATTTCTATCTAATTCTAATAACAGAAGTCATCAATTATCTCAATTGTCTATAATGCGCAAGATCTTCACAAGAACTTCAAAATTCATAAGTTTTTATAAATTTGTTGTAAATTTCATATTATCAAATTAAGGATCGACTACATACCTTCATTCATAACTTGATAAAATTTCATATTATCAAAACTCATAAATTTTCATAAAGTCGTTATAAATTTCATATTATTAAATTAAAGATAAACTACATACCTTCATTTATAACTTGATAGCCTAAATTCTAAAATATATCTTTTGATCCTTAAAACTAGGAGAGAATTTTGTATGAGAGAGAATTGTGTTTTAATCTTTTGACCTCTCTAACTTTTCACGTTTACATTAGTAATGAAGAGAAAGAGAGCATAAAACTTTAAAGACAAAGATAGAAATCGGTTTTCCAAATAATCATTATTTATCTATTAAATAATCTTATAGATATATCTTTATTTATTTATTTATCAGATAACTTTTTAAATAAATTTTTATTTATCAATCAGATAACTATTTATTATTTGATAACTCCTTTATTAACCACTCCCATCAAATAGTTGGTTACTTTAGGAAAATCATATCTCAAACTTACTAATTAAAAATTAACTCAATTAATATTTATTTATTTATTTAACTATAATAACCACTTATCAATATCATTTGGGCCACTTAAGTCTAATAGAAAAATCACGTTTTTTTTTTAATATATCTTGGCTGGCTTCGCCAGTAATTTTCCTCCGTGTTGATTGAAACAAGCTAATCAATGCCGGGTTTAACAGATTAATGTGGATTTAATATTCTTAAAACCTCTTGTTATGTTCAAACTTAAGACAATAATGAGAGCAAGACATACCCTACCATGT
Source organism: Sindora glabra (assembly GCA_020226215.1). Taxonomy (NCBI): domain Eukaryota; kingdom Viridiplantae; phylum Streptophyta; class Magnoliopsida; order Fabales; family Fabaceae; genus Sindora; species Sindora glabra. The sequence goes on from CM035227.1 coordinate 79,239,997, forward strand.
GAGTAAACACTTGGTAATAAGAAACTACTTTTTAAACATACACTTTAAAATTAAAAAAAAAAAATCCGCTTCAATCATAATAATGATATTCTCATTATCATTCCTTGTTAATTTTTTATTTAAAAAAATCAGAAAACTACTTTTCTATGAGATTCGATACCATGTATCAGTTGGTTTAGGAGTATACTCTTCAAATTTGTGCCTTTTTTTTTTCAGCTGAAATTGAAATGAACCAAGTGGAAATTATTAGGCTAAGGGAACTTCAATTGAAACAAGAGCAAGTTCATGCAAGAACGCCCAATTACATTGCCGGTAACTAAACCTCTAATCTTTTTGCTTGTGAATTAGGAGGAATAGTTTCACACAAAACTATTAATTAGAACTTAATAAATTATTAATATTAGTTAATTAAGTTTACTTCATGGATTATCACATTTACTTTGAATGTGTGCAAATAAATTTCCTTGTATAATTATAGTTAATGAGTAAATGGGATATGGAAGAAAATTGGCCACTCCTATAATGTGATTTTTATGAAAGAATATGTGAAGCATTTTCATTAAATATATGGGGTTATGTAATATTAAGTTGGATTTGAATTGCTAAATTATTACCATGCCATTTGAAGTATAATAATTTATTCACAAATTTTAATGTTATTTTGATAATTTTTCTATTTGAAAATATAAATGCTTAAATAGCCCCTTAATATACTTCTGCAAATACAAACTTAAAAGCAATGATTAATTTTTTTAAAAAATATTCAAAATTTAATTTATTTATAATATATAAGAAAGTTCCTTCATTAGGATAATTCAAAAATAAACGAAATACACAAGTGCCCCGTTATAAATTTACAATACACCCACTTGATTCAAGCAAGATAATTTTTGCTTGGTTTTTGTTAATGGAATAATAAGAATAGCTACACAAAATATTATAAAATATTTCATGATTTTATGTTTTATGAACTTATAATTCGATATTATCTCATTAATCTATTTTTTGAGATTTTTCGATTAAAAAATATAAAGATTTTGCCATCATGGCTTGGCTCAACTCTTGTCATAAATAGAAGATATGAAGCATCATCTTTTTTAATTAAATTTACTAGACATAAGTTTTTTTTACCATTTGGTTTATTGAATATAATATTCAATTTTTTGATATATTATATTTCATTTAATTCATTTAAATTAATTCTAACAAAATATTTTATTTTAAAATGAAAAAATTATTATTTGTATGAGCAGATTGACCTCTTAATTATTTGATTTTTATTTCTCATTATTTAAGATTTCTACGGAGAAATATTTTCTATTGTTATTGTTATTTTTAATATATGAACTTAATTAGTTATTCTTATTGATTCACTTTGAAATAACAGAAAAAAAAAAGGGCAATGGCTTGGTTCCTCTAAAATCAAAACGGTCAAAATGAAGAAACTGATTGTAAAAGGTGGACTAGTTGCTAGGATACGTGGAATCAATTGTTAGGAATATCAATAATAGTATATTATGATATAGGCTCCGTTTCGTAATCTTATTCACATGTTATTTTCGCATATCTGCTATAACAAGAATTTTTACTGTGTCTTTTTTTTTTTTTTTTACAAGTTTTGGATCAGTCTTATAAAAATAGGTCAAACTTTGTATAAACTTCTTTTAGTTTATTTTTAAAAGTTATTTTGTGAAGTTTGTAAAAAAAAATTAGTGCAAAAGTTATTTCTAGTATTCTCAAAAGATGAAGTGATTACTTTTTTTTTAAATTAAATTTACCCTCGTAATTGTTTTCAATTTATATATATATAATTCCTGTTGGATTGGAGAGCACTCAACACATTCTAAAGAAGAATAAAGAAGAAAGAACAGAGAATTGAATGATATGCATTAATCTTTCATTCATCTTCACACATTGATTCACTCCACACACATTTACTGATTAAACTAGTTTCACAATCTTTACGCACTCTAATCTTTTTCATTGATTAATCTCTCTTACCTCTTACACGCTTTTTTTACAACATTGGCACTAAGGAGGGAACTTCACTTTTATAATGCTAATAACCAATTTAAAAAATCACTCAGCTAACCAATTACCATAATTAATCATTATTAATGATATTTACAAGTTGGAGACCATCTCTTGATCATAAGCATCAACTTTGTAATACTTTGGAAACTAAGTGTTTTTGATGTTGGCATCACCTTACAGACAAATTAATTAGGGAGAAGGGGTCCTAATATAGCCACTTGTTAAGAAGAGAAAGGGTATGGTTAATTCTTGGCAAGGAGCCTAAATCCAAAAATTCATTCACAAAGTAAAAGTCAAACCAATCTATTATGAAAAAATAGAAACAAACTTGTATTTAGAAATCTTTGATTGATGAACTATCAAAAGATTAAAAAATAGACATATATAGCTTTAACTTATAAAGATTCCCATCTAATTGATACTAGAATTTCCTTGAAAATAGGGAAAATTATAGGTATTATTATGCTAACTAACCTATGGTAATTGGGTTATAACTAAGTCTAGGGAAGCTTAATTGCTAAACGATTAAAACTAATAAAAAGTAGAGATATAAGGCTTCTATATATATAAGTTTTATGCAGTGAGTCATAATATGCTAAAACATATGTTAATTCTCTTAGGAAACAATTATTAAAAATGCAAATATGAAAGTATTTAGGTAACCAGCGCATTTGGGCATAAATATATAAGTAGGTAAATGAATGTAAATTCTTCAATGAATACATGAATGTATATGGATGTCACATAAATTTAAATTAGTATTACTATAATCTATTGTGGACTATTGGGGTTACTACCAAGTAATGCCTAATTTATAAAAGAAGCTTAACGAGAAGTTTTGCTACAAGGACCCATATAAGAAAAAGGTCAAGTATACATACACAAGACCTAAGAAATAGGATTTGTGGGCTAAATTAAGGCCCACTCAAATTTATGGGAAAAAGAGATGAATAGGCATCCCATTTTGTACCTAAAATCCCTTATAAGTCAAGTTTGATATTAGTATGCTTGAAAGCTAAGTGGAAAACATACAAATCACCTATGAACAATAGAAATAAAAGTAGATATAAGTAATTATGACCATAGAACCAATGTATATGGAAAAACCTAAAGGAAAGACAAGTGTCATGAGAAATTAGTTAACAAAAAATAAATGGACCAATGCATGTAGTGTTAAGTGTCATAATATTCAGCATGTGTTTGATAAAAAGGTCAATGCATGTAGAGCTAAATGTCATAATGAAGGGGTGTATGAGATAAGTGTCATACATGCACATGCATGTCACACAAATGTCTAACTTATTAGTGACAAATGTTATGATGCACATGCATGTGAGACAAATGTCAAGGATAAGTAGACAAATGTCATACTATTCCAGTAAAAAATATCATATAACTTAAGTAATATCATCACGCTCATCCTTTTAAAATTGATAGTCACTTGCTTCCCCAAGTCTCCTATTATGATCTTCTTCATTTTCACTCTAAAAATACATGCCACCTCTATTCCTACATTCCTTCACATCTCCTTCCAACTCACCTAAAAAATCCTTCCTCCTTCCACTATAAGGTGTCTAAATTATAGGAGGAACAAGAAGATTCATGCATCTTCCTATAGTAAGTCATTCTTCCCTAATACTTAGAAAATAAATTTTCAAGTAAGTTTCTAAACCATTTAGAGATATTTTGTGCATTATAAATTTCATTAACTCTTGACATTTATCTTTTATCTGAACCACAGTTGATTATCCTCCTTCTAATAATGGCTCATCCTTCAAGGTGAGTACTTATTCTATATGTTTACCTTGGCATCTTGTAATCCATAAACCAAACTCCATGCAATTGGGTAAAGGAAGGGCAAATTCCACTTGAACTTTTCAAATCACCACTCAATCATTCATAAAGAAATTTAATAGAAAAATCATTAATGTGTAACTATGTAAAAGAACCCAAAAAATTGAGGGAGGTTTTGAATGGTATAGGAAATAATAAAAAAGGATGGATTTCTTTTAAATTTTTATTGCATGAATGTAAAGAAAATGAGTATGGCTCATCTATTAGGTCATAAGTACATTTTATGTTTAAGGGAAAATCTTAATGATTTTTTGTTAGTGGGATTGTTTCTTATTACTATAAATTGTGTTTTTAAAAATGGATGTATGATTATATAATTTAATATAATGTGCATGAACCATGGAAGGTGGATTGGATGGATGAGTCCTTTGGACCTATTATGTGCTATGGTTTCCCTTGATTGTAGAGGGTTCAAATAATGTATGCATGTTATTATTTTGTGAGTTATTTTCTCTATTTGCATGAGATGATGGTATAATCTTAATTTGTGCATGAAATCCTTTTATTTATCTACATAAATATGGTTAAATATGGTGCTTGAATAAAATTTTGAGTGTATGTATGATAAAAAAAAATTATAAGTAAAAGGAATAACATCAATATGGAGAATGGAATGGCTTGAAAACTATAAGATAAAAAAGGAAAACATGGGATCTCATGCTTGAGTAGTATAATAAATGAATAGGCACTTTGGAGTTTAAATGTGTATGTATGTGTTTTAAAAGAGAAATTTGAGAGAAAAAGAAAGGAGATGGGTTTGATTATATTAGTAATAGGAAGAAAGAAATGAAATTTTCATGAGTAAAATACAAGATAAAAATACAAAAGTCTCTTTCTCTTTCTCTGTCTTTATATATATATATATATATATATATATATATATAAACAAACACACACACACACACACACATGTGTATATGTATGCATGCACATGATTTTAGGAAGAAAAATTATGGAAATGTTGGACTAAATGGTTTTAAATATTATAAAAAAGAAAGGGAAGAAATGAATTTCTATGTATAAGTTATATATTAAGTAAATAATGAATTTGAAACTTGAACGTGCACAAGTATTTTTGTAAGAAAAATTTGGAAAGAAAAGGATAGGAAATTTTTAAGTTCCTTAAAAAAAAAGAGGAGATGTAAAATTTTGTGCCTAATTCATATGTTAAAAGAACAATTATTTTAAATTTATGCATATGTGTAGGTATAATTTTAAAAGTGGATATTAGAGAAACAAAAATATGGGGTCTTGAATAAGACTTAAAACAAAAGGAAAAAAGATAGAAATTTCATGCAAAGAGTCAACATTTTTAAGAAATAAATAAACATAAGATTTAAATCTTATATAAACATTCATACATTGTACATGAATCTTAAGCAAATAAGAATAGTAGGAAAGGGAGAGCGACTCACGAATAAGAAAGTATAAAAAAAATATGGGTAATAAATAAATGGATAAAATATTTTACAAACAATAACTAGAAGAAAAAGAAAGAAATAGAAATTTGAATGGCAATACATGGAATATTTTACAAAGTAGGCCTAAGTATAATGGATGATTAGAAATTAAACAAAACAAGGCCTAGGAAAGTAAGGGAACCATGAAAATTTAGCCACAAGATTGATGTCAAGATGATGAAGAAAATGTCAATTCTATAATATTAAAAGAAGTAATAAAATATTTAATCTTTAGAGTTTGATGAGTACCTAAAATAAATGAGAAAAAAAACTTAGGATGTGGAAAATACATAGGTTTGGATTTTAGAAGTAGAAAAAGGGATGTGAGGGTTGTTTAAATAAGTTCTTGATTAAGAAGATAAAATTAGAACTAAAATGCCCATGATATGATTATAAGGAATTGGTAGGTCTTAGGATTTTAACATAAAATAGTTGTAACAAAATATAAAGCATTACCATAAAGTGTGTTTTGAAGTACATTAGGAAAAATTTAAAGGAAAGTAAGGTTTCTTATAGAAATTAAGGTTGGTTAAATGTGTACTTGGAAACCTTAGAGTGAGGTAAAAGCAATGTTCCCTTTAGTTGAGTGATTGTCTCGAGTCTTAATTCCTAAGAAAGATATATAGAATCTTTTTTGTCCTATAACATTCCTCCATAGTTGGCTAACTAGAACTAAAGTAAATAATATATATATATATATATATATATATATATATATATATATATATATATATATATATTAAAAAAAGGAGAGAATAAAATGACAAATATATATATGTATATGTAAAAGAAATACACTAGAGGGGCATTTATATATGATTTTAAGTAGAAATTTATATAAGAGAAATATCTTTATAATGATAAAGACATGAAAAAAGAAGAAGTTTAGGAAGAAGGTAGTTATGCATGAAATAGAATAATTTTATGAACTATAATCTTAACTTCTATAAACTTTAGTAATGACTTTTATAAACTATAGTAGTAGTTTTCATAAGTTGTAACAATAACTTGCTTATATTTGGATGATAACTTTTCTAATGTGTGATGATAACCTTTGTGCAACTTGTTAATTGTATAGATTCTCAGTAAATCATATTCAAATGTATGTGTTTAATGGTACAAGTGACAATTACTTGTAATATTATGTATGCTTATATTTGATGACAAATTAATGATAGGTGGAATAGATCTAGAATGAGAATACTAGCACAATGTTGAATATAATGTATGTTATTAAGTTATGAAGTTTGATATATGGTAAAGCATATGAAAACCATGGCATTAATGAAATGTAGGGAAGAAATATATGTATCGATAAGGTTGGCCTCGAAGGAATAGATAAGTTGAATACTAGAACATGTGCTATACAAATTTAGGAGAAATAAATAAGGTTAGCTTCAAAGGAATAAAGGTGAAGGAAAAATGGATAAAGTTGGACTAAAAGTGATAAGGTGGAAATAGCATCCATAAAGCATTTCATGAATATCTTATGAATACATGTTATGATTACTTGAAACTATTTTTATGCTCTTAGTCAGGGATGGAACTACGCTTGGGGGACCATTATTTTTTCCACACATTTGTATATTATGATAACCTAATTCGATCATGACCAAAATTGAATTATTTTAAAATAATCCTATCAGCTTAATTCATATACATTGATAAGCATAACTAGGTAACTATTCATATCTTGCACTTATAAAAAAAAATCTATCAAGCATTCATTTTTCATAAATTTTCATTACATGATAATTAATTTATCAAAAGAATAGTTTAATCAACTTATAACCCTAAATGTGGAGCATAAGTTATCCTAACTACATAAATCATAACTTAATATCTATGTTCTAATCAATAAAAGAAACTTGGCACATTAAGCTACTTAATTCACTATCTCATATACACAATTGTACTAATTTTATATCTACTACCAATCTATCATAAAATGGATGTCAATGCCTTTGAAAGAAGGTGTCTTGCTTACTATGGTGGTGGAGGAAGGTCTTGCGATGTATTAGAAAAGTTAAACCTATAAAACTTTAAGTATGAAACTTAGTGAGAAATGTTCTACCTAATAATACACAAGAACTAATCGAGGAAAATTACAAAAGAATGAAATTAATGATTATAAGTATTTCAAGCTTTAATGATATACAAAACCCCAAACATAAGATACTTAATATTTTATCATTTTTATGATTATTTGCATAGTCAATTACCTATAGAGGTATCACCTATCACCTTAGGATAAAAAAGATTTCCAAAATATTAATAACATTTGCAATAAACACATATGTCAAAAAAAATTTCCTTTTTATGCCTTCAAGTCAACCTTATTCCACACAATTTCTAACTTTGTGCCTCTTAAGTAAACCTCATCCCAAGGTATAAATCTTGGTGCTTATAATCACATCACAAAGTTATGCCTCATCATATAATATCATCTATATCATAAATTATAATTCAATCAAATCATTCATCATTCATAAAGAATGGAAGCTTATAATGTCACATTCATAATAGAATTATGTGAACAATCATAAATTGAGCCATGCATGGCTGGCTATAGCTAATTGATATCAAATAATAACCTTGTCAAGATGTATAAGATAACACTACCATGTACTTGAACTCTAAGAAGCAAGTTAGTTAGTTTACCACTCATATGACTAATCAATATATACGTTTAAGGTCATTTATTTTTATATCAAAAGCTTATATGGCCCAATACCTTGTAATTTCACAAAAAAAATGACTTTATAATGAAATAAGGACATAGTTAACCATATACTCGACTATCAATGTTCAAAAATGAACTCTGGAACTTATAATTGATTATATAATTAAGTATAAGGTTCCAAAGGCAATGCTAAACAATTATAGTTAAGTACTTTTGTCTAAAGACAATTCTTGGGTGTGATAATTGACTAAAAGATTTTTGCTTGCATAATTGATTATATTATCAATTATAAGATGGTGCTCTACAAATTTTCCTATAAAAATACTATTTATCCATCAAAAATAACTTCCAAACATAATTTATTTCATACTAAACATCAACCATGCCATTTAATACATCAAATATTACCTTTAACCAATGAAACCTATCATTTAAACCATCCATTATGATGCTTAACAACTAATCACATGCATAAATTCATTAAACATTTCATAAATGCTAAAAATTATATATTTTAATGAATTTAAGATAGAATCCAGGTAGAATACTATACATAATACTTAAGTTAGTATCTTGAAATGTAGAGGATGATGATTGGAACCAATGTTCATCCAACAAAGAAGAATTCATGGATTAAGCTTATTGGGGGCTTGACTTCCATCAACCAATTTAGCATTGGAATCAACAATATAAAGGAAATTAGATGAGAATAGCAAGGATGAAGTAATAAGGAACCATTAATTATTAATTAACTTACCTTAAAAAGTGAAATTATGAATGATTGGAGAATTTCTCTTAAAAAGTTTAAGGTTCTCCTCGGAGCCTTTGGAGATGATGATGAGAAATGAGGTGAAGGGTGATGTTTAGGTGTTTAGAATAAAAGTGCTAAGGAGAATTTTGCAAGAAAAAGGATACATTTATGGCTTAAAATCATTAGCTGACTTCACCAATCTATAGTCGACTATGCCTATTCAAAGAGCAACCTAAATGGCCATAGTCAACAATATAGTTAACTATTGTCTCACTTTCCAAACAAAACTTGTTATTAAGCTTTCATATTTTTCTAACATTCTCATGTTTTCAAGATGTATTTCATTTTCCATATCTTTTCTATCTCATTAATTCAATTCGATTCATCCATAAGATTTGAGATATATCAATCTAAGAAAATGAGTATATCTAATTAATAAATAATCAATACTTAGGAAATGGAAGTTTAATATCTTAAGGGCATGAAATATATATGTATTATATTTAACTCCTTTAAAAATTTATATTGGCTCTCTAAATAGAAATTTAGAGTGAGATATTCTTTTCAATCCTTTTTAATCCATAAAGGACCTTTCCAAATGGAAATTAATGTAAAATAGTTCTTTTATTCCATTTTAATGCACAAAAATTAAGTAAATTAATAAATGTATTTTACTTCAAAAGAATAAAGTTGCCATTTACTAAAAGTAATAGATATATAAAAAAAATTTAGTATTTATAAAAATAATATCAACAAAAATAAAAAATAATAATAAATATATTCTTGATTTTCTAAGATGACAAATAAGTGAATTTTTTTTTTTATGAAATGATAATTAAGAAAAGAATAAAAGGAGCATTATGTAAAATAATTTAAGAATCTTTTTATGATCATCATTAAAAATTTATGATATTTGAAACTTTTTAATTCATACATACACTTTATAAATTTTTATTAATTATGAATACTTACCTTCCATAGTTTTAATTTTTATGAACCATGTATGCAAATCTTATAATTTTTTTCACAAAATTTACAATTCTTTATAATCTTTACATATAATAACCATAAAAAATTATCATTTTATTGATAAAATGTTATTATGAAAATTTTTAGAAATTTATAAATTATTACAAAAAATTTTAAATATAATGATATCTATTATTTCAAATTTATATTTAAATATGATATAAAAATAACATTTCATATATGCACACGATGCCTTTCAAATTTCTTCTTTTGTTTTACCCCTATACTCAATGAAACTAATACTTGCAAATATATAATATGCATTCATGATGTGTTTTGTAAGGTGATTGCTAAAGTGCCCTTAAGGGTTCGGTACTTGGGGTGATGTGGCAAAATACAGACCACTGGATGAGATTACAAAAATTTTGGTAATGATTTAATAATCTCATTCAATGGCTTGTATTTTGCCACACCACCCCGAGTACCAAACCCTAAGGGTACCTTAGAATTCACCGTTTTGTAAATATATACATGTGTATGATCTTGTATATGGATATTTGATATATGTGCGTACATGTTATATGATATACTTGTAGATACATAAATGTGAGTGTGTTTATGTTTAAAAATGTATAAGTGAAATGATGGTAAGTAGGGTATATGGTAGAATGTTTTATGCGTATGCCTTAACTTATGTTAACATCTTTATGGACCCATAATGTTAATTGATGTATAAGGAATGCATTAGGAGTGTGACATAAATATGTAAGATATTATGTGGATAATAATCTTTACACCTTACACACATATGTAAAATAAATGGGATTAAAATATTAAAAATGACTAAGACTACTAGGGTAGCTTGTATAGAGTTTTATACATGAATTCTTTATGACTTACTCCTTTTTATTTAACATTTTTAGGTACCTCTTTACAATCAACGTGGAATGTTTGAAACTAAGGAAGCATGAGTAGTCATCACCTAAACATCCTCTGTTGAAGTCACCTCCACATATATTAATTTAAAGAAATCATTTAGTTACCATTTTTTAATAATGAACCATTATTTGTAATAAAAGTTTATGTATCCTTTGACATTTAGTTTGAGGGACTAGTATAGTGAATGCTATTTTAACAATGCATTTATGCAACACTTGTTATAAACCTAGCTAATTAAATTTCCTTAAGCTTGTTAAAAGTATAATTGAGCATGGAAGACTAAAATGAAAACCTATTAAAAATTTTAGAATGAAAACCAGTTAGAGTTTTCAAACAAAACCCATTAAGAAAATCCATTAGGATATTAGAAAATTAATTAACAAAAAGGGAAAGAAAAAGTCTTTTTCTTTAAAACACCAAAGAACCTAATAGAAGTGAACAAAAGCTATTTGAATTTTTTGTGGAAATCACACCAAGAAATGAATGAAAGCCTACAATTAGGTTACTTTTTTAAGTCAAACCATAGAATTCATATGTTTTAGGTAGTCTTGTAGTTATTCATGAAGGTAAAAGGCAAGATGGTCATGAATTATGCCAAGATTCTTGAATTTAAGGTATAAAATTATGTGTTTTGTAGACAATACATGGCCTTAGGATTATCGTAACAACCATAACTTCTAAACACTAGTTTAGAAGCATTTTTAACAAAAAAATCTTTTAATTGGTTTTAGATTTTAAGGTAAATTTTTTTCACATGTGATACTAAATAAGATTGATCCATGCCCCATATATATTCCCAAAAGTAGGCCTCAACAAGTAGCTATTAAAATAATACCATAGCCTTTATAGTTTATAGTTAAAACATGTCAAAATGTCATCCCTAATTAGCTTAGGGATGTCAAGGCCCATAACATATGCATAGCGGATTTATACATGAAGGTATACTTGTAAAGGTCTAGAAACAACTTATAATGAAAAAGTATAGGAATCGTCTGACATGGATATGGTATCATATTTACCATCATGTCCTTACACATTAGCATTCTAACACTACATCTTAATACCTAAAATTTAAACATGTGATAAGAATATGTCTAAATAGACTTAATGAGTATATCTTATTAACTGAACATGTGATTTTTACTGAAGGTGACTTATAACATCATTGTGAGCCACTTGCCCAGCTCCCTTACTACCTAATTTTTTAAGGTATGTTTTTGATAGTTTAATTCATTTAATCAATGATTGCTACATTAACAATTCAATATAAACCCAATGTTTAAGCTATCATGCATTTAGAGATTCATAAGACATAATATATCTAACATCTTAAGCATAAAGTAGATCATTAACTCATATCATATCTACTTATAACATATAATCATGGCTCAATCCTTGTCATTTACACATTTAACATGAAAATCATGAACTAATTCTTATCATATATGTATAAACATGTAAGTATAAATGTGTGTGTGTGTGTGTGTGTGTTGTGTGTGTGTGTGTGTGTGTGTGTGTGTGTGTGTGTGTGTGTGTGTGTGTGTGTATGGTATTATAAGGCACTCATGAAACGTCTTATAAAACCAATTTTTCATTATATATTTAGTCTAGCATTATCTATCTCGCCCTACCTTATTCATTTAGTCTAACCTTATCCTTTCTACCATTGATTTATATAGCACACATGCTCCTTATTCTTATAGGAAAGCATGTATACAAATATGCTAGCTCCTTTCCCAATAATCACACTACCTAGTGGCTTCTTAATTCACAATTTCATCATTTCTATATATTTATTTTACATTTCATAGAATCTCAATTTCTTAACTTTTCTTAAAAGGGTCTCATTATTTGAGTTTGACAGCCATTTTTCATAACATTCATACATAGTTATAATATTCTTAATTTATCATGCTTACATGTATACACACAATTCACACATGAATATAATGCGGAAGCTCATATGTACATAATTATGAGATCATACTTTAATTCATGTATTCAATATTTTCACATAAATTCAGATATAAAGCAAGAATATTCAATCTATACATTTCATGAAAATATCAAAATTCCCATATAATAACATAACATATGTAATTACCAAAATTTTACATAATGCAAAAATGCTTTCACTCACATATTCATACAATTCATATTTTTCTTGTATTTAGTATAAAGCATGAAACTACTTATTTTCACACTTTTCATAGACTTTATAATGTCCATACAATGCATAATACATTGTTAAACATATTCTTCTATTTCTAAGGCTTAATCCGATTTCAAACTATAGGATTATGATGTGAATCTAACTAATGGATTGCCCCAAAATTTAGAAACCAAACCAAAAACAAAAGAATATTCATATCACGCTCTAGAAAAGGTAGAAAAAAGGTGATAAATGATAAAGAATCACACCACAAAGAATGAAATCCTTTGATAAGTGATGATAAATGTCGCAAAGGATAAATCCGTTAATAAGTCTTAAAGCTTTCTTAAGAACCAAAAAGAGAAAATACTCTCAAACAAGGGCATTACCCAATTCCTAAATTATCAAAATTGAATTCTATAAGGAATATCCCTCCTTATATAAGATAACAAAGTTAATAAGTCTACTAAATTAGTTAGGCTCTAATGGATTAACTTAAGTTCAAAGCTAACACACTTGTTAACCTAAAATGGATATTAAATAAAGTATTAAATTTTTAAAATAACATGCTAAAATAATGAACTAAAATACACTAATAAATAAAAAGCACAAAAGTTTAATAATAAAATAAAACATAAAATCAAATATATCAGTTTGTGAGTACTTGAATATAGTATTCAAATAATGTGCTCGAAATGAGGGAATATTCAAATATAGTGTTTAATTACTAGTAAACACAAATGAACTTTACGTTTAATAATTAGATATGGCAACTACTTAGTTGAAATACATATCATGCATTTATTTAACTCTTTAAAGCTCTTCCACTTTCTCTTTCTTAAGCATCCAAGTTTATTAAATTCCTTTAAAACTTATCTTTAATCTTCTTAGATAACTTCTTGTGATTGCCTTTGCTAAGATCACATTAAATCCTACTTTCTTCAAAAAGATCTATTCTTGAATCTTCGAAGCCTAAATCAAGAGGATAAATATTAGAAACATCAAAAGAGGAATTCACATTAAACTTCCCATGTAGACCCAACTAGTAAGCATTGTAATTAATTTTTTCAAGCACTTGGAAAACAAGTAGCCTTTGAATTAGCATTTTGAAATCTTATAGAACTTGAGTTAGAAGCAGCACTTTGGAATGCACATGGCTCTTGAAATGCTAATAGTTATTAGAATGGTCTTTCTCCTTTTAGGTATAATTTGACCTCCTTTAGGACCTATCTTTTTTTTTATGGGCATCCAAATCAAATACCATGGTCAAACACAAAATAAGAATAAAAAAATCTCTTGCAAGCATACAAAATTATCAATGATAACATATTTATCAATGAAAGCATATAGAATGCAATTCCTTAAAAGCTTTTTAGAGAAGCTAATCAAATCATGAAAGCTCTTAATCTTACCAATAGATTCAAGTGGAGACCACTTCGAAATTACTTTTACTCTTTCTCCATGCACCCTTAAGTTTATGCCATTCACAATATATAATAAGAAATCAATTTTTTCTATGCAAAATGAGTATCCTCAAAATTATCATGCAATTTTTTATTTCTTAATATTTACAAAACATGAAATGCATCTTTGCCATACATAAGAATACCATCAACATGTAGCAAATAATATTTCCAATAATTTAAATCCTTAAACAACATCAAAATCCATCCTTTAAGGTCATGACAATAATGAAAACAAATAAGAATAAATTTTAATGAAAACATTTAAAACTTAATTCATTAAATTTATGAAAGTACTTAGTATATTAGACAAACCAAGTTTCAAACCTAACCACTCATATAAACTATGCCTTCTTTTGAAAATATTTTTCTATGCAACACCTTTCTCTTATACAAATTAGATGATATCTATATATCAAACCCATCTTAGAAAACATACAAGGATCATGCAACTTAACAACCATATTTTTTGAAGTCTTTTTAACTCTAAAATTTTTTTTATCAAATAAAAAATTTCCACCAAACTCTTTAAAGAACCTTTAGAAAACACACATAAACCATGCAATCTATCATGCAAATTCTTTAGAATTTTCTTATTTCCAAAATGTTTGATCAAATCACAAACATGTTTTTTCTAATAAGAAAGTCACTTAGTAAATTTTTAGACACAAATAATTCATTTCTTTTATATAAAAATTTGTCAAACTTAAAAATATTTTCAAAGATAATTTCTTCATAAATATTAACATTTGAAATAAAATCAACATGCAGAGCAATATAAAAATCATGGGAGGGGATAACATAAATATAATCATTTATATACAAATTCTCAATATACTTAAAGTCTAACAATTTTGTATGTAAAGTAATTAAGCTCAAAATTCAATAGTTTATCATGTAAAGTAGAAATGAGAGTATACCTCTAAGACAAAATATCATTCATCACATTATCTTTACCTTTCTTATATTAAATGACACCTAGGTATCTTTCAAGGAATTTCATCAACTTAGTATACCTCTTATTAAACTTTCCTTGATTCTTCTATTACTTTAAAGATTTAAGAGCACTTAACAAAATAAATTTAGAGTTATTAGCATTCTTACTAGCTTTTTTGTACAAAAGTAGAAACATTAACTTAGAGGCATAAAAAATTACAAAAAATACTCTTTAACTTACTTTTTCAAACACTCTCAATTTCTTTTCTTTTGTTTTTGCTCTTTTCTCAATTATATTTCTTTATTTTTTCTTTCCCTTACAATCACTCCTTATTTTGTTAAACTTTTTATTTTATTCACTTAACTCTAATTTTCTCTCTTCTCTTTCATAAGTGCTCTCTCTCTTTTCATAATGTTCACTCATTTCTACCTTTTTCTCCTCTTTGTTTTGCTCTTTGTCTCTTTTCTTTTCTTCTTCTCTTTTTTTATCATTATCTTCCATGTAAGACATTGATATTTAGCTATTGGAATTAATGTTTAGCTATTAGAATTATTTAAGGACTTAACTTTTGCTTTAAATCTTGAAGAAGATTTAGGCTTATGTTGAATTTTTTATCTTATTTCTTCTCAACCTTCCTTTTCAAGGTTTCCATGAAGATTTATAATGGTAGCCATAAATGAACTATTCCTTCATAATAGCCTTTATCTCTTCCAAGTGGTAGTAGGCCTTGTACTATTTTCTATTCTAATTGAGTCAAGTTGATTATATCAAATGTTGGCATGATTAATGAATTGACAAGTAGGAAGCCTTGTCTTCTTCTTTTCAAAATAGTGACAACAAGCAAATATCGATTCCATCTTCTTTTCCTACTCCAAGTAGGCTTTTGGATCAATTATCCCATGAAATAAAGGAATTTTCTTTTTATTGTTATCAAGATTTGGAGTCACTCCACTTCTTCTTTGCCAATCTCCTCCACTTCTTCTATTGCTCCTTTTAGACTCATTATAATGCATATTTTTCTTTTTGCTCCTTTTATTTTCAAAATATCTATCATTTTGCTTTCTACTTCTTCCGTTCCCTCTTTCACCCTTAACTCTTAGTGACCTCGTATTTATCCTTTAAGTTATTCTTGTATAGCTTTTAATATGTCATTATTATTTATATTTCCTCCTAACATCTTTGAAAATAAATCTATAAGAAAGAGTTAGATAAAGAAAGAACCTCACAAGATCACACTACTTACTTAAGCTAGAGTTATGCATACTCTTGTTTGCATTCTTATTAGGCATTTACCATCAAATGAGCTTAAACATTCATACCTTTTCCTATTCTTAATTTGTCTTCTTGTAGTTCTTTAGGAACTAAGATAGACTCAATTAATAAGATTCACAATTTATAACAATCACTATTACTAATCAAGGCAAACAACAAGTTGAACATAAGGAAATACTTGAAATTCAAGAAGAGAAACAAAAAAGACCCTTAGAGAAACAAAAAATAGAAATTCAAAGAAGGAAACTAGTTAATAATCAATAATGAAAATTTCAAAGAAATTAGGACTCAAAGATTTAAAATCAAACAATTAAAGAATGGAGATAAATAAAATTAAAATAAGGACTCAAGACTATGACTAAAATAGGTTTGAAGAAGAAAATCAAATTAATAAAAGAAGAAAACAAATACAAAACTCAAAGATGAGAATCGAAAAAGAAACAAGGACGAATGAATTTAAATATTTTCGCAAACAATGGAAGATGGCTTGAAATAAAAATTTCTAACTTTGAAGATAAGCATTCAATGAATAGCAACAATTTTATTTTTCTTTTAATGTTTCAAATAACTTTTCTTTCGATTTTCACTTTCACATGACCTTTTGATCACTTTTTTTTTACAATACTTTTATGTTCTTAATTTACTTGGATTTTTTTACGTTTCTTTTATAATTTTTCTTACTTTTTTTTTAAATATATACCAGCCAACATTACTTATTCTTCTTACTGAATCACTTTTTTTCACTTTTGTTTCACCCTTTTTTTAATTTACTTTTAAGTCACACTTCAAATAAATGATTGTATAATATTTTTGTATTGCTAAAATTAAGATATTAAATTGCTATAATCAATTACGTCAAATAAAATGAGAGGCATTCAAATATGAGCGTAGCATACTTGGCAGCTTTTGAATTTTCTAAATGAGTATTCGAACATAAAAAGTGAATACTAAAAAATTTGTTGCTCTTCATCTCCTATTATTCGATTGTGCTAACCGAATGCACACTGAACGGCAATTGATGAAAACAAGAACAACTCGGAAAGAGCAGGAAATGAACGACGCGAGATGGGACATTGACAAGACAACCCATAATGAAACAGTTGCAATCAAACATTAACAATTTCGGACCACTAGAATGAAATTGGGATAGACAAGACAAAGCAATTTGCCACGGACACAGACAACGATAACACGTTGCAGTTAACAAGACAACACCATTACGAGACGTGAACTAATTTGGCACAAATAGTACAATAGAACGGCAAGAATTCTGATACGAGTCATGGGAACAATTGCACTTGACCATCGGCTCATATTAACATGACTCCATACTAAAATAAGATAAGATGCACTTGACAGAAATTAAAAACTAACACACAAACTTGGCAATTACTTGGTCACAAATTGGACTTGACAAACGATAAATGACTCGAATCAGAGGTGGTGACAAGGGGGGTTATAATGGGCTCGGTCACTCTAATCTTAAAATTTTAATATAAAACATGATATTAAAATTTACATATAACTCTCCAAATTTGATGATATTTTATTTTTAATTCCCCTCGTTTAAAATTTCTACTTTCGCTAGTGACTCGAATTGAATTTACATTGGATAGAATACTGATAAAAACAAGTCAGCAACACATATACCTAGACTTTGTCACAAGCTGGTAGTTGTGACAGTTCGACAGGCAAACATGCTTGGATTAAGACGAGACTTGGTGGAAAAATCTAACATGTTATGAAGTTCCTATGGCTGAAATTTGAGATCAATCCGGCTTGTGTATGATTTTTCCCGATTTTCCCAAGTTTTGGGGTATTTTGATCATTTCGGAAGGTTCGTGAATCCGGTGGGGTTCAATGAAATCATATTTGGAATCCTCGCATTTTTATCTTTGTGTTGGCTGGTTTTCGTGACAAACGGACACTCGGAGCATTGCGAAAAGGGCTTATGACAACTCGAAAAAAGTATGTCATCTTCCCACGGGAGGGCTTTTGCTCAAAATGCTCTTTAAGGGGATGGAATGCTCTACGGGCCTACGGGGCGCCGGGACACTGAGTTAGGGACGGAGTGTGTTGGCTTATGGCCATCCCCCTGCACACTCAAAGCTATGGAATGAGGCATAAACCAAGCGAACATAGTGTCCCTCTCCCTATTCATTTGTCCCTTACGGTCTGTAGTGCACGGAGGCTTCCTGTGTGGAAGGATCTTGCGGTCCGGTATGCGCGGGCGCTTCGGCGACATACAATATTGGCGTGCGGACATGTTGTACATGGACTTGTTGTATAGGCGATAAGTCTTCGATGTCCCGCTATCTTTACCCAAGCGTGCCAAATGAGGGTTTAATGTTGGAAGGCTGGCATGTTGGCCAAGAGTGGCAAGCATGTGCCGCACGATTTCGACTGGAGAGCCGCCGGATCGTGACATTTGGTATCAAAGCCCGGTTTGTGCCAGAGGGCCAAGATCGGGTAGGCACAATTGGTTTAGATGCGGTTTGTCCCTCAATATACGGTATGTGCGAAACTATCATTCTCTCAAACTCGGTGGTGTCGTTGCCAAAGACTTGACCAGAGGGTGCAAGAGATTGGATCGTCCCGAGAAGCCAGTGGGCTTGGGAATGGTACATACTGGTGATCGAGGATTTGTACGAAGGGCCCAAGCATTTGTGCCAAGTAGGCTATTTTGCTTATCGGTTGTGCGCGGGACATTGGTTATGCGCTCATTCATAGTAGTGGCATCGAGGGATGCAACCCTACCATCCAAAGAGATGAGGGAATTGACGGCTAATCCAGTGGGAGAAGCCTAGGTCTTGCCAGAGGGCTTGACTGCCTGAAGGATTGGTGGAACCAGAGGGTGAAGCCATCGGTCGTGCCAGTGGGCGTGACCACAGTTGGAGGGCATGAGCGGATCGTTCGAGAGGGAATGGTCCAAAATCATGTCAAGGAGGTCTGGAGGGATCATCCGAGTGCTCAGTGGAGCATTTTAGCCGGAGGGCTTGGCAAAGATTCAGAGGAATCAATGTCGTGCAAGCTAGAGTGGATGGTGCTCTATGCTCAACCCCCTTCTATGAGTTGAAGTGGGGGAGCCATCAGAGGATACGCTCATGAAGTCGTCAGAGGACGCACGCCAAGGAGTGGTCATGAGGATCGCGATGTTGGTGGGCATCAAACTCCGGAGGGTAAGCTGTGATGGCTGGTGATATGCCAAAGGGCATTGATCCAGAGAGGATCAGAGGATCCGATCGGGTGTGCAATTGGCATTGCCTAGTGTAATGAATCGACCAAAATGCAAACGAGCGGCTGGGGAGCGAGGTTCGCCCTCTCTGCGTCGATCCAGCATAAGTCTTGTCTCTTGTACAGGTGTATGGGACACTTAGTACAAGGTACCTATTAGTAGGTGATTCAAAGCACTAACATTTGTCATGAGCCATAGAGTTGGCACACACTTAAGCCACGGAGGTGGCGTATTGTGCAATCTGTAGAGGCAGTGAGCGCCAGTTGCAGAGGCAACTACCCGTCGAACAAGTTACGGAGGTAACGAGTTTGGGAGAGCTATGTAGGATAGCGACACTAGAGAGAGTGTCGGGACACTTGTAAGGCGACTACAGAGATAGCCCTTCGAGTGACTTTGCAGAGGATGTATTTTGCCAAGTACCTATGTTACAGAGGTAATAGACAGCCCAACTCCGAGATGGGGGAAACATTTCATAGCGCTCAAAGAGACAGGTTTTGAGACGGTTGAGGGAGTAACTCAGCGGAGTAGGCTGAAGACCAGAGCCGTGTCAGATTGAGGCGTCAATGAGGGCATTGACATATGAGGTGGGGGAGAATATCACAAACTGGTAGTTATGACAGTTCGACAGGAAAACATGCTTGGATTAAGACGATACTTGGTGAAAAAATCCAACATGTTATGAGGGTCCTGTGGCTAAAATTTGAGATCAATCTGGCTTGCGTATGATTTTTTCCGATTTTCCCAAGTTTGGGGGTATTTTGATCATTTCGGAAGGTTCGTGAATCCGGCGGGGTTCAACGAGATCATATTTGGAATCCTCGCATTTTTATCTTCATGTCGGCTAGTTTTCGTGACAAACGGACACCTAGAGCATTGCAAAAAGGGCTTATGACAACTTGAAAAAAGTATGTCATCTTCACACGGAAGGGCTTTTGCTCAAAATACTCTTTAAGAGGGTGGAGTGCTCTACGGGCCTGCGGGGCGCCGGGACACTAAGCTAGGGACAGAGTGTGTTGGCTTATGGCCATCCCCCTGCACACTCAAAGCTATGGAATGAGGCATAAACCAAGCGAACGGAATGTCCCTCTCCCTATTCATTTGTCCCTTACGGTCTGTAGTGCACAGAGGCTTCCTGTTTGGAAGAATCCTGTGGTCCGGTATACGTGGGCGCTTCGGCGACATACGATATTGACGTGCGAACATGTTGTACATGGACTTGTTGTATGGACGATAAGTCTTCGATGTCCCACTATCTTTACCCAAACGTGCCAAACGAGGTAATGTTGGAAGGCTGGTATGTTGGCCAAGAGTGGCAAGCATGCGCTGCACGGTTTTGGCTGGAGAGCCGCCGGCCCGTGACAACTTAAACTAAATAAGCAAGACAATCGGTTAATAATTCAAAAATAGGACACCAATTGATGTGACAGAACCAAATTGACGGCTTTGTTATCCGAATACGTGCCTTGAAAAAATAAATTTCCTAAATCGTGCGTCACAAATTTTTATTACCGAAACTCTTAACATTTTTTTTTAACAAACCATATCACGGTGTGGGGGCGCCGTGATCAAACAACTGGTCACAAGCAGCTCCCTCCCGTGGTCAGTTTAAATTTTGTTTTTTACTTTTTTATTTTTTTTACAGTTTTAATTTTTTTATATTTTTATTTTCTTTTTTTTTACGATCAGTCTTTACCTTTTAATTTTTTTGATATTTTTTTTTTATTATTTTTATCAATCAGCCCTTAATTTTTTTGATATTTTTTTTATTTTTTAATTTTTTTTACTTTAATCAATCTTGTTAAATTTTTTTTTAAATTTTTTTATACTTTTTGATCATTTTTTTATTTTATTTCAATATTTTTATCAATATATTTTATTATTTTCTTACTTTATCTTATGTGAGTAGTTTTATTTACTTTATCTTTTTTTTATCATTTTTCTTTAACTTTATTTATATGTTTTTATCAGTTTTTATTTACTTTATTTCTTTTTTCATCAATTTTTTTAGTTATCTTTTTTTTTTAATTATTTTTTTACTTTAATATTTTTTCAGATGACAATTTTTTTTATTAATTTTTTTTCTATTTTTGCCCTTAATTGCATTATATTTTTTTATTTAAGCCTGCACTCAATCTTTTAAAAATTTTATCATAATTTTTAATTTGAGATCCATTTATTTTTTTTAATTTTAGTTTTTACTTAACTTTGATTTGATCTAGGATATTAAATTTTAAATATTTATTTGATACTAATTAATTAATGTGCTAAATAATAATCAATAATATTATTAACTCTCAGAAAATTGTATAATATATATATATATATATTATTTTAAACTAAAGTAATTAGTCAAAAGCCAACATTCAAAATATAAAAAAAGTAAATGAAATATTAGTCAAGTAAATAAAATATTAGGATTTATGTGATTTCCCATAGTTACACGTATCTATAACTTTAAAATAATACCATAATAAGTGACATCTTAGATGTAGATAATCCAATAATGTGATTTGAATTAATGAGTAAAAGTAAAATATTCAATTTTCAACTTGTACAAATAACATGCAAAATTAGATAATGTGATAGATGAAATGGGAAAGAATACATAAATAAAAAGAAAAACTAGATAGAATGCGATATTATAGTTAAGGATGATATTTTTCAGTGGATTATTCTTAACTGGATAAAACATATAAATAATAAAATAATAAAATATAGTGCAATTAAGGTAAAAAATAGGAGAAAATTAATAAAAAAAATTGTCACCCGAAAAAATATTAAAGTTAAAGAAACTAATAAAAAAATAGAGATAACTAAAAAATTGATGAAAAAAGAAATAAAGTAAATAAAAAATAATAAAAACATATAAATAAAGTTAAATAAAAATGATAAAAAAATATAAAGTAAATAAAACTACTCACATGAGATAAAGTAAGAAAATAATAAAATACATTGATAAAAATATTGAAATAAAATAAAAAATAATCAAAAAGTATAAAAAAAATTAATAGGGTTGATCAAAGCAAAAAAAAAAAAAAAGAGATCAAAAAGTAAAAAAAATATCAAAAAAAATTAAGGGCTGATCTTTAAAAAAACAAAAGTAAACAAAATAGATAAAAAAATTAAAGGGTAAGGACTAATCGTAAAAAAAATAAAAATATTAAAAAATATATAAAAAATTAAAATTATAAAAAAATAAAAAAATAAAATTTAAACTGATCACGAATGGGAACTGCTTATGATCAGTTGTTTGATCACGGCACCTCATACCGTTATATGATTTTTTTTTTTTAAAAAAGTTAAAGATTTTGAATGTAAAGATTTGTAGCGCAGGTTCTAGAAATTTTATTTTTTCAAGGCACGTATTTGGGTAAAAAAGCCCCAAATTGACAATTTGACTTTAATTGACGGAATTTGACACAAATAAAAAACAAATGAAATAAGACGAAATAGACACCAAGCAAATGGAATTTGACTAAAACCAATATGAAATCACACAGACCAAATAACAGAACTTACTTGGAATTTAGAACAAACAGCTTCACTTCAATCGAAACCAGACTCAATTGGCTAAACAAATGAGAACTTAATTAATGACACAACACGGCACAATTGACAAGGCTTGTAAATGAATTAAAATGGAGGTCACAGAATTGATGAATCACTCCGGGCGTAAATTGACTTAAGAGCAACGGATTTAAATTTTCTTGTAAATTGAATTAAGAACAAAACAAACGGTAGAAACAGAACCAAAATTAGATTGAAATTAAAATCTGAAAATTGGAATATCTAATTCTGAATATTAAATGATATGAATTTAATTAATAAATCATTCAAAAATTTAAAAATCAAATAAAAATAAAAATATTTTCACATCACATTCTATAAAAAGTAGAATGAGAGTAATAAGTGTTAAAAAATTATACTACAAAAGATGAAATCTTTTTATAAATGATAGTAGATGTTATAAAAGATGAACCTCTTGATAAGTCTTAAAGTTTTGTCAAGAATTAAAAAGAGAAAATGTTCCCAAACAAAAGTATTAGCCAATTCTCAAATTATTAAATCTGAATTTTATAAGAAACGTTTAAGATAAAAAAGTTAACAAATCGACTAAATCAATTAAGTTCTAATAAACTAATTTAGGCCTAAAGTTATCCCAAATTATCAAATTTGAATTTTATAAGAAACATTTAAGATAAAAACGTTAATAAGTCGACTAAATCAATTAAGTTCTAATAAACTAATTTAAGCCTAAAGTTAACACACTAATTAACTCTAAATGGGTGGTAAATAAAGTATTAAATGTTTAAAATAACACGTTAAAACAATGGGTCAAAATATACTAATAAATAAAAGACTTAAAAGTCTAATAATAAAATAAAATATAAAATTAAACATATCAACCTGTGAAGTATTTGAATACAATATTTGAATGGTGTGCTAGAAATAAAGAAGTATTTGAATAAAGTATTCAATAATTAGCAAATAGAGCCAAGTCTTAAGCTTAATAATCAACTATAGTATTCAACTACTTGGCTAAAATATATAATACATTTATTGGACTCTTGAAAGCTCTTCCAAACTCTCTTCTTAAGCATCCAACTCTTTTGAAATCTCTTGAAACTCATTCTTGATCTTCTTAGATAACTTTTTGTAATTGTCTCTATGATCACATTGGATTATGTTCACCTTTATTTGATAAATGTAACTATCAAACCCAAAGGTGTAAACTAAAGGGTACCTATAACAAATTTATGGATTCCGCATCTAATCTATTTCATTTTATTTCCATTGCTTACAATGTTACATTTCTTTGTACAATAAATGTCTGTAACATATTTATTTACCATTTTTATCTTCCTTAATATTTATTTTTATTCAAGCCACAAACATGATTCATTTTACTCCTTAATTAAACTCTTTTGTTTTCTTTCTAAACTAATTGCTTATTTATCATTTACATATGTGTTGAACAATCATTAGCTACTTGGACGTAATAGCCATTGGAAATCCAATAGATTAGAATTACTAAAGCTAATTAAAGTGCTATTATCAATAAGTAATTAAAAGAAAATTTCGGTAGATATAATGAATGATAATTCATCAGTTATTATTTTGGAAAAGTTAGAAGATTGCAAGTAATGAAAACCAAGGGTAAGTAAAATCTTTCAATAAAAAGAGATTTTTTACCTAGAACCATTCAATATAAACCTAAAGTTATTAATATGAATAATTTTTGGGAATTTTAGAAGCATATACATGATTTTGGTGGAACCAAAATTTTAAAAATTCAAATTTGAATGGCAAACAGTGTAAATAAGGTGAAATGACATAGGTAATGCTCACAAATAATGTGAGTATGACTTATAACCTATTTAAGAACCTAAATCTAGTGATTTTTAAATATCCTAATAGATTTGTGACCTTGTGAATATCTTATGTTAGTCTTCAATAAAGAAGGCTTAACGCTCATACTACTAATTTTAATTTTATTTAATACTCATTAATTTTTCTAAAATCATGAAAGCACCAAAAAATTTAAGAAAATATATTTTAATAATAAGAAAACAAGGAAATTATTTTAACACTCAATTTGTAAATATTTGGTTTCATTTCAAACATTAAGTTTGAAATATTTTACTAATTTAGTTTTACTAATTTTTAAAGAAAACCATTTAGTTTTACAAAAATGAAAATAGTGTTAAAATCACCAAATTTTTCTAGTTTTGAAAAGTATGAAAGTATAGCATGGAAATACTATTTTAAAACAAGACCCATTATTAAGTGATTTTCTTATGAGTATATGTTGCTAATATTACTAAGAAAAAAAGATTTAGTAAGATTTGGAAGTCACCTTTTGGCATATACTCATTAAGCTCATTTGTTGTGGAATATTTAGTAAGATTGAATGATATTTTATTGGATATTCCTTAACCTTTGTTTGACACACTTTAAAATTAGAATTTATTTTATTTTGAAATGAATTCTATTAAAAATTCATCTTTAGGTTTAAATTTTTTAGATTTCATTTCATTTTAAGGTTTTGTTTCATTTACATTATTGCTATTTTAAAATCTAATAAAATTAGATAGGATTTGGTAGGAATCCATTTTATTTCAAATATAATATTTTTATTGGATAATTTTACTTTTAATTTTTTAAGTTATTAATAGTTATCTCTCTCTCTTTGAATTTTTTCTCTCACACACTTAAGGATAATATTGAAAATATAAATATTTGAAATGAATTCCATAAGTTTTAATAAAGTTCTAAACAAAAAAATTCATTTCAATAGAAAATAAAATCATATTTTATATAATTTATTTCAAACAAAATAATTCATTTAAAAATGAAATGAAATCATTTTTACTAAAGTGAAATGAAATAAATTCTATTTTTAGTGTGCCAAACAAAGGGTTAAAGAACTAAGCAAGTTATGACCTTGGAAGAAAAGATTGAGAGTTCTTCATTTTGTTATTTCCATCCTACTACTTTCTAAAAGTGTGATCTTGATTTCATCTTCACATTCCTAAAAGAAAGGATTCCTAGATTCTTCAAAGAAAAAATAAAAACATTTCCTTTGTTTGATTTTATTCCCATGACTCTTTGAAAAATTTGTTTCCTAATATTTATCTTGGAAAACTTGGATCTTGAATTTCTAGATGCTAATCAAGGAAAAAGAAGTGTGAGTGGAGACCTTTCTTTCTTCCTTCACACTTGTTCCTTAAAAGTTATGTATATATAAAATATACATATATATCTGTGTGTATATGTGTGTGTGTGTGGTAAGTTGTGAACCTTAATTTTGAAACTTGAAATGTTTTCTCAAGAATAATATATGTTAGAGTTTTGGAAACAAGAAAATGATGAAACTTGGAAAGGAATATTTTAACAAGCTATTTTTGAAAAATATTTTGATGATGATCATGAAAATAATATTTTTTGAATGATTCAATGTTGGATCAAATTTAGTTATATGCATTTTTTGAATGATTCAATGTTGGATCAAATTTAGTTATATGCCTATGAACTTGTACATGTTAGAAAGTAGAAAAAAAAAATTAAGCTTGGAAGCTTTAGGGAGCTTGTAATTCTACTATAAAAACCTTGAGTCACTTCTTCAAGCTTGGGAGCTTTAGGGAGCTCACAATTTTACTATAAAAACCTTGAGTCACTTCTTCAAGCTTGGGAGCTTTAGGGAGCTCACAATTTTACTATAAAAACCTTGAGTTACCTTTTAAATATTTGATCCTAGAATGAAGAAATAGTGTACAATACATAGGTAATTAATATGGCTAATTCTAGATCAATGTGAAGCTGAATTTTGACACATAACTAATAATTTTGGTAGGAAAACTATGAGCCATCTATTGGACTTAATGGAAATGAAAGTGAGTTTTGGCTTGATGAATTGTGTATTTGAGAAATGAAATAATTATAGAATTTTGAAAAAAAAGAGGTTGAATAAAAACTCTTAGTGTTTATCATAAGATTTTAAATGAAAAAGAGTTGAAGAACTATTGAAAATTTTGTAATGAAATATGTATGAGAATATTGAAAGGGTCACTTGATTTGTGATAGATTATTTGTGAAATGAAATAAACTCTATGGAGTTTAGATTTGTGGATGTGAATGTGAATATGCATTGTTTTTATGATAACTATAGCATGGATAATATTCTAACTTGATCTTATTGAAAATTGTGAAATATATGAGCTAATAAATAGTGCAATCAAGTACCCACCATATTATGGTGAATCTAATCAATAGTGGCATGAATTTCCTCAAGGGTTATCCTTGTTATTAATTGAGTTGATAATGATAAGATTGTAGGCTCATATGTGTTATCCTTATTAATAAATGAGTTAATAGATGTAAAGACACTAAGCTATAATGATTCATGAATGAATATGAATACTAGAAATTTATGGGACTATTCAAAACTTACTTGTGTTATGGAAAGTGAAAGGAGTTAGCTTAGTATCCTATATTCTTATGTCAAAGAATGATGCATAGTAAGCAATAGGGAAGGATAATGATAGGATAAGTGGGATAAGGTTGACTCAAAGTAACAAGGAGGTAACCTTACATGCCTCATGCTATTTTTGTGTGCTAATTTAATGCTGAAATTAAATGCTAAAATATTCTTGTAAGAAAAACATTTTTAATATATATTTTATGTATATATGATTTTATGTATAAAACTTATTAGAATAAGGGTTAGGTAGTTATTTACTAAGTAATTATTACATGCATTTTGTATGTTGATATCTTTTAAAATACTCAACAGCCTAATAGAGCCACATGAGATAAATGACTATTGATGGCAACTATTTGATACTACTTACGAATGGTAGATGCTTGAGTTTTACTACTCCATTAGCGTTAATCAATTTGGTCCTACTCATATGTCTTAAATTAGGTTTGTGCATCTAGGGATAAAAAGCCCCTATTCTTATTAGACATACTTAGACGCTTGTGTTATTAATTTCTTGTGTCATGACATGGAAATAATTTTTAAATCATACTTAATAGGAAATGATGGGGAAGAGTACCCAACTCACCCTCAAGTATTTTCCTAAAATTTTCCTTGTTACAAGTTATTAATTGATGAGTAAACAATTAGTACTACTCAAGATTCAAAAATTATTCTTCATTCACATATACTTTGGATGATAACTAGTGACTAGGTAAAATTTTAGAATCAAGTTTAATAAGGAATGGGAGGTTACTTCCACTAGTTACTTAAGAATTATGTTGTAATTACCTTTATGAATATTATCTTTATCAATTATCTCTTCCTATAATTTCAAAGGTAAATCACTAATGAAGTTTAGCGGCCTAGGAGTAGTCAAACCATATGCCATAATTTTACTCCATTTTCTTGATGTTCTAATAATTGTGAAACAAAACCATAATTTCATTCAAAAATTTCTCTTTACTTATGGTATTCATCAAAAGTTCTAGGAAATTTTCTTACAATTCCTTCATAATTTCTTCATTCTATTATAATATAATACTTAAGCTTTGATTCCCTTGAATTTAAGTCTCATACATATTTATATTGCTAGATTTTTACTAAACCAAAAAGCATGCAAATTTTCATACTCATCTCTTTAAAATCCTTTATCTTTACACATTCACATGAATTGAGAAGAATGAATGGGAAATATGAATTTCAAGAAAGGTTGATTACTCATCTTAGTTAACTTGATCTTGAAAAAAAAAGCCCACAATCCACCACAAGTAAATCTATAGTTACAAACCATTCTTTTGAAACTTTAAAAGGAATACCATGAAATAAGGAAGTTTTTACCTTTGGATGATGGCTCAAATCCTTCTTCCTTGTGGCTATGATGTTTTAGTCACCTAGGTATGAGGAGAAAAGAGGCTTTAATTAAATTTGTGAATATATAAGTACGTGTGATGTAAGGATTGAGAAGAAGAAAGTAAAGAATTAGATTTTCCATTTTTCTCAAAATTTTGGTAAGGCCTAATCATTTCTTATCTTTTATTTTATTGGTTATCCTATAAATGCTTTTCCATAAGCTGACACCTTATCTCTTAGCCATCACTACCTATTCTACTATATCTTTTTATTGGTTATAGGATAATGATTATGCTTCTATTTTTTTGCATACAAGCTTTCCACCACTTAACCAAATTATAGAATAATTTAGAGTCATATAAGTCTATTCAGACCTCTCACCTAGGGTGTCAAGTAGGCCCTCTTTTGAGCATAAAAATTTATTTTGAAATTTTCATAACTCTAGTTCATGTCATACACTAGACCCTTCATACTAGGCCTAATTTATTCTTACCAAGATTCTTAAAATGTGGCCCAAACCTATATTTTATGTGGCTAATTTTATTAGGTCTTAAAAAAATTAATAAATCTTTCTTTAATGGGACTCACTACGTGAAATTTTTACTCTCAGTATCCTTATGTCCTTTTTTCACATTTACAAACCTCTCATTAATCAATTCTTCCAATACAAATTTATGCCCTAGATATTAGGTGTAAGTCAGTGTCATTTGGTTGGAATTTTGCCTACTTTCATAAAAATATTGACTTTAATTAGCTTGAAATTAAATTATAAGATTTTAATAGATTAATGCCTCAAATGTCCTTTCTTTAAATCTTTTTACAATTTGCAAATTAGTTGTTTCTATTAAAAGTTATAATAAAAAGATTACTAATTGTGTAATGGACTTAACATAAAAATGTAATAGTTAACCAATTATTTAGTTATTTTTATCTTTATCATGTTTAGCCTTTCTCTTGGACCAAACTAACTAGGTTTATTCCTATATAGGTATTTTCCTCTTTAGGTTCACTCAAAATTAAAATTACCCACTTTCATAGTCCCAGATGCATACTTACACTTATATATGCACATATAACCTTAAATAGTAAGTTAGGTATTCTTAATGCATCTGCTTGCATTATCATGCATACACATACTCATAGATAGATATGTGTTAGCCATACTAATATTATAAGGGTGCTATAAATTCTCCTCCTTTTATTAAAATTCATCCTTAAATTCTGAGCATGCTATATTACTTAAGATTTAATTAAAGGGGAATGTACCAGATAATTTTAGGTATTTGTTTCCTCATCTTAACTTCCATTTCTCATGTGGCTTCTTGACTTCCATCTTTTTCCAATTCAATTTTAATCATTGACACCTTTTTGGTTCGAAGTTTCCTCACTTATGGATTTAAGATCCAAACTAATGTTTCTTTATAAGTTATTTTTTTAGACCATAATGCACCTGGCCACAAATTCAACCACTTTTTTTCATCCTTTTCCACTAGTAGAATTATTTAAGGTTGTGATATATCTTCATAGCTTTAAGGTGCATCATATAAGTGGATAAGTGAGCTTTTGTTAAGAGTTTGTCCACACATTATTTAAGGACTAATATTCTCCCTTCATATCTGATTTCTCCATCTTTTCCCTTTAAAACTTTATCACCTAAACTTCCCCCAATTTTGCTTGCGTACTCCTTATATCATGATATTTTTTTGCATAGCTTTTATTCTCTTAACAATAAATGATTCCACTTATATGAAGGTTATTTGTGTCTAGCTTATCACTTCCTCCTTTCCTTTCTCTTGACTTGTCAATTTCTTCTTTATGGCATTGATGACCATATTAGCCTTTCTAGAATGGTAATGAATTGAGCAATTATAATCCTTTATCAATTCCATCCATCATCATTGCCTTAGGTTAAGTTTCTTTTGCTCAAAGATGTACTTAAGGCTTTTATTTTTGATAAATACGCCACAATAGCTTTATACAAGTAACAATGCTATATTTTCAGGGTGAGTTCTATAATCGCCATTTTTAGGTTGTAGGTAAGGGTAATTTTGCATATATTTCTCTAATTGATGGGAGGTATAGGCTATTAGTCTCCCATTTTGCATTAATACGCATCCTAACCCTACTTTTGAGATATCACAGAACATTATTTACTTGTTTAACTCATCAAAAAGTCCCAATATTAGTGAAGTGGTGGCATCGTTGCCGGGGATCCTCTTGAGTTTATCTTTTTTCACGTATTACTAGCAATATATTACACAATTATTCAAGAACTTTAGATAGTAGTCGCATATTTTAGTGCCTCACTTTGATCATTGTTGTTTCTGCTGTTTCTACTTTTGTTGTTGCTATTTCTGCTGTTTCTATTCTATTGTTACTATTTTTGCTATTACTTTTTTTTGTTATTTCTAATTTTATTATTGCTATTTCTACTATTTTTAATATTGCTATTATTGTTTTTGCTATTTTTAATTTTTCTATTGCTATTTCTATTATTTTTTATTTTGTTATTACTATTTTTCATGTTTTTATGTTTAATTCTACTATTTTCAATTCTGTCATGTCTGATTTTGTTGTTTCCAAGTTGTTAATTTTTATTTACATGTTAAAAATATACATGATGACATACTTGCTGAATTTCTTGAAATTTCTTAATTTATGGATTGTGTTGATGACTATGAATGCACTTGCAAATATAATGGTGTTAAATGTGATATTTGTGTTAAAATTTTTGCATTTTTAGGTGATGAAAACAACAATGCTATTTCAAAAATTACAAAAAAAAAAAGATGATGAGGATATCCCGCCTTTTGAGGAAAAAGATTACTTTCATATTGACTATTCTAACTATTTTATTGATCATATTGAATTTGTTATCCAGGAGGATTTGGAACATTCAAGCAAAAATAATTCAAGCATAGCACTTCAAGAATTTATGGTGGGTAATCCTAATTTCCAAATTACCTCTTTGATGGATGACTTAAAGTTTAGCAATTTAGAAGCAATGGAGGTAGTCAATCCTCATATAATTCCTGGTTGAAGCAATTGAAGCCATGATGTCTAGCCAAAGATATTAAAGAAAGGTGCTTCTTGGAAGGCAACCTAAGTAATTTAGATTTGCTTTCTCTTACCTTTCTTTTTTATTTTCTATGTCCTTTATCTTTCTTGATGATATTGATGTGCTTTACATTGAGAACAATGTAAAATTTAAGTGTGGGAGGGAGGAACTTTATGTTTCTATTTTTGTTTTTGCTATTTTTATGTTGCTGTCTCTATTTTATTTTTGCTATTTTTTCTATTTCTATTATTTCTGCTATTTTTGTTTTGCTGTTATTGTTTCATTACTATTTCGTTACTGTTTTGCTATTTTTATTTTTAATTTTGTTGTTCCTCAAAAAAAAATTCCATTTTTTTTTAATTTGATTTTGAGTCCTTTTTAGTTACTTTCCATTGATGAGATTTTGCATTTTCATGAGTAAGATTCAATTGAAGTTAAGGAGGATTCATAACATGATTGAATGAATGATTTTACTTCTTGAAATTAATTGATGTAGTGATGAATTTTCAATTAGTAGATTGAATTTGGTAGTGTGACCTACCTTGTGAGATTTGAGCCTTTGTTGAAAATTTATGCTAAGATATTATCTTTCCTTCTTGTGTAATGTTCTTCCATGATTTATTTCTCTAGAACTTGCTTTGAATCTTTTTGATATTACATTTTTGCACATGCATGCACAAATATGATTAAGGTATTCTTTCTTTTAAACTAGAGTCATAAAGCCAACCTTGAAGATTTTAACTTTATTAAGCCCCCTTGAGCTTTATTGCCTTTTCTTAGTTAATTAACCCATGAGCATATTATTCCAATGAAAAAAAATGTCATTACCTAACCTTAAGGATTAGTAAAGCATTTGAATTTTATGAGATAGGCTCTTGAATAAGTGTGGAGGTGTATAAATTTATGTATTGTGAAAAGTTATCATCAAAGGTTGGTTGAAAAGAAAAAAATCAAATCGATCAAAGTTCAAGAAAAAAAAAAGAGAAAGAAAAGTGAAAAAAAAAAGAATAAGGCAAAAAGGAAATTAAAAAAAAAGAAAGAGAAAAGAAATAAAAAAAAATAAAGAAGTTGATGAATATTTGAATTTGAATTTGAATTTGGCTTAGTGTGTTGAATTGTAATTCTTTATGATTTGTCCACATGTTTTTGGTTCAAGTGCTCTATTGATTTCTTTGGTTTCTAACCTTATTTCATCCTTATTTTTCCTTCCTTTTTCCTTAGCCCCATTACAACCTTGAATAAAGTCCTTTTAATTTGTGTTATTTATGTGATTTGAGTAGTGAAAATTAGATAATTAGCAAGCCTGTGGTAGAAAATTTCATGGAATGAACTTAAGTGAAACACTAGCCTAAATACTTGAGAGAGTTGGAAAGTGAATTTTGTGAGAAATCTGCCAATTCAATCTACTCTTTTTTAATAAAGTTGTTATGTTGATTAGTTCCAAGTTTGTCAAGCTTTTCATCATAATGTGTTATGTTTCTTGCTACCTTTGGCTGGTTTTTGCTTATGGATTTGTGAAATTGAAATTGTTGGAAACTAAAGTCTTTTGTGTTTTAGTTTTAATTAAATTTTTGTCTTGCCCAAGAACAAGCAAGGGGTAAGTGTGAGGGAATTTGATGTGAAAAATATTCTATTAATATTTTCCCTTATATTTAGGTCCCTTAGGAAGTGATGATACTTAATTGGATCAATTTTACATTAATTTGAGACTAATTGCATTAATTTGGGATTAATTGAATTCTAGGCTTAATGTTGGATTTTTTTATACTATTTTAGTATTTTGATCATAACTTGAGCTTTGGATGTTGGATTTATATTATCTATACACTATTGGAAAGCTAAGAAAAATAGATACAATTTTCATATTGACCAAAGAACCCAGTTCTGCCATCTTGGAGGTCAAATATTAGCTTAAAAGTCGAAGCAGAGTTGCTGTCCAAGCCCAAACCCGACCCAGTTGCAATGATTAATTCATATCTTGAGCTCCAAGTGTGTAATTAATGCAAGGCCAAGTCCAATTATTCCCTAAAATCCATATCTAATCATTCATAAAGCCATTTTGAAGAAACTAAGTCGTTTTGAAGGCCAAATAAGACAGATTGATGGCTCATTACTTTAACTCGGATTGGATTAATCTGTCTATAGTATTTTAGCTATAACTTAAGCTAGGAATGTTTTATTGGGATGAAATTTCATGGGTAGCTTCATAAGATATTAGGCTACAAGTTTTTAGTTTAGGTCTAGTCCTAATTATGCTTTTATGGTTGTAAATAAATAGAAGGCAAAATTAGAATGTGAAGGAGAGAGAGAAGACAGACAACTTGATGGTTTTTTATTTTTCTTGGGTTTTTGTCTCTAATGGAAGGCTAATTCTCTGGGTTGATTTAAGGATTGTGAAGCACTTCTTCAAATATTATGAGATTTTGATTAGTAATGTTAATTTCTTCCTATTGATTTTCCTTTTTCTCAATTATTTATGTTGAATTATTGAGATCGCTTGTGTTAAGTGCTGATTTGATATAATTGGTGCCCAATCTTGTGATTTCTATTATTTTATTATTTTGATGTGAAATTATGATTGATTAATCATGGTTTTATATGTTAAGGTAGAGGTTTAGGGGGTTACTTTAATGATATTTGATTTAATTTCCTAAATTAACTGAATTTTATCTATAAGTCAATTTCGATCTAGTTTCGAGATCATGACGATTATTTAATTCATCTTCTAATCTTAATTGGCTAAACTCTAGGCAATTTTCTAGCATAGGATTCATGGATTATTGCAGGGATTCTAGATAATCCAAGGTTGAAAAATCAATTAGAACAATCAAATGTTTAGTGATTTAGGATTAATCCACAATAAGAGCTATCATATCCTTGAATCGACTGCTTCCATGCATTGAACTCCTTCTATTTTATTTCTATTTTTGGTTGATTATTTCATTTCTTCTACTTTAATTTCATGCAACCAAACCCCCCAATTTTGCATAATTTTCATTTAGCATTATGTTTCACATAGCATTTAGTACATTGAATTATGTTTCTGCACAACATTCTATTTTATTACATTATCATTTTATTTGTATTAATTTTCTTTATTTTCATTTCATAAATAATTCAACAATTGTGTATATATTGTCAGGAAATTATTTAGGAAAGATAAAATCAAATGAACACCAGGGGTATGACTTAGTTGTACCACTATACAACATTATATTTTTAGCACACCAGTTTTTAATTAATTTTGGTGCATTGTAGCGTGCATGTCAAAATTTTGATAGAATGTAACTATAGGAAATAGAATGCTGTAACAGAAACATAATTAGAAACAATACTATATATTGTGGGAAACATAAGTTAGAATGAAAATTATACAGAATTGGGGGGGGTTTGGTTGCATGAAATTAAAATAGAAACAATGAAATAATCAAGCAAAAACAAAAATAAAATAGAAGGAGTTCAATACACGGAAGCAATCGATTCAAGGATATGATAACTCTTATTGTAGATTAATCCTAGATCACTAAACATTTGATTATTTCAATTGATTTTCAACCTTGGATTATCCGAAATCCCTGCAATAATCTATGAATCCTATGCTAGACAATCGCCTAGAGTTTAGTCAATTAAAATTAGAAGATGAATTAAGCAATAGCCATAATCCCAAAACTAGATCGAAATTGACTTATAGATAGAATTCGGTTAATTTAGGAAATTAAATCAAATATCATTGAAGTAACCCCCTAACCCTCTACCCCCAACATATAAAACCATGATTAATCAATCATAATTTCACATCAAAATAGTAAAATAATAGAAATCACAAGATTGGACACCAATTATATCAAATCAGCACTTAACACAGACAATCTCAATAATTCAGCATAAACATTTAAGAAAAAGGAAAATCAATAGGAGGAAATTAATATTACTAATCAAAATCTCATAATACTTGAAGAAAATTTTCACAATCCTTGAATCAACTCAAAGAATTAGCCTTCCATTACAGAGAAAAACCCAAGAAAAATAGAAAACTATCAAGCTATCTGTCTTCTCTCTCTCCCTCACGTTCTGATTCTACCTTCTATTTATTTACAACCATAGAAGCATAATTATGACTGGACCTGAACTAAAAAATTGTAGCCTAATATCTTAGGAATCTACCCAAAAAATTTCAGCCCAATCAGACATTCCTAGCTCAAGTTATAGCCAAAATACTATAGACAGATCAATCCAGTCCGAGTTGAAGTAATGAGCTATCAATCTGTCTTCTTTGGACTTCAAAACGACTTAGTTTCTTCAAAAGGGATTCATTAATGATTATATATGGATTTTATGGAATAATTGGACTTGGCCTTGCATCAATTAGACACTTGGAGCTCGAGATATGAATTAATCATTGCAACTGGGTCAGGTCTGGGCTTGGACAGCAACTCTGTTTCGAATTTTAAGCTAATATTTGGCCTCCAAGATGGCATAACTGGGTTCTATGTCAATATTAAAATTTTATATCTTTTTCTTATCTTTCCAACGGCATATAGATCATCCAAATCCAACATCCGAAGCTCAAGTTATGATCAAAATACTGAAATACTATCAAAAATCTAGTATTAAGCCTGAAATTCAATTAAGCCCAAATTAATGCAATTAGTTTCAAATTAATGTAAAATTGATCCAATTAAGTATCATCACCTACTAAGGGACATAAATATAAGGAAAAATATTAATAGAATATTGTTCAAATCAAGTGGTAGGGCATTTTATTAAACTTTTAAAAGTTTTATTCCATTCTTCTATCTAGGTGTACGATGCTCCTTTCCTTATTAACTTCGTTAGCAATGCTGCTATCTTAGGGAAATCTTTAATGAAATGGAGATAATACCCAACTATGCCTAGAAAACTTTTGTCACAACCTAATTCTCAAATATCATTACTGACATAAAGACACATAATGAATGTTAATATATAACCAGATGTCCTTATAAGCCTTAAAGACATTTCTGACTCATTTACTTTCTTAATTGTGTTAAGAGTATAAATAAACATTTATAGAAAATAATACTACTTGCACGTGCATATGGAAGTTCAAAACATAATTTACATATGCTAAAGGATATTTATACAAGAATGTAAATTTTTTTCAAAATGTAGATTTGTACATAAGAATTAGAAGGTAAAACCCCTAACTAAGATCAATCTATTTTTATTCATTGTCTTCCTCATAATCTGATTCCATGGATAAGGAAAAAAGAGAAATTCATATATTGACCAAGCTAGAATTACTAGCTATGCCTTCTAGTGAATAGATTTTTTGAATGGGATTGGCTAGAAAAGGTTTAGACCCAGAATTTATTTTTCTAAGCTTTACAGAGTGATTTACTCCAAGACATGCTATAGACATTTGAAGTTTGTAACAAAATATTATTTGGAAGATTCCCTAAGGTGACAAGAACATTCTTGCATAAGTGTTAGTCATTCTCTTAGGATCCATGTTCTATACCTACAAATAGAATATAATAGAAAGAGTATAGGTATTAAAATACTTTGTAAGTTGCTACTCTTCTTTTTTTAAAGAGTTTTCACTATAAAAGATTGAATATATATAACAATGTATAATAATTGAGTATAGCTCTTTTGTATTTATTGTAGCCATTATGTGTAATATTTATGAAGTTTGTTAAAAAGAATGATTATAATTGGTATATAGGTTTTATTTTATATCTTCAGTCTAACTTTATCCCTCATCACCTTAGGCATAAAGCTACAAATCTTATCCCTCTAACCCTTGCCACACTTCTCCTTCTTTGTCAAGGATGCATATCTCCTTCCATAAATCATATTCATAATAAGCAATGATAAGATGTCATAGGCACCATAAGCATCAATTATTCATTTCATAAGGTATGGTTAAAATACCATCTATGCCATAAGAATTTGTTAACGAAATTTGTCATTCTTGTGTATTCAACTTTCAACATCACATACCATTATGTCCAAGGCTGACATACAACTTTTCTATTCAAGATAATTGTTAATGAACTAAGCTTATTAGTTTCTTGTATACTAAGATGTATGAGCCTAGGCCCCATTTTTTACAACCCTATATTTTTATTATAAATAGACATTACCTTCCTCAGTTGAGGATATGACCTTACAAATCTCTTCTCTTTAACATAGTATTAGAGCTTTCTAGGTATCCTCTTTCAACCAAAATCAAACAACTTAAATTTATTTTTCCTCTTCCTTGTTTCCCCTTTTTTCCTTTATGTGTGACAAAGTCACTATAACACTAGTGACAATTCAGTGTCATATTTTTAGAGGTATTAGGTTGTGTGTGCAGAATTACAACATAGAGACACTATTATTTGGCTCTGTTTAAAGGTTAATACTAACTATTTAAGTGATTGGCTGAAATTTTTGGCAAGTTTTCATAGTCTAAGTTCATGAGACCATAGATCAATACTCTTTGTTGGTGGTTGACTGGCACATACACCACACATAACACTATTTCTTAGCATGTGGCAATGCATGGCATATTCTCCAGTGGCAATTCTTCTCTAGCAAATTCCCCAATAATTTTCGTACCCTTCTATTGGTTGGGTTTATAATTCAAACATTATTCAATTATAGTTTTCTCTCTTTTTATATTTTTTATCTAGCTTTACATTCCTTTGTTTATTATAATGGTAAAGACTGGTAAATCTGAGTCTAGTCTAAATGAAAACAGGATAGATTTTAAGTGCCTCTTCTCTAATTTAATACCTACTATTGCAAAAATAATCGATTGGAAACTTGGTCCTAATAGACATGAATATTTTAAATGAAACAAATCTTTTGAGTATTTCTTTGAGGGGCTTGGCAAATATGATCACTTGACTAATGACTTACCAACTGACAATATGAAAACTCGATGGATTATGAAAGATTAATGACTATTTTTTTTAATAAGCAATACTTTAGAGAAAGAAGCTAAAAATAATTATGTACATTATAAGGTAGTTAAAGATCTATGGATATTCTTTAAGACTCTTTTTTTAGGTAAAGGTAATTTAAGATGTATATATAACTTATATATGTCTATGTTTCAACAAAACATGCATAGAAAGATTATATCTTAGATTTATATTGAGTGGAACAATATCTATGAG
Organism: Sindora glabra; assembly: GCA_020226215.1. Lineage (NCBI taxonomy): Eukaryota > Viridiplantae > Streptophyta > Magnoliopsida > Fabales > Fabaceae > Sindora > Sindora glabra. The sequence goes on from CM035227.1 coordinate 79,279,283, forward strand.
TAATAGGATAGTCTTCTTCTCATCATTAAAGATGTCAAGGAAATGCATATTCAGAGAGAATAATTAGCTTTTATATCTTTCCTTATGAATTTACTTATTGAATTCAATCCTATTTGCTAAAAGATCATATCTAGCTCTAAGTAATTAACTTGAAAGCCTATTTTTTCTCATGTTCTTTGAGCAACCTAAGAACTGCAAGGAAGTAAAGGTAAAGGTCATAATTAGTCCAATAGTGATATTTGTTTTTATTGCAAGGAATTGAGTCATATAAAGAAAATTTATCCCAAGTTAATTGAATGATATATATCACTATCTTGGTTTGCATATATTACTTCTAGCATTTCTGTATTAGAGTCAAGGCACATAACATTGACTAAGGATGAATATAATCATTTGATTCAACTTTAGCTTTCATAGCAACCATTAATTCTATAATAGCCACCCTCTACTTAATCCACTATTACTCTGATTCAGACAAGTAATCTTACTACATGTCTTTCCTATTCCAAGCCTAGGTAGTTAATTAATTTTGAGGCTACTAATCATATGTTGAGAGACATAGGTGTTTTCTCTTCTTTTACATCCTTTTCTTCTTCTATCATTTTAGCTAATGGGTTAATTACTTCTATTGTTAGGATTAGCAAAACTAATGTTACCTTTGATGTTTCTTTAACTAATGTTTTACGTCTTCCTAAATTTTCATTTAACTTACTTTTTGTTAGCTAAATTATATATACTTATAATTGTGGTGTTTTCTTCTTCTTTAGTTATTATATTTTCCAAGATATTTTGATGAAGAAAATTTTTGGTAAAAAGTATGAATCTAGGGGACTATTTGTGCTTGATAGTGATTTTTCCTTAACTTGCTCCTCCACCCATTACTACTATCGCCACCATTACTCTATACTAATTGCACTATTGGTTAGGTCATCCTTTATTATCATCTTTAAAGAAATTATGTCTTCATTTAAGTTCTATTTCACATTTTGATTATGAGTTATGAAAATTTGCTAAACAACATTGTCAATTTTATATTTTTAAAGTCAACAAACGGGTTATATATTCTTTTGAGTTAATGTATTCTAATGTTTAGGGTCTCCATCCAGTTGTATTCAAACTTGGGTATTGTTTTTTTGTTATATTGGTTAATGATTATTCAAGAACTACTTGGCTTTACTTAAATAAAAAATTGATTTGGGTATTTGATATTTCTTGTGCCTTTCATGCTGAAATTATGAATTACTTTAATATTTTTATCAAAAATTTATGAAGCAAAAATACTAAAGAATATTTTTCTACCCTCTTCTCTTTATATTTATCCAAGCATAGTATTATACATCAATCTTCTTGAATAGTTACCCTATAACAAAATGGGATAGCCAAATAAAAAAATCATTATTTAATAAAGGTTTCATGTGTACTTCTATTTCAAATGAAAGTCCCTAAGATATTTAGGGTAAAAGCTATTGCTATAGCTTATTTTTTAATTAATAGAATGCCTTCTTTAGTTCTTAATGGTAAGGTATCTTATTCTCTATTCTTTCTTTCTCAACCATTGTTTTATCTTACTCCATGCATCTTTGGTTGTATTTACTTTGCTCATGATTATCAATTTTAGGTTTCTAAACTAGATCCTTAATATTTAAAGTGTGTTTTTCTTGGATATTCTTGCACTCAAAAAGGTTATTATTATTATTCTCCTAATCTAATACATTATTTTGTGTCATTTGACATTGTATTTTTTGAGTTAGTTCCTTTCTTTAAATCTTTTATAGCTCTTAATTCTTTATTTGAAACTAAATATGTTGACAATTATTTCTTTGTGTATAATACTACATCCCAGGACTCCACTCCCTAACAATAGCTACCTTTCCCATTAAGCTTGTTCATTCTCGTAAAGAATAAGTCTCTACAATAACAACACCACCATCAAATATTGTACCAGTTATTGAATAGCCATCAACTTTGTTTCCTCTATTAATGGCTTCTTTTTCAAAAGATCCATCTCTTCTACCCTTCAATCTTGATGTTCTTGCTTCCTATCATAAAGGTACTTGTAGTTGCACCTAAAAGGATAACCATCCTACATCTCATCCTATCTCTAATTTTGTGTCATATTCCATTTTACTTGTGTCTTCCTAATTTTTGATTGCATTCCTGTATTCTATTACTATTCCTAGAATTATTTCATAGGATCTTTCTCATGGTAGGTGGCATGCTATTATGAATAAAGAGATGGAAGCTCTTAAGGATAACAATACTGAAGAGCTTGTGCCCTCACCAAGTGGTAAAAAATCCTATTAGGTGCAAGTAGGTATACATGGTTAAGGTTAACCCGAATAGTTCTATTACTTGACTAAAAGATCAATTAATGCTTAAGGGTTATACATAAACTTATGATATTAATTACTTTGAGACTTTTTCTTTGATCACAAAAATAAAATATGTTCGCTGCTTTCTTTCTCTGGCTACCTCTTAATATCAGCCTCTTCATCAACTTAATGTAAAAAATGCTTTTATTCATGGAGATTTATATAAGAAGTTTATATGGAGTAACCTCCTAGTTATGTTGCTCAGGGAGAAAAGCAAAATGTGTCAATTGAAAAGGTGTTTATATGGTTTAAAGAAATCTCCTCAAGCATAGTTTGGTAGATTCAGTAATGTTATAACAAAGTTTGATATGAAGAGGAATGATCATGACCATTCTATATTTTACAAACATTCTAAACTTAGGTGTATTCTTCTTACTATTTATGTTAATAATATTGTGATTACTAGTAATGATCATGTGGGTATTTTAAAATTAAAAAACTTTTTTTAGTCCAAGTTTCAAACTAAGGATTTAGGACCACTTTGGTATTTCCTAAGTGTTGAGATTGTTCGAAGTAGGAAAGGAATTTTTATTTCACAGAGAAGATATGTTCTTGACATTTTTAAGGAAACTAGTTTACTTAGCTTAAAACCATGTGACACCTTTTTTATCCCAAATGTTAAGATTGGATTTAAAGAGGGAGAACTACTAGAAAATACAAAACATTATAGAAAGTTAATGGGTAAATTGAATTATCTTACTATTACAAGACCCAGCATTACTTTTATAGTAAGTGTAGTAAGTTAGTTCATGAATTCTCCAAGAACATCTCTTTGGAATGCAATTGTAGACATCTTAAAATATCTAAAAAAGTCACCTAGACATGGAATATTATATTAGAATCATGGTCATTATAGAATTGAATACTTTTCTAATTTTGATTAGATGGGGTGTCCTATGGATAAAAGGTTTACCTTAGGATATTGTGTATTTGTCAGTGGGAATCTAGTATCTTGGAAAAATAAGAAATAAGCAATAGTATCTCGATTTAGTGCAGAGTTTAAGTATCAAATAATGGCTTATATTACTGCTTGATTTGCATGTCATAAATAATGCAGTAAAGTGAAGCAAACCAAGTCATACCTTTAGCGATCTCTTGAATTATCTTTTCTAATTGATTTTTAACAATGTTTACACCATTGTTTAATTATTTATGCACTAAAAATACTAAGAAACTAATGTAAATAGAACCAAAAATAGAAATTAGATAGAATGTAGAATGTAGTAACATAATATAGTATGTAGCAATATGCAGTATGTAAACTAACAAAAAATCAAAATTAGGAGGTTTTGTGAATTAAAATTGAAATAAACATATTAAATAAAGTAAAACACAAAGTAAAATAGTAAGAAAGAAATCAATGTAATAAAATAGCCAATTTAAAGAATTGAGAGCTTTAATTTAGATTAATCATGATTAATTGAGATTTGAATTTTTTAATTAATCTCTTAACTTCGAATTACCTAAAACTCCTACAATAATTCATAAATCCTATGCTAGATAACCATCTAGGATTTGATTAATTAAAATTAATTAAATTAAGCAATCATTATAATCCCTTAACTAAATCAAAATTGATTTAAAGATAAAGTTTAGTCAAATTGAGAAATTAAATTAGAAACTTCCAAATTAATCCTTCAATCCTCTACCCCCATATGTAAAACTATGATATGCTAACCATAATTCAACATCAAATCAGTAAAAACATCAAAAATTATAAGGATGAATACCAATTATACCAAATTAATATCCAACACATGCAATTTCAAGAAATTAGTACGATTATTTAAGGACAGAGAAAAATTAATTAGAGAAAGTCAATATTACAAATTATAATCTTATAATTTATTAGAGGAAAGCTTTAAAATCCTTAAATTAACTCCAAAATTAGCCTTCCATGGCTAGAAAACAAAAAGGCTAGAAGAAGAAGGGAAAAGTTATCTATTGAATGATATCTAGTCTGTAAAAAATTCTATTTCTAATATGTTTTTTTGCTTTTATACCTAATGTAATTAACCTAGAACCCTATTATACCTAAATTCTATGCCTCTTAGGATTACAAAGATAGGGCCTTCCTAATTTTTAGAAGTCCAGAACCTATTTTTACAAAGCAATTAACTCTAGGAATTACACTAGTAAAATCCTATAGGTATGACTTCTAACTAGTATAAGACCATAAAAATAATGTAATTTGGGCAATCTATAATTAGAAAAATTGTAGAACTAGATCTTATGAAGAATTGGGCACTTATTTCACATCAATTGAACCTCTATAACTCTAAATATGGCTCAAAAACTATAGCTGGCTCAATTGAGATAGAAATAGTGTCAAATTTCAGCATTAATCAAATAAATTTAGAACACTGTAAAACCAATCCCAAATTATAAAATAAAGCCAATTCTATAAAATTAAACATATGTAATTCACTAAGAGATATGAAATGGGAAGAAATAATGTTATAAATTTTTTTTCATTACTGCTAAACTTGTGTGGCTTTCTTATTTTCTTAGTTAACTTAGAATTACTTTATTTAGAGTCATGCAATAATGGTGTTATAATTAGACAATCACTCACATTGTAACAAACCCAATATTTCATAAATAAACCAAGCATGTAGAGGTTACTTATCACTTCATTAAGCAAAAAATTTAGAAAGGTGTTATTAATTTTAAATATATAAGAACTAGGGAATAATTTACTTATTTGTTTACTAAGGCTCTCTTAAGAAAATGAGTTAATGATATTTGTAATAAGTTGGATATGTTTGATATTTATACTCTAGTTTCAAAATGATGTTAGTGGACTAATCCTATTAATTTCAAGTATGTTAAGATGTATAGGCTTAGGCCTTATCTCTCATAACACTATATTTTTATTATAAATAAATATTGCCTTCCTCAATTCAAGATATAGCCTCACAAATCTTTTCTCTTTAACAATAGTGAGAATACTTAGCTCTCTTGAATGACTATATCTTATAGCTTAAACATTATTATTTAAAATTTAGTGCCTTTGACTATTATTAAAATTTTAAATTAATTTAAAATTTTACCAAAATTTTATTTAATACTTCTAACATATTACTATGCATCAAACATTAATCATTTTATAACTTTTTCATTCTTTGGTACTATTCATACAATACTGAAAACATGAATTTCAAAATAGGACAACACATGAATAGTTGCAATAAAAGCCCTTTTTTAATATTCAAATCATTTTCAATCGTCAATAATTTGTTATATAACATCGCTAGCATTTTAAATGATGGAAAACTTCAATTATTTCATAAAAACATGATATTGATACTATTCATACAGAACTAAATACGCAGAGTTGCTAAATCTACATAGTTTTGGAGTTGTTACAAAAAAAGAGCTTCCTTAGCATCTAAATCAATTCCAATTGCTACCAAATTTTTATACTAACTTACTAACATGCTAATAATCAAATAACATTAATTGTTTTAGTTTTTCTCAATCCAATTATTGAATAAATACCAACAAATTTTAGAACATAGAACCCAAAATTCTATTTTGAGCTTTTGTAACCAAAGTCCATAAAAATTTACTTTTCATATCTTTAAAATTTTCTAAAAATTTCCAATTCTTTCCATATCTATCATGAAAATATTTTTAATATTAAAGTACTAAAAATTAAAATTTTAGCAATCCCTAACCCTTCATTCTAAAGAGTAATAGAAAATATACTATAGTTCTCCCTTGAAAGTTTTATTTCCAAACTCAACAAAAATCCTATTATCCTCTATCATGGAAACTTAATAGATTCTCTCTAACCAATTTTGCACTAAAATACCAACATCATATCATCATTTCGACATTTGTATAATGTCAAAACTAAACCATGTAGTCTTATAAATTAACTTAACACATATAGTAGCATATATCATTATGTTCTTCATCTTTCATAAGAAAAACTAAAGGAACAAAGGATGGTTGTCACTTACCTTAAATTCTTGATTCTCTAACTTTTCAAAAGACCTCTTAGAGAAGCAACTTCACTATAATAAATTAATTTTTAGGAGCCTTGAAAAGAAATTTTCCATAAAAATTTGAAAAAGATGAAGGAAAACCTAGGTTACCTTACAAGAACTTGATAGAAACACTTGAAAAACCCTTTAGAAATTGTTGGAAGCTTAAAAATCCTAATCCAAAGCCCTAAGAGTGTGTCACAATTTTGAGGTTGAGAGAGAAGAATTATTTTTACTTCAAAAATAGCCTCAATAAGTTAAATGGAATTCTAAACTAAAGCTTTCTTTATAAACTACTCATTTTGTTTTTTGAAAAAAAAATAGTGATAATTAGCACTGTTGCATGATTTCTTAAGCTGCAACTTAGAAGATTAATCTTCTCAAATCCAATAAAAACCTTCCAAATATATAGTTTGGAAAAGTTTACTAATAATTGCCCCTAATTTTTCATTTATTCACTTAATTGCCATTAGCTTCCTCTATAAGTTTAGGTTTTATTTGAGCCTTATTTGAGCCTTATTTTTTCTAACTTTGAAAGTTAGATTTAGGCCTAAAATATTTGAGTCAAAATAGCCTGAATGAAATAAGATGATTTATTTTAGTTTTGGGCTCAATCTTTAAGTTTTTTATCTACTCGAATTCTAATTTACTATTAAGCATTTATAAAATTTCCTTAAACTTAGTATTAGGTTTTTAATTAGATTTTGACCGATACTAGTGCTTAATATATTTTTTACAAAAATTCTAATTAGATGTACATTTAAACTATCTTTACAATTTACCTAAATTTCACCTGATTTCCTTATGGATTTTCTCTTTAGGGCACTTTCTAGTGAAAATTCCTTAAAATTTTGTTGCTTTATTTAGGGCATTACAACTTTCGAACCTTAGTGATCATAGTAGGTATCAACCACAGCATCTTACTTGGGTCTGTTTGGATCCTTTCTTGAGAAATTATACCCTAAAAAGTTCATCTTAATCTTTGAAAACATGTACTTAGAAAAATTTCATGTAAAGTTGATGTTCCTTAAGAGTATGCAACATTATTCATAGGTGTTGGGCATGTACTTTCGTACTGTCTTCAAAGACACCAAGATATTATTGATGAATGCTATCACAAATCGATCTAAGAATGGTTTAAATGCCTATTTCATCAAATCCATGAATTTTACTAAGGCATTAGTGAGGTTGAAGGACATTACTATGAAATCATAATGTCTATAGTGAATCTTAAAGGCCATCTTATCTTCTTAAAAGATCAACTGGTAGTAACCTAATTTCAAGTCTATTTTGGAGAAATACCTCAGTTCTTGTAATTAATCAAACAAATCATTAAGTTTAGGTAAAAGATATTTATTCTTTAGAGTAACTTTGTTTAACTATTTATAATTGATGTATAGACATATTGACCCTTCCTTCTTCTTTATAAAAAGCATAGAGGCTCCTTATGGAAAGGTATTAGGATGAATGAATACTTTATCCATTAAACTTTGCAATTGCTATAAACTACTTGAACTTTGCAAGTGTCATCTAGTATGGCGATACCAAAATAAGCTCTAGTCTAAAGTGCATTTCTATATTAAATTTAATTTCACGATTTGGTGGCATTTTAGGTGATTCTTTTGGAAATGATTTGAGAAATTCCTTCACGACAAGTACACTTTAAGGACATTTAAAGGTTTTAAAATAGTTATAGCCACATCCTAGCCTAAGAACCTTTGTAGAAATATCTCTTTACCTACTTTACTAAAATTAAGCTCATCTCTTATGATGCTTACCCTTTATAGAAAACCACAATAAGGAATCTATAGCTTTTAGCATTACAATCTCCTTTATACAATCCATGTTTACTTGATATGTCATTCGTTACTATATCCTTATGATAATATCATACTCATCTAGTTTAAATACTACTAAATTAGCATGAAACATGGCCCCACCAATTTTTATAGGAGCAATACTTTCTTAGGTGGGTAAGGTAATAGCACCAGTTGAATTTATAATTTGTAATGGTTTTAATTTGTAAACTAATTAAATTACATGTTTTTCCTATAAAGGAATGAATAAGTTACACTATAGTTGAATAATGCCCTTACAAGATAAGTGTTTATATAAATTACACATATGACTACTGTAGTATTAACTTGTGCTCTCTTTTAATCTAAAGCAAATATCCTTATTGAGGTACCGACTACTTTTTTCTTTATTTTCATGCATGTTTCCTTTACTTTCTACTATAGAGGGATTATACAAAGGCTACTATGTAAGCTTAAAAAGTCATATTAAGCTGTAATGGGCAAGCATGAGGGTAGTTCTAAGCTATATGTGTTAATTGTTCACACCAATAATAGGCTTTCAAATTTAAGTTGTATCTACTAGGGTATTACCTTGTACATACAATGCATGTTGGTGCCATAAAAAACCTAGTACAATGGCAGTTAAGTGATTTAAAACTATTCATATTGCCTTCTCTCCCTTAAAATAGTGGCTTAGGTTTTGGCCAAAATCAATAAGTGGTTTGCTTCTTCTTGATTAAGGTAATTTTTTCCATGTAATTTTAAAACTATTCCTTGTCCTTTCATCTTCTTTCTCCTTGCAATCTCTCCTATTCGCTCAATCTTTTCCTACATCCCTAACTTATGTTAGAGTGCACTATCCATCATTTATTAGTATGTGGTTGTTTTCATTAAATGAATTTTATCGAATAGGTAATCTTGAAGCCCTCTTCCAAATAGTTCTACCTTAGCCTTTTCAATAAGAATAAAGTACTTAGCATCTCAAGATAATTAGTTGAATTACATGTTATACTTCACAACAGTCCTTTCTTATTACTTTATTTATTCAATTCTCGAGCTTAATCCCTTTGTGTACTTAAGGGGGAAAAAACTATCCATAAATCTAAAAGCCCTCCATGTAAGCAAAAGTGTTGTAAGGTCTTGTTGCTTTATTCATTGCTAAAATTAGTAGTGTGCTAAATTATTCAATTGATACCCTACTAGTTCTATTATTGAGATCTCAAAGCACCCAAATATATGAGAGTGTTGTTTAGGGTCTTAAAGGGAGCAAAGGCTTTTTATTTCTTTAGTCTTAAGGTTGTTAATGTATTAAGGCTATAATGATTCTCCCTAATACATTTTTGTAAGTTCTTCACCCACTTAAAGGTGTGACTTGTACTCATGATCATATTTCAAGCCTTGGTTTAAGACTCAAAACTTAGCAAGTTAAGCTAAGCAAGTTGATTTGACATTTTATAAAATAAAATACTCATTATCATGTACATAATATTTTAAAGATTCTGAAGTTACCTATTCTATTATGAATGTTGCTTTGGATATGTTAGTGTCCAAGTGCCGTATCTCTTCTTTTTTGTTCAAAACCCTACTTTGATACTGATTATAACAACTTTAACTTCTAGACTCTAGTTTAAAAGCATTTTTATTGAAAAAGTTCTTAAATGATTTCAAATTTTTAGGCAAATTTTTTTTACATATAATACTAGATGATGATTAATCTATGCCATATATATATAAGTCCAAAAAATATTATCCTTATACAATTATCCTTGGGTAGTCAAGCCAACCTATATATATTGTACGCTCAAAAGTAGAACTTAGCAAGTGGCTATTAAAATAATACTACAGCCTTCATAGTCTAGAGTAAAATGATGTCAAAATAGCCATCCCAAATTAGCTAGGGAATGTTAAGGTTGGTAACATATTCATGATGAATATTATACATAGGTGTAAGAATAACTTATAAAAGAAGAGTATGTGGTTACTATTAAACAGATATGACATCATGATCACCACCATGTCCTCATGCATTAACATTCTAATGTTGCATCTCAGTACCTAAAATTTAAACATACAATAAGAATAAGTCTAAATTAATAAATGGATTATATTAAATGAATGTATGATTTTTACTGAAGGTAACTTATAACATCATTGTAAGCCACTTGCCTGGCTCCTTTACCACCTTTTTTTGGGGAACATTTTTTGATAGTTTAATTTATTTGATTAGTGATTTTCATATCAATGATTCAATATAAACCCAATGTTTAATCTATCATACACTTAAAGATTCATAAGAGATAACATATCATAATATATCTAACATTTTAAGCATATAGTAGATTATCAACTCATATCATTTGTGTGTATAACATGTAATCATATGTTAATCATTGTCATTTACACATACAACATGAAAATCATGATTTAATTCTTATAATATATGCATAAGCATGTAAGTATGAATGTACATATACACATGCAGTACCACAAGATAGTTGCAAAATGCCTTGTGAAACTAATTTCTCCTTATATCTTTAGTTTAGTCTTATTTATCTTGGGCCACTTTGTTCTTTAGATCTAACCTTATCTATCTTGCCATTTATTTATATAGTATGCACACTCCCTACACTATTACAAAATTATACTTTAATTTTGCCACATTAATATCGGTTAATGTGAAAACTAATGTATATAATGATGTAATGACATTTTTAAAAATAGATGTAGCTTATCGTGTCAATTTTAATAAAAAGTCAACATTACAAAGCAAAATTTTCTACTATGAAGTAAAAAGTTGGTGAATAGTGTAATGTTTTGAATTTTTAATTCTATGATTTGAATCTCTAAATTCTGAGGTTGTAGAAATGAAGAGTACGTTTGAATTAGCTTGGTGGGTGAATCTTAAGTTGAAAGGAATTAAGTGTAAGTGTAATCGAAATTTTAAAGGAAAAAGGATAGTAGGAAAAGAATTAATTTTCCTAAACAGTATAGATGATCAGAGGAGGTAAGAAAACCCTAAAAAGGGGAGTTGTCTAAGTCTGACAGTATAAGGAATTTTAAACAAACAGAAACCCTGTGGACTAAATTGCAAAAGTGTAAAATAAGGTGTGGTTAAAGTGCGAATAACTAAGAATTTAGGATCTAATATGAATAATCAAGAATTTGGAATGTAATATGTAATTTTATTTAGTGTGACCAATAAACACATGAAAAGTGTCATTATTAGAAAAAAATGGCAAGAATAGCCTTACTAATTGGTGAAAAAGGACTAAAATACCCTTGGAAATTTCAAAAATGACCAAAATACCCTTGAAGTTTCATGAAAACTCTTTCTTCTCCATTTCACGTTGAAGCTGTAGACCACCTCCATGAAAGCACCAAAAATGTGCAAGAGAGAGAAGGAAGAGAGATAAATTTTCTTTTAGCTTTTTTACCCAAAAATAGTGAGAATTAAGCTTAGGTGTAGAAGAGAAAGTTGCTCCTGTCATCAAGCTCTATCTATTGGTGTATTTAGATCGAAGAAATCTCAAGTTTGATTAAGTTTGACGAGCTCTAAGTGAGGATTTTCAAGTTGCACCAAGAGGTAAAAATATTTTCCTCTAAAAGCTCTTTAATGTACTCTTTTTAGTTTCTTGAAATTTTGATGTTGGTGTGGTCAAAGGTGGTTGACCATGGAGTTTTGGATGATTTGAACATGTCTAATGGTGTTTTGGATGTTGTTATGTTGATCTATGGCTTTGGTTTGGTGTAAAAACAACAAGAAACCATGATGTACACACTAGGGTTTTAGAGGCATAATGGTGCATGTATGGATTTGGCATGATTTGTTTGGAATTTGGCTAAATTGATGGAATTAGAATGATTCTTATGAATTATGAAACGTATGGAAGATGTAATTTTGAATTATGAAAGTGTGTGTGAAACTTCCCTTTTGAGAAGCCAAAATCGTGAATATGGAAAAGAAGGAGGGAAGGAGATTTAGCCATTTAAATTGTGTTTTTGGAAGATTGGAATAATGTATTACAATGAAATTTGGGAGATATTGGAATGTACATTAAATTTTGGGTACTTCCTTCACGATTTAGTGTATGTGGAGGAAGTGAAGAATACATGAAGTTTAAGAAAAATGATGATGTTCTAATAAGAATTATGATGTGTATTTATGTAAACTAAGAAGTGACAAGTTAGGAAGGCAAGAGGAATTGTAAAGAAGTTTTGAAGTGAGGGCAAAGGAAACATCACTATTGGAAGCTTTTAAAAGGTAGCTAGCTTTATCCTTAAGCTCTATTTTTCATTTATGTATTTTCTGTATTTTATGTCATTGTATGGATGGTGTATAAAATTGCTGTGTGCGGTACCTATGGCCCGAGTTCCTTGGGAAGACAATGAAATGCTGTATGTGAGGCCTTTGGCCTGAGTACCCCGGGAAGATAGTGAAATTGCTGTATATGAGGCCTAGGTACGACTATCTGTGATGGCCATCTTGATATCTTTATGAGTCCTTGAATGGGCTTGATGATTGCTCTGTGTGATGCACATTTCTTACAATGGTATGGAATGAGATGATAAATGATTAATTGATTTTGAAATGTATGTTTTATTTGCTTAAGGATCTGGAATGGCTTGATATATTTTTATGGTAATAGCTAGCTACTGGGAAACTTTGTTTCTTATGTTTCTGTATTGCTACTAACCATTCCAGGTGATGCTTCTAAAGGCCCTCTTGACAAAGAAAAATAATGTTTTGAAGTTGTATTAAAAATGTCTATATAGTTTGTTATTGATATATGTTTTGTAAGTTGAACTTTTTGTATAATTATATGACCCTTGCCTATATTATATGAAACATATGAATTTGATGTATTGTGAGTTGGTTTGGAGTAGAAGGCAACTTAGTATGCAATATGTGTGAAATTGGAAATGACCAAATGAATAGTAAATGACCAAATGAAGGCAGTAAGAGGAGTATGTTTGCAAGGACTTTTGGTTAAGTTTTGATGCTCTAAAAAATTATGATAAAATTCAGGAGTGAACTTCATTTATTTACCATCCTCTGTGCCAAAATTTAGCTTAAAATAAGCTCTTCTGCTATGTGAATTTATTACATGTTTTGGTCTCCCTTGTAACCGTCACAGTGCAGAGCACTAATTGTATCTCAGAGATCAGAAGCAGTAAATGGATGAATTTTGATCTGAAAATTTTATGGCAAGTATATAACATGTAATCAAGTCTCATACCAAATTTGAGCTTATTCGGAGTTGATTTACCCCCTGAAATAAGGGTTTACTTTTACAGTTGTGAATTCTAGACAGCACTGGGATAGAAACATTTTGCTGTGAGTTTTGAAAGGCCTAATGATGTCTAAATAGTGTCAAATTTTTACAGGATGAAGTTAACACGTGAAAGGTTCATATATTTTAATTTCATGATTTTTGGAGTTTTGCAAAGTAGTTTTTCATATTTTTGAAGTTGGTCCAGTAATTTTGAAAATGAGCAGAAAATTTCTGAAACTCAAAATCTATAATATTTTGTTTCGTAGAATTTTAAATTTGCTTCGAAAAGGCCTAATTGCGAAATAATTATCTATTTAATGAGGATTAAGGTGTTAATGAGTAAGGGAGTTACAAATAGATTAAGAAAAAAACTTTTCACAATGGTTGTTTAAAAAATTAATGTGAAAAATGAAGGTGAACCATTAGATTTAAAGAATAACTAAACATTAGGCATTAATTATTATATATAGTTAATGTTAAAAGTTTTCCTTGAAAGACATTTTGTAATTACATAGAAAATATTAGACATCAATTTTACCAACAACTAACATGAAAAGTTATAAATGCCAATTGTTCGTTAATAATTGACATCTAAAGTATTGCCACCAATATACGTGTTGTCTCTATATCTTAGAATTGTAGATAAAGTTGTATTTGTTAGAAATTCAGATTATCACATGCAGCGAAATTTTAAAATTTTGATCCGAATTCTACCTAGGATCCATGCAAAAAGCATAAGTCAATGATTATGGTTTTACCTATTGGGCACTCGTGTTTCTACTGATCAAAACTTGAGAGCGGATGAATCAAACGCCGGCCGGAAGGTACAGCGTCTCTACGGTATCCACACGGAGTGAACAACGACCTCTCACCCTCCACGCGTCTGCTAGGATGCATTTTTCTCTCTAAGAATTAGGATTGGATGTTTTTCTGAGTGATTTAGGGTTTATATGGAAGCTTAAAACATATGATTAAAGTGCTGCCCTCAAGTCCCCTTTTATAGAACTTAGGCAAGCCATAATCATAGTCCAACTAGGATAATGCTTCCAAAATCCTAATCACACTTAACAACTCATCTTATCCTTATCCTAGAGATAATGGGGAGAGATAGGACTTATCTATTAATTATCTAATATTAGATAATAATATTATCTCATAATATAAATATCTTAATTATTAGATAATTGCATATAGTTATCAAATATCAGAATAATATTATCTCATAATATATTTATCTAATATCTGATAAGATAATTATTTGATATTTCTTTAATATCAAATAATATCACATAATATATATATATATATATATATATATATATAACGTGAATTATTATTCTTAATAATATATATATGCACGAAAATAAGTCCAATTAATTGGATATTAATATAATTAAAGTCCAATTAATTATTGTCTTATTCCTACTCCTTTTGTGTGACCCGTAGGTTCTTACTATGTTGACAATAACTCATTTATTGAGTCATAGACAGTAAGCGGTATCTAGCAATACATTACTGCCACTCAAGTAGTAAGAATGTCTGTGATTCGACATCCACCTAACATATGATCAACGTTTTGCATCATAATCCTTTTGTAATAATATCCAAATTGAACTGGAGGCATGGAATGTGTCATTCTCGTCAATGTTCAATTTATATTTCTTGATACTGAGTAGACTTAAAATAAATAATTAATATCACATATTAATTCAACTGAGCATGGCCATGCATTTCTAAGTCTCACTCAATCAAGCGGCCCAAGGATATTTCTCTTTTATACAAGAGTAACAAAATCCCATCTACATCACTCACTTCCCTCTGCATAATTTATGACACACCCAATCAATGCCCTACTTGTCATCCTAATTAAAGGTGACATAGGACAATATTAAAGTGAGTAATTCCTCATGTAGGGAACCGTAGTGACTTCAGGTCAAAGGTTCATGTGTATTTGTGATCATATGAGAATAACTTATGACACGTCTATCCATGCAATATTCTCATAGTGGGTCAGTCCAGTACATTGTTCACTAGCAATGTACTCATGTATTGACTTGATATCATATATCCATGATTCGTAATCATCAGTCACTATACATGCTAGTCTCGATGTATTATTACTATCCTTTTCCTAATAATACTTGACTAGGGGCATTTTAGGAATAGCGAAGCTATTCCAAGGATAATTATTATATTAAGTTATAAATTGCGCATAATAATAATAAAATTATAAAAATAAAATATAATAATTAAATTGCCTAAAATAAAAATATAATACATTATGTATAACTTCAATCATCTATATGATTGGTTCTAGGACACACACCAACAGTATTGAATGCAATTTGTAGTTTATTTTTTTCATTTTCTCCATTTAGTTTTCTTCAATGTTTGTTTAGCAATTATGTGGTATAAACCTTTAACCATTTTCAACCATATACTTTTATCCATCTGAGGTATTTTCCCTAATTCTTTTATACTTTATGAGCATTTTATATTTTGATTATGGTCTTTAGGGTTAAATACATGTTGTTTATTGTTGAGAAGCTTTCATTTTTATGCTTTAAAAATTATTCTTCAATCATTGGTTACATATTTTAGAAATATTATTTCACATGAAGAGTTAATATACCAAAATACATACCTTGTTTTGTGCTTATTTTTTTAAATGTCAATTTTTCTTAGATGTTACATTTTTAGAGTAACTTTCTACATTGGTATGGCTTTGTTGTGTAGATGCTATTTTTTGAAAATATCAATTTGTTATAGTAAAGTTTTGTTCTTGGATTAAACAAATGTGATAAAATGATATGCAATTATTCTTTATTATTTAAGTTACTGTCACATATGTGTGCTTTATTATTTATTAAATTTTACTTGGCATATAATTTAAATATTTGTGTTGATTTTGCTAAAACTCTTTAAATAGAAATGACATGGATTTAGCTGGTTTAGGTAAATGTTTTTGGAAGAGGAAAGGCACTAGCAACCTTACAATTATAAGGGAGACATGATCCTTAAGCATGCTAAAAAGGAGAAGCCAAGAGTATATTTTAATGTCAATAAAGTTGCATATAGGCTTGGTGCAACTAATTTCACCAACTACCTTGATTCCTTTATATGTATTGAGGTGCTCATTATTGTTAAGGATTAGCACTAAATGAAACAAGGCATTAATGATATCATATAGGATGTAATATTGGTAAAGAACTTTAATACTTATCTCTATTTTAGTTTTTACATATGCATAACAAGGAGTCTTGGATTATTACTTATGTTTATCATTCATTTGTTAGTTACCTTGTAGGCCAACTTGAATATTCATAAGGATTACAAAATGTATATCTTTCTACTAGTGGCTAAGAGGTCGATGAATAATAAGCATATTTTAAGAAGAGAAAATTAACCTTCCATGGCTATAACATAAGAGCTCAAAGATGATTAGCAAAGAATTGAGCATAGGATAGATGAATTAACCTCCTTAGTAAGACAATTGCCTATAAGACAATAGTAGCAATTCCAAGCTCCTCTTTTAGCAAAAATTTGTGGCATGTGCTTTTACTTAAGCCTATGCAGCAATAGTATTTCCTTACAAGAAAATGATGGCCAATACTAAGCCTATACAACAGTAGTATTTCTAGGAAAGCCTCAATACTAGTAGCAAAACTAGTACCAATAATAGTAACAATAACCCAAATATGATCTATATTTTAATTTTTACAACCTTGGTTAAAAGGACCATCCTAATATTAGATATAGTAGCTAACCAAACCAGCACTATACAAGACTAGACCTCCATTCCAATTGTAGCCTTCCAAGTGAATCTAATAACAAAATTTCTAAAACTAACAAGTAGCTTGCTCATCATCCTGTCAACCATTTTTTGAGGAATTAGTTAGGCAAATGGCTACTAACAATTTACTATTTCAATAAAGGATAGATGTTACGATAGAAGACCTATAAACACAAATTAGTCAACTAACCTCCACCATAAATGAACTTAAATCATAAAGCTTTAATAGATTGCCCTCCTAGATAATTCTTTACCCAAAAGGTAATATTTTTGCCATTATGTTAAAAAGTGGCAAGGAAGTTCATGGTCCTAACAATCCTCCACCAACAAGCCAAAAAAATGAGACAAAAAAACTAATAGATCCTGAAGATGCTGCAAAAAGCTCCTTTTTAAGAAATTAGAAATTAAACAAACTAGAAATAGTGCAGAAACCAGTAAATTTTGCAAGACCCCTTCCATTTCCAAATAGAATTACATAGTCTAAGAAAATAGAAGAATTTGACAGAAATAATGAGATCCTAGAGACTTTTAAGAAGGTAGAAGTTTACATTCCATTGCTACATGCCATCAAATAAATTCCCAAGTATGCTAAAATCTTTAAGGAGTTGTGCATATGTAAAAGAAAACTACATGGTAATGAAAAAGCAAGCTTAAGATAAAATGTATTAACCATCCTTCAACCAAACTTACCTCAAAAGTGCAAAGATTTAGGGATATTTCACATATCCTGCATGATAGGTAATAAAAATTTAAACATGCCTTAATTGACTTGGGAGCTTCGATAAATGTCATCCCAATGTTAATATTCTTCTCCTCGCAACTTGGCACTTTGAAGCAAATAGGAATTATCATCTAACTAGCTAATAGAAGTACTGTACATCCTGTAGGTATCATTGAAGATGTGCTGGTTCAAGTGAAGGAATTAATATTGCTAGTGGATTTTTACATTCTAGCAATAGAGGATGACTCTTCAAACAATCATGCATTTTTTATTCTAAGCGGACTATTCATTAAAATAGCAAAAATAAATAAATAAATGTAGATGTTGGCACTCTTTCTATGGAAGTTAGAGGTATAGTCATGACCTTCAACATTTTTGAAGCTATGAAATACCTTATTAAAGAACACTTTGGTTTCAAATAGATGTGCTTACTGAACTTGCCAAAAATACCCTTGATAATGTAATATCCCGAATTTTCAATTCTATTATTTGAATCTCTAATTCTAAGGCTGTAGAAACGAAGAGCATGATTGAGTTAGCTTAGTGGGTGAATCTTAAGTTGAAAGGAATTTTAAACAGACAGAGACCCTATGGACTAAATTGCAAAAGTGCAGAATCAGGTGTGGTTAAAGTGAAATAACTAAGAAATTGGGATCTAATATGAATAACCAAGAATTTAGGGTGTGATATGTGATTTTATTTAGTGTGGCCAATAGACACATGACAAGTGTTCTTGTTAGAAGAAGATGGACAAGTGTCCTTATTTGAAGAAATGGCAAGAATAGCCTTACTTTTGGTGGAAAAAGGACTAAATTACCCTTGGAATTGTCAAAATGGCAAGAATGCCCCTAGAAGCTTCATGAAAAGTCTTCTTTCTTCTCCATTTTTCTAAAAGCTGCAGCACCTCCATGAAAGCTCCAAAACGTGCAGGAGAAAGAGAGAAAGAGAGAGAAAGTTTCTTTTGAATTTTTCACCCAAAAATAGTGAGATTTAAGCTTAGTGGTAGAAGGGAAAGTTGCTCCTCTCATAAAGCTGTATCCATTGGTGTACTTAGATTGAGGAAAAGCTCAAGTTTGATCAAGTTTGGTGAGCTCTAAGTGAGGATTTTCAAGTTGTAGCAAGAGGTAAAATTGTTCTCCTCTAAAAGCTCTTTATTGTGCTCTTGTTAATTTTCTTGAAATTTTGATGTTGGAGTGGTCAAAGGTAGTTGATCATGGAGTTTAGGATGATTTGAATATGTTTAATGGTGTTTTAGATGTTGTTATGTTAAGCTATGGCTTTGGTTTGGTGTAAAAATAGCAAGAAACCATGATGTACACACTTGGGTTTTAAAGGTATAATGGTGCATGTGTAGAGTTGGCATGATATGTTTGGAACTTGGCTAAAATGATGAAGTTAGAATAATTTCTATGAAGCTTAAAGCCTATGAAAGATGGAACTTTGAGTTGTGAAGGTGTTTGTGTGCATTTTTCCTTTTGAGAAGCTAAAACCATAATATGGAAAAGAAGGAAGGAAGGAGTTTTAGTGTTTAAAGTGTTTTCAGAGGATCAGCAAGGTACACGGGGTAAAACACGGCCCGTGTTGTACCCCGTGTTCCTCGTCGAAGCTGATCAGTGTGCTACACGGGGTGCAACACTCCCCGTGTTTATCTTAGGACTGAAGGGCAGTAAGGTACACGAGGTAGGACACGGCCCGTGTTCACCCCCGTGTTCTTTGTCGAGTAACCCAGTGAAGCCTCGAAGTGAACCAGTAAGGAACACGACCCTGAACACGGGGTATGGGACCCCCGTGTACTTTGTTAAGTGAACATTTTGGCTTGATTTCTTCAGGATTTGCATGGCTTTACCCCTGGATCCTTTTCTAATGTTCATATGTGTCATTTCAAGGCTTGAAAACAAGGTATAGAGCATCTAAGTATGCATTTATTTAAGTAGAGGAAGTAAAGAATACATGAGGAATAGGGAAAGTGATGATGTTCTAATAAGAAACTATGATGTGTATTTGTATAGACTGAGGAGTGCTAACTTGGAAAGGCAAGAG
The DNA here is from genome assembly GCA_020226215.1 of Sindora glabra. NCBI lineage: Eukaryota > Viridiplantae > Streptophyta > Magnoliopsida > Fabales > Fabaceae > Sindora > Sindora glabra. The sequence continues at coordinate 79,299,270 of CM035227.1, forward strand.
GAAGTGTGAAGAAGTTTTTAAGTGAGAGCAAAAGGAACATCTCATTGGAAGCTTGTAAAAGGTAGCTAGCTTTATCCTTAAGCTCTGTTTTCTATTTACATGACTTTCGGTATATTTTGCCATTATATGGAATGTGTATGAAATAGCTGTGTGGTGCACACCCCGGGAAGATAGTGTGATACTGTGTGAGTAAGGCCTATGGCCCGAGTTATCCCCGGGATGGTAATAAAATTACTGTGTGCGGTACCTATGGCCAAACACCTCGGGAAGACAGTGTGATACTGTGTGAGTAAGGCCTATGGCCCGAGTTATCCCCGGGAAGACAGCGTGATGCTGTATATAGGCCTAGGTACGATTATCTGTGATGGCCATCTAGATATTGATTGAGATAAGTCCTTGAAGGGGCTTGATGATTGCTATGTGTGATGCACATTTCCTACAATGGTATGGAATGAGATGATAAATGATTGATTGATTTCGAAATGTACGTTTTATTTGCTTAAGGATCTGGAATGGCTCAATATATTTTTACAGTGATGGCTAGCTACTGGGAAACTCTGTTTCTTATGTTTTCTGTTTTGTGACTAACCATTCCAAGTGATGCTTCCAAAGGCTCTCATGACAAAGGACAATAATGTTTTGAGATTGTAAATGTGATGAAAAAAAAATATGTCTATATAGTCGGTGATATTGTACATAATGGATGTACGAATTGTAAATTGAACTCTTTTTGTATAGTTATATGACTTTTGCTCATGTGTATAAAGTACAGAAATTTGAGATATTCCGTATTAGCTTGAGGTAGATGGCGAATGAGTACGTATAATCATCTAGTAAATAAGGAATAAGGCGTTGATAAGTAAGGGAGTTACATTAACATGCTTGCTAGTCTTCCCTATATTTTTGAGTTTATGGATTATTTTGATGGTTATTAGTACACTTGCTATAAGAATGATAGCTAGTGTGTCATATACACTAAAACTTTTGTATTTATAAGTAAAGAAACCAATGCTATTCTAAAAGATGTAGAATTTACCTTCTAATAAGAAATTTAACTTGTTTAAATGGTATCCACCATCAAATTAGTACCTTCTATCATCCAACCACTAACATTAGAGTTTAGACCTCTTTCACAACATTTAAAATATGCATTTTTAGAAGAGAATGAGAAACTAACAGTCATTGTAGTAAAGAATCTACAACCTGAATAAGAGGAGAAATTGTTGCAGATTTTAAGAGTCTATGAGCAAGCAATTAGATGAATATTTACAAATATTCCTAGTATTAGCCTTTTTATCTATATACATTGAATTTTGTTGAAAGAAAGAGCTAAACCAATGAGATAATCCTAAATAAGATTGAACTCTTTAATTTTAAACATGATAAAAAAGGGAATTACTAAGCTTTTCGAGGCTAGCATTATATATCCAATTTTTGACAACAAATGGGTAAGTCAATCTAAGTTATCCTTAATAAAAATGGCTTAATAGTAGTGAAATATTAGAATAGTAATTTAATTCCTACTAGAATTTAAAACAGCTAGAGGGTTTGCATTAACTATAAGAAGTTAAACTAAGCAACCAAAAAGGATCATTTCTTATTGCCATTCATTGATCAAATGTTAGAGAAATTGGCTGAGAAATCCTATTATTGCTTCCTAGATGGCTATACTAGTTACTTTTAGATTCATATTACTCTAGAAGATCAAAAGAAGATAACATTTACCTATTCTTTTTGGCACTTTTACTTATAGGAGGATGCCTTTTAGCTTATACAATGCACCCGGTACATTCCAAGGGTGTATGATAAATATCTTTTTTATTTTTTAGAAGAATGCATTGAAGTTTTCATGGTTAATTTTTTTATTTATGGTTCCTCTTTTGATACATGCTTGGATAATCTTTCTAAGGTATTAAACAAATATATTGAAACTAACCTTGTGCTTAATTTTGAAAAATATCATTTCATGGTAGAGCATATGATAATTTTAGGATACATAGTGAGTAATAAAGGTATTAAAGTAAATCCTACTAAGATTGATATGATTATTATTTTACCTTATCCTACTTGTGTGCAAGAAGTACATTCTTTTCTTGGCATGCAAGTTTCTGTAGGAGATTCATTAAAGATTTTGACAAGATTACCTTTTTATTATCCAAGCTACTAAAAAAAATGTAGAATTCAACTTTCATTAACATTGCAAGAAAGCTTTTGACAAATTGAAGCAAGCTTTCACCATTACTCCCATCATTCAAGCACCATCTTAAGATTTACCTCTTAAGTTAATGTGTGATGCTTCTAACTATGCAATCGGTGCTCTTCTTGCACAAATAGTGGGAAAACAACCTCATATGATTTACTATGCTTTAAAAACTTTGAATGATGCTCAAACCAATAACATCACAATAGAAAAAGAACTTTTATTATTGTTTTTGCTTTAGGTAAGTTTAGATCATATTTACTTAGTTCTAAAGTAATTGTGTTTTCTAATTATGCAACTTTGAAGTTCCTTTTGAAGAAACTTGAGGCAAAACCCTACTTGATTATATGGATATTGCTCTTGCAAGAGTTTGATATTAAGATTAGAGATAGAAGTGGTGCTGAAAACTTAGTTGTAGATTATTTACTTAAGATTCCAAGAGATGTAGACACTTTTTCTATCCATGACACCTTTTAGATGAGTAACTTTTTAACTACTAGGCAAGAATCCTTGATTTGCTGATTTAGTGAACTACTTGGTTGCTAATAAGTTACCTTCATATACTAAGAAATCTCAAATTGATAAGTTGAAGAGTAAGGCTAAGTATTATATGTGGGTGATCCTTATTCATGGAGATTTTATATTGATTAAATAATTAGGAAATGTGTACATGATTCTGAGTTTCATTCCATATTTGCATTTTGTCATGATCATACTTGTGAAGGTCATTTTGGACTTAAGAGAATAGCAAATAAAGTGTTTGATTATGCTTTTTTTTAGCTTACTTTGTTCCATGCTGCTTACACATTTTGTAAAAATTATGAAAAATGTCAAAAAAATAAGGAATTTAATTTGTAAACATGAGATGCCTTAATTTCTAATGCTCTTTTATGACATCTTTGATGTATTAGCCATTGATTATATGGATCCTTTTCCCTCATCATTTGGCTTTATTTACATTCTTCTTACTATTGATTATGTTTCTAAGTGGGTGGAAGCTAATGCCATTGAAATTGATGATTCCAAAGTTGTTATAAATTTTGTCATGTTTCATATTTTTAGTAAGTTTGGCATTCTATGTGCTTTAATTAGTGATCAAGGAACTCATTTTTGCAATCAAGCACTTAAGGCTTTGTTGAAAAAATATGGGGTTTACCATAGAGTTTCCATACCATATCATCCTTAAACAAATGGGCAAGTAAAAATTTTTAATAGAGAAATTAAGTCAATTTTAGAGAAAACTGTAAATCCTAATAAAAAGATTAGAGCTTTAAATTAGATGATGCACTTTGGGCATACAGGGCCACATACAAAACTCCTATTAGGATGTCCTCATATTGAATTATTTACAAGAAAGCATGTTATCTTTCAGTGGAGTTGGAGCATAGAGTATTTTGAGCTATAAAAAAATGCAACATGGAATTAAAAGTATATAAAGAGGAAAGAAAATTACAATTGCAAGAATTAGAATAACTTAAACTTGAAGCTTATGAGAATTTTGGGCTTTACAAAGAGAAAACAAAAACCTTCCATGATAAGCTCATTTTTAGAAAAACTTTTGAGATTGGCAAAAAAATTTTATTATTTGACTCAAGGCTTAAGTTGATGATAGGTAAACTATATTCTTATTGGAATAGACCTTTTCTTGTTACTAATATTTTTCCTTAGGGTGTAATTGAAATTCAGAACTTGAAGAACAATAAAGTGTTCAAGATCAATGTGCATAGACTTAAACCATTCCATGAAGGCTTTCAAAAGCAAGTGGTGGAAGCAATGGATTTGGAGGCCCTAATTTATTCTTGATGAAGGAGCTTTATGACTAACTAAAGACATTAAAGAAAGATGTTTCTTGGGAGGTAACCTAAACCATTTTAGAGATTTACTTTCTCTTACCCTTCTCTTTATTTCTTTTATCCTTTATTTTTCTTGATCTATCTTGATAATATTGATATGCTTTACATTGAGGACAATGTGAAATTTAAGTGTGGGGGAAAGAGTTTAGGATTTATCTTATGCTTCATTTGATGCTTTTAAAAAAAAAGAAAGAAAGAAAAATTAAAAAAAGTGTTTTTTTAATTATGTTTTTCACTTATTTTTGAGTCCTTTTTTAATCATTTTAATTACTTTTTATTGATAAAGATTTTGCATTCTTACAAGTAAGATTCAACTGAGGTTAGATAGGATTCATAACATGATTGAATGAATATTTTGCTTCTTGAAATTTATTGATGTAGTGATGGATTTTGATTTGGTAGATTCAACTTGGTAGCATAACTTACCTTGTAATATTTTAAGCCTTATGTTGAAAATTCATGCTATTCTCTTTCTTTCTTATATGATATTCTTCCACGATTTTTTTTTCTGTAAAACTTGCTTTGATTCTTTTAGAGAATACATTTTGCATATACATGCATAAAAATGATAAAGACGTTCTTTCTTTGTTTAAGTTGGAGCCATATAACTAACCTTGAGTTTTTATCATTATTAGTCCCCTTGAACTTTTATTATCTTTTCTTTATTGAATAACCCATGAGCATATTTTTTTCAATGAAAAATAAATGTCTTTACATAATTTTAAGGATTAATAAAGCATTTGAATTTTTTTGAGATGCACTTTTGAATAAGTGTAGGGGTGTGTAAGTTTATGTGTTATGAAAAGTCATCAAAGGTTAGTTGAAAGAAAAGGAGAAAAAATTAAAAATTAAAAAAAACTAAAAAAATAAAAAAAGAGAAAGAAAAATGAAAAAAAGAGAATAAGGAAAAAAGGAATTTGAATTTATTTTTCTTTTCATTTCCCTAGCCATATTATAACCATGAATAAATTCCTTTTGATTTGTATTGTGCATGTGATTTGAGTACTAAAAATTAGATTATTAGCAAGCTTATGGTAGGGCAATTTCAAGGAATGAGCTTAAGTGAAACACTTACTTTAAAACACTTAAGAGTAGGAGAGGGTGAATCTTGTGAGAATTTACCATGTTAATATACTCTTTTTGAATGAAGTTATTATATTGGTTAGTTTCAAGTTTGTTAAGATTTTTCTTCATGATATATTATGTTTCTTGCTAGCTTTTATTTGTCTCTTGCTCGTGAATTTGTGATTTTGAAAATTTTGGAAAGTAATATCTTTTATTTCTTAGTTTTTAAATAAATTATTCCTTGCCAGAAAATGTGCAAGAGATAAGTGTGGAGGAATTTGATGAGAAAAATATTTACTATATTATTTCCTCTTATTGAATGTCTCTTAATGGATTACACATATTTAATTTCATTAAATTGGTCTTGTTTTATAATTTAGGATTGGTTTTATAATGTTTTGAATTTATTCAGTTAATGCTAGATTTTGATACTATTTTTATTTTTCAGTTATATCCTAAGCTTTGGATATCAGATCAAGAAGATCTTTATACCATTGGAAAGCTTAAAGAAAGATCTACAGCTTTGGTCTTTTGGTCAAAGCTCAGTTCAAACTTATCCAAGCCCTTATTTAATCGAGAAGTTAAAGCCCTATCTCTATCCTAATTGAGCCATATTTAGAGTCACAGATGTCCAATCAATGTGAAACTAGTGCCCAAATCTCTATTAGACCTAGCTCTACAATTTTGTATTTATGGATTACCCAAATTACATTATTTTAGTGGTTTTAAACTGCTTGGAATTCAATCCTATAGGAATTCATTGTTGTAACTATTAGAGTTAATTGCATTGTAAAAAGTTGGTTTAGGCTTCTAAAAATAAGGAAGGCCCTATTCTTGTAATCCTAAGAGATATACAATTCAGGTCTAATTGAGTTTTAGGTTTATTAGATCAGATAAAAGGAGAAAACTTATTAGACACTAAAGATTTTTTTTACACATTCAACAACATAACTTTTATCTTCTTCTTCTTCTTTTAACTCTTATGTTCTAGCATGGAAGGCTAATTTTCAAAGTTGATTCAAGGAGTTTGAGGCTCTCTTCTACTAGATTATGAGATTATGATTTATAACGTTGACTTTTTTAATTAATTTTCCTCGTTTCCTAATTACTTGTGTAGATTTCTTGAAATTACTTATGTTAGATGTTGATTCGATATCATTGGTGTTCATCCTTGTGATTTTTGATATTTTGCTATTTTGATGTTGAATTGTGATTGGTAAATTATAATTTTACACATAGGGGTAAAGGATTGAGGGATTAATTTAGAGATTTCTAATTTAATTTCTTAAATTAATTGAATTCTATCTTTAAGTTAATTTTGATCTAACTTAGAAATTATAGTGATTGCTTAATTCGACTAATCTTAATTAGTCAAATCTTAGATGATAGTTTAACATAGAATTCAAAAATTATTGTAAGGGTTCCTAGTAATTCAAGGTTGAAAAACTAATTAAAAAATTCAAATATCTAATGATTTATAATTAATCTAAACTAGAGCATCTCAATTTCTTGAATTAGTTGCTTTATTATATTGATTTTCTTCTTTGTTGTTTTATTCCTATGTTTTATTTTTTTTAGTTTAATTGCTTTGATTTTGAATTAAACCCCCCCAATTCTTGATTATGTGTTCTGTATTCATACAATACAACATGTTATATTCTATATTTTATTAGCATTCTACATTGATACTAGTTTACTTCTATTTTATATCTATTTTCACTTTATTCTTGCATTATTTCACATTTGTTATTGTATTTTGTTTCTACATTTTGTTAGTAAATTGTAATAAAGAATAATATCAAGGATCACTAGAGATACGACCTGGTTTATGCCATTATACTACATTATTTTAGTAAACTAATTTTTAATCTAATTTTGATTCATTGTAACATGCTAATAAAAAGTTTTACTAGGGAGGTTAATTCATTTATCCTATGCTCCATTCTTTACTAATCTACATAGGAAAAAAAGCTCATTTCATGGACACTTCTGGTTATAAGGGGCATTTTGATGCTAAATTGTTAGGAGTTAGCTATCATATTTGCTATCATGTCCCTAGTTGCCACAAATGTTTTGTCTACTAATGCTCCACCACTTGTTGCATCTATTATACTCTTATCCATTGGAAGAAAACTATCATAGAAGTATTGAATTAAGAACTACTCACTAATTTAGTAATGTGGACAGCTTGTACAAAGCTTCTTAAACATCTCCCAATACTTATAGAGTGTCTTACCATTCAACTAGCTAATGCTTTCTTTTCTTATTACAACAACTCTAGAAGCAGGCAAGAATTTTTCAAGGAAAAATTACTTCATGTCATTCTAACATGTTACTAATCTAGGTTGCAAATAATAAAGCTAGTCTTTCGCAACAATAGCAAGGGAGAAAGGAAAGGCCTTTAGCTTATGTGATCTTTTGAGATGCCTTGAGGCTTTATTATAAAACAAACCATATGAACCTCCTTAAGATACTTGAAAGGGTCCTCACCTACAAGATGATAGAACCTTGCCAGCAAGTGTAGTAAACTAGATTTCAATCTAAAATCAGCATCTAATTCAGGATATTAGATGCCTAATGGTTGGTAAGTAACATCAGTAGTAACCAATTCCTTCAAAGTCCTATTGTTATTTGCCATGGTTTCTAAGTTATATAAAGGGTCAAAATAGAGGTTAGGAATATTGGAACTACTTTATTTTTATTCCTACAAAGAGAATGAAATGTCCTATCTATTTCAAAATCAAACTCTAGCAATTCACCAACACTACTCTTGGTTATACATTGCACTATACTATACTACACTACAGTACACTATACTATAGGAACACCAAAACACCAAAATGATAATGCACCATGAAAAATCATTCTAAACACACCTAATTAACTTATCTAGACATTTTTGAAAATTATAGGACCACCATGAAATGAAAGTTATAACTATGCGGAATAAAAAATGCAATAAAAATCTTTAAAAAATAAAAAATGGTTAAAATTATAGAATTTGGCCAAAAAATGGGGGCATCTTATAAGTTAAAAGCTTATGACTTTTGATAAGAAAAATTAAAACTAGCTTTTATAAAAATTTTAACTTAATTGGAGCTAGTGAGACCCAATATGGTTGTAAAGGGGGTTAAAGTGCAAAACTATGTAAAATTAATTTTCTTAAGCTAAAAACCTTTATTTCAATGTGGAGTGAAGTCAAATATAATGAAATATGATGAATTGCAATGAAGAAACATGCAAAAATGAAAAAAATGCAAAAGAATGTAGGTATATGCAAAAAATACTATAGCTACCATAAAATGGAAGTAATACATTAATAAATGCAATTAATGACAAGATTTCTTAAAAAATTGTGTATTACATAGCTAGCGATATGTAGAAAAAGAAGAATTCAGGAGGATCCCCTGTAGTGGTACCAAAATTTTGATTAGCATGTCGTAATGCACTAAAATTAAATTAAAAACTAGTTTGTTAAATAATGTAGTATAGTAGCACAAACCAAGCCGTACCCATAATCATTTCTTCATGTTATCCTTTACTATAATTTACTAATAGAATGTAGAAACAAAATGTAATAAGAAATGCAAAATAATGTAGAAACAAAATGAAAATAGATGCAAAATAAAAGTAAACTAGTATGCGATGCAAAATGTTAATAAAATGCAAAATTTAGTATGTGGTATTGTATGAAAGTAGAAAATTGAATCAAGAATTGGGGGGTTTAATTTGAATTCAAAGCAATTAAGGTAAACTAAACAAAACATAGGAATAAAAAGGCAAAGAAGAAAATCAATATAATAGAGCAATCAATTCAAGGAACTGAGATGCTATAGTTTGGATTAATCATGGATCATTAGATATTTGACTTTTCTAATTAATTCTTTAACCTTGAATTACCTGAAACCCCTACAATAATTCTTAAACCCTATGCTAAAATATCATTTAGAATTTGATTAATTGAGATTAATCAAATTAAGTAGTTGCTATAATTCCTAAGCTAAATCAAAATTGACTTAGAGATAAAATTCAGTTGATTTGAGAAATTAAATTAGAAACTTCCAAAGTAATCCCTTAACTTTTAGCCCCTGTGTGTAAAATCATGATTTACCAATCATAATTCAACATCAAAACAACAAAGTATCAAAAATCATAAGGATGAATACCAATTTTACCAAATTAACATCTAACACAAATAATTTCAAGAAATCAACACAAGTAATTAGGGAAAAAGGAAAATTAATTAAAGAAAGTTAATATTTCTAATCATAATCTCATAATTCAATAGAGAGAACCTCAAAATTCTTAAATTAACTCTGAATTTTAGCCTTTCATAGCTAGAGAACACAAGCTAGAACAAAAGAAAGAAAAGTTATTTGCTGAATATATCTAAAGTCTCTTAGGATTATAAGAATAGAGCCTTCCTAATTTTTAGAAGCCAATACCTATTTTTTACAAGATAATTAACTCTAGCAGTTACAATAATAAATTCCTATAATTCTAACTTACAACTAGTATAAGACCTCTAAAACAATGTAATTTGATTAATCTATAAATAAAAAAAACTATCTTATGAAGAATTAAGCACTAGCTTCACATCGATTGGACTTCTAACTCAGTTAAGACAAAGAGAAGGCTTTAGCTTCTCATCTAAATAAGGGCTTAAAAGAGTTTGAAATGGGCCTTCACCAAAACACCAAGTTATAGGTCTTTCTTCAAGCTTTCCAATGATATAAAGATTACTCCAATCTAACATCTAGAACCCAACATATAACTAAAAAATAGAAATAATGTTAAAATTTAGCATTCATCAAATAAATTTGGAATATTGTAAAACTAACCCTAAATTATAAAACAAAGCCAATTTTATGAAATTAAGCATGTGTAACTCATTAAAAGATAAAAATAGGAGGAAATAATATAGTAAATATTCTTCTTATCAATGGATTATAAGCATATTTTAAGCAAGTAGTATGTTGCCCAGTAAAGATGAAAGCAAGACCTTGCCTTGAAAAATATTACTAGATCAACCAATAGATATGGAACATATTTATAGATATATGCTAGTTGGTAAAGTTCTAGGTAATTTAAGACATCTTAATATTGTTGTCTTTTTCTACTATTGATAGTGAATAATATCCTTTTATCACTTGTTTTGCTTTTTTTTTTCCAATCAAGCATAAGTGCACAAAATAAAGTGAAGCAAGCCAAAAATGTGTACAAACATAGGCTATCTAAGGGATGACATAGGAAGCCTAAGGAGGTTATCATCAAGGAAATGACTTAAGCTATTAAGGAGGCTACTGCTCAATCTAGGGACCAAGCATTTACTAACAACATAAGTTATAGGTGAAAGCTAAAGTCAACAATAAGCTAAATTTACAACAAAAGAGAATTGGCAAGTTATCTAAGGGATAACAATTAATGTTGTTCTCTTTTTATCAAATGTGAACCTTGTTATTCATGTATCAATATATAATTAACCATATTTGATTGCATTATGCCAAGATAAGCTCATGTAGCTTACCACCTAGGGAGAGTTTCAGTTAGAACGAAGGATAAACATATTGACTATTATTTTAGGAACTTAGGCTTATCTTAGGTATATGAGGGGAATTTGATAATAACTAACATTAAGAAATACTTTAGGGGAGCTTTAAAATGTCATCATGATGAATATTTGAGAGAAAAAGGATAAAGCTAAAGGAAGAATTAAAGGATTTAGTTCTATAACAAGTGTTGGCCTTCCTTTAGTAGGAAGGTAGGTTACCAGCCATCCCAAGGGATGAGGAAAAGGTATGGATGGCAACCCTTACACTATAATAGGGTAATTATTGCCCTATTAATCCTAATCTCTTCACATAATTATTATAAGTAAATTTTTGTCACTTTACAACTTGTTACTAATTACTCTTTAATCATGTTGTAGGATTACATTAATGCTAATCAACTAATTTATTTGTCATTGAAAATTAGACATAAATGTGTACTTCTAAAAGCAAGAACTTATATTAAGTAGGTTATGAAAGGCATGGTTTTCCCAACTACGCACTCCGCACTCCGCACCCTGCACCATTGCACTACTAAAGGATCAATGTAAATCTATAGTAGACATTGTCGAGAATGCCATGGCTGTGGTGCCATTGCTAACAAAGGAGGTGACCGCGATGGCCCCAATAGTTAGCACTGACCTAGCTTGGCCAAAGGCCTTGCTTTCATTCCCCACAAAAGTTTAGTTTTCTATCACTTCAAATTCATTATTTATAGTCATATAAAATATTACATAATATGTCTGATTCTTATATATATATATATATATTTGCAATCCATTAAGTACCTTTATGAGAAGAAAAGGGCAATGGGTGGTGAAGGAAGACAAGGATAAGGGTTGTAAGTCCAAAGAATCAAAGACTTTAAAAGTTCATCCTTAGTATAAAATAAATGTAGGAATATCTTAAGAAGAGCTTCAATCCATTGCATAGAAAGGGTCAAATATTAATCTCATTCCATTATTAATGAGCTTAAATATCATGGGACAAGAGGATTTTACTCTCTTATCTAATGATTTCATCTTACATCTTCAGAATGGGAAGGAATTAGATGTTTCCATTATGATGACTTGGATTAGATATGTTCATATTTACCTTTCAAATCTTCCCTAATTTTGTGCATATATTAGATAGTATGAATTCTAACACTCATGCATTTTGAAAATTATAAATATATGTATCATATCATCATAAGAGGAAATAGGTTCCCGTTTCAGTTTCCTAGATCCTAACATGGCTTAGGAAGTGGGGACAATGTCAAAGTTTTAGTATAAGTACATAAACATATTGGAAAATTTGAAATTGCATTAAATATAAATGCTACAAAAATTTAAAATTTTAATTAATTTGAACTTCCCTTCACAAGGACCACTTATGAAATTAGTTTGATTTGTGAATATATAATCAAGAAAATGATTTTAGCTCTTTCCCAGTTCTATGTGTTCTGGAGTTTCAATTAAAAGACTTAAGTGTGCCTTATCTTTATACTAGCAATAATAAGTGGCAATTAAAAATAGAAAGGGAAAAGAAAGGGTAACTTTTGTGATTAGCTTAACATATGAGCACACATGTATTAATAGCTAATAGCTACAACTCATAGTCTTTATTCATTGAGTTTTCTATAATTCTTGTAGATAATTTTTTATAGTCATCTCATAACTTGCCTATCAAGTAAGTTCCTATTAGAATCCTAATAGGATTTTTAGGAATCCTAATTAATATAAATATCAACTGAAAAATTCCTAATAAATAAATAATTTATATATTTATAGAATATTTTCTATGAAATAAATTAATAAATAAACTATTTAGTTATATTTATTTCTCTTCTCCAATCAACTATCTTATAGTTGAATTATCAATTATCTCATAATTAAACTATTCTTTCTAAATAAATAAATATGAATACATTTGATTTTATGTATGTGACCCTTTAGGTTCATTATCAAACTAGTAGTGGGCTATAATTAAATTAAATACTTTTAATTTAATAATTAGAATTAATCTCATTAATTTTAAATTCTAAAATTATGATTAACATCAAGTAGTATGTCATGAACTAGTTAATGTGAATTCTAAAAATGAATCTTTTTAGTTGTAATTACCATGCAATACAATTTTTTATTATATAATGTCTCAATTGAACTTAGGCCATGATGTATTGGTCAAAACCTTATTCATTCAACTATCATGTATCCAATCTAGAATTCATGATGTATAATGTGAAACTTAGAGAACTCTTTTTCTAATTTCACATTACACTCTTTTTTTAATTTCACCTTACCTTGGTCAAGGATTTCCAAGTTATGATTTATAAGATAACATATGACATTCTCTTCTTTTTGTGAGAAGTGATAAATTCCTTATTGAAATTCATAAATCTTTATATATGGTAAAGTTGTACCTAATAGATGTTATTTGGATTACTCTTAGGAATCAAAATAATATTAAAGTATAATATATCATATATACTATTACCATGATGTCTTAAGTCAAATGATCAACTTTGCACCATTGTAACAAAAGAATTCCAATTTGACTTATCCAATAGGAATTCTAGAATGGCTCAACTTAGTAAACTCATTTATCTGATAAGCACTTACATATATGCACTAGTGTCAGCATACAAATGTTCATGAACAAAGATATCCTCCCACTTGAGAATGTATCATATGTACTAATCTATTTGAGTCATTAGTGTCCATTCTTAATAACTCTATCATTAAAAGAACTTTAAAATCTAGGCTTGTAATGAGTACATTTCATGATCATCATCTCCATACGTGTTCCATAAGTCATTTTGATCTTTAGACTTTATCAAATATAAATAATAATTAAATAATAAATAAAGAAAGATAAAAATACATTTTTATTAATAATTGATAAAAAAAATCTTACAAGAAATATTCTACTACACATATGTAATTGGCCTATAAGGTATAACTCTAACAATCTCCCTCTTACGTTATGGCCAATTGCCTCTGTATTTCTTGCCTATCTTCTCAATATATCATTTTTAAATTTATTATAATGGATTAATAAATGGATTTGCTATATTCTTTAAGATTAAGTGATAAATCTATATCATATGTTTGGATATTTGATGAGACCTTGACCTTTGCTTGCATAATGGAATCATTCTTATCACAGTACACAGTTACTAGATTAATAATGCTTAAAAGCACACTTGATTATGAGGTAAAGTTCCTTATCTAAACATCTTCCTTTGTTGCATCTGATATAGCAATATACTCAATCTCAGTAGTTGATTTAACAATTGTTTCCTATTTGGAACTTTTTTAATAGATTGTTCCACCATTAAGCATAAACATAAAACCAAATGTTAACTTTGAGTCATCTATATCAAATTGAAAACTAGAATCTATAATTCTAATTTTAATATTCATCTTGCATATGCCATGAAGAAATTTTTAGTCCTTCTGAAGTATTTAAAAATCCCTTTCACAACTTTGTAGTGTTCCTTACTTGGATTAAACTAATATTTACTCTTGACACTCATAGCAAGTTATATGAAGCTTTATACATAGTATAGGATACATTATGCTTCAACACCTTTTCCATGTACATTATTTAGGTCATGTCAATCAATCTATTTTATCTATCTCCATAGATTTTTATCCATCATATATAGGATGCTTCACCTAAATTTTTTATGTAGAAATTAAAGGATAATCATGCTTTTATTACTTACACCATGCCTACATCATTCCTAATAAGTATTATTTTATCAATATAAAGCACTTGAAAAATGACTACGCTTCCATTAACCCTCTTGAAAACACAAGATTCATTTGGATTTTTAATGAAATCAAAGTCTTTGATTGTATCATTAAAAGGAATTTCCAACTTTAAGAAGCCTGTTTCAATCCATAAATGGATCTTTGCAATTAGCAAACTTTTTGTTCACCACCATTTTCCTTAATAGATGCCACATATCACCTGTGTAGTTAGGTGTCTTTCTAAACTACATCTTATATGGTGTTTTAGGCATTAATTTAAAATTAATCCAATTTAGAAGACAAGTGGGACTTTCTAGGGTATAGCTTCAAAAAAATGTTAGAAGATTAGTGAAACTTATCATAGACCAATCAAATCTAATAAAGTTGATTTCTTCTCTTAAAAATCTATTAAGTGGTAGGGTTCTTAAAGGAGTCCATTGTGAGAGAAACTCATTCTCTTTTAGATGATCAAGGTATTTGGCACTTACTTATTAACCTCTTTGATTAAATTGAAGAACTTTTATACTTTTGCTTGTTTATTTCTCTACTTTATATCAAAATTCTTTGAACTTTTCAAAGGCTTTAGATTTATTCTTCATAAGAAACACATACCTATATCTACAAATATCATCAATAAAGGTTATGAAATAAGAGAAGCTTCCCTAGACCCTAACATTTAGTGACCTATTTACACTTTTATAAATCAAATCCAATGCATTAGAGGTTTGTTGCACTTGTCCAACAAATGGTGACTTGGTCATTTTTCCTCATAGCCATGGTCCACAAGTTGGTAATGATTTTAAATTTGAAAGATTTAGTGAACCATTATTAACCAACTTAGTAACCATGTTTTTGGATATATGTCTAAGTATATAATGTAATATCAATACGTAATTTTGATCATCATATTTCTTTTTGTTACTCTATTGAAGATATAACATGGATTCAATAGATTTAATATTATAAAGATTATTTCATAAAGTTCTAGTACAATATTAAACACCATCATTTTATTTTTATAGAACTTTTTCCATCATTTATTTTAAAAATAAAACCTTCTTTGTCCAAAATAAAAATAGAAATAATATTTTTTATTATATCTCGAACATATAAACAATCCTTTAAAATTAAAGTGTAGTCAAAATCCAACACTAAAGAAATAATTCTTATGGCAAATGCAATAATTTTTACTCCATTTCCTAGATATGGCAATAACTTTCCTTTAGTTAACTACCAACTTTGTCATCATTTACAAAGAATCACATTTGGTATCTAATATCTAAGAAGTATCACTAAGCAAAAGGTTAACTTCAACAAAAATAAACTTGAAGTAGAACTCTTTTCCTTTAACTTTGTAAGGTTACTTTGCAACTCTTTTTCTATTGATTAGATTTCTAAACAATGGAAGCAAGCCTTTTTTTTTATTTATGATCTTTGCAACACTTGCAAAGGATGACCGAATATTAAAGAAAGTAGGTTCTTTATCATTTTGACAGAACTAGAATAAAATAAAAGAGAATAAACAGATATACAATCAAATATATTTGTTTATAAATAATATTTTAATAAGATCTTATCACTTCTAGGATAAGGTCCAAAAAGTTACGTTGGAAAGTAATCTAATGAATTTGAAGTCCAATTTAAATTACCATAAGCCCAAATATTATTGGTAATCCCATAATAATTTCAAAATAAAGATAACTCTTATAAATTACATTTCATGTAGCCTTCAAATTATTTAGCCTCAAACTTGATAAAAACTCAAATATTATTAGTACCCTTATATAAATCCATGTTAAGTTAGACCCATTATTTCCTCATAAGTATGCCCAATATTGATGCTCCTAGATACTATTAATCATAGCACCAATATCAAACACCCCATGAACATCACTTATGTATAAAATAATTAATATAGTTTCTATATTTTACATATCCTAAATAGTATTGATGATATATGCAAAACATAATAAAATCTTGTATTAATTACCAATGATGGAATACTACGATTAATCATACTTTTTAATTTATTTCACTTATAACTTAATATTTCATGTCTTTGAAATATTTTCAAACAAATATTTTAAATTAATCAAGGCCTCATTATTATTTAATTCAAATTATCTTATAATTTTGAATTAACATACATTTCATGCACTCATAATAAATATAATTATTATGGATGATTATAAACCTTTCATACAAGCTATAAAATCAAAATACTACTTCTAGAGGATATTAGATTTACATATGGATCTCATGTATACATTGGCTTTTATCCCTCCACTCCTTTTTTTTTTTTAATAAGGAAAATTTTGTTTATCTCATCATATTCTATTTACATCTCATGAATAAGAAACATTGGTTAACAGTTAAGGGGAGGTATATATTAGGAGAGAAAAATATAATTATAAAATAATTAGAGAATGCAAGATTTGCATGTTTTATTTTAAAAATATAATTCATGGAATAGCTTATAATCATCCATCATGTAATTTTATCACATAATATAAAATATAATCATCAAACGAATATAAAATTAAAGCATATATATTTATAAAATAAATATAATAGTATGATATAAAATATATATTTAACAAATAAATATATAAAATATGGATAAAATATATTTATTAAATAAATTTATAAAGTAATCTTAATCTCATAAGGTTAACACATCCTACAATATAAAATATATATTTTGCCTCTTCATGGAATAAATTTTCTCACAACCAAATTACAAAAATTTTGGTATACAATTCTATCGTTAATTAACAAAATTTTCAATTATATATATATCACATATATAGATAATCCAAAAAATTAAAAATTATCTATTTTTTCAATTTTATATATATATCTTATATATAAATATTAAATTTAATATGTTAAGCTAGTTGTACAAATTATATGCATTATATGTATAAATAATCTAGAAAAATAATTGCTATTTGTTTTTTCAATTATATATATCACATATATTAATCAATCATATAAATCATATATATCACATGTATAAATAATTTAAAGATGAGGTGATTATTATTGTAAATTATGTCAAAATAATTTCTTCACATTAATTTAACATTGCAATTAATAAACGTCAAATGAATATAAAATCATAATTAATTTTGTTCCACTTATCTTTAGTTAACATAAAAAGGTGGTTTCACATACAACACAAAACACATTATCATTATCTCATCTAGGACGAAATTATAATGATGCTAATTTTCAGCTAAAAAAGTCAGTCCATTAATAGGCCTGAAAATGCAATAAAAAAATTTTCATATGGTTCATCTTTCTTTGGATTATATAAAAAGTGGTTTCACAAAAAACCATATAAACCAAATCATTAACTTTAAAAGAAAAGTGTATAGCAACTAGAAAACCTTCAAGTTATGTAATTACATTTAGCAACCATCTATGTCTTCTTATTGTTGACAATCCCTAAATGTTTGGTTGTTCCCTTATAATAACATCTCATGCTAACGTGAATTGAATTTTAGCATGATCAGCACTAATGTCACTATTGGAAAATTTAAGATTGCATTAGATGCAAATGCCATAGAAGTTTAAAATTTTAATCAATTCAAATTTCCTTTCCCAATGAGCACTTATGCAATTAATTTGATTCATGAATATATTCTCAAGAAAATGATTTAACCTTTTTCTTAGTTGAATGTGTTTTAAAACTTTAAATGAAAGATGCAAGCATGCATCATCTAAAGTCAGTCTTTATAATAAGCCTCCACTCTATCACATCTTTGTGCTAGCAATAATGAGTGGCAATTATAGACATAGAAAACTCTTTTAGATTTCACCTTATGTTGACCAAGAATCTTCAAGTCATAATTCACAAAATGACATAACTCTTTGTAAGAAGTGATGAATTCTTATTAACATTTATAAATCTTTATATTTGGCAAAGCTATACCTAATAAATGTCCTTTGAATGAATTCTAGGAAACAAAATAATATTAAAATATAACATACCATATATAAAATTACTATGATGTCCTAAGTCAAAGGATCAATTCTACAACATTGCAACATAAGAATTCCAATTCAACTTATCTACATAGGAATTCTGAAATAGGTCATCTCAGTGAACTCTTTCATCTTATAAGCACTTACAAATATATTAGTGTCACCACACCAATGCCCATGAAATGATATATTTTTTTACCTATGGGTGATCTCTTAAATGGTACCATATTATGAATGATATATAAATGCAAAGATGGGCCTTAATTTATCTTTGGTTGTATTTTGTCCTTTACTATCTCGCTTTGATATATTAGTGTCACCACTAAATGCTAAGCATTGTCTATCTCAAGGAGCAAATAATCTACTAGCTTGATCTACTAGAGGGTTTTCCATGTAAGGATTGGAAAGTCACACTAGCAGAGGTAATGAATATATATCATAACATCAAAAACATCTTTAACAAGATAGTCAACATTAAATGCATGCAAGTATATTTAATGTTTTTATGCGTACTTGATTACTTAATATAGTGATTAATTATCATTACAAGAAATTGGCATTGTTTTGAGTTAGTTTGTTATTATGTTCCAAACATACAAGCAATATCAAGTATGGCTACTTCATGATGAAATATATGCAACACATGATCATGCATATAATGAGTAATGAAAAGCTTGATAAGATAATTTATTTGAATTTTGGTTGGGTAGATAATTATGAAAAACATTTAGTTCTCTCTTTTATATAAACATGCAATTCTTCTAATGAAAGAAAGAACTTTATTGTATAAAAAATTTAGCAACCTTGCAAGAAGAAAGGGTTGTATATGTATTGAGAGAGAGACAAGCATTAGCATAACAGGGCACTGCTAAATATATAACTTATTAAGTTCAATTATAAATGAAAATATATATATGATTATTATTGTAAGATTTAGTGTAATTACTTATAAATGTATATATTGTTTTGTATGCATTATGAAAGTTGTCTATATATGTTGTATGATTTAATGTTGCTTAAAAGGTGGTGCACTTTTACATTAGCAAATGTGTTTGCATTAGCAAATGTGTCTATCTTGCTATTTATGTAATAGGTTTGGTTTCTATCATTAGGGAAGTAATAGAAGTACATTTATTTTTTTTAATCAATAAACCTTGTTAGTTATTTATGGGAGAGGCTATGGTATACCACTTTTTAGTAGTGTACCAGTACATCACCAAATCTAACAATTTATTATATTTACTTTTCTAAAAAGTTAAATTCTGTATGCTTAATTAATGGTCAAATCTAGTGGTACACTGGTACACCACTGTGTCACTGGTGTACGATAGAAATTTTCATTATTTATTAATAATTAATAAGGAAATTATACAATATCAGTTATATACCAATAATGATGTAAAAAGGTAAAATAAATTCATAAAGCAAAATTCCGCATTGGTTTTATTGTGCAACTAATGTTGAAACATAAAATTTTGTTCAAGCATTAAAAGGATATAATTTAGTAAACAAGACATCAATATTATACCAAATCATTTTAGTATATAATGGACACAAAATACCTAAATAATGTGGTTTTTCCTCTCTTCAACACTTAAGAAAATGAATATGAGAGTTGAAATATAAAAGAACATTATCTCAAAGCCAAATTGCATATTGCAGAGTAAGAGCATCTTCCTCATGAAATTTATAATTCCCTATAGAAATATTAACCAATTGATTTTCTTTTATAATTAACAACTTTCCTATGATCTCTTTATATAAAAGATCACCTTAACTTGAGTTCAACCATTTGTTTGCTCTTGTTAGCAATGTCTTCTCAATGTTAAAGTCTATTTTAATGCCTTATTTTCCTTTAAACCTATTTAAAATCATATATTTATTATGTATTATATTGATTTATTAGGATTCTATATTTTTATTTCATTATCTATGTTTTTAGGTAAGGTGGATTTCTTGAAGAAAAAGTGACAAATTTCTTACTTATAAAAGCAAATTAATAAGCATTTCTATGCAAAGATAGGAGTACTATTTAAACAACATATGATACTACTAAAGTTTAATGGCATAAGCAAAGTAATACATTTCTCTCCAATAGAACCATATTATATTAATATTTCACCTATAACATCAATTTTGGTGTCTTGATACCTTTCTTTTGCCACAATAGAATTCAAAGTATTTTTATCAATAGCCACGTCATTAGAAGATAATGTAAGTTCTTTTTTTAATATTTAGAGGTATTATTTCTAATTTTTAATACATATATATATATATTATATATCTTTTATTGAGCATTTACATATATTCACTGGGGTTATTACACTTATGTCTATGAACAAAGACATCCTCTCACTTGAGCATGCATCATATGTACTAGCTTGTCTAAATTGTTGATATCCATTCCTAATAACTCTATAACTAGGAGCATTTTAAGACCTAGGTTTATAAAAAAATATATTTCATGATTGTCATCTTTATGCATTACCATATTACATAAACCATAATTAAATGATCAATAAATAAAGATAAAATGCTTTTTTACTAATAATTAATCAAACAAAAAATGTGTATAAGAAGTGTTATATTATAACACATGTAATTAGCTTGTAAGGCATAACAATAACCAACTTGACCTAAAGCCAATTGCCCATGTATTTCATGCCTATCTTCTCAAGATGACATTTATGCACATATTATAAAGGATTAATAAGTGGATTTGTGATATTCTCTAAGATTAAATGATAAATCCATCTCACAAGTTCACATCTTTGATGAGACCTTGACTTTTACTTGTGCAATGGTGCCATCATTATGTAGTACAAACTTACTAGATTAACAATGCTTGAAACAATATTTAATTTTAAGATGAAAGTTTCTTATCTAAACAACATCTTTTACTACATCTAATGTAGCAACATAACCAAATGTTAACTTTAAGTCATTCACATCAAATTAAAAACTAAAATTTGTGATATTAATTTTTAATTTTCATCATCCATATGCCATGAAGAGATCTTTAGCTCTTCTCAAGTGCTTAAGATTCTTATTCATAGACTTCCAATGTTCCTTACCTAGATTGGACTAATATTTTCTTATAAAACTCATAACACATGTTATATCAAGCTCTATACATAGTATAGCATGCCTTATGCTTTAGCACTTTTTCTATGTATATTATCTGGGTCATGCTAAACAATTAACTTAATCTATCTTTATAAATTTTTATCCTTAATGTATTGGATGCTTCACCTAAATATTTAATGGAAAAATTTATGGATAACGATGCTTTTGTTGCTTACAACATACCTACCTCATTCCTACTAAGTATTATGTCATCAACATAAAGCATAAGAAAAGTGACTATACTTCTACTACCTTTTTTGAAAACACAAGGTTCATTAGAATTTATAATGAAATCAAAATCTTTGATTAGAGTATTACAAGGAGTGTTATAACTTTAGAAAGCCCATTTCAATTGGTAAATGGATCTTTGCAACTTACAAACCTTCTATTCACCACCATTTTTTTAAATCAATGTCATACATTACCTATGTGTAGTAAAGTGCCTTTCCAAACCATATCTTACATGATTTTTTAGGCACTATTTAGAGAAAACCCTATTAAAAATATGGATAACTATTTCTAGGGCATAGCCCAATAAAGACAAGAATATTAGTGAAACTCATTATAAACCAAGCTATATCTAATAAAGTTTAATTTATTCTATCAAAAACTCCATAAAAATTTAGGGTTCTTATAGGAGTCCACTATGATAGAATCATATTCTCTTTTAGATGATCAAGGAACTTAGCATTCAAGTGTTAGCATTTAAGTATTCACCTTCTTGATCAAATTAAAGGACTTTATATTTTTTTCTTTTCATTTCTCTAGTTCATATCTTAATTCTTTGAACTTTTCAAAGGCTTCATAAGTTTTTTCGCATAAGACAAACATAAACATATGTAGAAAAATCATCAATAAAGGTTATAAAGTGAAAAAACCCTCCCTAAGCCCTAACATTTAGTGGCTTATATATATCTATGTGCATTAAGTCCAAAATATTAGAGGTTCATTCCACTTGTGTAATCAAGTGGTGACTTAGTCATTTTTCCTTTTGAACAAGATAAACAAGCTGATCTTATTCATGGATATATGTCTATGTTAATGATGCCATGTCAATGCATAACTTTGATTATCACATGTCCTTTTATTACATTGTTGAAGGCATAATATGGATTCTTCATCTTCAATAGTATTAAGATTATTTCTTAAAATTTCAATACAATATAAAACACCATTCTTTGTATAGAACATTTTCCATTCTTTATTTCAAAAATAAAATCTTCCTTTTTCAAATAAAAATAGAAAATTGAAACATAAACATTTATTTAAAAATAAAGTATATCTAGAATATAATACCAAATAAATAGTTCCTAAGGCTAATGCAATAACATTTGCTTTATTTCTTATTGTAGCAATACCTTTCCTTCAGTTAACTACTTATTTTTTCATCATCATTTGCAAACCATTGCAAATGTAAGAATCATTCCTGGTATTTGATACCTAAGAAATATCATTAGCTAAAAAGTTAACTTTAATAAACATAAATTTTAAGTAGAACTGTTCTCCTTCAATTTTGTAAGGCAACCTTGCAATTCTTCTTCCAATAATTAAGTTTCCTATAATAAAAGTAAGCTTTTTTTTCAATTTTGATCTTTGCAAAACTTGCAAAACATGATTGAGTGAGTATTAAAGAAAATGAGTTCTTTGTCATTTTGATAAAACTACAATAAAATAAAAAAGTATAAATAGATATTCAATCACATGCATTTGTTTATATTAAGGATTTCTAATATAATCATTCCTCCCACTATTTTAATCAAATCTTATCACCCTTATGATAAGGTCCAGAGAGCTCCATTAGAAAGTAATCTAATGGGTTTGAGGCCTAATTTAAATTAATATGAGTCCAAATATTATTGCTGATCTCATAATAATTTCAAAAGGTAGATAACTTTTATCAATTACGTCTAATATAACTTTCAAATTATTTAGCCTTAGATTTGATACAAACTCGAATACTATCAACACCCTTATGTAAATTCATCTTAAGTTAAACCCATCATTTCCATACAAGTAAGTGCAATATTAATGCCTCCCAAATATTATTGATAATATATGCAAAACATGATAAAATCTCATATTAAGTGCTAATGATGGAAGGCTACAATTAATCAAATTTTTTAATTTATTTTGCTTACAACTTAATAATTAATGTCCTTAAAACATTTTAGTGGAATTCTTTTTAATTATCACAACTTAATTGGCCATGACTACCATGGAATTCATTTCTCAATTTCCACAAGCAAATCTAATCCTTCTTTGATATAATTGCACATATTCTATAAAATAAAATACATTTTTATAACTATTATCAAAATATTTCCTTTAGTGTTTATAATTTATATTTAAATTATTATGTTTAAATTATCATAAGTTTTCAGCCATTTCCTACAAGGGCCGAAACATTCTAATGACACTAAACACTATGGTTGTAAAATATGCTTTCAAGTAGAATTCTACTCTTGAATTGCTAATGGTTGGTATGGAGCTATAACATGCAAACCTATAAATTATTTTAAATAAAACCAATAAGTTACTAATTCAATAAGCAGATAATCTACTTAATAAAATATAAACAACCACACATAACCATTTTATATTATTCATGTATATAAACATTTCAATCCTTAACCATAGCCACATTTCTATCTTATATCACACATCACCCTTGTTCACTAATAATAGGATACAATAATCAATAAGAAAATGCAAGATAATACCCATTTAATATGCATTTACAAAGTAACATAATAATTCCATAATCTTGAATTAGTAAATAACACAAAATCATAAAAATTATAGATAATATTAATTAACTCTAATGTTATGGGTTACTTTCATCCTGCTTACTCGATTAACTTGCCTATCATTCTCCTCACTTACTCTCCATGAGTTTTAGACAAGATATGTCATATGATGTGACATGAGCACTTGTCGTGAGATACAAGGTGAAAATTCCTAGCATTTACTAGAATCGTTTCAACCCTTATAAGAAAAAGTCCTTTGGTGAATAGTCATGTTTCACCATTATTCATAAGTAAGAATTCTTAAATTTTGATTTTTAATGCACATATAAAGAAAGGTTAGGCTTTAGTGCAACACAAATAAATAAAAGAAAATGAACCACCATTATGCCTCCTTTCATCCTTAGTCATTCATAAATTATTTCAATTTTAATATCATTCCTCAATATTTTAATAACAGTCCCTTTGTACTTCCATACCCATCACTCTTATTCACATTTTCAATCAATAACTTATCCTTATTAAGATTTCATCATAATTCTAATCACATTTACTATCAATAAATAATTATTCAAAGTTATATAACATTCCACACACAATCACACATCCCTAATGGGGCTTATCACAATTCCAATCACATACATACATATATTTCTATCTAATTATCTTAATACATATACCATATAACCTTATAATGTCATACAATTATATAATGCATACAAATTGAAAGTAATCTACTACTATAGTCTATTACTTAGGTTGTAGCCTATTACTTAGGTTTACAAAGGGAAGGTAATTTGCTATTGTAGCCTATTACTTAGGTTTATAGGATAAAAGTAATCTACTATTGTATTCTATTACTTAGTTTAAAAATTGGAAGTGCTCTACTATTGTATTCTATTACTTAGTTCTTAAATAAGAAGTATTATAATACTATATTTATATTACTTAGTTCTCAAATAGGAAGTATTCCACTTCTGTATTCTATTACCTGGTTCAAACTAAAGTAATTAACTACAATAATTGATTGCTTGCATCTAGAAGTGACAATTTAAAGAGGTATTCTAGTACAGTCTCTATTACTTAGCTTTATAAAATTAAAGCAATCGACTATTATAGTCTAACACTATCTTTTAAAGGCAAAATTCTCTATGGTATTCAACTACAAACATAGAATTCTGACTAGAATTTTCTAATTTTCACCCCAATGACCTAAACAAAACATCCATTTCATCTATATTTGACATTTTACAACAAATCTAAACTAGAAAATTTCAACTAAACCACATTTATCAACATATTCTCAATTAACAAACATTCAAAATTTCAACCATCAACAAACAAGAATAACACATCATTAAAACCCCTAATTTCTTTTATTTACTAACCAAAAGTCACATTTTTACAATTTAACAATATGTAAGTAGATTATCTACTTACCTAGAATGTTAGAAAAGATGAAAAGAAGATTTTAGAAGAACTCGATCACCTTATTTAATGAAAATTTGAAAAAGATAAGCTAGAAGCTCCAAATCCCTAATTTCATCACATAACCCTAAATTTTCCATAAACACTCATAAAAAATTGGAAACCTAGAAAGATTGCCTTGAGTTGATTGAAGTGGTGTATGATTCTTGGGCTTTTCTAAGCTAATATGTGAAGATAGATATGAAGAGGAGTTTGGAAAAGAGGAAGACCAATGAAAGCATTTAGATAAAAAAAATCAGGGAGATTTTATGTTTTAAAGGTTTTTAAGGCATTAATGGTGATTTCACAACATTAGGATCTCCTAAAAGCAATTTAGAAAAATGTAATTGCAAATTTCCTCTATACATACATACTCTAATTTAATTTCATACATAATTTAATTAACTTATTCCTAATTATTTACATTATAAAATCCTATTTTCAGTAAATAAATTCCTATACTAAACACATTCATAATAGTTTAAATTATTAACTTGTATACATATTTATTGATAAAATAATTACAGTAAAATTTTAAGTTACTAAGAGCATAACATTAATTAATTTAGGTCTCATCATTAATTAATTCAATTATCCTATAATTTTTAATTAACATGCATCTCATACATTCATAACAAATATAACTACTATGAATGATTATTGGCCTTTCACACAAGCCGTAAAAGAAAAATACTATTCCTAGGGAATATAAAATTTAAACATACATCCTATGCATATATAAGTCATCATCCACGCTTCTCCACTCCAATATTCTAATATGAAAAACTTTGTTTGCCATCATCCTATTCTATTTGCATCTCATTAATAAGAAACCTTATTCAATGGCCAAAGTGAAGCACATATTAGGGAGAGAAAAAATACAATTATAGAATAATTAGAGAAGGAAAAATATGTAAGCCTTATTTTAAAAATATAACTCATGGAATAGACCATAATCATACACTATGCAATTTCATCATGTGAAATAAAATATAATCATCAAATGAATATAAAAATAAGAGCATATACATTTATAAAATAAATATAATAGCATGATATAAAATATACATTTAACAAATAAATATATAAAATATGAATAAAATATATTTATCATATATATGTAAGAGTCCTAATCTCATTAGGTTAACTCATTTTTAAATATAATATATATTGGCCTCTTTATTGAATAAATTTTGTCACATCCAAATTATTAAAAATTTTGGTGTTTAATTTAATCATTTCTTTTTACAAATTGTTCAATATATATATATATATATATATATATATATATATATATATATATATATATATATATATATATATATATATATATAATATCTAACATATTAGGCTAATCACATAAATTTCATACATCATTTGTATAAAATATAATTAATTCATAAAAATTATAATTATAATCATTATCTATTTCATATATATGCATCACCAATTTGCATAACATGGAATGAAATCATTATCTCAAAAACATAAACCTCCATATTATATAAAACTAATTTCAAGTGAAATCATACTTATTGAATCATTATTCCTTAAGCGTAGATGAGAAAATTGTATCTCAGATCCAACTAACACTGTCAAATCAAAATGTTGATTTCACATTATAAACCACTAGTGCATACTTCTTATCTTTCCATTATATAAGAAAATGGTTTCTCTAAAATGACATCATAATCCCTTAGGCCTATAATAGAAATTCATAGCATATGGCAACACAACGTCTATTATGTTATATAAAAGGTGGTTTCACATGAAACTAATAACAACAAAACTTATCTCAATTAGATTCAAATATAAATCTCTACTTATGCTATCAAGTTTGTGAATCTCTTGGCATCACATGACATTTGTTTCATGATAATAATAATTTTTTATTTTTAAATATCATATGTCATACAAAAATTAATAATAGCATTTTATGTCATTTTGAATTAAATTTTAGCATGACTGACTCTAAAACCATTATTGAAAATTTGAGATTATATCAAATGCAAATGCAATGAAAATTTTAAAATGTTAACTAATTTAAATTTCCTTTCCAAGGATCATTCATGCAATTAATTTAATTCATAAATGCATAACTAGGGAAGAACAATTTTACCTCTCTCCTAGCTATATGTGATTTGAAACTTTAATTAAGAGATCAAAGTGTGCCTCCTAAAGATTAGTCCACATGATTAGCTTCAATTCTATTACACCTTTGTACTAGCAATAGTGAGTGGTGATTATAGAAACAAAGGAAGAAAAGATGGCACTTTTTCATGATTAGCTCAATAAATGAGCAATCACATATTGGTGGCTAATAAATATTCTTAGGGTTCTCTATAACTTATGTAGACCTCTTTTTGTAATCTTTAATGACTTGTCATCAAGTAGGTTCTTACTAGATACCTAATAGAATTTTTAAGAATCCTAATTAAAATAACTCACATCTCAAAAATTGTCCAATAAATAAATAAATGAATAATCTATAAATCAATAAATAAACTCTTTATTTATTATTGATTTCTTTTCTCTCATTAATGATAGTTATAGTTGAATTATTAATTATCTCATAATTGAATTATTCTATTTAAATAAATAAATATAGTTACATCTAATCCTATGTGTGTGATCCCTTAGGTTTATTATTAAACTAGTAATAAGTCATGATTAAATTAAACCCTTTTAATTTAATATTTAAAATTTATTTTATTAATTTTAAATATTAAAATTCATGCTTAACATCTAACAATTGTCATGAACTAGATAACTTGAATTCCAAAAATTAATATTATTAGTTACAATTATCATGCAATATAATCCTTTCATCATACAATGTCTCGATTGAACTTAAGGCATAGTATATTAGTTGATTGAACTTAAAGAGTGGTATATTAGTTGAAACTCTAGTGATCCAATTACTATGTATCTAATTTAGAATTCATAACTTATCATGTGAAATTGAAAAAAAAAATCTTTTTCTGATTTTACCCCATCTTAAGAATTTCCAAGTGATGATTCATAAGATAATATAGGACATTCTTTTCACTTTATAGGAAGTGATGAATTCCTTATTAACATTCATAAATCTTCATATATAAGATTAAAATTAAAATAACATTAAAGCATAACATACCATATATAAGATTACTATAATATTTCAGGTCAAAGGATTAACTTTGAATAATCACAACATAAGAATTTTAATTTGACTTGTCCATATGGGGATTCTTAAATGGGTTAGCGTATTGGACTCATTCATCTAATGAGTATTTACATATATGAACTAGTGTCACCACATTAATGTACCTAAAGCAAGACACTTTCCCACTTGAGTATGCATCATATATACTAGTCTATCTAAGCTGTTAATATCCATTCCTAATAGCTCTATGACTAAGAGCATTTTAAGATCTAGGCTTGTAAAGAATATATTTCATAATTATCATCTTTATGCACAACCATATTCTATAAGCCATCTTAATCTTTGGACTTTATTAAATATAAATAAGAATTAAATAATTGATAAAGAAAGATAAAACCTTTTTAAAAATAATTGATCAAACAAAAAAGTTTGCAATAAGTATCCTACTATATCATACATAATTATCTTGTAAGGCTCAACTGTGATTGAAAGTAATATAGGCAGAAGACTTTAGTTCTCATAATAAAATGTAAGAATAAATGTATAAATATGTATAAAATAAATGAATAAATAAAAAATTAGAGTAAGAGTGTACGTATGTTATTGTTTTTATTAATATAAGTACAAAAATAATATATAAATATGTTATTGTTTTTATTAATATAAAATATTATGTATATACGTGATTAAGTTTATGAAAAATAATATATACATACATTATTATTTTTGTGAAAATATTATTTTTTTATGTGATTGATTTTTAAATAATATATATTCACCTATGTGAGTTTTTTGTGAAAATATTATTTACATATGTGATAGGGATACAAATAATATATATACATATGTAATTGTTTATGTAATTGATGTACACCTATACAACCATTTTATTAAGGGAAAGATGAGGATAAATATGTATATTTGATTGTGGATAATGGTATAAAGTTCAAAATATACTGACAAACATGATCATAAGTATTAATATGAAAATGAAAGTAGATGTACATACATAGTTGAAAATTTGAAAATAAGGATGAGGATAAGTGTACATATAAAATTGTAAATATTAAAATTAAGGTGATAATGTGGATACATACATAATTGCCTATATAATTACAAGGATGTATATGTAATGATAAATAACAAATAAAGTAGCATGTAAGAAAAATAGGGTAAAATGGTGTGTGCCCAAGCTTTTTTTATACCTATATGCATACATATACATATATTATATGATAAGGATGAAGATCAAAATAAGTATACATTTGGAAATACAATGGAAGAAAAAAGAACTTAGTCATTTATGATATCTTGTATGAACCACACATGGATTATGAATGGTAGTGATTAGTGGTAATCATGATAAATTATGTATAAATGTGGAAAAAATGTATACATATGTGCTAATAGCACAAATGCATTAAGAATTTCCATTTCCTATGAGATATTGCATAAGTGATGAGCATGTAAATGGATAGAAAGTGATATCATGAATCATGATGAATATGCACAAACAAGTCTTTTATATTATATGTGTGTGTGTGTGCGTGCGCACCATGGATTACAATATTGAATTTAACTATTTGTAAATGCATCTATAAGTATAATGAAATGTCATATAATATGATCCAATTATAGTGAAAATTATGATACAAT
Organism: Sindora glabra; assembly: GCA_020226215.1. Taxonomy (NCBI): domain Eukaryota; kingdom Viridiplantae; phylum Streptophyta; class Magnoliopsida; order Fabales; family Fabaceae; genus Sindora; species Sindora glabra. Next base: position 79,329,805 of record CM035227.1, read on the forward strand.
ATAAGCACCATATATAAATATAGAAAATATTTGGTTATTAGCAAATGAAGATTGATAATATGGTTATAAGAGTGGATATTTGGTTATTAATGAGTAAAAACTAGCAATGCAGTTATAAGGATAGGAAATATGATATCATATATTATTGCAACATTACAAACTTATATGAATATAAATAGATTAGTTATCAATGAGTGGATGTTGGTAATGCAATTATAAATGTGGATATTTAGTTGTTAGGAAGTATAGGCTAGCAATTTAGGTGAATAATAAATTTTTTGCCAAAAAAGCATTCTTATACATTTAATTCTCCTTATCTAGAAGAAAATATAGGCATGAGAATTCACTTTACAATTAACTTTCCTTGCACAAACACATTTTTTGGCAATAGAATCGATTCTTTATCCTTAGAATTGTTTTGTCAATTTTAAAAAGACATAACTCTTTTATTTTAAGCTCATTTTAAAAGAATTATCAAGTAACTAAGTTTACTTTCAAACAGAACTAATTTTAAGTTAACATCTTCTTTATATTTTAATATATCATTAAAATAGTTAGCAAAGGTCAAAAACTTAAGATTTCAAAAAAAAATGAAATTTTTATGTATATATTATAAAAAGCATAACACTTTTGAATTTTAACCATTTTAGGTGAATAACCAATTTATGGAAAGCTAATTGATTCTACTTTCATATGAACTAAGTTTCATATACATATTTGAACTACTCACAAAACATCCTTCAAAGGTTAAAAACTAAAATGGTCATATAGTGAACTATATCTAATCTATATTGCATTATCATGATATATAATAGTCTAATGTAAGTTATATGATTCCTAAACATCAAGATAAAATAGTTTAAGATGTCATTGTATGACCATGCAAAAAGGCATGGGATGCTTGAAACTTGAAAATGTGATGTTATACGCTCTTAAAAGATATGTTACATGATATGAACAAGTTTATATTGGTATCTATATAATAAAATATGCTATATAGTCATGCATTGAGGCATGGTATTATTTAACTAATATGATAAATATGACTTATGCTATGATATGAGAAGTAAAAGCTATATGCTTTATGATAATAGTAATGTGATAGGGGAGATGATGTGAATGTCAAATGATTAATTATCAATAATGAGCTATCAAGGGATAAAGTTAATTTAGAAGATACAAGAAGGCTTATAAAAGATAAGGTTGACTAAGATTTATAAGGAGATTTACTTACTTTCATTACTAATTAATGTATATTATGTTATGGAATTATAATCTAAATATCCTTGGTTATATCATTGTAATATATGGCATTAAAGTGGTTATGATTAAGCCCCTATAGATATTTGAGTATGAATTGAAAAATATAAATGTTTAATATGCTAAGCCTTACAAAGGGATATATGGTGGGTAAGATTATCATATTAATGTATTTATTTATGTAGATTATTTACATACTAAGTTCCAAACTCATTCCTCTATATTTTATTTTACAAATAAATAGGTCAAACCTCTACCACCACCTTCTTAGGGCCAAGCTTTTTAACATGCTTTCCAGGATGATTTTGGTAGCATTAGATATTTAGATATGATGGTAGAACTTTTAAGCCTTATCCTAAATATAAGATATGATTAGAGAATTCATGAACTAAATCCTTTTAAGTTAGTTAGATTAGTTTATCCTTATTTCATATAGAATATGAATAAACCTAACTTTCTCATGTTTGTAAACTTATGTTCATAATTATGAAGGAATTTTTCCTTATTTTTAACAATTATTCCTTTTTCTTAATGCATACTTTAATTAAGTAATCTAAATAGTGAGAATTAAATTAGATTGGGTCAATGGAAACAAAAAGCATATTTCATGTCAATCATAATTGAGTTAAGGTCGTGAAAACCTCCTTCTAATTCCAAAATATGCACAAATCTCCCCTTAATTTTATAAAAAGCCTACTATTAAGCCCATTTTAGAAGTTTCATTAAGAAAATGTTAATTTTAATGATTAATCCACAGCTAATGACTAAAAGGATGATTTTATGGTCAAACTACCTTTCTTTTGTTTATACTATTGGAATTTTCTATTAAACCTTACCTTAACTTATAAATTGTTAATTATTGTCAATGCAATTTTAGCTCAATATGTGACTTAAGGTTATGGGTTTTCTACTTAGTACTTAAGCCCAAACTGGATACATAAGCCTACCTATGATGAGTATAATTTATGACCTAATTAAACAAAAATATTAAAAAAGTCCTTCTCTTTTCAACCCTTGTAAAGACTGCTTTTGTACCATTAGAGCACAATAAAGGAAAATATCTCTCATAGATATGTGTAAGGCTTTTGTAGAGGGAGCGTACTCTTTTCACCTTTACTTATTTGCATTTGTGTTTTAGGGAATGAATTCAAATTATAAATGTCCATGAATTGTAAAAACCTGTATCAATTCCTAGAACTTAAAGTAAAAGATTATAATTCTGCAAGAGATGGATGCTATACCTAAGATAGCTATAGTCTTGTTCATGTTAATTTCTCTTATTTACTCATGTTTACTAGTTTTCTTTAATATTGCTCATAAAATACATGCCATGATTCATCATTAACAATCTGAGAATTAAAGTAAATCATTAAATTTTTCCAACAATTAGTATCAAAGCCTAAATTAATTTTGCATCATGTTGGTTTATTGTAATACTTTTAAGTTAAATTCAACATGTTTCAGGATATGATTATTTAACTACAATTTAGTGTGTGATTCCATGAAATTCATTTTTATGTGAATGAGTTTTGCTCTCCTATACATATATGAAATCAATTTTCCTTTCTGCTAACATGATTTTTTGGAAATTATAGAATACTGTACTTGGTATATATCTTCTTATTGGGTGATTTTATGCAAATATGCAATGTATGCATGTATGTTGTATGATAAACTTGAAGTTTATATTTCCATATCAAACATGCATGTTTTCTTGACTCAATGCATATATGTATCTTTTAATGTATAGGGTTAGCTAGAATAAAAGCTAAATTTTGTACTAGTTTTTCACAATATTAAAATTTTGTTATTTTTTGGAAACATGATATAATTTATGCAAATGCATATGAATTAGAAAATGTGTTTTAATTTTGCCTAACATGTCTTTCTATTATTATGCATTAAGTTATTTACTAAAAATCATGAGTATTATGCAAAGATATTTTTACGCTTACTAAGAATATATATATATATATATATATATATATATATATATATATATATATATATATATATATATATTCTATCAAGAAAATATATCTTGTATTTATATTCTTATGCTATTGAACTTGTTAACACATACTTCTATCAATGTTTATCTTGCTATTGTTTATGCTAAAGCTTAATAACACATGTTAGGTGAAAAATTCAAGCTCTAAATGATTATCATGTTATTCTTCTTTGAAGCAAGACTTTTTAATTTCTACAAATTTGGATTTTTCATATCCCTATAAAATGTTTCCAACATTTGCAAATAATAGTAAAAATGCAATGTTTAATGCATGTTCTAATTTGTGGAAAATGTATTTGTAATTTTAGTTTCACAAACAAGTTACTACAATATTTTTTTCTATTTTATATGCCTTCCAAAAATATTCGGGAGAGTTTTAAAATAAAGTTTTAGTTGTTTTTAAGTAAAGCTTTAATAAATTAAAATTTTCCAAAAAAAACTCAAAATTGTTCTTACTATTTCCATTTTTAGGGTTTTAGAATTCAAATTTCATGCATTTTTTGTATTAAAGGAATTTCCTTTGCATTTTTGGTTTTAAATCTCATGCATTTTTTATTTTAAATTGCATTTTTAGTTTTAAATTGCAAAGGAAAATCCTTTAAAAAATCTTGTATATATGCCCAAGTTTTTGAAATTTTGCAAATCAAATTTAACACATTATTTAGATAATTTTTGAAATCAATTGGTTAGGAAATCAATTTTATAGAAATTTAAAGTGAAATTTAAGCTAAAAATGGTGAAAATAAGAAGAAATAGAGTCAGGTCACTGTCAAATTAGGCAAAATGGTATGAGACCTAGCTAGAAGATAACACCCTTATATTTCATGATTTAATATATGAGTTTTTTTATTTAAAATAGGTATGATTTCAGAAAAAACATATTTAAAAAAACTAATGGTTTAAACTATTTGCATAAAACATGATATAGAATGTATAATAATAATTAAGTTTACATGTTAGGTCTAGTAGTCATCCATAGATGACTAATGTCACCTAAAATATGTACGCATAAGTTTCATAAGTTAATTTAATTTGTATGGCTATCTAAAAAGAGTAAAACCTTCATAATTTATAGCATCAGTACATCAAAGTACCCCCATCCTTAATCAATTATGGAATATTAGGACCATCAACATACTCACGATAAACATTACACATGAGGGTGCACTCACAAAGCTCAAATAACTTATAATGAAAAGTCATGCAAATGGTCTTAAATAAAAGTGGCACTATGATCACTATGAAGTCCTAATGGATTGACATCTTGGTGTTACATCCCTATACCTAAAAATTTAAACACAAAACCAAGGTAAGTCTTAAGAGACTTAGTAGGTGGTTCCTTTACTAATATTATTATTAGGTACATAGATACTATGTACGTATGAACATATTTGAATGTAGCTCTAACAGCCTTATTAATGTATTACCAAGTTACTTTATTATGTGAAATATGCATGATTGATAATTAAATTACCAAACTCTCACATATGAAACTCATTAGGGTGTACATTGCAAAATCAATTGTAACATCAAAAGTAGAATTGTATCCCATAAGTTATAAATCAACAATAAGCTATAAACATAGATTGCATGAAATAATCATCTCATCACATGGAATGAGTGTTATTATAGTCATGTCACATATAAGCACATAACAAATTACTAAGCATGCAATGTAAGTAATGTAAAGTAATTTCATGCTATTCATCTTTATCATAACATTATTAGCCTTCTATCATTGACAACTAATTAATCATAATAAATGTCATCTTTATAACTATATTGCCAGCCTCTTATTATTGACAACCAATTAATCATGATAAATGCCATCCTTATAGCTACATTGTCATCCTTCTCTCATTGGCAACTATGTTATCATAATGAATACCATCTTTACAGCTACATTATTAACCTCCTCTTACAAATAACTAAACTAATCATAATATGTAATAACCTTATTCCATATTATCAGCCTCCTATCACTAACAACCAATTATCACAATATTCATAGATGTATATGCATATATTGCACTTATGTCAGGTCATATTTTCTAATATATTAAATGGCTATCAAATTTTATACCATGATACTACTTATAAGTAATCTCGTACCATGAAATTTTCATGATTCTCATGTGTAAGCATATCAATAATTCAAGTATACATATTAATCAAAGCTTCATGATATTCAAACTTTCTATAAAGCACATATAGCACATATTAATATATTAGTCATTCATACATATTAACTTGCAATGCTACCTAAGACACTTCTTTAATTTATGCATTATACCATAAATAAATACAATTTTATTAAGTTTTTATGGCTTTAAAGGGTACATGAGACCCATCCCTCATGTTTTTATCATCATCTTTAAACATTTAATTGCTTACTACTATACATCCAATCTAGGTGTCTACCAATACTATGCATTTTATTTATTATTCACATTTCTTCATTCTATTCATAATTAATCAATTCTCATTCTTGGTCATTATTTGATGTAACTTATATTCTTTTATTTTCATTGAAATCAATTATTTGTATATTAGTGAGATTTTTCTAAGATCCCAATTAACCAATTAGATAAATTTTTAAACCATGTTTATAGGGTGACTAAACCCTTCCTTTCATATTTCTTTTTCTTACTCCTTTTCTTCTTATCAGAATTTAACATTTAATCTTTCCTGAATTATCATACTAAACATTTAATATATCTTAATTGTAAGATTATTGGCAGATTCTCAAAATTTTAAGATGTGGTATATAAAAAAGGATAGGGATACAAAACCTTTCCCTATTTAATTCCCAAATCCCACATTTCAATTAAAACTTTAAGTTATTTCATAATATTTTTATATATAACTTATTGTGGATACCCTAACCTAATGTTATTTGAAAAAGAAATATAAATGTCCCTTTAATTATGGCAGGGCTAATGCTACTACCATATCCTTCACTATATTTTTTATTTGATATTTTTCATCAACTCTTACAATTTCAATCCTCTAAAATTTTCTTCTTTTCTTTTATCTATATTCATGCAAGATATGGCTTTTTCAAGAACTATCCATGATTTCCTTTAAAAACTTATTAATCTTTTTCTAAAATCACACTTTATACCCATACCCCATATCTATATAGATAGGCACTTCCTTTTGCTATATCTTTCCTATCTTAAGCTTACATACCTATTTGATTCTTATTATAAGCTATTAGTCATAAACCATATTGGTAGAATAGAAAGAATCAAAATGGAAATGAAAATAATCAAAGATGATGACCACTTACCATGTTACTTTCTAAATCCTTGAATGAAGGGACTCTTAGTGTCACCCAACTTCTTCTTTTCTAGCTTACAAGGTTTAGTTTGATACAAAAGAATGAGAAAAGAATTTTTATATGTAGATGTGAGGTTTTTCTAGTGCAAATGAAAAGGATTTAGGGTTAGGTTTCTCTTTTGTTTATTTACAAATTGGTAATGTTAAGTAATCATTCTTCTATATACCTTTTATTGGTTATCTTCTAGATTCCTTTTAATTTCATTATCTCTTTAGCCAACTAGCCATTGTAACCCGATTCCCCCTTATCTCTTATTTCATCATTACCACTAATAAGAAATCATGACTTAACACTTTTCCTTTGCAAGTTTTACTATAAACTGGAATTAAGTCCTCATTTAGGTTCCTTATATGGTCCCATTCAGCCTTTCACCTTAGTTATTGAGTGGGCCTCTCCTAAAGCCTAAAATTTCACTTATACATTGTAATCTAACAGTTGATATCTCCTATTAAGCTAACCTTAGCTAAACCTAGTTAATTTTGATTAAGCTTTTGAGATATTAGCCCAATCCTTCTAGCTATTGAGCTAATTTTTATAATTTCTAATAAAAATTCATAACTAATTATTCATTGGTCCTTATTCCATGAAATTTTGGGGAAGTATCCCCATATGTCTTTTTTGCATAGAAGTAAACTATTTGTCAATCAGATCCTCTATTAGAGAGTTATACTCAAATTAAATAGCTAGATTAACATAATTTTATTGGAGATTTCCAAATTTTTTAAAAAAATTGATAAAATTCAACTAGGAGATTAATTTAGAAATTTATATTGGTAATAGCCTTGAATATCTCTTTTTTGTACATTTTTTAAGGTTCATAAATCATATATCCCTACTAAGTGTTATGAATTAAAAACTTGACTCCACAATGAACTTTACATAACAGCATTACTATCCCTATCACTATATATATATATATTATTTTTGGGCCTTCTCATGACTCAAACCACTTAAGTTCTCACCCATATGGCTATTTTGTTCTAAATTTTCTCATCTCAATTTCTAGGGAGGTGTATGTTATATGTACATATGTATACACCTATATAGCAAGTGAGGCACCTCCATCATAATTTCTTATCTAAGTACATATTCTTGTACACACATACACATACATGCATATATATATATATATATATAAGTTTTGTATGCATGCTAACCATGTTTCAAACTATTGAGGTGTTACACAAAGGAAGGAGATGATGAATAATATGGCACCTACACTATTTAAGCACACTCACAACACATGAAATCCACTTGCCACCTTCTTATTGAAATTTTTTAGCAATAATTGCACCATTATACTCTACTTTTTAAGTACATAATTATAGATTTTTTCAAAATTTTTAGGAATTAAAATTAATTTTATTAATTTTTTACCCATTTTATTTAAATATGTATTTAAACTTATTTTAAGCTTAAATTTTTTTATATAATTCCTATCTTGTATCCTATGTAATTTTTATGGAAATTTTAGACTCTATTTGGATGGTGTAATAGTTTTATATGTTATTATATATTGATATAAAAATCATAAAGCACTAATATTATGTCATTAATTTTTATGTAATTGTGTAACCATTTAGCATTGAACCAATTGTATGAAATTTTGCCTAAAAAATTTATTAAAGGAATTTTTTTTTAAAGTGTATCAAGGAAAATACTATATTAATAATATTAAATGTCCTTTTAGTATTATAATGAATATAATTTACTGACAATAATATGAGTATAGAATTGAGTATTATATTTATACAATTTTTAAACACCCCTTCAATATTAGGTTTGAGGAATGTAACATTTAATTCTTATATTATGTTATAAAAACTTAAATAATCTTTCAATATTAGGTTTTATAATATAATACTATATAAAATTATATAATTAATTCTATAAGGAAAATGTAAGCATAATTAAAGTAAATAAATGTGTTAGCAAATTAGTTCATTTTCCTTAGCTTCATTATTTATGCAATTAATAGCAATAAGGACATTAAATGGGATAAACTATAATGAATGGATCAAATCCTTACAGTTGTATTTGATGATATTGAATATAGACATGACAATTAGAAAAAAGGAATTTATTATTAATGTAAACTCGAGTCTTAAGCAAAAGAAGAAATATGAAAAGTGGATGTACTTGAATCAAGTTTGTTTAATGGTCACAAAACATACAACAAATAGGACCATTAGATAGAGCATTTTTAACTCTAAGAATGCTAAAACCTTTCTTAATTCTATTGTTGAAAAGTCTATGACATTCGATAATACAAAAAAGGCCACCATCTCTCACTGCTTGAGAAAATTACTTATGACGGACTTTATGGAATATATGAGCACATTCTAAAATTGATAAATTATTATAATAACTTGAAGAGCATGAATATTAATCTATGAGACATTTTTTAATTTGGCATGCATTAAAGTCATTACCTTAGCAATTTAATGTTCTAAATAACTTGTATGACACTAAAAAAATATGAGTGCACTATTAATGAACTTATATCTATATTCAACCATATAAAGCCTTGTTATTAACAGGTAGCCTAGATATGCTAGGGTAATATAAGGATAGATAAGATTATTATGAACTTGATATTATCTTGATTAACCTTAAATCATTGTCATTTCATAGCCTAGTTACAAACCCTGACATGTTTTATGCTCTTTTAACTTTTCAATTGGATAAGTTAAGTTATCCAATCTTTTCTTGAAATTTTTTTTAAGTCTAGGGTACTCATATGGAAGGCTATATAAAATATATATTATTTTAGAGAAGATAAATCTTTGTTATAATTAATTTGGTATTTATTAGTCTAAATATGATTTTTAATAAATTTTTTGAAATTTTTAAGTGGTTTTTTTATGAAGTGAAATTTGACAAAATTATTGAAACTTGTAATTTTGAACTAAAACCTAAAATCTAGAATTTGATTTATTGAAGTTTTTATCTTTTTAATATTATATTTGAATTCAAATGGGGATATTTCCCTATTTACATTAATGTCCTAAGTTAAGAACAAAATAAGAGGCTAGATTAACCCAAACCCAAAATAGTCTAAGTAAAGAACAAGATAACCAGTTACCTAAACACCTACCTTATTTCCTTCCATTTCACACATTTTAGCCAATAGAAATAAGGGGAAGCAAACCTTATCTTCTTTAACCCCTCTTACTTCTCTTTCTCTTCTTATCACTCATACTCGAGATCAACCTATTTTGTTTTCTTAACATTTCCATATGGGTTTTATCATTATACCTTCCTAGAGCATCAATAGTTTTAGGATTTCTCTTTTTGGAAGCTCTTAAAAATGGCTAGATAGCAAACCAAGATGTTTCATTCCAAAATCTTGGATTATTTGCCCTAAAAAATTAATTCAAAGCTTCATTCTCATAATTAGGAGTTAGATTAGCTTAATTGAGATAATAGGTAGTTCAAAATCAAATTTTGATTATGTTAAAGCTTAAGGTTTAATTCAAGATTTTTTTATATTGGAATAAATATTAGGAATTTAATGTTTATATTTGTTAATCTATAGTTTAATTGTTATTTAGTGCTTGTAGAAGGTTAAGAAGCTCTACCTATAAGCACCAATTGTCCATGAAATGTTGTAAGGTTGAATTAAGAGAAGCAGTCATTATTGTAAGTAGATAATAAGTATTTTAACTTGTTTTTATGTTTTTCAAATACTTCCATGTTTTTAATTTATTATTTTCATTATTTGTTAATTTATTATACTTTATTCACTTTTTACTTCCTTATATAGATGTTAAAGTTTTAAGTACTTTTGGGATAAGCACTTTAAAATCCTTCCTTTAAGTTATAGTTATGAGAAATATTGACAAAATGATGATAATGATGATTTAAATGGCTCATGTGAATTGTTTTTAATGTTAAAAAACCATGATTTTGTGAGTAATGAAATGATTTTGGGATTTATAATATGGAATGTTTGATATGTTTGGAAGTAAACTTCAGAAAAAATGATGATAGCAAGGTTGAATATCATTATAGACTGTTTATAAATGGTTCATAAATGGAACCTATTTTGATTGTAAATAAGTGGAACTTACATGGAATTGAAATATGTTTTAATCATAACTATGTTATTAAAATTATTTTAAAAAATATTTTCTTTAATATAATTTTTTATAAGTGTTATTTCTATTACTATTATTTTATAAACTTGATTTTAAGAGTAGATTAATTGAAAACTTTAATTAGCAATAGTGATAACATTACTTTTGGTGCACCATAGTTTGTGTAATGTCCTGAATTTTCAATTCTATTATTTGAATCTTTAAATTCTAAGGCTGTAGAAACAAAGAGCATGATTGAATTAGCTTAGTGGGTGAATCTTAAGTTGAAAGGGATTAAGTGTAGGGTAAACGAAATTTTTGAAGGAAAAAGGATAGTAGGGAAAAGAATTTATTTTCATAAGCAGTATAAATGATCAGAGGAGGTTAGAGAACCCTAAAAAGGGGAGTTATCTAAGTCGGACAGTGTAAGAAATTTTAAACAGACAGAGACCCTATGGACTAAATTGCAAAAGTACAGAATCGGGTGTGGTTAAAGTGAAATAACTAAGGAATTGGGATCTAATATGAATAACCAAGAGTTTGGGGTGCAATATGTGATTTTAATTAGTGTGACCAATGGATTTATGACAAGTGTCATTATGAGAAAAATAATGGCAAGAATAGCCTTAATAATTGGTGCCAAAGGACTAAAATACCCTTGGGAATCTCAAAAAAGACCAAAATGCCCCTAGAGCTTCATGAAGACTCTCCTCTCTTCTCCACTTTTCTAAAAGCTGCAGAAAATCTCCATGAAAGCTCCAAAACGTGCAGGAGAGAGAGAAAAAGAGAGAGAAAGTTTCTTTTAAGTTTTTCATCCAAAAATACCAAGATTCAAGCTAAGGTGTAGAAGGGAAAATTGCTCCTCTCATTAAGCTCTATCTATTGGTGTCTCTAGATTGAAGAAAAGCCTAAGTTTGATTAAGTTTGGGGAGCTCCAAGTGAGGATTTTCAAGTTGTAGCAAGAGGTAAAATTGTTCTCCTTTAAAAGCTCTTTAATGTACTCTTCTTGGTTTCTTGAAATCTTGAAGTTGGTGTGGTTAAGGGTGATTGAACATGGAGTTTAGGATGATTTGAATATGTTTAATGGTGTTTTAGATGTTGTTATGATGATTTATGGCTTAGGTTTGGTGTAAAAACAACAAGAAACATGATGTACACATTTGGGTTTTAGAGGCATAATGGTGCATATGTAGAGTTGGCATGATATGTTTAGAACTTGGCTAAATTGATGAAGTTAAATTGGTTTCTATGAATTTATGAAGCTTATGGAAGATAAAACTTTGAGTTATGAAGGTGTTGGTGTGCATTTTTCCCTTTTGAGAAGCAAAACCATAATATTGAAAAGAAGGAAGGAAGGAGTTTTAGTGTTTAAAGTATTTTCGGAGGATCAGCAAGGTACACGGGGTAGAACACGGCCCGTGTTGTACCCCGTGTTCCTCGTTGAAGCTGATCAGTGTGCTACACGGGGTGCAACACTCCCCGTGTTTATCTCAGGACTGAAGGGCAGTAAGGTACACGGTGTAGAACACGGCCCGTGTTCACCCCCGTGTTCTTTGTCGAGTAGCCCAGAAGTGAACCAGTAAGGAACACGGCCCTGAACACGGGGTATGGGACCCCCGCGTTCTTTGTTAAGTGAACTTTTTGGCTTTAATTCTTCACGTTTTGCATGGTTTTGCCTTTGGATCCTTTTCTAATGTTCTTATGTGTCATTTAAAGGCTTGGAAACAAGATGTAGAGCATCTAAGTATGCATTTAATTAAGTGGGGAAAGTAAAGAATACATGAGGTTTAGAGAAAGTGATGATGTTCTAATAAGAAATTATGATGTGTATTTGTATAGACTAAAGAGTGACAACTTGCAAAGGCAAGAGGAAGTGTAAAGGAGTTTTTGGTGAGAGCAAAGGGAACATCACATTGGAAGCTTGTGAAAGGTAGCTAGCTTTATCCTTAAGCTCTGTTTTCTATTTACATGATTTGCGGTATACTTTGCCATTGTATGGAATGTGTATGAAATAGTTGTGTTGTGGCACAACCCGGGAAGACAGTAGAATACTATGTTTGGCCTATGGCTCGGGATCCTCGGGGATAATAGTGCATTTGTTGTGTGTGGTACCTATGGCCAGGGACCTCGGGAAGACAGTGTGATACTGTGTTAGGCCTTTTGGCTCGGGAACCCCGGGAAGATAGCGTGATGCTATATATGAGGCCTAGGTACGATTATCTGTGATGGCCATCTAGATATTGATATGAGTCCTTGAAGGGGATTGTTGATTGTTATGTGTGGTGCACATTTCTTACAATGGTAATGAATGAGGTGACATATGATTGATTGATTTCGAAATGTATGTTTTATTTGCTTAAGGATCTGGAATGGCTTGATATGTTTTCATGGCAATAGCTAGCTACTGGGAAACTTTGTTTCTTATGTTTTCTATATTGTGACTAACCATTCCAGGTGATGCTTCCAAAGGCTCTCATGATAAAGGGCAATGATGTTTGAAGTTGTAAATAATTGCATAGTTGGTGACATTGTATATGATGGATGTATCTTTTGTAAATTGAACCTTTGTATAATTATATTACTCTTGTTCATGTTGTATGAAATACAGAAATTTGAGATATTCCGTATTAGCTTGAGGTAGATGGCGAATGAGTGCGTAATAATCATCTAGTAATTGAGAAATAAGGTGTTAATAAGTAAGGGAGTTACAGTTTGAATCCCAATTAACAAGGAAATTGCTAACCCCATATGTCACCTAATACATGTGAATTGAAATCTAGTAACTTGATGGGTTGTAAAGGAATGAAATTGGAATACATTAAAGTTAAGAGCTCTATAACATTATATTATGAGATGTGGCGAGTTAATTTCCCCTTGAGTTGTATGCTTCATAACATCACATGGAATGATATAGCAAGTTGGTTAGCTTACCCTATGAGTTATGTGCTTAATAGATTGGAAAGTTAAAAGCTCTAATTTTTAAATGTTATCTTTTCAATATGTGTTATATTAAAATTTTATATTTATTTATATCATTATAATTTGAATGCTTGCATTATCTTTCATATAGCCTATTTGGAAACTCATTAATTTATATTTTATTATGAATTGATAACCATGATCCTTTAATTATAATTTATCTTTACTACATTTAGTTTAATTAGAAATCTTAAGTTTTCAATGAAAAGCTCGTGCCTTAATTTGTCTTATTTTCATTAGGATGCATATTATTGCTCACTAAGGCAATGATTCACTATTGTGTTTTCCATATTCTTTAGATAAAAGTGAAATTACAAATCCAATGTCCATGGCACCGTATAGAGAGGAGTGTCATATTGACGTGATCCCCCAAGTGCACGAGTTTAGTCGAGTTATAGTATAAAAGATATCGTCTCCACAAGGATTGAATGTTGAATACTAACTGAATTTTGAGGTAAATTATCTAGGTATACGGATTGATATTGTGAATTAAAGGTAAAATGCAAAACAAAGCTTAGTTATCAAAAAGATTTAATTCAAACGAGATGAAAGCGTACTCAGCTTAGGGTTCCCTCGTACATTTCATTATGGAATGAAGATAATCCTCTAACTTGGTTTATTGTTAATTTAGATTGTTGGATTACCAAAAATAAGCTATACCTCATTGCAAGGCTACTAGCTACTAACCAAAAGATTAAGTGCCCAAAATTTCTCTAGTAATCACTCATCTAGGTTGCATTAACATTGCTTTAGAATCCATTCTTAGACATTTTATCCTGTGCAAAAGAATCCAATTAGCTTAATTCCTAAGTCTAATTGATATTCCCAATGATCATGCAAGATCCGACTAATTAATTGGTCATTCCAACCTAGAATTAACTAATCTATCACACAAATCCAATATTCCGGAAGTATTGAACTATTGAAATACAAAACAGCATAATCAAATCATAAATCAACAGTAAATCTAGCTAGATTATATAAAAATCAATTCCATAAATCCATGAACAAGTTTACCCCTAGCTGAGCACTAGGGTTTAGTGTGAAGTCATTACACAACTAGCAGAAAATCAGAAAACAGAGAGGGAATTCAAACAAATCATAAAGCTCTACAAATTCCTTGCTTGAATCTTCAATCCTTTGCTCGAATCCAATGTTAGCAGTTGCCCTTGGTGACTTTGGGTCTCTCCTAGGGTTTCTACTGATGGCTCCCCTTTCAAATTTTCAGTTCTCCTCCTCTCTTTCTAATTTTCGCACAAAACTTATACGAGTAATGTACACGGGGTATGACACGGCCCGTGTTATACCCCATGTTTCTCTGTGAAGGTTGAGCAGCATGATACACGGGGTATGACACCCCCCGTGTTTACTTACGAAGTGTCAGGCAGTATGGTACACGGGGTATGACACAGCCCATGTTCAACCCTGTGTTCTTCTGCGAGCAGCTCAATGAAGTTTCGAAGCATTCCAGAAAGAAACACGGCCTTCAACACGGGGTTCCCATACCCTCTTCATCAAGTGAGCAACTTTGCTTCGATTCTCCACAATTTGCATGGTTTTGCCTCTGGATCCTTTTTTACTGCTCAAATGTGTCACTTCAAAACCTGAAAACAAAATATTGAGCATTTAAATACCCTTTTTCAATTAATTTGCACAAGATACTAAGTAAATGAGTGACAAAACACATAAAATTTAAGTGCAATTGTGCATTTATCAATTCCCCCACACTTAAATCTTGCTCGTCCTTGAGTAAGGAAGTAAGAGAACAAAAATCTACTCCAATTTTTAATCCTTTTTTTTTTAACATCAGGATTAGGATCAACTCATGCCAAGCAACTAAATGAAAATAAAGCAACTAAATAAGTCAATCCTCAGCATAAAAGCAAAAGAGAATAGCCTCACAGGTAAAGTGTTTACTCAAACTCTCAGAATAAGGCTTGTGTATACTCTCAAATCAATCAGCTCAGGACTTAATGCTACCATATGCTTGCAAAAACTCTAATCTTCACTACTATATTGTAAAATGCATGCAAATCAGAGGACTTTATTAGGGAAAATGGTAAGGATAGAGGAAAGAAAAATCAAGGGATGAAAGGTGATAGAGTCAGAGAAGGGAAAAGACACATTAGTCTTGAATTTGACCATTGTCGAGTTCCATTACTCAACTTAGCAATTACCTTGCTTCTATTCCTTGCCTCAACCCCCATTCTTCTTCCTTTTTTTTTCAATTATTATATAAATCAGCAAACAAAACCTTTTCTTCTCTTTTTTTTTTTATTTCCCAACAAGCTTTTCTTCCTCTTCTTCTTCCCAATTTATTTATTTAACACCATTTTTTTTATTAAAGCTATAAATCAACTTATCTAACTAGCAACTCTAAGTAAGGACCTCTAACTGATAGCCAAACTCTTATAATGTGTCTAAGTTCCCTTAAACTCTAAGGTTCAAGTTTACTTGGGAATGGCTTAAATGCACATAGGATGGGTTAGGCTAGAAATAAAGGTCCAAGGCTCAAAGTGGCTAACTAGGGGCAAAGCTGAAAATAGTTTAGGGTATATCAAAGAAAAGTATTCAA
The DNA here is from genome assembly GCA_020226215.1 of Sindora glabra. Taxonomy (NCBI): domain Eukaryota; kingdom Viridiplantae; phylum Streptophyta; class Magnoliopsida; order Fabales; family Fabaceae; genus Sindora; species Sindora glabra. Next base: position 79,346,052 of record CM035227.1, read on the forward strand.
ATAAGCAAAACAAATAAAAAGGGTGAAGAAACATGGCCTCATCATTTTTGACATGCAAAATACATAAAATTTAGCCTCAAAAAGAGCAATTGTAAGTTCTAGAGTAAAAAATCAAGAGTGAGACACAATCACTCAAGAAGATAAAAATGAGCTTCAAATTCTAATGTGAAAGTTGCTCAAAAAGGCTCAAATCTCACGAGGATCAATTATGCTAATTACTCTTAACTTCAAGCTTTAGATTTTCCTTATTAAGTTACTAATTAATCATTAAAGGAACAAGGTATGAACCAATCACTTTAATCAAAAGATTGCCCTAAAAATTAAAATATTTTTTATTTTTTTATTTTATTTTATTTTTATTTATTTTTATTTTTTTATATATCATTGAATTTGGAGTAAATTTCAGTACTCTAAATCAATCAAGCAGATTCAAGTGCAAAACATTACAAAACATTCTAAACGCTGCTCCCCCACACTTAAAATTGGACATTGTCCTCAATGTACAAAAAAAGTAAATGGAAAAGAGACAGAGAATAGATGGAGGACTAAAACTTCCATGACAAGTAGAGCATTATTGTTCAGTATAAATCATGACTTCAGGGAGATCCAGAAGCAGAGACAGATGAAGAGAGAAAGAGGAGACTGCTAATCTAAAAGAAAGAAGATGCGATACTGGAAAAAAAATATGTTGTTAATTATTACATACATGAATATTAAGGGTGCAAGAAAATAAAAGAGAAATAGTTAAAATAATATAAAGTAAATGAAAGTGCATAGCCAATATAAGTATAGACTAGATAAATGGATATAGAGAGGAGAAATTAGTAAAAAGCATAATATATGAATAAAAGGAAAAAAAAAACAATCCAAGCTACTGAGCAGGAGGATCTGGATCAGTTGGGGAAGAGGGGTGGAAAAGCTTGAACAGGGGCTCGACCATGCTCTCAATGTGTCTGGATCTCCTGTCCAAGTCGTCATAAAGGCCCTCTATCCTCGTCTGATGCTCAGAGATGTGTTGAAGCTCAGCTAGAATCTGCTGCTGGCCAGATAATATGTCTCGGAAGTAGGCCTTGGATGAAACTCTATCCCCTGCAGAAGATGATGGTCCAATATCAGGAGCAGCATCACCATCACCACCATCTCCTGGAAAATCATACTCTGCCGCATGAGGTGGCTGCTGCACAGGCTAGATCCCCATAGCTAGAAGAATGCCCCTTCGGAGGGGTGTCATGTGAGATGCTATAGTGAGGGATCCATAAGGTCGATCAAATACTCCTAACCGCCTGGCTAGTCTAGTGATATATGGACTGGTAGCAATGCTCCCAGCTCGTCTATCTGATGCCTAAGTCGAGAAGAAATATGCAAATGCACCTCCAATATGAATGGGGACTCTCTGGATCATGCTATACAAGAAGAGTACATCAGCAGTGCTCACGACTCCATGACTGTGCCCCCGACCACTCAAAGTGTGACTGAAGATAGAGTGGATGACTTGCTAAGCAACTCTTCTGAGGCTAGACGCCTTGCTCTTGGTAGGATCATAGGTGTTTCTGGTAGCAATATCAGACCATACTTGCCACTCCTAGGTTCCATGAGGCAGCCCTATCAGAATGTCATGATACTCAGGAGTGGTCACAAATTCTTCAGAGTAAAGTCCCATGTGCACTGAGAGCTGGGTCACGCTCATGAAATATGAGACTCCCCCGAGGCGAAACTGCACTATGTTAGCCGAATCGACAGTGTCGAAGTACCTCTCTAAATAGAAAGTGCTGAGAAACTCCAGAGTAAGCTCTCTGTAGGTAGGCTCTATAATTTGAAAGAACATCTCCCAAGCACCGACACTTATGAGCTCACGAATCTCATCCTCTAGGCCAAACTCTCTCAATACAGCCCAATCTAGGTATCGGCCTTCTACAAATGACCGATCTTTGTGCCTATTAAATGCTTGAATATGGCCCTCATCTGTGAACTCTAAGAATGGGGATGTTGGTCCTCTAGAGGAGGTCCCTCTAGAAGTACTACCCTTAGAAGTCTTCCTAGCAGTTGTCTTTTGTCTCTTTGACATGATCTGTAAAAGAAAATGACAATGTGAGAGAGAGTGTTGAAAGTTTGTCAGTCAGCAGATTTCAAGGGCAAAGGTTCAGTAAGCAATTTTCAATATCCATCCAATGTCAAATTAAATGTAATTCAAAGTTCGATGTCATGAATGCAAATAAGTGAGCATATCAACGGGGTAAATCATGCAATCAGATCCCCCAAACAAACATTAAACCTCAAAGGATTTAGATTCAATCAATCAAACCTAGCCAAGGAAAAATTTTGAAGAATATGAGCATTCCTATAAGTCCTAACATGCATTGAAGTTCAATTAACATAAGTAATTGCAAATAACTCCAAAGATTTCAAGGAAAATGCTCTTACCTCGTGAATTTCAGATAGAAACCCTAAGTTCTTGGTTAAAGCACAAAAGGAATCCAAATGTTGAAATTAAACCGATTAAATTGAAGATCAAGCAGCAAAATCACTTCAAATAGCCAAATAAAGCACTTTAATCGGTGTATTTTGGCAAGACAATGGCTGAAAATGAGTATAGAGAGATGAGAGCATGGAGGAAGATGCAGAGAATGAAGAAAAATGGAGGGTTTTCGCCATTAAAAGCTCGTCCGCCCAGGAACACGGGGTCCGACACGGCTCGTGTGGTACCCCGTGTTTCTCGGCAAATGAGTGTTCTGGGTTTCGCAAACATACACGGGGTCTGACATACCCCATGTTCTTCCCCGTGTTTCTCTCTGAAAGATGTTAACAGACTTTGCAATAGTACACGGGGTTTAACACGTCCCGTGTTGTACCCCGTGTTTCTCTCTGGAAGGCTTATGTTCAAAAATTCTTTTTAGTGGTTCAGTCAGTGAGGTACATGTGTTAGACACGGCCCATGTTCAACACTGTGTATCTCATTGGAATGCCATAAAAATCATTAATCTTTTATTCTAACAGACAGTGAGGTACATGGGGTATGACACGTCCCGTGTTGTACACCGTGTGTCTCACTGGACTACAATTTGAGCCTTCTATGCAAGAAAATGAACAACAAACATGCATATATGCCTAATTTACCCCAGAGACAGAGACAAAGTGCAAAAATGAACATCTTAAATCAGCAACTAATGACTTATATGCCTTAAACTACTCAGAATGAAAATAGGAAAACTAAGATTTAAAAGCAAGAAAAATAGAAAAACAAGCTTGAGTTACCTCCCAAGAAGTGCTTATTTAAGGTCATAAGCTCGACCCCTGTTTCAATCATCCTGGAGTTGCCATTATTGGTGGCCCGGTAACATAATGCTTCAATCTCTGGCCATTAACTTTGAAATTGCCGGTGCTTTCACTCCAAATTTTCACAGCTCCAAATGGATACACCTTCCTCACAAGAAATGGTCCAGTCCACCTTATTTTGAGCTTCTCTGGAAAGAGCTTAAATCTGGAACTGAACAACAACACCAGGTCTCCTTCATGAAATTCCCTTCTGAGGATGTGCTTGTCGTGCCAAGCCTTTGTTCGTTCTTTATATATCTTGGCATTATCGTAAGCTTCATTCCTTAGTTCTTCAAGTTCAAGAAGTTGAAGCTTTCTTTTCTCCCCAGCAGATTGTAAATCAAAGTTGAGCAACTTTATTGCCTAATACGCCTTGTGTTCAATTTCTACTGGCAAATGACAATGCTTCCCATAAATAAGCCTAAATGGTGTCATACTAATGGGAGTCTTGAAAGCAGTCCTGTAGGCCCATAAAGCGTCATCCAACTTGAGGGACCAATTTCTCCTTGATCTAGACACAGTTTTCTCCAATATGCTCTTGATTTCTCTATTTAAAAGCTCCATTTTCCCACTGGTTTGAGGGTGATATAGAGTAGAGATCTTATGGGTTACTCCATACCCTTTCAAGAGCGATTGAAATTGATGGGCAATGAAGTGAGACCCTCCATCACTGATGACGGCCCTAGGTATCCCGAACCTAGGAAATAACACCTTCTTGAAAAATCGAACTACAACTTTTGCATCACAAGTCCGAGTGGCAATTGCTTCCACCCATTTGGAAACATAATCAATCGCCACAAGTATATATTTATTGCTGCAAGAAGGTGGGAATGGTCCCATAAAATCAATTCCCCAGACATCGAATATTTCAACTTCCAAGATGTTGTTCAAAGGCATCTCATGCCTTTTTGATATACTACTAACTCTTTGGCACTGGTCACATGAAGTGACATAGTGGTGAACATCCTTGAATAGAGTCAGCCAATAAAAACCCGCCTGGCTAATCTTTGCAACTGTTCTTGAACTACCGAAGTGTCCTCCATATGGGGAGGAGTGACAATGGAACAAAATGCTAGCAATTTCTTCCTCAGGCACACACCTTCTAAACAAGCCATCAGCACATCTTCTATAAAGAAGAGGTTCATCCCAAAAGTAGTGTTTCACCTCTGCTAAGAACTTCTTTTTCTGCTGATACCCTGCATCCTGGAGGCAAAACACCACTCACAATGTAATTTACATAATCGGCAAACCATGGGATAGCTGAAGAAGAGACAACTAATAGATAATCATCTGGAAGGGAATCATTTATTGGCATCTCTTTATCTACCTCATCTTCTAACTCTTGCTTCAACCTTGAGAGGTGATCAACCACGACATTCTTGGTACCCTTCTTATCTCGAATTTTCAAATCGAATTCTTGTAACAAAAGAATCCATCTGATTAGGCGAGGTTTAGCTTCTTGCTTGCTCAAAACGTATCGGATTGCTGCATGATCCATAAAGACTATCACCTTGCAATCCACCAAATAGGATCGAAACTTGTCAACTGCATAAACTACTGTAAGAAGTTCCTTTTCAGTTGTGGCGTAGTTCAGCTGAGCCTTATCCAAAGTCTTGTTGGCATAGTATATGGCATGAACTTTTCTATCCTTCCTTTATCCAAGTACCGCTCCTATTGCATAGTCGCTAGCATCGCACATCACCTCAAATGGTAGATTCCAATCTGGTGCCTGCATGATTGGAGCATAAATCAAGGCTTTCTTCAACTTGCAAAATGCATCCAAACAATCTTGATTAAAATCAAAAGCAACATCTTTAGCAAGCAGGTTAGTTAAAGGTTTGACAATTTTAGAGAAATCTTTGATGAAGCGTCAGTAGAAACCGGCGTGTCCTAGAAAACTCCTCACTCCCTTTACAGAAGTTGGGGGAGGCAATTTCTCTATGATGTCCACTTTAGCCTTGTCTACCTCAATACCATGCTCGGATACTTGATGGCCAAGGATAATCCCTTCTCTTACCATAAAATGGCATTTTTCCCAATTAAGTACCAAATTTACCTCCTCACATCTCTGTAACACTTGAGATAAATTAGTCAAGCAGTTATCAAAGGAAGTACCATATACAGAAAAATCATCCATAAAAACCTCCATGATATTTTCAATAAAATCAGAGAAAATAGCCATCATACAACGTTGAAATGTAGTAGGAGCATTACACAAACCAAAAGGCATTCTTCTATATGCAAAAGTGCCATAAGGACATGTAAATGTGATCTTTTCTTGATCATTTGGATGTATAAGAATTTAGAAGAAACCAGAATAACCATCTAAATAACAGAAATGTGAATGCTTAGCTAACCTTTCCAAAGTTTGATCTATGAAGGGGAGAGGGAAATGGTCTTTTCGGGTTGCTTTGTTTAATTTCCTATAATCTATACACATCCTCTAACCGGTGACAATCATAGTGGGAATTAGCTCATTATTTTCATTTTTTACTATAGTTAGCCCCCTTTCTTAGGAACAACATGTACCGGACTAACCCACTGACTATCTGAAATTGGATAAATTACCCCAGCATCTAGCAACTTCACTATTTCCTTTTTTACAACTTCTTTCATATTCGGATTCAGCCTTCTCTGATGTTCAATGAAGGGTTTACTATCTTCCTCCATCAATATCCTATGCATGCATATTGAAGGACTAATCCCTTTCAAGTCAGAAATTGTATACCCTAAAGCTTTTCTATGAGATTTAAGCTGCCTAAGTAATTTTTCTATTTCAAGAGCAGTTAGATTTGCATTTACGATCACAGGATAAGTGGAGTGGGGTCCTAGAAACTCATACCTGAGGGTAGATGGGAGAGGTTTCAATTCTACCTTAGGTGGTGTTTCTTCCGCAGTGGTGGGATTGTTAGACTCCACTTCCAATGATTCAATTGCTTCAGGGAGGGGAAGTGGTGGGCTTGCTTCCAAAAACTCTGCATATGCAGCAGTCTCCTCATTTTTAACAACTCCATTTGTGACTAGACATGCTTCAAGTGGATCTTGAAGGCACCCTGTCAGAAGGGTTTCTTTCACAACCTTGTCTACCACATCAATCCTGCATATTGAATCTTCACAAACAGGTAATTTAATTGATTCATTCAAATTAAACTCAACTTTTTCATCCCCAACAGATAATGAAAGCCTTCCATTTTTTACATTAATCAAAGCACCCGCAGTGGCTAAAAAGGGTCTACCCAAAATGATAGGAATTTGTGTATCCTCTTCCATTTCAAGTATAATAAAATCAACATGAATGAAAAACTTACCAACCTTGATAGGTATATCCTCAAATATACCTACTGGGTATTTCACTGAACGGTCTGCTAATTGAAGTGAAACTGTGGTGGGCTTCATTTCTTCTATGTTGAGTCTCTTTGCAATAGATAGTGGCATGAGGTTCACACTTGCTCCCAAGTCACACAATGCCCAGTCAATAGGAACATTTCCAATCACACAAGGAATGGAGAAGCTGCCTGGGTCCTTTAGCTTAGGAGGTAGTTTATTCTGGATGATGGCACTACACTCTTCCGTTGGAGCTACAATCTCATGCTCCTCTAGCTTCCTTTTGTTTGAGAGAATGTCCTTCAAGAACTTTGCATATGACGATATTTGTGAAAGAGCATCAATGAAGGGGATATTGATATACAACTTCTTCAATACTTCCAAGAACTTTCCAAACTGCTTATCAAGTTTAGCCTTTGCTAATCTTTGAGGATAAGGGATAGGCGGTTTGTATGATTTTAGAGGGATATATTTTGACTTTTCAGGTAATTCCCCTTCTTTCACTTCAGCATTATCAGGAATTGAAGCTTTTTTGCCTTCTTTCTGCTCTTCCCCCACACTTATCTCTTCTTCACCTTCATGAGTAGCATTTGGAACCTTCAATAGCCTCCCACTTCTAAGAGTTATTGCTTTACAATGCTCCCTAGGATTTGATTCAGGTTGAGCAGGGAGTTGACCAAAAGCTCTAGAGGAAGAAGCAGAAGCTTGTTAAGCTATTTGGGTTTCCAGCATTTTTCCATGTATGGCTAATGAGTCAACTTTGGAGGACAGTTGCCTAATGGAATCCTCCATGGCTCTACCATGCTGTCTAAACTCTTCATTAGTTTTCTCCTGAGAAATGAGAAATTTCTCTAGGAGGCCTTCTAACTTAGCAGTGGAAGAGGTTTGAGTTGGTGGGTTGTAGGGTCTTTGATTTTGAAAATCGGGTGGTGGTGGTAGCGGCCTATTGTGAGTGTTTTGAGTGTTGTATGGCTGGTTGGGCTTGTAGGATAGATTTGGTTGGTTCCTCCATGATGGGTTGTAGGTGTTTCCAAAGGGTTCATTCAGATTCTTCTGTCCATACCCACTGTTGTGCACATAGTTTACTTGCTCAGTGAAATCCTGCCCCAATGTACACTCAGTTGCCATATGACCTGTCATACCACAAATCTCACAAGGAAGGTCAGTAGCACCTGTTGCATTTACACTATTAACTTGAAATTTATCAAACTTAGCCATGAGTGCATCTATTTTGCTACCTAGACTTCCTAGTGCATCTACCTTAGCTGACAAATGATTAAAAGCGTCCAATTCATACTTACCTGGAGCTTTCCTTGAAGATCCCCTCTCATTTGACCATTGGTAGTGATTCAAAGCCATATCCTCAATTAATTCATATGCTTCATCCAACCTTTTGTTCATCAAGGCACCTCCAGCAGCAGCATCCACAGTAAGCTTAGTATTATAATTCAAACCATTGTAGAAAGTATGGAGAACTAGCCATTTCTCTAACCCATGATGTGGGCACAACTTCAACAATTTCTTATATCTATCCCAAGCATTAAATAGAGATTCCCCTTCTCTCTGAGAAAATGTGGTGATTTCATTCCTTAATTGAGCTGTCTTGCTTGGAGGGAAATATCGTGATAGAAAAGCCCTCAGTATCTCTTCCCATGTTGTGATAGATCCTGCTGGTAAAGAGTGTAGCCACGCCCTTGCTCTATCCCTCAAGGAAAATGGGAAGAGTCTAAGCTTAATGGCATCCGCTGCTACACCATTTATTTTGATTGTATCACAATACTCTAAGAAAATCTGAATATAGAAGTTAGGATCCTCCATTGGTAGTCCACCAAACTGGTTTTGCTGCACCATAGACAAAAGAGTTGGCTTTAATTCGAAGTTGTTAGCCTTAACAGCAGGCCTTCTTATACTGGATTAAAGCCCAGTGGCGTCGGGTGCTGCAAATTCTCTAAGAGATCTGTTATCCATGTCTTCAATCACTGGTTCAAGGTCAATTGCCTCTTGGATATGTACTAATTTTTGCTCTCTCCTTCTCCTAAGCAGAGTTCTTTCAATCTTTGGGTCTAAGTCAAGAATTCCTTCAAGATTTCTCCTTTGCATATACAAAGATTTTCTACAAAAAGAGTAGATAATACTCGAACATAACAAAATAAGAAAGAAATACTATATATAGATAAGAAAATCAAAATAAGATGAATCAAGAACTAAGAGAAAATGAATTGCCTAGTCTAATTCACTCAAAAGTTTTTGTTAATATCAACTAGTTGCAATCCCCGGCAACGGCGCCAAAAACTTGACGTGATCCCGCAAGTGCACGAGTTTAGTCGAGTTATAGTATAAAAGATACCGTCTCCACAGGGATTGAATGTTGAATACTAACTGAATTTTGAGGTAAATTATCTAGGTGTACTGATTAATATTGTGAATTAAAGGTAAAATGCAAAACAAAGCTTAGTTATCAAAAAGATTTAATTCAAACGAGATGAAAGCGTACTCAGCTTAGGGTTCCCTCGTACATTTCATTATGGAATGAAGATAATCCTCTAACTTGATTTATTGTTAATTTAGATTGCTGGATTACCAAAAATAAGTTATACCTCATTGCAAGGCTACTAGCTACTAACCAAAAGATTAAGTGCCCAGAATTTCTCTAGTAATCACTCATCTAGGTTGCATTAACATTGCTTTAGAATTCATTCTTAGACATTTCATCCTGTGCAAAAGAATCCAATTATCTTAATTCCTAAGTCTAATTGATATTCCCAATGATTATGAAAGGTCCGACTAATTAATTGGTCATTCCAACCTAGAATTAACTAATCTATCACACAAATCCAATATTCCGGAAGTATTGAACTGTTGAAATACAAAATAGCATAATCAAATCATAAATCAACAATAAATCTAGCTAGATTATATAAAAATCAATTCCATAAATCCATGAACAAGTTTACCCCTAGCTGAGCACTAGGGTTTAGTGTGAAGTCATTACACAACTAGCAGAAAATCAGAAAATAGAGAGGGAATTCAAATAAATCATGAAGCTCTACAAATTCCTTGCTTGAATCTTCAATCCTTTGCTTGAATCCAATGTTAGCAGTTGCCCTTGGTGACTTTGGGTCTCTCCTAGGGTTTCTACTGATAGCTCCCCTTTCAAATTTTTGGTTCTCCTCCTCTCTTTCTAATTTTCGCACAAAACTTATACGGGTAATGTACACGGGATATGACACGGCCCGTGTTGTACCCCATGTTTCTCTGCGAAGGTTGAGCAGCATGATACACGGGGTATGACACCCCCCGTGTTTACTTACGAAGTGTCAGGCAGTATGGTACACGGGGTATGACACAGCCCATGTTCAACCCCGTGTTCTTCTGCAAGCAGCTCAGTGAAGCTTCGAAGCATTCCATAAAGAAACACGGCCTTCAACACGGGGTTTCCATACCCCGTGTTCTTCGTCAGGTGAGCAACTTTACTTCGATTCTCCACAATTTGCATGGTTTTGCCTCCAGATCCTTTTCTACTGCTCAAATGTGTCACTTCAAAACCTGAAAATAAAATATTAAGCATTTAAATACTCTTTTTCAATTAATTTGCACAAGATACTAAGTAAATGAGTGACAAAACACATAAAATTTAAGTGCAATTGTGCATTTATCACATATCATAGTGAGCCACATATATTGTCCATATGGGAAAAAAGGTTAAAGCTTGCTATTTGTATGAAGTAAATATTTTGAACTCTTAAACATGCTCCAAAATCCATATACAAGATCTTGCTTTCATTATGTCATGACTTGTTTAAATTTGCAAAAGATTATATTAAGTTAAATATGATTTACTATAAAGTGTTTAAATGATGAAAGAATTATGATAGTCAAAGATAAGAATAATAAGAATGTTATGATAAGAACATTATGTGATGATAGAAAATGTGATTTCCATGTTAAGACCAATAAATATGTAATGATTATGTGAATGTATGATTAATAAATAAGTAATAAAAACCAAGTTACAGTTTTTCCAAATGTAATCAAGGCTTACATGGCCTAGCTCATGCATGTATCTTTTAAAGTCATGCACCAATCATGACCTCTAATTTCAGATTATGACAAGTTAAGTAAATGAAGATATAAGAAAAGGAAAGGTTTAAATGATCAATTTTTTTGTCATGGTTTAACTTTGGAACATAAATTAAGAAGGCATTTCATAAACAATTATGGGAAGCTCGTATATGATAGAAAAAGGGTCAAATAAATGATAATAATATTAAACCCAAGAAACCATAGTTCAAGGGAAATTGTAGATTCTATAAGATATATGAGCACAAGAAAGTGGATTGTTTTAAATATAAAAGATGGATATAGAAAAAGAAGAAAAATGCTAAGAAACCTGACAAAACTAGGTGATGGAGAATTACTAAAGCATATTAGAATTAGAGATGCTTATTTGGCATTTATGTTTATCTTGTACCTAAAAACAAGGATTTAAGGTGATTAGGAATCATCAAAGCACATTAGAATTAGATATGATTATTTAGCACTTGTGTTTAATCTTGTACTTAAAAGTAAGGATTTCTTTCATTAAAAAAAACTTAATTTTAGTTATTATATTTTTTATTAATGAAAAATTATCATTTTGATGAATAAAAATTATGTACATTTATGATTCATATATCATTATTTTGGGTACATTATTTAATAGGTCATAGTTTTTTACTCAAGTTATGATAAATCCATTGATTCAAAATAGAAACCTAATTCTAAGATCATTTCTAAGTCATTAATTGACCACCTATTTAAAGGATGAGTTGATAGTGAGAAATGTAAAATGCCATAGAAAGAGGAAATCAAAATAGAAGGTATAGTAACCCCACTGGCACTATAACCTGTCAAATCATCTTTTGTTATCCCATAGTCCGATCTAGTACAACTAATAGTAGAGGATGTGAAGTAAAAAAATTGATAAATGAAACTCCCAAGGAGATCCAATGGACTTTATCAAATCTTTTAAAATAGGTCATTGTAATAAAAAATAAATTAACTTAATTGTATAAAATTAAATATAGGATTAAGTTAAATTATCCATGGTAATAAGCCAACTAAAAGTAAATGAAATGTTAAGACCAAAAGGGATGCTTAAGTTAAATTAAAGGTTCAAGATCAAGTCAATAATCAAATAGTTACACTTAAAAGAAAAGCATAGACTATAAAGAGAGTTCCTTACTAGTGTCAACTAAAGACTCACCCCAAATTGTGACATAGGTAGCTTTTTTTTTTTTTTTTTTTGGAGCTAAAGTAACCTTCCTAAATGATGACTAGTTGGAAATTATGTACATAGAAAAGCCAAATGGCTTTAAAGAGAAGTATAAAGAATACCTTGCATGTAAAAAAAGGAAGTATATTTAAACTATTGTATCTCAATCTTGATGAGAATGTAACTTTTCTCAAATTCAACAAGAGTAACACTGACCATTGTATGATGTTGAATATAAGTAGTTTTATAGTCCTAGTTTTACATATCGATAGTATTCTCCTTGCCAATAATAATATAGACATGTTGAGTGAAATAAAGAAATTCCAATGTACTCTGATTTTTTTCTTTTCAACTCAAAAGGATGAAATTTTCTCAAAGGCCTAATGCCTTCAAAGTGAAAAAAATAAGAGAAAAAATGAAAAATATAGGTTGTTTGATGCATGTTTAGGTCAAAGACACTTAACTATTATGTAAGAATAATAAAGTACTTATGAGGTACAAAGGTTACATATTTATACATGGGAATTTGAAATATCTCATAATTATAGGCTACTTAAACTTAGATTTCATTGGTTGTTAAGATGATCATAAATCTATGTCTAAAAACATGTTATGATAGTAAAAAGAGCTCTCATGAAAAAGTGTTGACTGGTCACTTATAACAACTTCTATCATAGAAGCAAGTTATGTTGCACGATAAAAATGTATTTATAAAAATGTTATTGGGTTAACTGATTTCATTTTTAACCATATATTGCACAATACTACTACTATGATGTTTTCTTTAAGTAATAAAAATTCTTCCCGTACAAATGACTTCAATAAGAAGTATTAGTTATGGAATAAAGAAGATACATGACCATGTTACCTGCATTATGTGTATTTCTATAGATTGTATACTCACAGATCCACTAACTAAAGGCTTAGCAGTTGGAAAAATATCACGATCATGTAAATAATATTAATATGTTTAAGCCTTTTGATATTTTAAGTTTGTGTAAATTTTGATGATATGATTTTTTAAACTTATTATTTATCTTAAGATATGTTTAAATAAAATATTTATAATGAAATATTCATGATGTTACCATATATTTTGTGTACATTTTGCATTATGGAATATTATTAGGAACATTGAAACCCTATCCTATTACTATGTCAAGAATATTAATTCTTATTGAGCATTTTAGATGAATGCTATAACCATTTTTGTGAAGATTTACATAAAGTCATGTTAATGTTATGTAAATCTTACCATGCATATTTTAATTTAGTATCCCTATCAAACATTAATTATTTTGGATAATGAGATGTAGCATGTAATATGCTTGATATTAATATCACTTTTGAATATCATATTATACGTTATTGGATGCTTATGTTCTCACTTTAGACCTATAGGTGTAATAATACTATTTAATATTGACATTAATTTCAAGTGACAATTATTTATAGATTATATGGATTCTAGTAGGAGGATTGTTGGAATTTTCTATTGGACTTCACCATAATTTATAGATTATTAATTAGTGTCAACATAATTTTAGCTTAACAAGTGACTTAAAGGTTATGAGTTTTCTATTGGTACTTAAGCCCGAACTAGATATATAGGTCTGGATCCTATGATAAGTAGGATTTATGACTCAGTTAAACTAAAAGGTCCCTACTTCTCTAACCCTTATAAAAATTGCATTTGTGCTATTAGAGCATGGTAAAAAAAATCTCAATTTTAGAGATACATATAAGGGTTTTGTAAAAGAAGAATTCCCCTTTCACCTTTCCTTGTTTTTTTCGTGTTTTAGGGGACAATTTTAGATTCTAATTATTCATGAATTGCAAATACCTCTATCAGATCCTAGAACTTGAAGTAGCATATTATAAGTCTACAAGAGATAGATGGTATATTTGAGATCATTATAATCCAATTCATGTTAATTTCTCTATTTTACTCATGTCTACTAATCTTCTTTGATATTGCTCATAAAATCCATACCATAATTCATAACTAATGATTCAAGAATTAAAATAAATCATTAAATTTATCCAACATATACATGTTCATATAAATGATTATTCTAGACCTTTGAAATTGTTACTAATGTCTCAAATAAAGGATTTAATTTTTCTAGTTTTAATACTAATGATTTATAATTTATTCAATACAACGTATATTAATTTTTGCATATTAATGTATTTTACTTTATGTAATAAATATTAAAGGCACATAAACACCACTTGTAACAACCACTTTTATTGCTTGTTTGCTAGTGAACTCCTTAAACACCTAGAAACCAAAAAAATTCTAAAAGGCTACTAGCATAAAGAAAAAAGGTAGCTATTGCAATTGGTATTTATGCTTCTTTAGTATTTATTGCATATTATTATTACAGAAAGTAAAATACAATAAGATATTAAAATAAATTGTAAAATTATAAGTATTAAAATTTGAAAATTAAATCTTTTACTTATAATATTAGAGATAATTTTAAATGTATAAAATGTTTATTATGTATTAAATATTAAATTATCACACATATGAGAAAAAAAGTATGCAAAACAAACAAATTGATAAAGATATCCATTTTATATGAGAAAAAATAAAGGAATCATTATTTGGTCATAAAATAATCCTTTTAACAATTAATTGTGATTTAATACTTAAAATTAATCTTTTTAATGAAAATTTAAAATAAGTTTTCTAGTAAGGTTTTTGTAAAATTGAAGGGAAGTTTATGTTTATTTTGAAACCATAAGGGAGCTCTTTATAACTTTAACTAAATTCAAGGGAGGTTTGTATATTTTTTCTTTTTATAATCTTTAAATACATTATTCTTTTCATTTTTATTTGCATGAAAATGAAAATAAACCACTCAATGAAAAGCTTAAATACAATTCATAGTTTCATTAATAATTTTTTATCATTGAAAACTTAGGATACCTTTGTGAAATTACTAACATTTTATGGCTTAATGTTAAAGAATGCTTTAGGATAGGTGATGCATAGGTTTTGTCAATATATTGTATATAGTTTGAACAATTTGATGTTAGCATTATTAATATGTATCTTTTTGCAAGGAAAAATGATAAAGTTCCCTCAAGATGATTTTAGGAATTTTGCTAAGAATGGTTTAAGCCCAACTATAAAAGGTTAGTATAGGATATAAACTAGGGTTTTGTAAATTTTGAAACAAAATTTTGGGCTTAAAAAAGGGCTTGCTCGGCACCTAAGGTGAAGGGACCAAATAGGACCCTTTTATATGACCTTAAATTGTTATATAATTTAGTTAAGTGCTAGAAAGCTTGTAAGCGAAGACCAAAAGCATAAGTATGACCCTATAACCCATAGGAAGAGATGGTAGATTAGGTGTAGAATAGGTAATGATGGCTAAGGGATAAAGAGCCAATGCTTGGAAGAGTATCTATAAGATAGACAATAAAATGAGAGATAAGAAATGATTAAGCTTTACTAAAAATTTAAGAAAATTGGAAAACCCACTCTTCATTGTTTTCCTCTTAAACTTACAACATACACATAAACACATTCACAAATTCAATCAAATCCTCTCTACTTCTCACATACAAATGACCAAAACACAATTGTCATGAGGAAAAAGGATATAAGTCATCATCCAAGGGTAAGAACTTTCTATATCATGGTATTCTCTTTAAAGTTTCAAAAGAATGGTTTGTAGTCATGGATTTAATTATTATCAACTATAATTTTCCTTTAAGATTAAATTAATTAAGCTCAATGATCCACCCTTCTTGAAATTTACATTTCCCTCCTATTCTTCTCAATTCATGCAAGTAAGTGAAGATAAAGTATTTTAAAGAGATGAATATGGAAATTTGCATGGTTTTTAGTTTAGTAAAAATCTAAAAAGATGAATATGTATGTGATCTAAATTCAAAGGAATCTAAGATAAAGTGTAATATTAGAATATAATGAAGAAACTATGAAGGAATTATGAAAAAATTTCCTAGAACTTTCATGCATGCCACTGGTAAAGGAAAAAAAATTAATGAAAATTAAGGTTTTGTTTCACAATTATTGGAATACCAAGAAAAATGGAGCAAAATCATAGCAAATGATTCAGCCACCCCTTGATTTAGGTCACTAAATTTCAACAATACTTTAGCTTGTGAAATTATAGGAAAACATGATTGATAAAGATGACTTTTTATGAAGGTAATTTGCCATAACTTATCCTTAGGGCACATGACCAATTTAAGAATTCACTACTGGTAATTACTTTCCAACTTCTTTTAAAATGTCTAATGTAATACTTCATATGCATGAGTTTTATACTTCGAAAGAATATGTGATAATTGGGAATTCAAAAATAAAATGTATTGATGAATCAAGATGTAAAACCTATCAAACTATCACAATGCTCACCTTGATGCTAAAATTCTCATGAGTAGATCCACTTTCATCTTTTTGATAATAGTTAGACACCTAAAGGAAATGATCCCTAAAGAAAACAAATAGAGGAAAGAATGGAGTGAGTTTCTTTGGAACTTAGTAAGTAGATATTTAGGAATTTGTAAAAATAAAATCAACTTAAGTTATACCATCACTATTGAAAAAATTACAAATTTATATTAGTTGTTTAAGAGATTAGATAATAATTTTAAACCATTATTTTATTGACCATCATAGTAAATATTTT
This sequence comes from Sindora glabra, assembly GCA_020226215.1. Classification (NCBI taxonomy): domain Eukaryota; kingdom Viridiplantae; phylum Streptophyta; class Magnoliopsida; order Fabales; family Fabaceae; genus Sindora; species Sindora glabra. The sequence goes on from CM035227.1 coordinate 79,362,615, forward strand.
ATATCATCCATTATAAAAATCATTATAGCAAAAAATATTATGTACTGTTGATTTTTGTTCTAGGTTATACTACTTAGTAACTAGTCACATTTAATGATGTCAATTTTATTTCTATGACTATCACTAAGAATTTTAACTTAATGTTAGGTTATTTTATTAACTGATGTGGAATCTTTAATTTACCACTTTGGTGATTCACATAATTAACATTGTATTAAATTCCTTTTAAAAAAAATCTTTCCCTACACCCACTTCATTTTGTATAGGATCTTATAAAACTTCCTATCGCACTACTTTCAACCTCAAATATGTCTATAACTCCTAAAACCACAATAATATAACGTCATAACACGTATAAACCCCTTATTAGGTAGAAAGTAATGTAAATTTTGTCTTAATTATAGTACACAATCCTAAATTCAACATATGTAATTCATAATAGTCAAAATAGACCAATTTTTCCTTTACATTAATTCCATACAATTTAAGTATAGGATCAAAAAATACTTAATGATTTTCATTGCTAAATGGCATATATCCAAAGTATTTTCAAATTAAAAAAGAGCAAAATAAGCAAACGAAAATTTGAGTGTTACAATAATTATAAAGGAAAGGTTTATCATGTTAAACTAAAAGTTATCTTCTAATTTGTTATGGGCATCATTCTATTTGAGTATGTTTAATTTCTTATTCATGTGTATCTCTCAAATGGGACTTACATTAACTAAATATTTGAACATATTATATAAACTAAGAATGAAGCCATTGTGTAAGTAAGCATAACTTTAAAAAAAGAGATTAAATTGCAAGAACAAAATATAAAAGCTAAGAAAGTTCTTATGTTTATATTTTACACTTTTCTAGTGAATGTGCAATCCCACAAATTTACCAACAAGTTAACAGATTTTCAATACTGTAAAATAATTTATGAGTATAAAAAAAACTAAAGAGAATCATTTTAAAATTGAAATATAAGCATACATTGTTAAAGAGATAATCATTTTAGGTTGACAAAAATTCACGATAAAATTTACAAATAGTGTCATGACTTTACCCTTTTCATTTTCATATCATGCCTTATGATTTGAATTTTTTAATATTAAATGTCAATTCCTAACAAAAAAATTAACGTATATAGCAAAATGACTTCATTCAACTATAGAGGTTTAAACAACTTCATAAACTAAAATATTTTGTTTAAAAATATGTTTCAAGTAAAAACTTTATAATTTCACGAGTTGATAGCAGTAAAATTGTTTTTTGCATTGAATAATCACATTTTTCTTATACAATTATACATATATGAAGAGTAATAACAATAGATGTAAAAAGACTTTAAATGAACAATCTAACAAATAACAATAGATGTAATAGCAATAATTGTAAAACTTTATAACCCAAAGTGTTTTTCTTATGCAATTATACAAATACAAATAGTTATAAATTGAACAATCCAACAAATGAAAAATTATAATTTATAATGAATAATAAACTTTAAATGAAAAGAAAAAGTGGGATATCTTTTCTTGTAATTCCTTTATATTGTTTGAGGGCTTCTAAATTATATTCTAAGTAGCAAACTAATGAGAAATTATGGTAAAAAAAAGCATCATATCCATTTTTGCAATAAACTTAACCTTTTAATGTATAATTTCCTATTAGCTTTATCATCTTTGTGTTTTCTCAAAGTAAGATACTACTTGAAAGTTTCTATGTGATTTCGAAGGTTATAAATAGATGCTAAAATCTTGCATTGTACTTAAGCCTACCAATGTAAAATTAGAGATACATCTTCTTTTCATAATAATTTATTATCACTTTGCAATCTATTAAAGTTTGACATCACAATTTTATAACCATTAACATTAAGGTGATTAGTCAATCATATGCTTTAAGCATATGAAAGTTTCTATTTTTTAATGTGAGAATAGTGCTACTTGCTCTATGTGTGTCAAAGTTTTAAATAGCACATAAAATAATTAGCATGTCGATTCTCATACTAAAACACAAGGACATTCAAATATTGATAGCAAATGAAACAATCAAGAACATCAAGAAGAGAAATCTTGATAATTATTTCAAATAGGCAAAGAGAGTCTTATATATAGGCTAAAAGTAGATTAATAATAAACCGTCATGACATGTAAATTATTGATGAATCGTCACAATGTGCAAACTATTGATGGATCATTATGACATATAAATGAACTATTGTGATGATTGAAATGGTTTACTAAACTTTAAACATCCATTTTTAATAAAATTTTGATCTTGTAGACCATCCTTTATATGTTGATTATTAAAAAAAAATCAACTTATATACTAATATCTCATAAGATACCAACCTTGATAAATGCTTATTGCTACCATTTATTAGAGTTAAGTGACAAGTGTTATACCTTTATACATTTGTTTATTCAAATAAATGATATGGCATCATCCAATTATAACCACATTAGTTTTTTAGTAAATAACTAATGTGGTTTATTTTTTTTATAAATCTTTTTACAACTTTTGTCATCTTTACTTTGGTCCAAAATTAAATGCAATAACAAATCATTATTCTAAAAATATTATCAATATTAACTATTGAATATCATATAAGAACATTACAATTAATTATTTGATCTCATAACTTTGAAGAAAAATGATAGTAAATGTCTATATTGTATCTATTAAGCAGTCCTTTGCCTATACTTTTATGTTCATGGAAAATTTTAACAAAGTATGTCTTCATATGAATAATACGAGACTTGCAAATAAAATTTTCTAAATAGTAAACACCTATATATTTGCTTTTTCTTGATACAAGTACCTTTATATGAATGATACATGACTTATAAATAATTATATCTAGGAGTAGTGACTTGCATCTTAATAATTAATGATTGCGCAACATCAATCTTGTGTTGTCCTCTTATGCTACATAAATAAAATGAAGTGAAAGAGAAACTATAGAGTGAAAATTTAAATTAAAAAAGGAATGGAAGAGAAAATAAAATTTAGACACAATTTATAGGCAGTACAAGAGATTCTACATCAATTGCTAATTTAAAATTTGACATTATAAATAAACAACATCAATTAACTAGAAAATTTTAAACATTGTCTATAATATTGTCTAAGGAAATTTTTTTAAATGCTTTTACACATCGATTAATAACAAAATCAATATATAATATTTTCTCTTCCTATATAACCTTTCCAGTGCCTTTTGCATAATAATTTCTAACTTGACCCTCGTCTTAATTTTCCATTTAAATTAAAAAAATGCCATCGATTAACTATAGACATTGGTTTATTTTAAAGCATCATCTTATTTGTCCAGATATTTTGATAATGCTACCACATTTATATAAATGTTGGTTTATGGTATGATTGATGTAGAATTGTAATTCTATAGTAGTGCAGAACAAACCTAAATTTGCCAATATTTATACATTTCCATTTAAAATGACCCAATTCTATTTTAATTGAAAACTACACTTTCATACCTTTAATAAAGGAAAAAAGGGAAGATTTACTCAATGGATAACATGTTGCAATAAAAAAATAAAAATGGACTATACTACCTTAGGTTATAGACATAAGTATAGTTTTTATTTATTCTTAAGTTTTGATTTATCTTAAGTTAACTCAATTCGCAAGGAAAAATCCCTTTTGCAAGACAATTATATGTATGCTTATGGCTCCATATAATTAACCATTGCATAATATAAAACATTATAAAACCAAATAAAATATATGTAAATCTCCTTGTAACTCTTAGCTTATCATTATCCCTTCACAAACTCCATTCTTATCCCTTCAGAGTTAAACTTATCCCCTCACAAACAAACAAAGCATATCCAATGCATTAGAGTCACAATGTATATGTATATTATCACCTTTAACATCATCAACTCATTCCACACATGACTTTATAACAACAATACAAGTGCCTTAACTAGCACTCAAATTATGGTATTTTAAATTCCATATTCATAAACCATATATATCAAGCATATCAAATCCTAAGCATAATGATATTGATTATTCATTATCATCCAAATATTTGAACATATACAATGCAACATTATGTTGTTACAACATTACCATGCTTTTTTACATAGCTTCATATCATATATCCATTAGTGTTTATCATAAAATAACTTAATTAAACATTTAAAAGTACTAAAAATACAATATAACCCCTTTATATCATGAATTCATAGTTTAAATAGGCATAATCAACTATATGTTTGGCTATAGGTGCCCTGAAAGCAACTCTGAAGGCCCATAATTAACTATAAAGCTCTAGAGAATAACTTTGATGCTTATAGTTGACTATTAGCATCTAAAGAGCATTATTTAGCATATAGTTGACTATATAATTAACTATCCTAAAATGCACATTTTAGGGCATATCAACTATATAATCAACTGCTACCTAGTTTTCAATAATTCTCACTATGACAATTATACACTATAAAGATGACACCTACATAGATAGTAAAATCATAATCATATGTATAAGTATTTTGACAATTTTTGACAAAAAAATAAAAAAAAATGCTATACATATGACATTGTCATTTAGCATTAGGTAACTATCTAACATAAAGTTAGTGGAAACTTATTTTTAGTGAGTTGTATAGATGACATTGTTATTTACATATTTTTTTTTGAAAATTTCAAAAAACTATACATACGACAAGTCATTTGCATAGCTTCACAAAAAAATTTTAAAAAAATTAAAAGTAACATAAACAACTAAGCCATTTGGATAGGGTGCCAAAATGCCAAAAAGACTTATGTGCCCTGCTCCTTCTTGGCACTAATGATAGTCATTAGGCCTATACAAATGATAAAAAAAGTTATCATTTGTTGAGCTTAATGCATTTAAGTACTTTCTAGCATTTCATGAGCCATCTTAATCATGAACGGCGTAGATCTCGTTATCAATTTCCACAAGCCTTAACAATGTTCACTCTTTTTGCCTAACAAAAATTTTCAAATTCCAAGGAAACTCATAAATTACATAAAAATTTTATAAAAAAATAGATAGAATCTTTTCTATTTTTGGACACTTCCCAAAAGTTACAGGCCCTAAATTACAAAACCTATGTATATTTCTCAAATACGACAGCACTTAACATTCACACAATACGATACAATTTCAAATTTATTTACATACAATCAATTTAACACCATATGACTTAACATATCTATATTTTAATTGATTATCGTAATTCCAAAGGGAATCCTAATTGTTAAATCTTTGCTTTAAGCGATCTTTATTTCCCTATGGATGTAACTAGTCCAAACAAGCTTATTTCAACTTGCAAACATTTAAAATAAAATATAGTGAGTTACAAGAACTCAATCAGCATATATCTACTAATACTAACCTTCCATTTTGTTATTTTAAATGGGCATATACTAATTAAGTATCCAATTGGAGAAATAAATATCGTCTAAACATTTTGGATTTCTAGACTATACTAAACTAGGCTGTGAATTAAGTTTTCATCTGTACACAGCTTAGACTATATGTTTTTAATTCATAATCACAATAGTTTCAACTACTCTATGTTGCATAATATATCATTATATCACACATAACTTATTTAGTGTGGTAATTATGTCCATAAGCAGCCATTAAGGCTTACACACAATCACACCAAGCATTAATTATTCAATCACAACACAATTCTAAAATCATATCATATAACAATTAGTTCTAATCAAATTGTTAGCAAGCATTCAAATGGCTATTAAGCCCATCCACAAACAAATTACTACAATCACATTAAATAGAGATATGTAAGAATGTTTGGATTCCCCCTTCTCGACAGCATAATAGATAATAGGATACAACTATCCAGCTTAATACCCATCATAAGCAGGTTGCCAAAATTTCTTATCTGGCTTTACATTATTGCCCTGTCGCGTTTTTCATTTCAATTGCCACTCAAGGTTTAATTTATAATATAATATTTCTATCATCACAGGACAATGCTAGAATACAATATATGCATAATAAAACCACCATGCTTTCCCTGTGCAACTCCACATTTATCTAATAAGTAACTATTGCTTTGTCACAAATGATAATACTATATCATTCATACATAGCTACGAGGGTAATATGATGATGATTCATTCTCTATATTTATGCCTTTAAGGATTTATGGAAGAATGAATAAGTACTACATGCTACTTACATAAAAAATTATATACTCGTTATAAGAACTAAATATTATCAAAATATTAATTTAAAGTGGATATTGGTTTAAAGTAGATATATACTCACCTACTTGAATCCACCTATTTTATCTATTTTGAAGCATCCAAATTCAACTTGTATCTTATCTTCTTATTTGTAATTTACAAGAGTCATTTATAAATAAATAAGCATTCTTTATTTTCTTTTCAAATTACCATCCTAAAAGTTAATTATAATATCTAATCTCCTATTATGCATCCCACTATCTCTTTTTAGATTAACCTCAAGAACTAAGACTATATCATGATGTGAAGGTTCTCAAATCAACCTATATAAACAAAATATTATAACTTAAGGTTATAAAAAATATCTATTTACTTTGTTCTATTATTCTATATTTTTACTCCCAGTTCTTTATAATATTAGCTAGTGGAGTTAAAATATATCATTTTATTCAACTTACACAAATAGAATGATTAATACTTAATAATATTGGAAAATTTCATTTGCATCACTACAAACATAATACCCTAAATACTTCCCTTTAATAATTTATAACATATAGAAATTGTGTTCACAAGCCTCATCAAGAACTTTAAATTATATATATAAATATGGAGAAAATTATATATAAATACAGAGATTTTCTAGATTAACACCCAATCCTATCAAAATCCTAAGATACAATATTCAAACAATGTATTAATCATATAACACTGATATCTAACTCAAATCCTACAGATATATAAATATACATTTTTCCTAAAATAACATTTCCAAAATATGTATAAAATTTCATATAGTTCAATTTGGGCTCAGAATAGCAAAATATTAAGAGTTTCAGAATAAACCGACCCACTATGCATTAGGATGGTTCGCCGGAGCTCCGCTGGTGGCTTCCACTTGCAGGAACACTAACAGTTGAAGAGGAGCTGCAACTCCCCTATTACTATTCAGCTACGATCTGCAGCTTCCTGGAGATTCACAAATGCATAACCAGCTAGCGGCGAAGCTGCTGCACTGTGGATGCCATGGTCGCTGACAGACGGCATCGAAAATTGCAGTTGTTTCTTTGCCTTTCAAGATCGACATCAAATGGGGGCAATACGCAGTAATCATCCCGTTGCTGCGCCGCAAGCTAACTGCTGGGCAAAAGACATGCAAGGAGGATGGACATCACGTAGCGGCCGTTCAAAAGTCCAGAATCGTGGCACGTCCGAAGGAGGAAGAGGAAAAGTGCGAAGCCGATGAAAACACAAAACAAGGAAAAGAACATATTCTGGAGAGAGACTCAAAATAGAAATAGGAGGAGAGAGCTGAGAACTTTTTGTTTTTATATAAAAGGAAAGACAGTTCTAGAAAAATAAGAAATAAAGAAGGAAAGAGATAAAATGGGGAATCTGTAGAAAAAAGGGGTAGCAGCTAAAAAAATTGCATAGATACGGAGGAAAAAGTTAAAATGTATCAGAAAGATAGCAGGCAAAGTAAAGAAAGTGGGCACCAAAACTGAGAAAGAGGGGTCCAGATTCCCAAAAAAGGGAAAAAAGTTTAAAGCATTGAATTGCAAATTTTGATATCATGTTTCTTGCGCTACAATAAGCTCATCTCTTAATAAAATTTCAAACATTATTTTAAAATTTTAATTTTTTATAAAATTTATTTTATTTAAAATTCCATTCTGTGTAATTTCAATTCTCCTCTCTTATATTCATATAAATACATAATTTAAGTAACCTAATAAATTTATAAGTCCCAAAATAAATATTTTACTATCTTTCAATTTCCAAAATAATTATCAAATATAACAAATTATTTCATAAATTCTTACATCCATAAATACTAAAATTATTCAAATTTATAATAAAAATTAATTTAATTTAATTTTGAATCAATAATCAGCATGACATATATTTCAAATATCATCATCTTTATTATTTTAATATTGTAAAATCCTTTAAAAGAGAAGACATTTAAAATCAAATTTTGACCAAATAAATATTGAATAAAAATAGGCAATCTCAAGCATTGAAATTTATAAATATTTAAATATTAAATAAATAATTATCCATAATCCTCAAAATTTATACAACTTCTAAATTTAAACTTAAGATATCACACAACACCTAGACAGAATCATTCTATGCATTTTTTCTTCTTCCTCATCTTGCAAAGAGTTAAGGTAAGTTTCTTCCGTTCCATTTTTGTTGTTTTCTACATTTTTATGCTTTTGTTTTATTCTTACATTCATTTTGTTGAATTATTAATTTTTGTTACTTCATTATTGATTGATATGTTAGATTGTTGCTTCATTGTACCATTAAGGTAGGCTAAAAAATTTCATACATACATACATACATATATATATATATATATTGTAATGGTATGTTGATATAATATATAAAGATGAATTTTTGCTTCATTAATCAATGAGATAAAATTATTATTTTGTATATGTTGGTATGTTTATTACTTTAAACATTTGATAACAATGATATAATATTTAAATAAGAATTATTATTTTCTATAATTTGATATAATATTTAGTTAGATAAAATCATTATTTTGTATATTTTGATATGTTTATTGATTTAAACATTTGATGACATTAATATAATATTTGAATATGAATTTATGTTAATGTTTTATTATGTTAGGTGATAAAATTTTTATTTTTTAGAAGTTGGTATATTTATTGTTTTAAACATCTAATGAGTTTGATATAATACAAGAGAATAAAACTTGCAATAATTTAATATAAAAAGTAGTTTAAATAATGTCATTAAATCATTAAATTATATTAAAAATGATTACACATAAACTTTGACAATTAAAGTAATGAAAATATAAAATTTTATATGATATGAAATATTTAACCATTTAAAAAATCATTTAAAACGCTAAAAAAAGTACCTTCAATATTTACAAAATGATAATTTTACAAAAATTCAAATTTTAATAAATGTGTAGCATTATTTTACCAATATTTGCCAAACGGCATTCAATTGATACAAATATTGGAAATTAGTGCTCTATCAGCATTTCTTGGATCATAGGGTCATCATGACATTCGTGACTTACACAAAATAAAGCAGGCTTGTCTTGTAGATATCCTAATAAATCATTAAGATGAGTTATGCACATACTTTGATAATAACAAGCACAAGGTAAGGCTAAAAAAAAAGATTAGTAACTTATCATTTTCTAATTTTCAATTAGTTTCTCTTGTAACTATAAATATGTTAGTTTGAATTTGCAAGAGCTATAAAAAAAAACTTAAAGAAATAGGTTGAAAAAGGTGTTCAATGATAGTTATGGATTAAAGTGCATTGTAATGGTGCAACATGATAAGGTATTTTAAGTTAACATTCTCACATTATGCTACTGTAAAAAATCTTACTAATTTTTTATTCCTTAATTTAAAATTAGCACAAAGAAATAGGGATATAGGTGAGTTGCAACCAATAAGAGAAAATTATCATGAGCATTATACATATCGTATAAGGGAGAGAGTGCACTTAGACACTCAAGCTACTTATATAAGTAATTAATTTCTTATTAAACAACTTTAATTATCATAAGAAAAGTTTTTTACTCAAATTATCTAATTTTTGTTAAAAATTAAGGCCAATATGTTAGAATTAGCCACCTAGTAATCTTTATAATCCAATGCTTTCTCTAATAGCTTCTTGGTAGATTCGCTATAGCTCGATAAGTCTGCTATTGCCAACAAGGTGCTAGGCACTCATCAAAGGTAAAGCAAGGCAATTGGATGTGTGCTCACCAAGACGTTATATGGCACCTAAGCACTAACTTATCGATTATAACATTTCCTTCAAAGTAGTAACGGGATGTAGGATTAAAAGAGGACATACAGAGCTACATTACCAAAAGTCAATAAGCTTTCACTACTTAATAATATTAGATTCTCTATCATCTACAAGTGTAGTAACAGATCCAGATCGCCCTTGACATAATGTATGTTACTTTATAGTCCATAAGGCTCTTTCAATCTTGTCTTACAATATTTTCTTTCAAAGATAATGGACATCCTTCAGTTGGGAGTATCATTTAGATTTACTTAGCAATCGCCCCCTGATCCGTAGCCACAACATCGCTTGTAATAGCCCCTACCTTTACCTCAATCCTTGCATATGCCTTTAAATGAGGATGAAAATGAAAGTAAGGATGATACTAATTATTATTTCATGTAAATGTTATATATATTGTGTATTCACTTTTTATTTGGTAATTTATATTATTATGAGTAAATGTTATATTTTTTATTATATATTCTTAAGAGTTATTTTTTATATTATTCTAAATAATTAATAATAATTATAAAAAAATATTTATCTATGTATTGAATTTTTTAAACTATTAGCCATTAGAAATAAATTCTCTATATTAAATTTATAATTTTTTTAAAAAATATTAAAAGATTTAATATAGAGACAATGTAGTCTTAATAAAGTTTTAAATTTTTAATTTTTTTTGTTAAAAATAGTCTTTGTATAGACAACAATGTCGTTTGCATAGATTAGGACCTATACAAATGACAAAGTTATTTAGATAGAGGTGCTCCATTTGACCTACATTGCCCCATACATAGACAATATCAAAAGTCATTTGTATACGTAGTAATGCATACAAGTCTATATAGATGACTCATTATATACTAAATTGTCATTTTGAACACTTTTATAGATGACAAAGTAACCTTATTTAGATAACTTTTGTTATTTGTGTAGCCTATTTTTCCTTTAGTGTCTCACACGATTTTTCACTTTTCATTTGACAAAATTCTCATCCAAATGCATTGTTTATGCTACTAATCCGTACTAAATCATAAATACACACTAAAGATGTATCAATTAAATTATTTCCAATATTAAAACCTTATCCCACATCGCAATCCTCATATTTCATACATATTCATTCAAAAACCTAAACATTAACCTTAACTAAACAAAATGAACTTAATCATGTAAAGAAAGTTAAAATGTTCATTTTTTAATATCAAGAAAGTTTTGATTTGAAATCCTTTGGTCTTCATTATACAAAAATCCCAAGTATTTCAAGATATGATTCATTCCCCCCTTTTTTAAAAAAATAATGGCTCAAATTCCCCTAAATTTATAGAAATCTATGAAGAATTTAATTACTATAAGGATTTTACCATACTTGAATGAAGAATTTGAAGAAGTCAACTTCCTTTAGCTTAGTTGAAAAAGGATTTGAGAAGGAAGGAGAAAGGAAAAAAAGGTTCACAATGAAATGAGCAAGGATTTTTTGGACATGGAATTGAAAATTAAAGTTTAGGGTTAATTTTGGGCTTTTAAAGTGGTAATGGCAATTTCAACATTTTGCCTAAAAATTTCTTCTATACTCACGTTCTCACTTTTAATTACTTGTAACCCTTAACTAATCCTTTCAAATTTTCCTTTTTAAACCCAACTCAAATAGTTCATTTTTATTTACCCCCAAATTTTTATCGAAAACACATTTGGTTAGTTAATTCCTTTTCTTCAATATGTTATTCACATTCTTCCGATTAAAATTTATTCATTACACATAAAATTGCCATTTTAAATTTTCACTAGAATAATTAACTTATTAATCACATCTCTTACAACATAAACTTTTAAAATTCTAAGGATGATATCATTAGTAAATGAATATTTAATACTTTAAACTTTAGGGATGTAACATAATTACAAGAATTAGTTTTGAATGTAACATAATACTTTACTTAATCATTAGTAATCATCCAAAGAATGTGAATGAAGAATAAGTTTTGAATCTTGAGTAGTACTAATGTTCACTCATCAATTAAAGACTTTTAACATGGAAAAATTTAGGAAAATACTTGAAAGTGAGTTCAAGTGCCCTCCATTTCCTACTAAGAATGCTTTAAAAATTGTTCCAAGTAGCTAATAATTATTCTAAGCATGGTCTTATAGTATGAAGTAGGATCAATCATGAGCAATATAAGAATAAGATATATCATGCATTATTTGAACATTATAAATCTATGTAAAGTGTGAGTTTCATGCTCTATGTGAAGTGCATGAGAAATATGAAATTAGATGAATATATGGATGGAAGCATTTCTGCATCACGTTAAATTTTAGTAATTACGTATATTAGGCTATCACATGGGAATTTTGATATTTTCAAGAAATATATGGATTGAATATTTCTATGATATATGTGAATTTATGTAAAAATGTTGAGTACATGAATTAAAGTATGATCTTATTGATCATTTCATTAAGTACATATAAGCTTCCACATTATATTCATGTGTGAATTATGTGCATATATGGTAAATTAGGAATTTTATAATTAAGTCTGAATGTTGTGAAGAATGGCTATCATGCTTGAAAAATGAGACCCTTTTAAGAAAGGTTAAGAAATTGAGATTCTATAGAATGTAAAAAAAATACACCCTAATATGAAATTATGAATTAAAAAGCCACTAAGTGTTGAGTATTAGGAGATGAGTCAATATATATATATATACACACTTCCTTGTGGGAGTGGCATTAGTACAAAAATTCTATTTAGCATTAGTTATTTAACACATTCCACATCAGTTATTAACCAATATGTATACTAGCATCATTGTATGCCTAGTGTAATCAATGTTAATTTTTGAACATGCCTATAACAATGTTATTTTTTTAAGAAAATTAGTGTTCTTTTATTCTTAGATATTATTAAATAATTGAAATATGACATTGATTTTTTTTATTTAGTAACCAACTTTATTATTTATATAAGATGTTAGTTTGTAATTCGCTATTAAAAATTGGTTTTTTTTCCATATCCAAATTTCAAATAAGACATCAATTTTTTTAAGTAATCAATATTTAATATGTTATAAGATATTAGTTTTATAAAATAATCAGCATTATATACTAGTTTTTTTATCCTTTAGAATTTTCCTAAATTTCACTATCCTTAGAATAGTGTTCGAACTTGATTACAAAATTCAGTAACTCATATTATTATATAAGCAATGAAAATAGTTTTCAAGCCTAACTTAATGTCCTTATGGTAAAAAATAATATTCCAAATATAATAAACACCCAAATTACAATAATTTTATACATTTATTTAAGGAAGAATGTAACAAAGCATTGATTGAGTAGAATTTTTAATTATAGGAGTGTAATAGATGTGGATGATTGAAATAAGGAGGAAGATCAACTTAGGCCTTCTTATTATTCAATACATGATCCAAGAGCTAAATAAGGAATGAGCACATCTTCCTTATAGCATAGTAACCATAAGGATTTTTAGGAAGTTGAACATGGATCTTAGCTTTGAGATTGGCAAAAAGGTCACTAAAGGCAACATCATAAATGTTGGTCTAAAACTCCATCTCATAAAGGTAGCAACCATCCTAAAATGAACAAAAGCTCTTTAGAGCTAACTGAAGCCAAAAGAAAGAAACTTAAGTAAAAAGAATCACTTTTACAAGATTTTAATACCACAAAGATAGAAACAACAAGTGACTAATCAAATATATCAAAAGTATTTACGAATCAAGTAACTTAGTCCTCATCCTTATTGGATCCTAATTTATCACCTTATTAGGCAAAAAGATTATAATATATGATAAACTACTGTCTAAGAAATCAAAAGGTGCTCAATTTACTATAAACCTAAAGGGTAAAAAGATTGCTAAGGCCTCTAATGAGGAAGAAAGAGAAAGAAAGCTAAAGGAGTTTACTAAAAGATTAAGCCAAGAAAGATTTAAATCAACCTTAAAGAGACCTCTTTCACCTAGAAAGTCAAATAGGCTGAGAATAAGTGTTGGTTCATCTTATAAACTAGCAAAAATGAAAGTTAAGAAGGGTGAAGAGTAAGTAATCAATGTTAAAAACTTAAAGGAAAAGCAAGAGAAGACTAGACCTATTCTAGCACATCTAGCTAACATGGACAAACCCTACATGAAAAAAAAGAACCTTAAAAAGTTATTTGATAATAAAGAATAGTTAAAACTTTTACTTAGCCTTTCTGTTAAGTTTGATGAACCTCCAAAAGAGAAGAAAGTAAGTTTTAAGATAAAGCAATACTTGGACAACTTTCATGATTTTTTCTATAATGTTAATTCTTTAAAAAGGCAAATTATGAAATCTTTAATGATGAAATAGATGAAGAAGAGAAGAATAAAGGAGAAAAGGAAGTATCATCTATTTTAAGTCCTATAAAGCAGTTTAAGTAACAATAAGTCACCTAAACTACACTTATTTTTATTATTAAGTAAGAGAAAAAAGGCATATCTGATCAAGCTTGCTAATTTGGCCCTCTTCATTGCCTTTTTTGCTAAAAAGTAAGCCTAACCTACACTTGATGAAACCATCACTTTCACCAATTTTCAACCTATACTAGAAACTAACTAACTATCCATCTAACTGATTTTTTATAGGCAAATTTGCTTAGCTACCTTATTTACCATTCCATTAAATCCAATTATTGACCTTGTTGTTACACCTATTCTCCTTATGCCTTGTACATTTTGCACTTTAAACTTCACCTTAACAATCCTCATCACCACTATAACCATGACAAAATACCTTGTTAACTTATTTCAATTTCTTAGGATTAAGTAAGAAACATTTCAAATAATTTTTTTTAATGCTATTGATCTTGCTTAGTATGAAGCTTAAAATGAGCACCTTTATATTGCTAGAGAGTAAGTTATACAATAGTAACATGATAATAAGGCACATGAGTTGTAAGAAAGGATTGGAATGCTAAAACTCTAATAAGCCTAAAAAGAAATTACTTGGGTTCAAAAGTTTAAGGAGAAGTTCATAGCCTTTAAAAATGATATTAGTAACTTATGATAGAACAAGGATGATTTACCATGAGGATGTTATGCCATAATTCTAAGCAACTATGCAAGTTTTAGGTGCATATAATTATTGCTTAGGTGATGTTGCATTTACTTTGTTACTTACTAGATTCAAGATGCATCTATAATCATCATATACATTGTAACAACATTTATGGCATGCATTAATTGCATTTAAATTTGCCATTTTTGACAAATTACCTTTTAAAATTATCTTATGAATGAATAATGATCTCTTAGTATTTATTATTATGATATGTTCCTTTGTCTTTCTAATTATATGCTTATTGTTACTTGTTTTAAATTGACTACTTTTTCATGTTTTTAGATCAACATTAATTTAGAGGGACCTTCTTTTTAATACTTGCAAATCTATAACCTTTCTTTTTAGTGTTTGTTGTATTTGTTCCTTTAAGGACTTGTAACCTACATATCACATAGCACTTTTTCCTTACTCTTTCACGATTTGATGCTTACTTAGGTTTAGGATTCTTCATTTTATTACTAAGATACTTATGTTTTTTTATGTTGAAGAGGGAGAAACATAGGGTAATATAATAGGTAATAGCAAAGAGCAAGTAGACATCACGTTTGCTAAAAATAAGGAAGACTAAACAAAAAAGCAAAATGCATTGCTATAACCTAAAAATGTATTAGTTTGCTCTAATATTAGTCACTTAGCTCAAATACTAGTTACAAATGTTAAAATAATAGAAATATGCTGTGATACTAATATTAAAATGGTAACATATTATTGCTTTGATATTTGTCAAAACTTATTACTTGGTTACTTGCTCCTTGCTTTTATAAAATATCTTTGCATAGGAATCATCATAAAAATGGTGGGAGATTGTGAAATATAGGAACCTTATTTTTACTTAAAATAATTATTTAGTTTTAGATGATTTAAAATAAATTAGATAACTTATAATATACAAACATAAAGTTTTATATTTTATTACACAATGCTGATATATTAGGAAAGTGCTTTTAATTTCTAGTTGCTTAGTTGTTTAATTGCTCTTTATTATCTTGTGCATGCTCAATTCTAATTCCAACTAATTTAACATGTTTTATTTCATAAAATGGAATTGAATAAATTATATTCCCATTGATTTAACATGTTTTGTTGTCTACATACATTATATTGGTTCTTGTAGAATTTTTTATTTTTGCAAGTTGCTTTTCATAAAATGTCACATCAAGCTAACTTATCAATGAAATAATATAATAATATCCAAAGCAAATGAGTGAACTACAATATAGATTAAAAAAGATATTTCTTTACAAAAAAAATTCAAATTTTTTAAAAGAGCAAGCTAACTATATAGTACATAATGAAAATGACACTTCAAGCTAGTAAAGGAAAGAACAAGCTTTGCATATTCAAAAGTTATTGAACTTGATAGTGACAAGGCCTTGACTTTCTTGAAGAAGCAAGTTCCCTAAAAGAGTTAAAGCAAGAAAAGCTTTTTGGGATTTAGGCTTTCCCAATAGCTAACTCTTACCTTTTAGCTATAAATAAAGAAACTCACTTCATTAGTAAAACACACAAAGCATTTTCTCCTCTTTTTAGAAACCTATCTCCTTAGATTCTCGCTAACTTTCTAAGTCTTCTTCTTTATGGTAAAACTAGCAAATCTAAACTATTACAACTTACAAACCTTATAGTTTCCTCAAGAGCTAAATCTTTCTTTTAGGTCTTTGAAAGATCAAGTAGGAAAGTATAAAATGGCTTTGTAATAGAAAAAATGATGGTAGATAACCACTAAGGTTGGATTTGGCCTTAAGAGAGTGAAGCAAACCTAAAGGAATAGTTTTTTCTTTGGACTATTGACCTATTATACATTGGTGCTATTTTTATGTTTCCTTTATTCTTTTATTTCATGCACTTTATTACTTATATTTACTTTACTTGATTTTTCATTCTTATATTTTGGTTGCTTTTTGGGGGAATTTTGAAAAAGCAAGCTAATAAGCAAATTATTTTTAAGACTTAAATTTTTAATTGATTAAAACACCAATTCATACCACCAAGGTAGTTAACTTAGTAGTACTAAGTCATTACTTCATCTTAAATATCATAGGTTCAATGCAAGAGTGTATCAATTTGTGGCCAATGAAGAAGTGAAAAAATTTTGAGACTATTAATGCTTTGATGAGGCTGCGGTGACAAGCTTGTCCTTTCAGCAGTAGTGATGATTCAAACAGGACATTTTGCAACAAGATAGTACTCCTAAGGTAACATGAAAGGACAGTTAATGTTAGTTGTCCCTCCTCATTTTGTCCCCTAGTAAAAAGAAAGGAAAAAAAGAAATACCAATTCACCCTCGTCCTTTGGGCAATAGCAATAGTTCAAACAGGACATTTTGCAGCAAGATAGTATTCCTAAGGTAACATCCAAAAAGGACAGTCAATGTTAATTGTCCTTATTCTTTTTGTCCCTTAATAAAAAAAGGAAAAAAAGAAATATCAATTCACCCTTCCTCTTAGGGATTCCAAACAGATTGTATAGTTTATTTAAAGGTCTCTTTTTATATATCAAGTTTCATAGAAGATTATCTAGCCTTTGGAGGAAAGGATAAGAATCGAAAAGATAATGTTAACTAAAACCTAAATTGTCAAAATTAAAAAATATTTGTTTTAAATCTTCTTTCTTATCTCTCTCTCTCGCATATCATTTTTATAAAATAAAAATTAATATATTCTATTATGATAGTATTTATATTTTGATATAATTTTTCAATTTTTATTTAGTAATATTATACTATGTTTATGATATTTTTGAATAGTGTATATTATTTTTTAATATTTTTAATAATTTATATAAGGCTTTTACTAAATTTTAAATTCTTAATTGATCTATTATATTTTTTTTATTAATTTATTATACATATATCATCATATAAATATCAATGTATGCACACACATGTATGCATTTGTATATGTATATTGGTGAAACATTTTATATTATTTTATTATCATATTGTGAGTTTTTAATTTATATATGTTATTATATTTTTTAAAATATACTTTTGTTAAAAGACTTTTTGATCTAATTATGTTCTTCAAATTCATTTGGAATAATTTTATTAATTTTTGATATACAAGGATATTTTAATTAAGTATTTTTTAAGCCCCTATATTTTTGTGCAAAATGACAATAAGTAAAAAAATAGAATAATTTTATATAAATTTTCATCATTAGCACAACAAATCAAAGTATAATATACTATCCTATTTATATAATATAATATTATACTATTTAATAATTCTTATATATCAAAGAAGGCCTTAGTATATTCAATTAAAAAATAACACATTCGTTATCTTTGATTCTAGAAGGTTTGCTAAGAACTATCTTAACCTTTTGATTAACTAAAGGAAAAATGGGAAGGAAAAAAAATATTTTTAAAAAATTAATTGAAAGGAAAAGTGTGAAGAATTTTTTATATATAAAAATAATAAAAATTACATTTTTTTTTCTCTTTTCTTTTTCATCAATCAGACAAGAGTCCGAAATTTAGAATTTTTTTAATAATTTTCTTTCCTTTCTTTACTATCAAGCTCGGACATATGGGATCTGCATTTGTTTTGCACGAATTCGTCGATACGGCCGGCTGAATTGTCACATTGTGCCTTGTGAGGAAACGAATCAAAGGGATCCTTGTCATTTTGCTAGGTTGGTATTTATTCCCTGCCCTCTTTTTCCTTTCAATTGAACTCCAACTTGCGTTGATGTGAAAACATACTTTGTTAATAAAAAAATTAAAAATTTATTTTATTCCTTATAAAATTAAATATTTATTAATTACATCTTTAACTAAAAATTTATATTAATTTAATTTTTATAAAATAAAAAAATTTTAAATTTTAATCATTCTATATAATAATTTAATATATTACTAAATTTTGAAGAATATAGATATTAAATTGATATAAATTTCCAGTTTGGAATGAAATTGATGAAATTTAATTTTACAAAAACTAAAATAAATTTTAATTAAAAAAATTCTATTTGCTTCTTTACTTATTATACATTTATTTACTTCTTGAACATTTTTGCAATTATTTCTAATTTATTTATACACATTTTAAATTAATTTATTTTTTATAATCTATTTATATCTTTACATTTTTTTATTAAGTATGAGATCAATTTTTGTTTGAAATAAGAGTAGTAGATAATAATTTTTTTATAAAAAAACGTACTTTTAAAAATTAGATTCAAAATTCTAGATTGAAGTTCAATCACATTGAGATTAATCGATGAATTAACCTACATCTTTGAAAAGAAAATACAAACCGTTTATGATAAAGCGGATTAAAATAGATTAAGCCCATTGGAGAGTAAATTTATGTCCAAGTCACACAAATCTAGGATTATAGAGAAAAATATGTTTGCATACTAAAATTTTGATTTTTAAGTGCATATACATATTTAAATCGATGCAATTTACATATCTAATTACGGCTGAAACAATAATTTTTTACCACATCCATCTGCAAATAAATAAATGTGATAACATTACATCCTCATTTGACATGTGCGAGCCAGTGAAAAAAATAAGTACTCATACTGAAAAATTCTGTGCACTTTCATAAAATTTTAATATAAGAATAAAAAAATTATAAAATTTTATATAAAATCTAATGCATTCTTTTATAAGAATTATAAATTTAAATGAGATTTTTTAAAAGAAATATAGATTTAAATAAAAGCATTAAAAATATAAAACCTTTCATAAAGTTCAGAAGAATGCCTACAGAGTGGCAAAACTTCATTAAAGACTGACCGTCTTGTTTTTTAAAATTATATATTAATATTTTGTAATTATATATAAATTTTAAAAAATTATATAAATCATTTCAATCTTTAGAATTTTATTGCAAAATCATTATTTATACACATCAGTACTATTTAAGTATAATAAAAACGAAATTGTAAGAATAAAAGATATTATTATGTGGAAGGAAGAGCCATTATATGAATAAGATGCATAGATTATGAAAAGATGGCGTTATTGCTAGCAAGATCTATTGTCTTATCAAGAATGTGTTAAAATCAAATTTTATAAAAATAATATTCTAAATTAGATCATATGAAAGGAATAATATTAAACATGAAAAAGATTTATTATTACTTAATAAATCCATTAAGAGTGAATAGGAAATCAAGATTTATTATAAGTCATGAACTATTTACGATTGTTCTTGATCACGAATTTTAATAAGGATTTACTGCTTCTATCAATCCTAGATGAGAATTTGATTGGAGAAATTTTTTGATACCAATAGAGAGTATGTAAAATTAATTATAAGGTTTAAGAGTAGCGACCTTTATTTATATTAACAATATTGGTAAGTTAATTCATCGTTAAGAACCACCCATTATCACATTAGTTAGGTTGATTACCATTGGATCCAAATTATCCAATGACTTTAATATTAGGTTAAACCTTTTTACATCTTATTTTATTATTGAATTAATAGGTTCACAATAGAAAATCCAATAATCTCCCATTAAGACTATATAATTCAATAATAATGGTCACTTTAATAAAATGTAAAAGAAAACTATAACATCTTTACACCCATTGATCTAAATTGAGATCATAAATATCTAATAATATAAAATACAGCATCCAATAGGGATATCAATAAAATATATATATTATACATTCACACCTCATTGACCATATAAAATATCCAACAAGGATATACATAACAAGTTCATACTTAATAAGATTTATATAAAAAAATTATGACAATCATATATAAATCTTTATACATTGGGTCGAAACATCTACCCAAGATGTTAAATGAGAATCTATTCCCAAAGTAAAGTTTTATAAGTTTCAATGCTAGTGTATATTTAATTTATTTATTTGGATAATAATTGGTTTGAAACTTCTTTTGATATTCAAATTTTATTTAATTGGCCAGTGATTGGTTTAAGGTTTGTTTAAATATTTGTATATAAGAATTTTCTTATAAGTTGAGAATATTTAGTAAGTAAAAGTATAAAATTAATTGTTTATATTTAATAAATTATTTATAAAAAAATTGAAATAATTATTTTAAGACTTTTAAATTTATCATGTTATCACAATATTTTATTGAAAAATATGAGTATTAATATTTTATTTATTAAAGTAATATAAAATATTTTATTGGAAAATGTAAAATTTGAGAGTGTAGAATTTTTGAAATAAATTGTTTGTGTTGATAAAATTATTTTTGGGAATTATGGAAGGTTGATAAAATTATTTTAGAACTTTTAAACATATATATATATATATATATATATATATATATATATATATATATATATATATATATATATTTGGAAAGGATTGAAAATAATTAAAAATTTGTTTTATAAAAATGAGTTTTGAATGAATTAGTGATTAGATTATTTTTATTTAAAATAAATGGCTAAGATTTAATATTAGAAAATAAGCTCATGACATGAGATATGTAGGATCATTTGCCACCCCTCTGTCTTTTCTCCTTATTTTTGTCACTTTCTTTCTTTTATTAAAAAAATATAATAATAAAAATGAATAAATATAGTTTTTTATTTATTTTCTCTCCTTCCCGTTCAATAAAAAAATATGGTTTGTCCTCACGTGGCACCGCCTTTCTCCTTTCTTTACTTGAAGTAAATGCCTTTATTTTGGTATGTCCCCATCACCTTTTAAAGGGGAATTCCCATCACTCTCTTTGGGATTGCAGCTAGATATGTAAAATGAGCGCAACGAACTTATGTGAGCATAGCTTACGTGGGCTTTTGCCTATGCAAGCTTGCTCATATAAACTCGCATTAAATGCGGACTTTATTCTAAGTTACCCGCATCGCCTTGTATATGTTACAAGCTTATTCATGGGGCGGCCTATATTTTTTATATTTTTATTAGTTATTTTATTTTATAATTTATAAATTATATTTTAATATTTTAATTTTTATTAAATTATTTAAGTAGAAAAATTATATTAAAGCATAAAAATTGAATTAAGTTTGTTAGGAAATAATTGGATTGAATTTTTATATATATATATTAGGCTTAAATGTAGGGAAAATTAATTAAAAAAATATTTTTTTGCCTGCGGTTAAGCTTGCAACTATGTAGGCTTGACCCTGTAAGGATTTGTCCACACAAGTTTGCTCGCATAAGCCTGCATTAAATGTAAGCTTTATGCTAGGCTGCCTGCATTGGCCTATGACTGCGGGTTGCTTACATTACCCATGGTCACAACCCCATTTTACATGTCTAATTACAACTCCGCTTTCTCCAAAATTTTCATTTCCCTCTTATTGCTACTACTTCTTCCTCATCTCTCACCATCTTCACTGTCTCTCCCCCCTCTTTCTTATTCTTTCTTCTTCCTTCTCCTTTGAGAGTGCTATGTCTGGCCATCTGGAGAACCACCACGTTGCATGCTGTTGTGTTGCTTAGGAGCTACTGTCTAGCAATTCTAAGGCACCTTAACAAAGGGAAGCTATGAGTTGCGGGTTTGATGTTGCTACAAGGTAGAGCCATCATACTATATTACTATACACTCTCATTTCTTTAACTTTGTCTTTACTGATTATGACTCATGGAGGTTGGGAGAAGCTACTATAAT
Organism: Sindora glabra; assembly: GCA_020226215.1. Lineage (NCBI taxonomy): Eukaryota > Viridiplantae > Streptophyta > Magnoliopsida > Fabales > Fabaceae > Sindora > Sindora glabra. The sequence goes on from CM035227.1 coordinate 79,385,318, forward strand.
GCACCTAAAAGCACCATGGAAGAACTATTGTTCTTCTATTATATCTATGCTAATTCTCTAACTAGTGACGTGCATCAAATTTACATTAAAATTCATGGTTGTTCTTTATTTTCGTGTCATGTTTTTCATACTTTTAAGTGACGAAGTTGTGATATTAGATAAGTTATCAATTTCTTTTACTATTTTCATGGAGTCATCTATATTTATATATGTAGTCTTTGTTTTTCATTTTGCCATGATTTATATATCATTTCATTTGGTCATATACTTAGATAATAAGATAGACTAGTTTGATTTGTTGCCTTTTATAGTGTTTTGGGTTTGTTTTGAACTTTCTGTTGTCTGTTATTAAGGTTAAAACTACACATTACTAATGCTTTTCCCTCATTTCTCCCACAGCCAAGCCATTGAGAGAGGGCCACTAATAGGGAAACACAATACAGAAGCTATAGTTTGCTATATGCTAGTGTTTTCTAATTGCCCTATATTCTTAATTTGTCTTTTTATTGAAAATTTTCATAATTGCTTAAATTATTTTTGCTTAAATTATATAAATGTTATCATATTGTCCCTCATTATGAACCCAAGCATTAAATGGATGAAATGTTTTATTTTTTTAATTTTATTTAACTATTTTGGCTTTGATTCAAGATTTAACATAAGGTCGCAATCTTACTTTCTATAGCTGACATTACTAAAGATAGTATTCATGTTGTTTTTAGGCTATTGGTGATGTAGAAGAAAAATATGAATTCCATATTGTAGAGCATTAAAATAAAATAATTATAATATATGTATGTATGTATGTATGTAACATTATATTCTAAAGTTTTGGAAGATTCAAACTTTTTACAAGAAAACTTTAAACATGATTTGATAACCTGGTTAAGAAAGAGCTAAAAATAATGGAAATTTAATTTATAGTTTCATATATGGTAATAGTGAAATATTAGTATGACATAAAGTTTTAATAATTGGAAATTCCCATTAGATAGAAAGATTGAAAATTGCTAAGGTTTGTGAAAATCAAGTTTTGGGATCCATACCAATCACAGTCGAAAATGAATTATGATAGAATCATTATTCTTATCACAGTATTGAGACAAGTTCTAAATATCTCCATAAATATGTCATAATGAAAATGTGCATAATATATAGCAAAACATAAATATTTCATTTATATATATCTCAAGAAAATAATTAACATCATAAAACTTTCACTAACCTAAAACATCAAAAGACTTAGTTAATCCCATATCAATTACATGATCATGATATATTCCAACTATTAAGCCTTTAGTTAGTGGATCCACAAGCATACAATCCATGAAAATATGTTCAATATATTTGATATGCTCGTATACCTTCTCTCGTATAAATTGGTACGTTATATTAAAATGCTTTGTTTGGGCAAAACTTTTATTATTATAAGAGAAGTTTACAACAGTAGTATTGTCACAATAAATGGTCAAGAATCTTGAAATGCTCTCAATAATCTTGAAACTAGGCATAAAATTCCTTAATCATACAGTAGTACAAGTGGTTTCATAACATATGTTATATTTTGCTTTCATAGTGAAGGTCGCTATTAAGGACTATTTAACACTTTCCCATGAAACAGCTCCTTTTGTCATTATAAATATGTATCTAGATATAGATTTTTTTATTATCTGAATAACCAACGAAATCTAAATTTGAGTATCCTATAATTGTGAGATCTCTTGATCTCTTATAAGTTAACATATAATATTTTATATCCCTGAAGTTACCTCATAACTCTCTTCGTAGCAGTCCAATTTCTCTGACCAGGATTACTCAAATATCTCTTTAGTACACTAATAGCATAAGCTATATTAGGATGTGTAAATACCTAAGCATACATCAAGCTACTAATAACCAATGCATATGGAACATTTTTCATTCTTTTTGTTTTAACATCATTTTAAAGGCACTAGGACTTAAAAGATATTTCTCATATTTCTCCTTTTGAAATAAATGTAGAAACTTGAAAATAGGTTAACGATTTGAATCTCTTTAGTATTTTCTCAATGTAAGTTTGTTGAAACAAACTAAGTGAACTCTGGGATCTATCACAATGAATCTCTATCCCCAAAACATAAAAGGCATTTCTATGATCCTTCATATCAAAATATTTGGATAGCATTTATTTTGTCTTAGTCAATAGGTTCATATTATTGCTTATAAGAAGAATATCATCCATGTATAGGACTACAATAATAAAACTGCTTGTACTTATCAATATATAAATACACTGGTCAACTACATTCTCCTTGAACCCAAGAAAAGTCACTACCTTATTAAACTTGAGGTACCACTGTCTAAAAGTTTGTTTTAAGCCATAAATAGACTTTTTAAGTTAGCATACAAGGTGTTCTTTTTCCTTTTCTTGGAAACCATCTAGCTAGTTCATATAAATAGTCTCTGTTAAGTCACCATTCAAGAAGGCTATTTTTACATCCATTTGATGTAGCTCTAAATCAAAATGAGCCACCAAAGCTATGATAACACGAAATGAGTTTTTGGTTGAAACTAGTGAAAAAGGTTTCTTTTATAGTCTATACTTTCTATATGGGTGTAACTTTTTACTACTAATCTAGCTTTGCACCTTTCAACATCACCTCAAGCACCCTTCTTAGTCTTAAAGAACTATTTGCATCCGGTTGGCTTACAATCAAAGCTCCACTAGATTCCATACCTAATTCTTATGCATTGAAGTTAACTCATCCTTTATAGCATTCATCCAATTAAAATAGTTTAAATTGGACATAGCTTGAGAAAAGGTTGTAGGATTAATATTATCATTAATATCATATTCATACTCTTGCAAATATATAAGATAATCATTAGAAGTTGCTGATTTATGAACTTTGAGATTTTTTTAATGGAATTTCTTCATTTACTTCATCTAGCTCAACATCTTCTACAATTGGTTGTACTAGGTCGATTGGTAGAATAATAGAAGATGACTTTTCTAATGTTGGTGCCAATAGAACAATTATTCTATCTTTAAAAAACTCTATGATGCGTGGTGTTTGGCTTTCACTATCTAACCTATCCTAAAAAAAGATGGTTTGATCAAACTCAATTACCCTAATTGAATGAGTTGGATAATAAAATCTACTTCCCCTCAAGCCATTATAGTATCTAATAGAGCATAGACTAATAGTTTTCAAATCAAGTTTCCTTATGGATGGAATATACAACTTTACTTCAGCTTTGCAATCCTAAACTTGAAAATGCCGCAAACTAAGCTTCTTACCATATAATAGTTCATAAGGAGTTTTAGCTACCAACTTGCTAGGAACTTGATTTAGAATGTATGCCATTGTTTTTAATGCATCACCCCATAAGAATTTGTCATAACCCAACTTGACTGTAATCGATGTGGATCCCAATTATTCAATTTCCACAAGCCTTTACATTTTCACTTTTTCTATCTAAAAAGAGTTTTCAAATTTTCAAAGGAACTCAAAATTTTCACTTTAAATTTTTATAGAAAAATGAACTAAGTTTTTCCTATTTTTGGATACTTCCCAATGGTCACACGCCTTATAATATTAAAACTTGTATTATTCCTATATACAATAGCAATCACACATACATGTAGTGTAGTATAGTATCACATTTATACATAGATAAATGATTCAACACATCCAATGTTAAATCAATACCATTTTTATTTTTTAGTTCAATGAAAACCATATATAAGTCTCTTTTTTTACTCTGATACCTTGCCATCAACCTCTGCAGAAGATAAATAGCATATGTTGTAGACCTTCTTGGCATAAATTCAAATTAGTTCTATGCAATCCTAGTCTCATCTCTTAATCTATGCTTAATAATTTTTTCCCATAGTTTCATAGTATAGCTTTTAAGTTTTATCCTTTAATAGTTTGCACAATTTTGGATATCTCCTTTGTTATTATATATAGGTACTAAAATACTTTTCCTTCACTCATTTGACATTTTCTTAAACCTCAAAATCTCATTAAATAACTTAGTGAGCTAAAAAATACCTTACTCTCCAAAACATTTTCAAACTTCAATAGGATTACCATTAGGGCTAATGGCTTTACCATTATCCATTCCTTAAGAGCTTTTTTTACCATTATATATCACAGATATGTATAAAAATGGATATCTTGGATTAATTAGCAAAAATATTAAAATGTTATGATATAAGATTGCTCACTAGCATCCAAAAGGATCATTGGCAGCTTGCTGACACTGGAAAGTAATGGAGCTTGTCAGAAAACATAAAGGAGCTACCTATGTTTCAAGTTATTTTACTGTACACAGAATAGCATGATTTCAGCTTTCCTTCTTGCCACCTTGCAACTGTTACCATACCTAGTTGAGGCATTATACAATGATGCCATGATGAGGACAAAGGATAAAGGTAGTCGCCAATAGAAACAATGCAAGGCCATTTATGTTATGTTGTCGCGTTTACTTGCAAGACCTAAATATGATGGCATTATAGTAGAAGGCTTCCATTAGGTAGAGAAAAAAATAGCAACCAACTAGGAAAGCTCCAAAATGAGGAGGAAGAAAGGAAGGAAAGAGAGCCAGTTTTGTCACTAAAGAGAAGAAGAGAATATAGCAGTGAGGGAGAGAGAAAAATAGCAATAACTTCTTTTAACGAGAGAGAGAAAATTTTGAAGTAAAATAAAGCTACTGTCTAAAATTTTATATAAAAGGAGAGAGATAAAAAATGAAATAAAAAAGGGGAAAATTGAATAAAAAGCTTTGGGGTTTTGCTCCCTGCATTGCAGTGCACTATACTCACCTTCCCCTCAAATCTTAACCATTCATTTACATAAATTAATTATATTTAAAATCTTAATTATTTTCAAGCTTCTTTTAATATATATATTTGTAATAGTTTAGTGAATTTAAAAAAATCCCAAAATAATTATTTCTCTTTCAAAATTCCTATAAATTATTTATTGAATACAAATAAATTATTTTCATAAATCCATGCACCTTTGCTCCCTAGAAATTATTTCTTAACTTATAAGAAATTTTCTTCTAAAATGATTTTGATTAAATCTCGAATTAATAGCCACCATAAAATAAATATATTTTAAACATTATCACTAATATTATTCTAATATTCCAAAATTCTTTAAAAGAAAAGATATTTAAAAATCAAATTTTAACCAATAATTATTAAATAAAAATGGGTAATCACAAGTATTGAAATAACTAAATATTTGATTTAGGATATTATAGAATTCTGGCAATGAAGTATGGGCTAGCATGCATCTCACTATATCTATAAGAATTCTATTCCTCCCTTCTGCAATTCCATTTTTCTTTGGTGTATCAGACATGGTGTAAGTTACTTGAATTCCACAATCTTGTAGCTATCTTGCAAAAGGACTAGGGTTTCTTTCTATTGCATCATACTTACCTTAATACTCACCACCTCTATTAAAATTAATGCACTTTATCTGTTTTCTCAATTTCAGTTCAACTACTACTTTGAATAACTTGAAGGCTTCTAGTGATTCTAACTTATCACTGAGCAGTTCCACCTAACCAAATCTGGAATAATCATCGATGAATTTAATGAAGTATTTGTGGCCACCCATAGCCTTAGGCGTGATAAGCCCACTAATGTCAATGTGAATTAGTTTTAGAACATTCTCCTTTTTACTTCTCTTACCCTTTCTAGTTTTAGTTGTAAGTTTTCCTTTAATGCAATCTACACATGTTCCAAGACCTGAGAAGTCCAAACCATGAAGTACTTCTTCCTTTATAAGTCTTAAAATTTTCTTTTGAGATGTGTCTTAATCATCTATGCCACAATATTAAGGATCTTTCATCAATTTGACACTTTTTCTTGCCCACAACAAAGTTTATTGAATTCATGAAACTAGGATCTAAATCAATTCTATATAAACTATCACATATAGAACCAGTACCACTAATAGAAAATTTATAAAATAATTTAACTTTTCCATTTTCAAAATAATAAGAGTATCTAATATAATCCAAAGCAATAACTAAAATTAAATATCTTCTCATGGAAGGTACATAAACTACATTATTAAGTAAAAACTCATGTCTAGTCTACAATTTCAACTTAACTGATTCTATGTGCTCCACTTCAACTTTATCTCCATTTTCAAGTCTCATAATTAACTTTCCTTCATTTGGTTTTCTTAGATTTGTCAATGCCTAAATAATTAGTCACATGAACAATTGCACCAATATCTAAGCATCAAGAGTTTAATGGTACATCAATAATGTTTAACTCAAAACACACTAGAGCTAGATGGGCACCTTTCTTTTTCTTCTCAACTCATTTCTTGTATTTAAAATAGTCTACTTTCTTATGCCTATACTTCTTGTAAATCTTGCAGTTACTCTTGATTTAGGCCTTGTTAGGTTTATAGTGCTATTGTCCATTAGATTCACATTTCTTCCTTTCATGGTTATAGCAACCCTTGCTAACACCATCATACACTAATTTCTCAAGCAATGGAAGATATCGTCCCTTCTCAACCTTATCAAACTTATACTTTTTGGCTACAAAATTTAGGGACTCTTTTGTATTTGTTGCTTTGAAAATGCTCTTTCTTATTATTTTGTTCATCATGTACTTCATTATCATAAAAAATACTATATTAGAATGGGTCCATTTTTTATAATAATTCTTTTTATCTACTATAGACTTAGCATTAATTTGAAGTCTACTTTTCTAATTGCTAGGTCAAGGTTAGAGACTAGTAGATATAGCTTTAGTGATTCAGCTTAGTCTTTATGGTTAGTTCTATTAAGTGTTTTAATTGCATAGATAAAGGAGCTGAGGAAACAAATTTTAAAATATTAATGCATATTTAACCTTAATAAAACTAGAAATTTTCCTCAATAAACTATACAATTAAACTTAGTAGTATATTATAAAGCCTAATATCGATAAAACATTAAAAGTCTTATAATATATTGTAAAGAATAAATATCACATTCCTAAAATTTTAACACTGATAGGGTAATGAAAATTTTATAAATACAATAATTATTTCTATGCTTATGTTATCATTATAAAATCATATTAATAATATTATACCAATAGGTGTTAAAATATTATTAATATGATACTCTCCTTAGTCCAACTACTATTATATAAAAAAATGAATAAAATTTTATGCAATTAGGTCCATTACAGGTAAACTCACAATTACATAAGATTTCATGGTAAAACATAAGCCTAAATAATTTTCTAAATTTTTTTTCCTATATATACATACACATAGAAAAATAATTAATGGATCAAATAGTGTCTAAAAATTTCACAATACATGTGGAAGCCCAATATGCAATAATATTACAATGAAATTTTTAGCTTAAAATAAAATTATTTGGCTATCCAAATTAAATAAGCAAAAATAATTAAAATAATTTTTTAATTTTAAAAAATTTAAAAAATGCCTAAAAATAACTTGAAGAGTGGAGCCTAAAAATTGCATTTTAGATGTATTATATATATTTATATACATAATAATGCCTTAATACATTTTAATACTTTTAATGCAAAAATTTCCAAAGAAATTGCATTTAAAATCCATTTCAGTAATTGAAAATTTTTCAGAATAGTAACCATGGCTTTATATATATATATATATATATAATATTCACTCACAAAAATGTCAAAGCACATATATATATATATATATATATAAACGCCAAACGAAATATATATATGAACATATAGAACATATATTTTTATGAATTATAGAACATATAAAAATGATAAATAAATAAATAAATATATATATATATAATGAATTTCAAATGCTAAACAAAAGCAGTATAGAAACATCAAGCTAAGGAACATATATGAATCGAAGGCATCAAATTATATATAAAATGTTCAATATATATATATAGATGAAACAAGATTCAAAATGCAAACATGTATATACAAAATGTCATATTCAGATGTCAATGCCAAACATATATACATATATATATGGAACGAATTTCAAATGCGGAACATGTGAGAAACGAAATTTGATTTATGACATATATATGCACAAATGTCAGAACATTATATATATATATATATGAAAATTGGATCAAATAAAATTCATTTAGAAACACATATAATATATGGATAAATCATTTAGAAATTTCTTACACATATGATATGTGTATTTTATTCATAATAAAATTAACATATATATAATAACAAAATGAATAAAATAAAGGCTATGAAATGATTTTGAGATTCATAGCAAATTTTATTCAAAATATATTCATCATATAATATATATAACTATTTAAAAATAAAATTTTATTTTTCAATCCACGAAATAATATATTCAATTTACATGATTCAAAGACTCTGATACTAATTATTAAAATTAAATTTTATAAAAAAAATATCGCAAATTGAATCATGTGAAAAGAATAACATTAAATGTAAAAAAAAATTATTATTATCTGATGAATCCATTATAAGTGAATATGAAATCAGGATTTGTTGTAAACCACAAACTATTCATGATCAGTCTTAATCACAAATTCCAATAAGGATTTATTGTTTCTATCAATTCTAGATGGGAACTTAATTGGGGAGACTTTCTGACACTGATGGAGAGTGTGCAAAATCAATCATAGGATTTAAGAGTAGTAACCTTTATTTATATTAATAACATTGATGGGTCGACCCATTATCACATTAGTTAGATCAGATTATCATTAGGTCTAAACTATTTAATCACTTTAATATTGGACTAAACTCTTTTACATCTTATTTTATTATTGAATTAATAAGTCCATAATAAAAAATCCAATAGATTAAACATATTACTAATTATCTCCATGACCTTTTGGTACTAAAGAAAAAAAAACCTGCATAACATCTAGAGTTCAATAATATTATATGCATTAAGAATAAGATTAATTTTAAATATAAATTAAAAATATGTATACATTTTTCAGCATGCACTGATTAGATTTAATTTTGCCATTTTTAATTAATTACCCTTTAGAAATATTATATGAATTAGTGATAATCTCTTAGTATTAGTTATATGTTTGTAGTTACCTATTTTAAATTGACTAATTTTTTAGATTTTTAAATGAACATTAATTAGGAGAGCTTCTTTTTAATGCCTGTAAATTTATAACCTTTCTTTTTAATGCTTCATTATTTTTCTTCCTTTATGGACTTACAGCCTTTGTATCGCACAACACTTGTACCTTACTTTTTCATGATTTGATACTTACCTAGGTTTAGGATTGTTCATTTTTTTACTATAATACTTTATACTTTTTTATATTGAAGGGCGAGAAAAATAGGGTAATATGATAAGTAATAGTAAAGAGCAAGTAGACATCATGTCTACTAAAAATAGGAAAGACTAAACAAAAGAGTAAGATATATTGCTATAACCTAGAAATATCCTTAATTTGTTTTAATACCAGTTGCTTAGCTTAAATGCTAGCTAGAAATATTAAAATGATACAAACATGCTTTAATACTTGTACTAAAATAAGTAAATTATTATTTCTTTGATATTTGTCAAATCTTGTTGCTTAGTTACTTGCTTCTTGCTTTCATAAAATATGTTTGCATGGCAATCATCATAAAAAAGATAAAGATTGTGAAATATAAACCTTTATTTTTCATTAAAATAATTATTTGGTTTTGATGATAATTTGTAATTAACTAGATAACCTATAATATGTAAAGATAAAATTTCATATGTATTGCATAATATTCATATATTAGGAAAATGCTTTTGATTTTTGGTTCCTCATTTTGGCTAATTGCTTTTTACTATCTTGTGCATGCTTAATTTTGATTCCTATTGATTTAGCATATTTTATTTCATAAAATGGAATTGAATTAAATTATATTCATATTGATTTAACATGTTTTATTGTCTACATGCATTTTATTGGTTTTTGCATTATTTTTTATTTTTACAAGTTACTTTTTTGTGAAATGTCACATTAAGCTAACTCATCAATGGAATAAAATATTAATACCCAATAGAAATGAGTAAGCTATAATATAGGCCAAAAAAGAATAGTTCTTTACAAAAAATTTAAATTTTAAAGAGCAAGCTAGCTATATTTTTATAGTACATAATGAAATGACACTTCAAGCTAGCAGAAAAAAGAGTAAGCTTTGTATATTCAAAGTTATTGAACTTGACAATGACAAGACCTTAACTTTTTTGAAAGAGGAAGTTGCTTAGAACACTTAAAGCAAGAAAAGCCTTTTAAGTTGAATTTTTTTTGTTTTTTTTATTTATGCTTTCCTAATAACTAACTTTCACCTTTTGGCTATAAATAAACTAGCCTATTTCTCTGGTAAAACACACAAAGCATTTCTCTTCTTTTTAGATAACTATTTCTCTCTGGATTCTCTCTATCTTTTTAAGTCTTCTTTATGATTAAACTTATAAATCTACATTACCACAACTTACAAAACTTGTAGTCTCTTTAGGAGCTAAACCCTACCTATTAAAGTTTCATTAATTAAGGTAGAGTGTAAGAGAAATACTTGTATACATATTCTAGCTAGGTTATATGTCACGATCCCTATCGTGATCATGACTGGCATGGATCCTATTATCAGTTTTCACAAGCCTTAATAATTTTTACTCTTTCTATTTAACAGAAGTTTCTAAATTTTAAAGGGACATAAAATTTAATTTAAAATTTTTTAGAAAAATAGACAAAGTCTCCCCTATTTTTGAATATTTTTCAAGGGTTAAATGCCTTAAAATATAAAACCTGTATTATTTTTTAGGTACAACAGATCAAACATTCATACAAGGCTAGACAAATCTCAAGCTTGTACATAGATAGGCAATACAATATGTTAACTGATGGATTAATAACTTTTCTACTTAAATGCTAATCTTAACTCATTAGAGATTTCAATTGTCAAATCTTTTTTATTAAGCAGCCTTTAATCTCCATAGAAGCATTAAACATGCAATAGACTTAAGTCTCAAATTGAAAATATTAAAAGTAAATAAAGTGAATTATGTGAACTTAGTAAGCATATATCTATCAATATCTTGCAGATTAATTATATATTACCAAACCCAATTCCTGAATATCTGAAATATGTGAAACTATGGTCTAAAATGAGAGTCTACCTGCACATAACTCAAACTTTATTTCCCATAATACAATCATAGGATCCTCAACTTTCCATTAGATCTTAATATCATATGCTACTCACTCTGGGCAGGTATCACACACATAACAGCCATTAAAGTCTAAATATAAACAAATTATTACAATCACATCAAGTCTTTGGAATCATGTCAAATCACAATATTCAAACACAAGCAAAAACCACAATATCATATAACATCACATAATAGTTACAATAACTATACATGTAGCCACTATTTAATTTTAAGGCTATTTCTATGCTTTCTTAACTATTCGCTAAGAATTTACTATTTAACTATTAGATCAATATTATATCCTTTGCAACTGTTAGCTGAGAATTTTCCATCCGACTTTTAGAGTATTATTTCGATATAACTCACAGTTCCCAATATCACTACTTAATATCATTTAAAATTTTTAATGCCATCCATGACGGAGTACATAGTGTTAGGTTACGGATCAATATATGTAGTGAAATTTTTAAATTTTGATCCGAATCTACCTAGGATCCATGCAAAAGGCATAAATCAAGGTTAGGGTTTTACCTTGTTTGTATTTGTGTTCTTTCTTTTGAGAGATTGATTCACGAATCAAATGTCGTTCGAATGTACAGGTCTCTACGATATCCACACGGAGTAAACAACGACCTCTCCTCTCGGCGAAGCTGCTAAGGTTCATTTTTTTCACTAGGATTGGGATTGGACGTTTTTAGAGTTATTTTAAGGTTTAATGAAGCTTATAAGCGTGAATTAAAAGGTGTTGCCTTCAAGTCCTTATATAGAACTAAGGCATACCACAATCTTAGTTCCACTAGGATAATACTTCAAAAATTCTAATCACATTAAATAACTATCATCTTAACCTTATCTTAGAGAGAGTGAGGAGAGATAGGACTTATTTTATTAATTATTTAATATTAGATAATAATAATATTATCTCATAATATAATTATCTAATATTAAATTGGTATATGATTATCTTATATTAGATGATAATAATATTATTTCATAATATAATTATCTAATATCTAATAACGTAATTATTTAATATTACTTTGATATCAAATAATATCATATAATATATAATATATATATATTACGTGAATAAATATATATTATCATAATAATATATATATGCACGAAAATAAGTTCAATTAATTAAATTTTAATCTAACTAAAATTTAATTAATTATTATTTTATTCCTACTCCTTTTGTGTGATCCTGTAGAATTTTACTATATCGATAATGACTCATTTTGGGCCATAGATAGTGAGCGGTATCTAACAATACATCACTGCCACTTAAGTAGTAAGAATGTCTATGATTCGACATCTACCTAATATATGATCAACATTTTGTATCATTATCCCTTTTGTAACAATATCCAAATCGAACTGGAGGCATGGAGTGTGTCATCCTCGTCAATGTTCAATTTATATTTTTTGATACTAAGTAGACTTAAAACAAATGATTAATATCACATATTGATCAAATTGAGCATGACCATGCATTTCTAAGTTCACTCAATCAAGGGGCCTAAGGATATTTTTTTTTCATGCAAGAGTAACAAAATCCTATCTATATCACCTACTTCCTTCTACATGATCTGTGACACACCCAATCAACATCCTGCTCGTCATTCCGATCAAAGGTAATGTAGGATGACATCAAAGTGAGTAACTCCTCATGTAGGGAACCGTAGTGACTTCAGGTCAAAGAACTATATGTATTTGTGATCATATGAAAATTACTAATGACACGTTTATCCATGAAGTATTCTCACAGTGGGTCAATTCAGTACATTGTTCACTAACAATATATTCATGTATTAACTTGATATCGCATATCCATGATTCATAATCATCAGTTACTATACATACTAGTCTCGATATATTATTACTATCATTTTCATAATAATACTTGACTAGGGGTATTTTAGAAATAACTTTAATTATTATATTTAAGTTAGAATTTGTGTAAAATAAAATAAAATAAAATACAATAATTATATTACTAAAACGAAACATAATATATTGTATAATATTACAATCATATTTATGATTGGCTCTTAGGACACACACTAACACATAGATAGTATATATATATATATGAGAGCGTAACTCTTAAATCATATTTTCCACCATTATTTCCAGTATACAAATGACAAACAATTCAATTACAAGCATTTGATAATCATGAATAGCATTATCATGCTTGTACTGCGCATTCTGATCAATTAGTAATCACTTAACAGCTAACTATGCAAGGGAACTAAATTTATATATAAACATAGACATAAATATGAATATAAAATATGTACTATCAATAGGAAGAATATAATTCACCATGTCCAAATTAACTTTTTTTATTAAAATAAAAAAAATGGTGAGATATATACTTACTTGGAATCATTTGTAGCTTCGAAGATTCTTAACTCTTTAGTCTTCACCTTCCATCTCCACCTATTTATCAATTTACGATAATAAGTTATTATTATTTGCACATTACTTACTTTCTTTTCCCATATTATAAATCCATATTATTTGTTTCTTATATTTCCTAATATAAATTAATAATTAAAACGAGCCTTTTATTCCTCTTAGATTTTAACTTTCTTCCTATACTTTATTATGTGGTTGTTATCAGTTCAGAAACCATTCCAAGCAAGTTCAACTATGCCAAGCCAAAGTGAATTAAAAAAAGGTCTAATCTTTCTATATAATTCTAGACTATAAAGAAAAGAGAAAACTCCCTTACCATCTAAACTGATATTTATTGGTTCTCTTGATCTCATTGAGATTTCCATGCCTTTGAAGTGAGATGACATGTATTCATCTATATTAAAACATAAAATATATTTAATATAGTGTATAACTTACTTTAATATGGTAAATGTTCCACATTGTGGGTCATAGACAATGGCCCAAACAAGCCTTGCAGAAAATATTAGGTGATTAATAGGGCTAGAAACTATTCTGTAAATGTACAAAGGTTGGAAATAAAACTTTTAAAGTAATACTATATGATGAATTCTTCTTCCAAAAAGCAATAAAAACTAATATACTCGAGGATTCCAATTTTCCACATATACAAAGAGAGATTGAGATCTATGATGAAGAGAGACATTAAAAGCCGAATGGAAAATTTCCAACAAATAATTATGGAAGACATGAGATTGGTTTGAGAGTTGGATAAGAAATTTTTAATGAATAGTTAAGGAAGCATAAAAATGGCCTTGAAAATGATGATGGCCATATGTTTGGCCACTGTAACTATTATATGATGTTGTATGATATTGGAGTTATTGTTTGAATATCATTGTTTGACATAATTGCAAATACTTGATGTGATAATGATAATTTGTTTGTATTTAAACCTTAAAGGATGTTTATGTGTGTCATGCCTAGCCAGAATGGGTAATATATGATATTAAGTTTTAACAGAAAGTTGAGGCTTCTATGATTATGTTATGAGAAATAAATAATAATGCATTATATTACATATATGTATATAATATATTTAAAATTAATATCAAAATTATTTATTTTAATTTTTAAATAATTTAAAATTTTAACATAGAGGATCTAATTTAATTTTTAATATATAACTATTTATTTTGATAAACTTATATAATGTATATTGATAATATTAAATATAAAGATTTATTAATTTTTATATTAAAAATTATTTAATATTGCTCATATATATAATTTTAATATTATATATATTAAAATATAATTTTAATATAATAAAATTATTATTTAATATATATAAATTAAACATATGATAATAAATTAATTATTTATTACTTATTACTATTAATAAGCTAATAAACTAATCAAATAATACGACGGATTAACACTTATCAGTCATCGTTCTTTATCAGGTCGAATTAGTCAATCCTAATCCTTTATCAGGTTGAGTCACTATTATTATTTTCCGTACTAATTTTAAACTCAGATCAAATAAAATTATACAAATTTCAAGTTAACCTGTTAAATCTAATTTATTTTGACAATTTTACTTAAAAGGAAAGTTGAAAAATGGAAAGAAAATTTTAAAAATTAATTAAAAGGAAGAATGTGAAGAAAATATATTAAAATTTTCATACATAAAATAATAAAAATTATTTTCCTTCTTTTTCATCGATCAAAACAAGACAAAAGTCTGAAACTTACTTTTTTTTAATAATTTTCTTTCCTTTCTTTGCCATCAAGCACGGAGATATAGTATTTGCATTCGTTTTGCACAAATTAGTCCATGCGGCCGGCTGAATTGTCAGATGGTGTCTCGTGAGGAAACGAATCCGGTGATCCTTTCTTGCCATCTTGCCATCTGACGTTGGCATCTATCCCTGCCCATTTTTTCCTTTTAATTGAACTCCAACTTGCGTTGATGGGAAAACATAGTTTGTTGATTAAAAAAAAAAGAATTCCTTATAAAATTGAATATTTATTAATTTCATTTTTAACTTAAAATTTATATTAATTATGAAAATTATTTAAAAATTAACCACTTTATATAATAATTTAATATTTTATCTAATGTATGAAATAATTAAAATTTAAAGATTTTTAATCACTTAGGGATTCTATTGATGTAAATTTTTAATTTGGGATGAAATTGATTAAAATTTAATTTTATAGGAATTAAAATAGATTTTTAATAAAAAATAATTTGTTTGCTTCTCTACTTATTATGCATTTATTTATTTCTTGAACATTTTTGTAATTATTTCTAATTTATTTATATGCATTTTGAATTAATTTATTTTTTATAATCTATATATATCTTCACATATTTTTTTATTAAGTATGAGATCAGTAGTAGATAATAAATCTTTTTAAAAAATAATTTTTTAAAAATTAGATTTATTTTATTAACCTACTTCTTTGAAAAGAAAACACAAACTGTTTGTGATTAATACACAAAATGAAGGTTCTAATTATTTATAAATTATATTTTTAATATTGGGGTTGTGGGGGTTCTTAGTTTGCACTTATTACGAACTCACCTTGTAATTTTCAGGTCTATTCTAAAACGGATTAAAATAGATCAAGTCCATTGGAGAGTAAATTTATGTCCAAGTCACACAAATCTAGGATTATATAATTTTTTTATACTAAAATTTCAATTTTTAAGTGCACATACATATTTAAATCGATGCATTTTACATATCTAATCACAGGTGAAACAATAATTCTTGATCACATCCATCCACGTAAATGTGATAACATTACATCCTCGCATGTGCGAGCCAAGGAAAAAAAAAAGTACTCATGTTTCAATACCTACTTAAAAATTTTGTACAATTTCATAAAGTTTTAATATAAGAATAAAAAATTACAAAATTTTATAAATTCTAATGGATTCTTTTACAAGAATTATAAGCTTAAATGAATTTTTTTAAAAAAATAAATTTAAACAAAAGCATTAAAAAATATAAAACCTTTTATAAAATTCAGAAGAATACCAGCTAGTGGCAAAACTTGATTAAAGACTGACCGTTTTGTTTTTTAAAATTATATATTAATATTATGTAATTATTGTAAAAATTAAAAAATATATAAATCATTTGGATCTTCAAAATTTTATTGCGAGATCATCATTTGTACATATCAGTACTATTTATGTATAATAAAAACTAAATTATAAGAATAAAAGATGTTATGACGTGGAAGAAAGAGCCACCATATGAATAAGACGCATAGGGTATATGAAAAGATGGCGTTATGGCTGGCAAGATCTATTGTCTTGTCAAACCGAACGCATTACAAATTATCTCCGTGACCTTTTGATAAAAAAAAAAAAATAATTCCATGAGAGTTTAATAATACTGTATATATTAAAAAAAGGATTAATTTTAAATATAAATTAAAAATGAATATTTTTATCTAAAATAGACCCCTCTGTTTCACATATTATTTTATTTAGAATAGATGTGGCCAAGCACATCCTCGCAATTTCACGTGTCGTGGAGATGACATGGCCGGCTTTTCCAATAAGTTTTTGCATATTATTATCTGTGCACTACTGCTAACCTTATTTGGACCATTTGCCCGATAAGCAACATCAATAATAGATTGGGTTTTAAAAGAAACATGATTATGATTACGATGTTGCATTGCCATTGCAGGAGAGATCTTGCCATAATACAATAATGTCACTTGACCATAATTTGGATTAATATTGAGTAACATGATAATTAGTTTGATAGTTATTCTATAGGAGAAATTACGCTCTTCTTTTATAATGTTTAAGTTAATTTTATTCACATTTTTTTTTACTTTTTCAAGAATTAAAAAAGGGTATATATTTAAATTAAAAAAAAGGGAAAGTGAGTGCATATATGAATAAGTATCAAGTATCAATTACTCTGAAATATAAATTGTGAGGAGAAGTCCCAAAATAGTTTTGTTATAACTCTGTTATGCTTCTTCATGCAATAATTCTTTTGTCTTGAAGTATGAACAGAGTTTAAATCTACCTTATTTTATACTGGCATACAAGAGATGTACATTTCCTCCATCCCTTGACAAAAAATACAGTAGACTTTGTATGATTAAGGAATATTCAATTTTAACGTCAAACTTCGTCTTAATAGGACTAAACATTTTCCCTCAAAAGTAAACTAGTGATAGCTTCATATTGTTGAAAAATATTTTTCTTAAAAAATATTATATATATATATATATATATATATATATTAATGAATGAGTAATATATCATTTATATTAATGATTTAAAAGAAATGATACCTAATTAGGGGTACGATAGTTGAAGAAAATATTTTTTTAAATAAAGGAAGTTATTTTTTAATTTTTTATATTTAATATTAAATAAATAATATATTTTCCTTCATCTAAATGTTTTATAATTATATTTTTAAAAAGTATTTTCTATTAAAATAAATGAAGCCTTAAAGTCCGGTGAATTTTTATCTTGATTTAGTCTTTTGCTAATAATAAAATATGAATTAAATTCCTTTAGAGTGTAAGATATACTTCAAAAAAATAAAATTAGATTAATGAGAAAATTAAGAGAATAAATAATCATAAATTTAATAATTACCTTTTAAATTGATTATTATTTATTTAATTTTAAACTCTTAATGTTTTATTAAAAATTATAATGTTTCATTTTATACTACATTGGAGCTGGTTCCATCAAAATATTGTAAACAAGTCACTTTAAGAATAATATTGATATAACTTGCTTCTTATAGGTGTGTAGAATAACTAATTTAAATAATTTTTATATTAGCAAGATTCAAACTAATGTTGAAAATTTCCTGAAAGTGTAATTGATTCAAACCCATTTTAAATGACAAGAAAGGTTTTTTTTTCCCCCAAGTATTTGTGACATATTTCCTTAACCATGTATATCAATTTATTTATTTTAGGAATTAAGTTGTCTTTAAAATCAAAATCTACTATGTAAAAAATTAATAATTTAAATATAAATATTCATAAAGTTATTTGTATATTACTAGAATTACCAGAACCCATTAATTTATTATAGTTAGAACAAAATCTGATTTTGAATTGATCTAATTTTTTTAAATAAGGGAAAGTATATAATTCACATGCTTCTTATCGGGAAATTATAAAAATAATAAAATATTTTTATGTAATTTTAAAACGATTATAAATAATAAACAATAGAAACTACACAACCCAATTTAGTTTTGAAGCCTCCCTATGGTTCACAGAGAAAGAGAGAGATTTTATGATATTATGCCCTTGTTTGGTGTTGATAAGACCGCTTAACTTAAAGAATAATCGGAACTGTAACGCCACTTACTCCATCTAACGCACCTTTGCTTGACATGCTATCCCATCTTTAATCCAATGTTTGCGGTTTAATTAAATCCCTAATTCATAATTGAACTAAACATGCTAACAAAGCAAGAATCTATTCATAAAATCAGTTGACCAAATTGCTTGCATCTTGTGTCTTTTTGTGTGGGGGTGATTGAGTGAAAAATGGAGGGTTACAAATTTAAAATGATTGCGTGAAAAATATAAACCTAAATAATCAATAAATCAGTTAATTGACTTTATATATAAAATTTGTTATATTTTATCTTTTAATGATATGAGTAGTGCTATTTTATTTAATGCACACACACAATAATTTGAGTTCAAACACCATGAAAAATAAAATCTTTAAATAATATTCAATACTATTATACTATTAAAATATGGTTACTCTTCATATATTTTTAAAAATTACTTTAAGTTAAAAAAAAGAAATTAACATTGTGCAGCCTAATATTAAAATAATGTCATCTATTTTATTTTCAAATTTTTCATAAAACGAGTTAGCATAATTCTAATATCTGTGGATGGGTGGCATCTTTAGTGATATTACGATATTTGATTTTACTTTTAACATTTTTTTCTTTTATATTTTGAGTTTAAATTTAAAATTATATATATATATATATATACTCTTACTGTAAAAAATTCCTTGTTGACGAATAGAAATGCTCTTTCCCAAACCTTTTGATTTAAAGCCAGAATTTCCCCCTTCTTTTAGTCCAAAAGAGGCAAAAGATGTCAGAACATTGGCTAAGTGAGGCCTTGACCCATAGATTATGATATCCTTAATATTTATGCAAAAATAAAAATATAAAATTTCTGCGTGAAAAAGGAATATTTATAGTACGGATACCACCTATAATACACAACCAATCAAATTATGAGATATGATCATATGAACACATGTCATATTTTTTTATGTGCCGTAGTCTTTTTATTTGGTAAAAGTAATATGCATATTTATCTAAAAATTAAAATCTAATTTATTATTAATATAATATATTTTTTATTTATATATTATTATATTAATAAAAAATTATTAAAATTTTTATTGTCAATAAATTTTTTTAATAATAATTATTTTTAATTATAAATATTATTATTAATTTAAAATATTTTATATTAATAATAAATTAAATTTACATTATTTATTAAATATGGAAAAATCCTCCTCTGAGTAGCATTGAATTATGCATGCATTAAAAGGCTTCCCATTTTACTACTATAAAAAAATAGTAATATTATTTTATAATTATACTAAATTAAATTTATTATAATATTATTTAGTTAGAAGTTAAATCTGAGTATGAATACTCTTCTTCAAACTCTTTCTACCATCGAGAATTTATAATTTAAATGACACTTGATGTTTTTTTGAAAGTTTTGTATATTTTGTTACATTTAGAATTTAATTTATGATCTTTATATGGGTATATCGAATGATTTAACAATTCTTATAATAATAATAAAAAAAAAAACTCTTTCTATTTAAAAACTCAAATTTCTCATTTTTTATAAAAGAGGCACGAGAAGATGCCAATTCTTGTTAATATCTATGCAAAGTTAAAAACATAAAATTTTTCAGTTAAAAAGGTAAAGATTTTCATAAATCAATACTGATAATTATTTTTATAATTACGTCTATAACAAAATTGAGTTTAAAGTAACAATACTTACTTTAAATAGGTGGAATTATTTTTATCAAATTTTATTCCATGCACCAATTTTGTACGAAGTTGCAGATAGCCATTATGGAAAAACATTATACAAAAAATGAAAAATTGACAAAGTTTCTTCTGTTTTAATAATATTTCATAAGAAGAAAACCTTAATTTTCATTTTAAAAAATTGAGATAATTAAAATCCGTAATCCATTGGTATGCACATCATCGCCACCACTGCTTAGTCTGTCCTCTGCAAATTGCAAACAAAAGAAAAAGTCTTTCTTTTTCTGCTGCAAGCTTGACTGTTTCTAGGCCAAAAACTGCAATCTCTCTCTCTCTCTCTCTCTTTCTCTCCCCTCCTTTTACTCCCTCTCTCTCTCACACGCCATGAGCTCTGTATGATACTGATGGGATTTAACAGAAGTTAAGGTGAGATTTTCATTTCCTCACACCTTTGGTGTTTATGGGTATTGAAATCTCCGCTCTTTATCTAAGTTCTGAACTGAAGACAACGGAAAATGTGTGGCCTTAAGCTCAATGAACGCTGCAAGAACTCTCAAGTTCATGCTCTCAATTCTTCAGAAACCACCAGCAGCAGAAATCCCAAAGCTATGCTTAATAAAAATGGATTCAAATCTTTTGGGTCAAAACCCAAATCGACAAATTCACTCCTAGCAATTGAAGATCTTCTTCAATTTCACCTGCCCACTACAGACATCCTGGAACCCCCCATTGAACCTCACCTTAGACCCATCAATCTCGTAGAGTCACTTGCAGATCTCTATCGCAGGGTGGAAAGTTGCCCGCAATCCGAGAAAACATCGCTATTCGTAGAGCAGTATTCTTTGTTGCGCTGTCTAGGAGACCAGAAGCTACTTCGGCGATGTCTCAGGGCGGCACGACAGAATGCAGAGGATGTTCTGTCGAAGGTTATTCTCTCCGCGTGGTTGCGGTTCGAGAGGAGAGACGATGAGCTTGAGGGTGTTTCCTCTGTGGAGTGTGGTGGTTACGTTCTTGAGTGCCCGAAGGCGAATTTGAGAAAAGGGTATGAAAATAGTTCATTTAATGATCGATGTCAGTGTTCCGAAGATCCATTGGAAATTATTACTCCATTTGTTGTTGATGAAAATACGTGTTTGCCAGATGAGGAAAGCGATGTTTCCTTTTGCATTGATGGTGAAGAAATCAATTGCATTAAGTACAAAATTGGAGAACTCTCGGACCCATTTAAGGCTATGTTATATGGTAGCTTTGCCGAGTCCAAAATGAGTAAAATTGATTTTTCAGAAAATGGGATTTGTCCAAAGGGGATGAGGGCAGCGGAATTGTACAGTAGGACAAAAAGATTGGACTTTTTTTGTCCCGAGACTGTTTTGGAGCTTCTAGCCTTTGCTAATAGGTTCTGTTGTGATGATATGAAAGCTGATTGCGATGCCCATTTGGCTTCCGTTGTTGGTGATATTGAGGATGCTTTGGTACTTATTGATTATGGGTTGGAAGAGAGAGCTACACTTCTTGTAGGTTCCTGCTTACAAGTTTTGCTAAGGGAGCTACCAAATTGGCTCCGTAATTCAAAGGTGATCAAAATATTCTGTAGCTCAGAGAATAAGGAGAGGTTGGCTGATGTGGGGTACGCATCCTTCTTGTTGTACTATTTCCTTAGCCAGGTGGCTATGGAGGAAAGCATGGTGTCAAAAACAACGTTGAAGTTGTTGGAGAGATTGGGAGAGTGTGCTGTGGAAAAATGGCAGAAGGCTATAGCATTCCATCAGTTAGGCTGTGTTTTGCTTGAAAGGAAAGAATTTAAAGATGCTCAACGTTGTTTCGAGGCAGCAGTGGAGGCGGATCATGTTTATTCTTCAGCTGGTGTAGCCAGAACTAAGCACAAGCAGGGCCAGCCATATTCAGCCTATAAATTAATTAGTTCTCTTATATTTGAGTATAAACCCGTTGGTTGGATGTATCAGGAGCGTGCATTTTATAACATTGGAAGAGAAAAAACTTTTGATTTGGATGTGGCAACTGAATTAGATCCAACCCTTTCATATCCATATAAGTATAGAGGGCTTGCAAAGGTGGAGGAGAAGCAAATAAAGGCAGGGATCTTGGAGCTAGACAAAATTATTGGATTTAAGCTGTCCCCTGATTGCCTTGAATTGAGGGCTTGGTTATTTATTGCGCTTGAGGATTATGAAAACGCGATGAGAGATATTCGTGCATTGTTAACTTTAGAGCCTAATTATAAAACTTTACATTGGAAGATCTCCGGGGAATACCTGGTTCAGTTGCTCAGCCATAGAGTTCAGCAGAAGAGTCTGGCTGATTGCTGGATGCAGTTGTATGAACAATGGTCTTCTGTAGATGACGTAGGCTCTCTTGCTATCATACATCAGATGTTGGAGATTGAACCTGGAAAGAGTGTACTAGAGTTCCGTCAATCTCTACTTCTTCTGAGGTAAGACTGTGAAAATTCAGCCTATAGGTATCTCATTTATTTCAACTGCAGTTATTATAGTGTTTATTGTCCATTTCTTGGATAATTCGGGCCTATTTTCATTGTTTGATTAGACGATCACATTTTATGATGTCCTTGTCATTGTTGCTATCTGGATACTCTATTCTTGTAGATGTATCTAATTCTTTCTGGTCTTTCTGGACAATGAAGCTGTTGTATGCATTCCGATTTGTAATAAGTACATGTCGGAAAAAACTCCTCATGTCTGTTAATGTCTTAGGTTAAATTGTCAAAAGGCTGCCATGCACAGTTTACGATTGGCCAGAAATCATTCTAATTCTGCACAAGAAAGGCTAATTTATGAAGGCTGGATTCTGTATGACACTGGCTATCGTGAAGAAGCACTAGCTAGGGCTGAGAGGTCCATTATGATTCAGAGATCATTTGAAGCTTTTTTCCTAAAAGCATATGTATTGGCTGATGCCAGTCTTGATCCTGAGTCTTCTTCTTATGTTATTGAACTTCTGGAAGAAGCTCTTAAATGTCCTTCAGATGGTCTTCGCAAAGGACAAGTTAGTGCTCTCTGCCACTGTCCACATTTCAATTTTTCGGTTCACAGTCATTTGATTTTCTGCTGCAATATTTTGCAGGCGTTGAATAACTTAGGGAGTATTTATGTGGATTGTGGTAAGCTGGATCTGGCGAAAGAATGCTACATGAATGCTCTTGCTATTAGGCACACAAGAGCTCATCAAGGTTTGGCACGTGTTTTTAATCACAAACATCAACGTAAAGCTGCATATGATGAGATGACTAAGCTAATTGAGAGGGCAGAGAGAAATGCCTCAGCATATGAGAAACGATCAGAATACTGTGACCGTGAGATGGCAAAGAATGATCTTGATGTAGCAACTCGACTGGATCCTTTAAGGACATATCCTTACAGATACAGGGCAGCAGGTATGTTTTGTTGTTTCTTGTTGCTCCACTCATTCACGTTTGAATTTCACTTTGACAGGATTCAAGTTCAGATCAAAATGTGATGTTCTCTGACATGTACATCTTTATTGCAAGCATTTATTAGCCCATGTTTTATGATTGGGAAAAGTTTGCTTGTTAAATAGGATGCAGTACTCTTCTTTCAAGTGTTATGAGGGTAATAATCGGATTTTAATGTCCTCAAGATTTTGATTACTACTTTGCACAAATAGTTTCGGGCATCTGTAATGAAACTTAAGTTATATCTTGGCTGGATCTAAAGCCTTTTAGGAGGTCCCTCATTGATATTCTTTACAATTATAGTGTTTAGAATTGTGTTTCAATGGAAATCTATGCACTATAATGGTAATTCATATTTGGCAGTGCTTCATTTTTAACTTATTGTTATTATTATTTAATGAAAATGCTTTATTAATGACGAATAATTAGTCATTTATGTTAGAAACTAAATACAAATTATTAGGTTTTTTTTTCTTTTAAGTACACTTTTCCTCTGTTTTGCGCTTTTGAATCTTGAAGTGATTTTACTGACATATGGTGTCACATATGGGTAGTGATGATGGATGAACAAAAAGAGACTGAAGCTGTGCAAGAACTCACCAAGGCCATTAATTTTAAGCCTGATCTTCAAATGCTCCATCTACGGGCTGCCTTTTTCGAGTCAATGGGGGATCTATCCTCTGCTCTTCAAGATTGTCAGGCGGCTCTTTGCTTAGAGCCAAACCATACGGACACAGTTGAATTGTATCGAAGGGCAAAAAAACTCAGTTTCTGATCTCAAATAATTTGTGCATTAGAAATCTAAAAAATGCGGAGGTGTTGGATATTGGATACACTAACGCAGGTACATTCCGCATGGCTGTATTTCCACTCTGAAATCTTGGTGATAACCAGCGGAGATATATCCTTCACAACGTTAGAAAGAGGGGTTATGGGTTGTGGAATTGTTGAAAGGATCACGAATCCCACCAAAAGAATTGTGAATTTGAAAAATGCTTGTTGGATGACTGGACAAAATGGATGGATACATGATTAATTTATGGGTTTCCATCAACCAAACAGAAGGATGAGTAATGTAAAACTCAGAAGATCTTCATAGCAACTTCATTGATCTGGATCGTTGAGCCATAAGCACATAGATCATTTCAGATTAGTTACAATTCCTCTTGTACAGTGACCAAGTTATAAAAATTCATGTGTCTTCTATTTTCTATAGTATATACTACAATTTTTCATTTGGGAAAAAAGGGGACTTATCCCACAGTTGAGAAAAGATAAGAAAGAAAGGATAATATGTGTGTTCTCAGATTCCTTCAGAAAAATTATACCCCGGTAGTAGACATCCATAAGCCCATCAAGCATCAATCAAAAGAAGGGGTTGAATACTGCAGTCTGAAGTTGGTGTCCTCTTAAGATTCCATTTTCAATCTGGGACTATGCTATCTGCTTGCTCTAATACCTGATCCTCCGTACTTCAGGTGACTACTATCACATGCTGATCTAGCTGTGTAATTAGATTCCATTTTTTTTTAATTTCAATTTATTTTATTCCCCCAAATATGCAATATGTGTGAAACAATGACTGTAGATTTCTTTTTAATCAATCCTTGCTCCATGTCCATCTTTACCTAAATCAGGACCTTGCTTAAATGGAGGCTAGACATGCAAAAGGTCGGGCCATGATTATTCTAGTTTTAGATGAGTTTGGTTATCTTGTTTTCCATGGGCTATAGTAAAAAGGAGAAGAGTAAAAATCTATTGATCTTTCAATTATGTCTTTATATGTCTAAATGGTGCTTGTATGCTCATAGCAGGCCCCTCATGCATCCAACATTCCCTCTTGCCCGCTCCCTCCATCCCCAAAAAGAAAAAAAGATTCCTTTGGAAGTAAGAAACAAGCAAGAATTGTCCAATTTTCAGTTATTTACAAAAATGAACTCTATATTAAGACTAAAGCAGCCTCATTTCTAGTTACTACTTCTGTTGGTAGAATTAATATAAACGATTGAAAAATTAAAAGAATAGCATGAAGCTTCAAATTCATAGTAAATGCTCAGATTATGATCTCACAATTCTTTTTGGGGAATCATTAATTACTGTATCAAAATGAATCTGTTGACTTAATTTCGAGCTCTGCCCACCATAGAGGTGACAGTCTTGGTATTGCTCCATCAGGCCCTATTGCAGTGATTTCCTTCAACCTAGTTATTACCTCTCTCATAGTTGGTCTTTGCTCTGGATTTGGATGCACACAATCTTTTATTACTACAGACCATTTCTCAATCTCTTCTGTTTGCAAAGAGTTCAGGGTTAAATCCACCATCTCTTTCATGGGCTGCCCCCTTTGTAGATATTCTGATGCCCAATCTGCATGGTTTCCATAGTCCAGTGTATGGGGAATTCTTCCTGTTATCAATTCAAACAAAATTACCCCAAAGCTATAAACATCACCCTGTGTGTATATTGGTGGTGTTTCCAAGAGCTCGGAGGCTTCAGGACATTTCTTTGCAGGAGCTATATCATTCCAGAAACTAAGATATGATACTTTAGCAGCATAATCTTCAGTTAGGTATATAGAGGAAGATAGCAGGTTTCTGTGAGCTATGGGTGGTATCAGCTGGTGAAGGTGCTCTAGACAGTAGGCTATTCCCATAGCTACCCTCTTTCTCATTCCCCAGTCTAGTTGTTCTGCTTCTCTGACTGCAAGACGTGCAAGAATAATGTGTTAAAAAAAGAAAAGAAAAGAAAAACGGATGTAGTTGATCAGAGCTATGTGAAGAGCTTGTTGAACACAAGCGTGATATTGATTAAAATACTAGTTCCAAGTAGCAAGACTAGGATAAAAATGATTGCTACATTTATGTTACATGGTACAGATTATTAGTAATTGTTTTGGCTCATTAATTCATAAGAAAAAAAAATGTTAATTTCACCTATATTCATTTACTTTCATTCAACTAAACACCAAATCACTTGGCACCGTACAGCGATCCTCACCCTACATGTAGTTGAGTGAGACTTTGTGACTAAAAATGAGTGACACTATCTTGATTCGCAAAGGGCTTGCTAGCTGGATGATGACATTATAATAGTACTCACTATGTAGATGCTCAAAGAGAGTTCCATTTGGAGCATATTCGAAAACCATCATTCTTGTGAATGGCTTCTGTTCTTCGCAATACCCAATGAGATTCAGAAAGTTCTTGTGGTTCACTTTTGATAATGTCTCTATCTGAAAAAACCATAAGAAAGGAAAGAGTTTTAGCCATATCCATGACGATAACTTAAGGTCATTTTCTAAGTCTTCTTGCTTTCGTTGTGCATACCTCTTTTCTGAATCGATCTTCCATATCTTTTGACCAGTTTTTAGAAGATGTCACTGCAGTTGATGCTACAGCTATCTCTACTCCACTAGAGAGAGTCCCCTTATAAACAGTCCCATCTGCTAGAGAGCCGATGATGTTGCTGAAATCTTCACAGGCTGCTTGAACTTCAGATCTTTTAAGACTTGGTACACCTATAATACATATGGTTAATGTGTAAGCGGATATTAAATACAGAATAGTATCTGAAGGCATAACGGACTAGGAAGGAAACTATATTATTTAATTGTTGCACATGCAAGTCTTAAGTCTGTAGCTAAGGCTCATTTTTATAGAGGTAAGTTTAGTTTGGTTTAGATTGTGCATGTTTGTATGTATAGGAGTTCTGAATAAATGAAAGTGCAACTAAGATTTCTTTTTTCTATTGAAAAATCAGTAGATTTGGCTCAGGATGACTACTATAATTATTAGCTTTGAGTCAGAAGTAAGAATAAAGACCAGTATCATGCTTATAGGTGTTACGTGGTGTCTAAGGAGTGAACAAGTTTACAACAGGTTAGACCTCCCATGATGTTCAGGAACTCAGTTATCCTATACAAAGACATTTATAGTTTCCATTTCTTTTCCTTGAGTGTGGACAATTTACCCGTTAGAAAAGCTTTCTGGAGCTGGCCACTCAACCCTGTTGCCCAAGGTTTCACAGTCACAACCTTAGTATTTCGGAAGAAAGCAAAAGCAATGGCAGATACAAAAAGTACAAAGGAGAAGCCCCCAACTGTAGCCCCAATTATAATCAGATGATGTTTTGATTTGGAACCCTGTGTGTTCCCAAGGTTTGTAAAGGAAGGAGATGGAGCATGTGTCCAGTTGGACTGTGGAGGTGTGGGCATAGCAGTAGGCGGATTTGCTGGTTGTGATAAGCTTGGAGTTGGTGTCATTTCGGGTGAAGGTGAGGGTGAAGGGTGTAGATATATACTTGATGGAGATGGTGTAGGGGAAACTTCCGGAGGCATCAATGGTGATGGCGATGCAGAAGGTGAATTTGAGGGAGGTTGAAATATTGGTGACTCAGAGAAATTCTCGGAATCTGGTGCTAATGAAGAGGGCAGAGATGATGGTGATGGTAAAACAGTCGTCTCTTTGACATCATCCTTCCGAATTCTAGGTGTATTTGCAGCATTTGTTTCTTGGAGAAGTTGCCTCCTGTATGCTGTATCCCCATGTTGGTGAATGTTCCTGATATAGAAAATGTCATTGGGCCATAATGACTGCAGTGATTTAAACAAAACTTGGAGGAAACTTTGAGCAATATTGATAGATAAGAGAAAAATACTAGTCAAGATCTATAAGAATAGTAAAAACAAGATTAAGAATATAGTAATTGAAATGTTTAAAGGTTTATGCATCACAGAAGCTCATGCTGATGTATATCTTCTAAAGCTGAGCAATGCTAGTAACACTTGTTTTAATTTCCTCAGTATTATTCATTGCATACTTAACATGATTTGATCTAGACTAGCCCGCTTATTCATTGGCCTCAGCTTGAGTGAATTTAGACAATTTTAATTATAATTACACTTTATAATTTGATGTGGCTACTGATGTAGTTCTCGCATCTAGTTGCTGTAACACTTGCTTACTTTATTGCACCAGTACTTGCAACCAGTACATTATAGGTACCTTGGTAGATGTCTAAAAAACCACCCAGCTGTATTAGTACCCGATATGGATACACCTATGCGTGGGATTTTGGAATTTCAATTCTTCATAGTTTGCTTACCTGAGGCTGGATTTGCTACTAAATGCTGGTCTAGTAGTAGTGGCACCAGTTAGTTGGTCCTCATCTACATGAACTTCAGAAATCATCTTGAGCTTATGTACTTCAGGTGTCAAGTTGGCAAGATTTTCATTGTTGTCGAGTAAGCTGCAGAACAGATTCAGTGTGCAAGTTTAGAATTGTCAGGAAGAAATCAACTGATTTGAGAGAGCACAAGAACAAATTGATATCAAAGCTTGAAGATCAACTTACAGTGTAGTCAAGGATGGATTGTTGCAAATTTCAGATGGAAATGATCCGCTGAACTTATTATACCCCAAGTCAAGGACTTCCAATTCTTCTAATTTCAGTATCTCCTGGGGAATTTCCCCAGAAAAGGAATTATTTCGCAAAATGCTGCAGAGTAGATAAAGATTACTGAGAAGAAATCTGTAGAAATCTCGTTTTATACTCTACTATGAATTTTACGTGTTCTTACATAGATTTTATATGAGCTAGCTTGCCTACTTCTGGAGCTAGTGGTCCTTGCAGACAGAGGTCTTTCAGATTCCTGCAAGATGAATAAAGCCTAGTTCAGACAACCTTTCAAGCTAATAGTCGGATTTGGATCCCTTCAATTCCCAAAAGAAATTGAGAGTACAAATTTAGAAAAGAGATGGATACAATTTTTTTTTTTGTATTAAAATGGGGTTTTGGCAGAAGATTGAATCCTAAAATAGAAGATTATATTGTTGTCTCTGTTGAATTGTACGAAATTGATAAGTAAAAAATTGAGGGAATCTAGATCCACAGCATTTTGAAAATTTTGAAAGTTAGTTGGTGCAAAATGATAAATAATGGAAAATTTGGATCATTGATATAGACAGAAATTTTATGTGTAATGAGATTCAAAATATTATGTGGAATGGAATCTATGAAAAATCTTGTATCTCTCTAGCATGTATGTGATCCATAATTGAGATATTATTTAATACAATTCAAAGGGAGAAAAATGCCTCTACTTCAGTTACGTGCTAGCGTTATTTAATTTGGTAAAAAAAATAAAAAAAAAATGTCTAATCCATTATATTTATCTCAGCGCACTGTCAGTACAGAGGAACTTAGGGTCAACTTATTTGTCTCTAGCATGGTAGTAAAATAATTGAAAGAAAAGAAGTGCAAATCTCAGATAATAAAAATTATCAAATATATATATTCACATATTCTAATGATAAATTTTTTTTATCTTGGATGGTACAGGTAAATCATGTCCATCCTCAGCTCATCTCATAGTTTTGGACCAAGCTGGCCAATGAATCCAATGGACCTATTGACCCAACTTATATTAAACACAGATTCTGAGGTGGTTTTAGAGAAATACTGTGTTAGGACAAGGTTGGGCACAAAAGCTCAGATGATGATAATAATATACTTCATCACTCACGTTCTTGCAGATTTACGATTCCAGGGAAAAATGAAAAACGATTGGATCCTAATGTGGGGCCACCATAGTATTAATGATGGTATAATATCCACGTCATTTTCAGAAGGGGTTGTATATTCTTTTTGTAAAAGATGTTTAGATAAGGAACTCGCACGTTGTATTCCACAAAACCTAAACTTACATCTATATCCTACATTTAATTCACTCACACAAAATCAATTCTGCGCCTCACTTGTTTTGTGTGATCAAGGGGGTTTAGCAACACTGCATCATATACATTTATTTGTGTTTACCACTCTTTAAGAATATTCTTCCAACCCACTCCCTCATAAGACTTGTCAAAATCCGGTCAAATGTGGCCGAAATAAGTGAAAATAGGTCACGAAACCATTGTTAGCCAAATAAAGGAGGTCAAACAACTGGTCTTTGAAATGTACTCATATTTTGGATTTATGTCTGATGACCTGTCTTTGAAATGTATATATATTTTGGATTTATATTTCATGAATAAATAATATAATTATACGCACCAACAGCATACGAAACATTGCAATAAAGCAATCTATCTTATTTCTAACTTTCTATTTATGAGAAAAAAAAATACAAAATACTGCTATGTATCTGTTTTCTTTTTCCCCAAATACAATGAAACAACGTAAATATAAAAAATATGTGACTTGTGGCAGTGTTACATGTGTCACTTGCAGAAAGATAACCACATTGCTAATGCATAAAATATAATTTTTTTAATTTATTTGTTAGCTTAATTTGACATGAAAGTTTGGTATCTTCTTCCATCCACATCAATATGCATTTTGATTTGCATCCTATTACGTCTGTTCTCTTATCCAATTTCTTGCCAAAAATTTATCTAATATGTGATTTTCTTTCTTATTTCCTAAGATTACATAATTCCAAAAATAATTATTGGAACATCACAGCTCTCCTAACCCAACAAATTCAACCTACCGAAACTAGCAAGATTTTTTCTTTTTTAATTCCTTTTTTCACACAAAATAAACCGGGTGTGCACAAAGAAAATTTCAATGAACATTGATTTTATTACCTACTGTTTGGATGGTGGGAAAAGAAAAATCATAGAATAGAAAATTGACCTACCGAAACTAGCAAGATTCCTTTTTTTTTAAAAATTCCTTTATTCACAAAAAATAAACCGGGTATGCACAAAGAAAATTTCAATGAACATTGATTTGATCACCTACTGTTTGGATGGTGAGAAAAGAAAATTCATAGAATAGAAAATTGACCAGAAACGAGCTCTTGTCAGCAGAAAAATATACTCACAAGGTAACAACTTTGCCGTCGGCGCACTCAACCCCGAACCACGAACACGGATCCGTCACCCCCTCATCCATTTTCCAATTCCATAATGCTCCAAATGGATCTTTCTCCAATCCTTGCCGAAATATCAACAATGCTAACCCTGCATTCAAACAGCATCCTCTGCTTCGTCAAACAATGGAGTGAGAAATTGTCCTTTAATACGATACTAAGTTGCCAAAGGTGGCACTGCAATTCTCCCAGACTGCCATTGCGATGCTAGTTAAAATCACAAGCGGTGCGGTTATATTGGCTAAAATCATGACTCTGTTGCAATTTTTGTCATTCAGACTATACCCGATTGCGGTTATGGTGCAAACCATTAAAATTACTGAAGCAAAATAAAAATGCAATTTTGTAGTTAGCGAGCAATATTATAGCTCTGGATTGCAAATTAAATTTAAAACATCGATTGTGATCATGAAAATCCTAGGAAAATGAGATATAACAAAATGAAAAGTGATCAAAACAAAGTATGACTGTTGCGGCGCTAACTTGTTAAAAATTACAAATGTCATGCGATCTACAACTGCTATTGGGATTGCATACTGCAATTTAAAACCTTTAAAACCTTGCTTTAGGAATTTCAATTGCAAAACGCATTTCCGGTGCTTGGTTGACACTATTAGAAACTTCACATCCGTAGTATTCTCAATTGGCCTTTTAACTTTCATTGAATTGGCAACTTGACTAAGGTTTTAAGTTGTGGGCCGCTTGTACCGCTATGTAATCATATATATATATATATATATATATATATATATATATATATATATATATATATATTGTAATTTTACATGCAATAAACACCGCCCAGAGCTCTGTAATCATAACCATAATTCTCTATAATTTTACATGCAATAATCATACTTTCTTTTGTTTATCTGTAATTTGTAAAATAACTGCAACCGCGATCAAATCTACCAGCTGCTTACCTTCATCGTTCAAAGTTGAACAGAGACTCGATTTCAGGTTCACAGGAAAAAGACATATCATCACCATGAAGATCGCGCGCAGCTTGAAACGGCTGAATCTCCACTCGTCGTCCATTGTTAGAAGCAGAAAATGCAGAGAGAATCTCCAACGACGTCGTTTACACAGCTCCGGCCAATATTAACTGGAAAATTATGATAATGATACAGAAAAATCCCAGATAAATTTAAAAAAAAAAATGAAAATCGAGAATATATGTGTTCCAATATACGGAGGCTAAGAGGGAGTCAGAAAGAAATATTAACATGGGGACGAAAGCGCGTACGAAGCAAATCGGTGAATTTTATAACAACAAAATCTCGAAAGAAAGAGTGTGAAAGACTTGGTAGGAGCTCTGAGCGAGTCCGTACAGTTTGATTTTGTAGCGACGATCCAAAACGGTGGCTTCAGACACAGAGGATATCCATTGTGTTGGAGTGCCAGCCAGCCGGACACATGCTCTATTTATATGCCGCCGTCCTCCCGCATAAATCCACGTGCCAATAAAAATATGGGTCTTCATTTTCAATTTCTTTTGATTTTGATTTTGATTTTCATTTGTTAAAAAAAAAATTCATTTTCTTTTGCTATTTTTTTAATTAACGACAGAATATAAACGTAATACTTTCAAGAAAAAAAAAATCAAAAATTTCACTCTAGTTGTACTTTTATTTCTATATATATATTTGCAAGATATTTTGTGCGGTGTACTTTATAAGGATCGACACAATATTCGTATATTCGTATGAATATTTTTTAAAAGGCAATGCGTCTGTGAACATTCATTTTTGAAAAATTTTTCAAAACTTTTCTCAAAACTATTTTTAGACTTGCTTTATAACATTTTTGGCAAAAAAAAAAAAAAGGTGCGAATTTCTTGTAGTCAGTGAGGCAAAGGTGGCTTGGCCCCCGTCTGGACAGTGCCATCCAACCTTATATATAATTATTAGCGTTAAGGTGAAATACATTGTTTATTTCCATTTTTTTTTTAGTTTTAACAATTATAAGGTGTATTACATGTTTTTCTTACCAATGTTTTAAAGACCATTATATTTATATTAGCTATATTTGGACTGTTACGTAATTCTACATATAAGATTATACTATAAGCAATTTTTAATATATCTTTTAAATTTTTTTTATACATTGTCACAAAAAAAATTTATATATATATTATTATGCTTTCAGATTTTCTGTACATACTATCTTAATTTATGCAAAATTTATTTTTAGTTATATTATTAAAAAATATTATATAATAATTTTATAAAAAAAAATTTTAACTTCTTCTTACTTGATTTTTGATCTCAATAACCGGATTAGGTATGCAGTCATGACTAATATAGTAAATAAAAGTTCTTGATATGGATTAACTCAATTGATTATGAGGATCTGAATAAAACTAATATAATTCCTCTCAATTATGTGTTCAAATTCTCTTCAATATTGATTGTTTTGCTCAATAGATAATCTTTTTTAAGAAAATCTTTGGATGCTTAAAAGTTAATTGAATTGTTACTTATATGCTCAATTGAATTTGACAGTAAATAAAACTCACAAATGTAATAATAGAATTAACACCCTAGTTTTAAATTTTTCATAGTCTATAAAATGATTATAGCAGCTTGTAAAAGAAATTTAAAAAGTTTCATAGAAACGATGAAAATGCGTATTCATCCCCTAGTTACGCACCATTTATGTGAAGATACAAAGATGTAATGTATATTATTAGGTATTAACTCAGCATCATGATACGTAACAATTTGATAAATTAGCTATTCTCATATTTGGTTTGGGTGGTAGTTTCAAGTCACAATGATAAATAGCTCAACACGCCTCCAGATATCGTAGATGTAAATTGAATTGTGTTGCGTGTTAAAATCGCATTTTTTTATCGGTAATGTTAAAATCATAATTTTTTTAATGGTAAGAATAGTTAGATCATTGGACGCATATTAAAAAAGATTAGGAATTGATTTTTATATACAACCATAAATATAAAATTTTTAAAGAATGTACATCAAATACCACTTGAAATAAAGAATTTTGATTAAAATCACATTTTTTTTTATGATGAGAAGAATGTGATATACTATAAAAATATTTGGAGTCAAATATAGGATATCAAGATACTGTGTGAATTCTTCATAGTAAATATGTTTTTATAAGAATATTTGTAACTATAGTTATAAATATTAAGAGAATAGAAAATATTCTTTTTATTTGATGATAAATATGTGGTGTTTGGTGAGATAAAACATCTTATTTTTCAATTTTTTTTATTGTCATGATATCATGTATTATTTTTTAATTATAAAATGGCATCAAATTCCTTCACTCTTATATATATATATGATTAAATAAAATTTTTTCATAGAAATATCTCTTTAAAAAGATGTTTGGGTTCTATTTATTTTAATAAAATATATCTTTCATAAAAAATATAGTTATAAAATATTAAAATAATAGAAAATAGTTTATATGTTCAATATAAAATATAAAAAATTTGGTGAAAATAACTTTTTATTTTTCAAAGATAATTTTTTTACTATCATAACTCTAAATATCACTTTTTAAAAGATTATATATATATATATATATATATATATATATATATATATATATATATATATATATATATATATATAGTACTCCTTCATTTATATATAAAAAATATATTTCAAAAAACAAATAAAACTATTTATTATTAAAACAAAATTTGATTCTATATATTATGAGATTGAAGATAAATAGAATTAATAGACTAAATGGCAAAGGATTTGTCGGTTTTAACAAAAGGCATTTTTGAAGTTCAATGTAAACTAATCCACGGACTAGTCTTGTTGACAATTTATGGATGAAATTTAAATAATAATTTTTATAAGATAATTATTTTTTTTATCATCATACCAATCATGCATGTTCAAACACAATTTCTAAAGAGGTCACTTTTACCTAGTCCTTTTCAAAAACGCCTTTTATTTGCCTGGCAATTCATTTATTAATAAGGCAAAGTTCAACATGTAGATTTTATATAATTCTATTTCCGTAGTCTATACATTCATTTACTGCTTATACATTACTCATACATGGGCCAATTCTTGATCCCAAAATATGTACAACAAATTAATATTAATCTGTTGAAGTTGTTATACTTTCACGTTTGAAAAGGTCCACAAAACTCCACATTTGAATCTTCCAATTGGTGTATCCAAAGACTTTCTATATAATCTTCTTGACCTAATTAAAGCCTGCACAAGATATAAACCTTTCAACAGTTCAAATATTATTATATCGTTGGCCTTCAGTAACCGCCATTGCAGCAACATACATGTGGACCAGAGTTCACTGAACAAAGGTTGAAGAGGAAGTCGGAACCATAAATAGGGAAAATGCTCTTCAAGCTGCCTATTGAAACTTCAATGTTATTTCCTTTTATATTTTAAGTTTTTTCTATATCGATTTTATTTTGAGAAAAATGTTCAACAAACGAAAAATTGTTTTATTTCAAAATCAAGATATCTCAAGAATCTGTTTGAGGGCGTATAATAATTCTTGTATATTGCTTAACTTGAAATTAATGATTTGTGAGATTCAAATTTGACAAAAAAAAAAAAAAAAAAAGGAATCGGTTCAACCAATTTGGAGATTTTTTTTTTTATCATAATTGAATTAAATATTAAAATTTAAAGGAGAATTTGTTTTATCAACGTAAAAAGATAATAATGTTAAAAATCTGGGTGCTTCGATTTTGATATCAAGGTCATGTTTGCATTTATACGACGGAGTGGGGGCGTATGAGAGAAGAATTTCATATCGTGAAAGACAAGTACTAAAGTTGAGGTTGGGTGTGAGTGTAGCATCTCGGATTGCAACGGGAAGATGGGGGATAACGAAATCCAATCTCCATTGAATGCGACTCAAAATATGGTGAGGAAAAGTAACTTCCTAATTTCTTGGCATTATTTTATAAAATAATTCTCAAATAATTTAAATTTGATTTATTATCAATTTAATTAATTTTACAGTATCACATATTTGCAAGTTATCATATCATTTAAAAATTGTTAAAATTTATCTTATTATCAATTGTTAAATTTATCTTATTATCAATAAAAATTCTTAATTATTTTTAATAATGTATCATTTTTACATATTTTGATAGTGTAAATTATTTTATATTAATAATACATCCAATTCATACTTGTCATAAGAATGGTGTCAATTATTTGAAAACTTGGTTTAGAGTTGAAGATAAAATTTTGTATTTTTAAAAAGATACTTTTATTGAGTGTTAAGTTGTCAACATCCTGTGAACTAATGAAACTACAAGATGTTTTTGCGGAGAATCATTTTCCTCCCACATTCACAAATGGATATAGGAATACCAGCTAGAAAATACATTGCGACTTTCGACAAAAAAATCCGTTACAAACCACTAAAAATCTGTCAATTGAAAGTCAAGATTTCTGACGAATTTTTAACGGATTTTGTTCATCAGAAAAATGCTCTTTGAAAATTATTTTCTAACAAAATATTTCATACTAAAAAAATTAAAATAAATTTCATTTACCTTTTTTGAGTTTTGGGTGAAAATCAATCGCTATCCCTATATTTTAAAAAATTTCATAAATATTCCCTGTCAACTACCAAATGTTAACTCTATTTTTAACAATTATTTTTCTTTTTTTTATCAAATTTTCCCTTTATCTAAATTGTTTGAAAGCAATTTATTTGTGTAAATATTTGTTAATGTTTTATAAATTTTGTTTCAACTAAATGATTATCAATTAAAAAGGATAATTTGTTATGATATTTTTTTATTATGTAAGTATGTTATAATTCATTTTAATAATTTTATGGATATATGTAGTATTTGTTGGAAATTTTATAATTTTTGGACCTCATATTAATTTACAAGTAAGTTATTAATGTTAATGTTGTTTAATGCCCATATTTAAGTGACTATTAAGTTGTGGATATAATTGGTATTTAAGTCCAAAGTGAAATAATTAAGTATAGATTTTGTGATGGATAAAATATATAACCTAACTTAGTTATTATATAATGGGATCCCATACCTCTCTAACTTTACACTAGAGTGTATTTACACCTATTAGAATACAGAGAGAGAATTAGTGAAGGTTTGTAGAGGGAGTGAATCTTTTTTTACATATTTATTCATTTGGGCTTGATTTCAAGAAAATAATTTGAGGTTTAATTGGCCAAGGATTGTTGAAAGAGTTATGAATTCATCAAGTGTGGACATTGTGATTCTAGTCATATGCTCTCTCTTTCTCTCATAAATTTAATTTCCTTCTTTCAATAGGAATATTGGATTTGAAGGTAATAATTGCTCTAACTCCATGTCATGATGCATAATTAAATGGTTAAGGAAAATGTGAATTTAATTGAAATTTCACCAATGGTATTAGAGTCAGGTTTAATTATGCATCATGGTTGATTTTGGGAGCCATATGGTTATGTTTTGGTCTACATCGAGATTTTTAGCAATATATCATTATTATTTGTTTTGGGCATGTTTCATACATGTATTTTGATTCTACATCATTTATCACATGCTAAGTCCATGGAATTTTTATGGAATTGCATATATTCATATTTGTGAAATTTATGAATGCGGAATACTAGCTACATATACCTATATATGTTATGGTGATTTCATAAGTTATTTTGTTTTGTGTATGAATGATTAAGTTTCTAGATAGTATGGTTATGAATAGAACCCAAAAGTGTTAATATTGGCATGCATCTACTATGATTATGGATGCATTTTCTATGAAAAAACATGAATTTGTCCTTATTTGCCTGAATTTCTATTTATTCATACACAGATTTATGCCATTGGCTCATATATATATATATATATGAAATATGATATTATGGGTTGCATACATAAGTTTTTATCTTATATTGTTTGTGCTTTGGAATTGTATAAATTCATGTATTAATTTTAAATGTATGTTCTAGGGCAATTAGAAACTATTTTACATTTAGAGAAAAGCTAGAATACTCATTGATCTTACCAAAACCTATATTTTTGTGCAAATTTTGTGTTTTAGTTTTATTGGAAAACAAAAAGTTTGTTTGAGTTGCGCTCTTATATGAAAGCATTTTGTTTTAATGATGCATCCTATTCTTATTACATGCTTGCTTAGCTACTAAGTGTATTTTTCAGCATGGCTGGGTTTGGAGTGTATAGAAATATATCTATTGGCATTGTCTTGCTACAAAACATGTTTTGTAGACTATTCTTAGAATACAAAAACTATTTGGAATGACAAGGATATCTAGAAAGTATTTCTTGGAGGATATCTCAAAACTATTCACTTTATTAGAAAAGTTTTTCTTTAGAATTTCAAAATCAAAATTTCAGCACTTTTATTTTATCCAATATGGACCTTTTATTTTAAAAACAAGTTATTTTGGATAAATTAAACTATTTGGAGGTTAGAAGATAGGAGATGATCTTAGAATATATCACAGCTATGGTGCAAATATTTTGAAAGATTGAAAACCATTTTTTATGCAGTTTTTTGGAATAGAACTAGATTGCTATCAATTTAGTGTTACATCACTCTAACTCATTTTTTTAATGTTTCGAGTGAGGAAGAAAGCCAATAGTGGCATTTACACAAACCTTGTATGCATGAGCAACACACATCACCTTCTAAGTGGTTTTTGGTAGTAGTAACTACATTGTTGTACTTCATTCTCTAAGCATGCAAGCATTTTTTTTAGATTTTTTGGAATAAAAAAAATTTATATTAAATTTTACTAATTTTATTTAAGTATTTATTTGAAATTATCTTGAACTAAAAATTTTTCTATGTAATTATTGAGTAAGCTACCTTTAGTAATTTTTATAGCATTTTTAGACTTTGTTTGATGATGTAACAAATTTTTGTACAATTTTATGGAATTAATAGAAATTACAAATTACAAAATACTTATATTATGTCATTAAATTTTATGTATTTATGTATCTACCTACATGGGACCAATAACATGAAATTTTGTTTAAAAGTTTTGGAAGGAAAATTATTTTAAATTGTATAAAAGAGAGACTATATTAGTAATATTAAATACCCTTTGATATTATATTAGTAATATAGTTCATTGGTGATAATATGAGTATAGGGTTATATATATTATATTCTTTAAATTTTTTAACACTCTTTTGATGTTAGGTTTTAAGAGTATAATATTTAACTTTTGTATTATATTATAAGATCTCAAATACCTTTTAATATTAAATCCTATAATGAAATACTATATGAAATTGTATAATTATTTTTAAGAGAAAAAATGTAAGCATGATTAAAAAATTCACATGCATTAATAGGTTGATATGTTTTTCCTTATCTTTATTACATATGCAATTAGCCTTTGCAAATAGGCTAAATGGGATAAATTATGAGGAATGAGTCAAGTTTGTAAAACTATATCTTGTGATTGTGAACTTGGATATGGCAATCATTGAAGAGGAATCCAAAGTTGATATGAATTTGAGTACAAAACTAAAGTTGAAACATGAAAAGTGGATACAGTTGAATAATGTCTATCCAATGACTTTGAAATACACTATGGATAGGACTATTAGGGAGAGCATCCCTGACTCTAAGAATATTAAAGCCTTTTTGTATTCCATTGTAGAAAAATTTATAAAATTTGATAAAATGTAGGAAGTCCATTATCTTTCAATGCTAAAAAAGAAGACCTATGATGGAGTCAATGGTGTGTAAGAACATATTCTGAAACTGTATAATCACTATAACAATTTGAAAAGTATAATAGTTAAGTTAGGAGATAGTTTTTTAATTTAGCAAGCATTAGAGTCGTTACTTCCAAAATTTAGCATTTTAAAAGATGCATATAATTCTTAAAAGGATGAATGAACAATTAATGAGATAATATATATTCTTAACCAAGTAATGGAAGTCATGAGAAGAAAAAAGGTTTAGTTAGTCAACCTAGTTGCTAATGGCTCAACTTTAGGACAAAGAGAGAAAGCATTTTAGAAACAACCATGAGAAATCCGCATATAACTAGGAAAATGGACAGATGAATGATGACCATCTCAAGCCTAAGAAAGCACAATTCAAAGAAAAATGTAGATTTTGCAAGAAGCATGGGTACAAGAAGGTGGATTGCTTCAAGTATAAGAGATGAGAAGAAAAGAAGAAGAAAGAATTAGAGAAACTTGATGAATAATATTAGAAATGATTGTTTTGATTTAGCTTGCACTAGAAGTACAATATTTTGCTTTTTCACTAAGAATTTTTTAATCCATTTGCTTTTTGTCTTAATAAATATTCTATTAATTTTGTTCAATAAAATTTATTTTAAATTTATAATAAATATGTGTATGTTTTAGTATATTATTTGATTATTTTAGAGTTTCTAATTTAAGCTTTTTTCTAAACTTGTTGAAACTTAAATCTTAAAACTATTTCTAGGTTCTTAAATCCATTTAGATATTTTACATAGTGGGAGTTGCAAGGTGCTAAAAAATAATGAATCATCTTTCATCATCCTATGGTGTGAGCTAATATGACTAGTGAAGCAAAAATATTATGAAAGCCTTATAAAGTTAATATGATCTTTTGAAATGGATTATAAAAATGGAATATGGGATTAAATTAAATTGCTCATGAATAATTTGCCAAATAGAAACAAATGAGGATTTTTAGTTTAAAAGGGATGCTTAAATGGAACTATAGGTTCAAGGTCAAGTTGGTAGTTTAGGGATTACATTAAAAAAGAGGGCATGGATTGTAAAGAACTTCCTCTATCATGATATCTTAAAACTTTCTTTGAATCATTGTAATGCAATGTAGCTTATTTTGGTAGGAGTTAAGTTTGTTAAAGATTAGAACAACTTACCTAGAAGGAGACTTGATAGAAATAATAAGAAATAATTAGATAGTTTCCAAGAGAAAGATAAAAGCATGTCTTGCAAGAAAAATACGGAAGTTCATCTAGATAATTTCATCTTAATTTTGATGAGGTTGTAACTTTTCTTAGATTTAAGGAGAGTAACATAAAATAGTGTATAATGATGAGTAAAAATATTTTGGTAATTTTGGCTCTATGTGATAACAACATTTTCTTAGCTAGTGATAAAAAGGAAATGTTAACTAAAACAAAATAATTGAAATGAATGGACCCAAGATAGGTCCTAGGGTTTTTTAGTTTGTCTAAATAATTATGTTAAAAAAAAAGTTCAAGGTGTTAGTGTGCTCTTGTATTTGTTAGTTAATCTAAAAAGATAAATTATTTATTAGGTCCTATGTTTTTCTAAATGACGAGAAATGTCCCATATGTGTTAGTTACATGTAACTTGATGTGTGTTTAGGCTAGTGATATTGGATTGCTATTGATATAGTGCTTGGATGATACAAATCATTACATATTGACTTATGAGAGATTGGGAGATCTTATAAAGGCAAGTTTCTTTGACTTATTTAGTTAGTTGTCTAGGTGATCATGAATCAGTGTCTAAATATATGTTAGGAGGGGTTGTATTATGGAAAATATTAAGCAATCATTTATAGCAAACTCCTTCATAGGGCCAGAGCATGTTGTACGATATGAATATGCTTGTAAAGCTAGTTGGCTAAAAGATTTTCAATCATAACGATTTATGTTTTATCATAATGATACCTTTGCCATGGTCTTTTCTCTAATCAATAAAATTTTGATCATGGAAAAGACTTTAGTGTGAAGTACCTATTTGTGAAAGAGAGAAAATACACAAGCATATTGCTAGTTTTTTCACAAATTGTAAACTCATAGATTCACTAGCCAAAGGCTTAGGATTTAGAATAAATTATGATCATGTAAATAATATGGATTTGCATGAGCCTCTTAGTGCTTTGGGTTAGTGGGAACTTTGATGATATAACTTATTGTTTGAATGAAAAACTCACAATGTGATGTTTATATTTTTATGATACCACTAATATAGAATTATGGTTTTAAATTAATGGATAGATGTCAATAAAAGGTAAAACTGATATCTATATTGATGTAGTGATATTTTTAAAATTATTAAGATTAATAAAATGATAGTTATTAAATACAATTGGCATTTATTTTGATACGATGACATTTTTTAAATTCTTGAGAAATTTAGGATAACAATTTTTTTCTTAATTGATATCATAAGGTATTACATTTGCATGATGTTGGGAAAATGGAAAAATTTTAAGATGTTAATTTTTGAATTAATTGATATCTATTTAGATATGGTGACATTTTTACAATTGCTAGGAAACTTAAAATGATAATTTTTTACTTAATTGACGTCATAATGTATGACATTTGACGGTTAAGATGTTGATTTTGGGATTAACCAATGCTTTTTTAGATATGGTGATATTTTTGAAATTATAAGGAAACTTAAAACATTATTTTTTTTACTTAATCAATGACATAATATACAACATTCAAAAGTTACTTTAAAAATAAGGAAACTTAAGATATCAATTTTAGAATTAATTGGCCTTTATTTAGACATGGTGGCATTTTTAAAATTATTAGAAAGCATAAGATGTTAGTTTTTTACATAATTGATATTAAAATATATGGCATTTAAAGGTTTTTAGAAAAACAAGAAAACTTAAGATGTTAATTTTAGAAATAACTAATATCTAAAGGTATTAAAGTTTAGTAAGAAACTTAACATAGTGATTTTTTTTCGTTATAAATAAACTATATTTTATTTTTTTCTCATTATTATTCTTACTCTCATTCTTATTTGTTCTCAAGCTTAATTTTCATCTCCATTTAACTCCTTTTATAAAACTTTAGATGTTTCTCTATCCTCTATTACATGTTAGTAAGTCACTAATAATTCTTCATCTAACATTGAGCAAGAAGCAAATGTCACATTGGTTCAAAATATAAAAGTTGCCTTTTCTTGCTTCTATTCTTTTAGATATTCATTTTTTCCATTTCTATGACTTTTTATATA
Organism: Sindora glabra; assembly: GCA_020226215.1. Taxonomy (NCBI): domain Eukaryota; kingdom Viridiplantae; phylum Streptophyta; class Magnoliopsida; order Fabales; family Fabaceae; genus Sindora; species Sindora glabra. The sequence continues at coordinate 79,429,269 of CM035227.1, forward strand.
AGTTTTTTAAAGAAATTTTTCTTTGTGTTCCCTTGTATAACTTCTAAAGTTATATTTGAGTATTAAATACTTATTATGTATTTAATAAAATATTGTGGTTGAACAATAATAAAAGATAAAGAAAAATTGGAAAAAGTCCATGAAATGACCTTTTTCATAATTTTAGGAAGGGCAATTTTGCATAGATAGATGGAGCTAAAAAATTTAAATGAAATTAATATAAAATTTGTCCTAAATGAATAATCAAGTACAAAATTATGGCCTTTAAAAGTTTTTAACTTAAAATACATATTTTTGCATAGGATGCTAAGTTTATTTAATTTTTACAATGGATATTCTAGCAAGGAAGCTAAAAACTATTTTTTTTTTAAAAAAAATTGCAAATATTTCATATTGGTTACTTATTAGAAACAAATGCTTTTAACTTTGTATTAATTACTGGGTAATTTATCCTATAGGAAATGATGATGGTTTTTTTTGTTATAAGAACTAATATTAATTTTCTTTTTCACAATGATTTTATAATTGATGTCATAAAATATTTATTACAACATATTTATTACAACACTTAATAAAACCTAGTCATATTTTGACTTGAAATCCTCTAAACACAAGATGTTAATAAGCTTTTCTACAGTAGTGTACATTTTGTGCATATTTTGATTTATAAGATGTGATTAAAGATATTTAGACCTTGTCTTATTATTGTGTTAAAAATATTAATTCTCACTAGACATTTGGGCAGATGTTAGGGCCATTATATAGAGATCTACATTTAATCATGTTAAGATTAAGTAAATCCTATTATACATATTTTTTTCAAAAAGAAAGTTACTTTTTGTAAACTTCTAATAAATGAAACACATTCTCTCATTTTAACATGTTAAAATTTATTTTATAGAAAATGTTTTCTATTGCAACAAATGGAGCTTTAGATTTTGGGTGGTAATAATTAAAAACAAAGAGTATATGTGTAATGAACAAGTTGAAATTAAATGAAGTTTGAGATGATAATATTCCGTGGAATAAATAAGAAAAGATAAATAGCATAAAATGATGAAAGGTTATAAGTAGGTAGAAGTAAGTGCTTGTGCATAGAGGAGATGTAGGATGAATTTTCATAAATGCCTTTGCCTTTAATAAATTTAAATTTTGGTATCATTTTCCCTATTCCTTATTTTTCTTCAAACCCCAATTCCACCTTTTTCCAATTGTTTCCTTCTTTTTCTCTTTCAACTTCTTTCTAGATCAAGCTAAAAGGTGTCGATAATCATCAGTTCTTCAATCAAGCTAAAGGCCAAGAAATAATGAATTCACCAACTGGTTACCTCTTATATATTGGGTGAGTAAATGATATATCTCTAGCTTAATGATTTAAGTGATTTTAGGCTTGGCTTGTAAATAAGTTTTAAGATTTATAGTTAAAAAGATGAATGTGCTATCAATAGTGATCGAATAAATGATTGATGTTATAAATTTCATGAATAATGAATCCTTATCAAATATTTATAATTTAAAGAAGATTAGTTAAGTAACAAATGCAAGGGATTCATATGAGAGGCATTTCATAAAGGGCTTCCTAGAGTTCATAATATACTTTGTCAAAGTGTAACTAGTGAAGTAGTTCCCCAATTCCAAAAGCAAATATAGGGAAAGAAATGAATGCGGGGAAAAGGAAATGCATCGTGGAATGCTTCTCTCCTATAGAAGAGTAGAAGCACTTTGCAAAGTGGTTTTTCATTTCCATAATCATGTAAAACACTTTGAATCCTTTCTTAAAGTGATTCCTCTCACCTAGTTGTATGTTCTAAGATTATAATTAGGTATAATTCACACTTAAATGCATGTCTAAACCTAAAATAGATTGTAAGCTTAACAAAAAGAACAAATCAATGGTGGCAATTTTAGAATAAGGTACAATAATATTGTGATGCTTAAAATATATTATGGATTAGCTTCTTATGTATGAAATAAATTGAAATGTGACCATGTAAAGAGGTAAAGCAATTATGAATGAGATATATGATCTTGATGCGAAATGTGTCGAAGGAAGAAGTGATATGCAAAAATGGGATCCATGTCCATGTTTGTGTGAGGATAAGGTTAGCCCAAAGTTATGAGGGGGTGAGTGGGACAATGCTATTCCAAAGTTATAAAAAGGGTGAGTAGGATAAAGTTGGCATGAAGTTATAAGGTTGATTAGTTGTTTTCTTGATATACATGTTTATTTTTTTGATATGGTTATAAACTCACATTCTATGTTCTAAATTTGCAAATTTATAGGATGAATCACTTACACCATCACTTTAGAGTTAAACTTTTTAGGACTCTTTAGTATGGCTTAAGGAAGTATAGGATATTTTTATTTATTCAAATAGATAAAGCCTTATTCTAAATAAGTCAAGGGTAAATAATTGGTTATTTAATTTCTTTAAGGACTAGTGAAACAAGCTTATTCATGTTAGATTGGATTACAAGTAAGCATAACACTTCCTTATTGTAGAATAGTTTTTGATAAATAGAAACTAATTACCTTTTTATGATATTATGTTATCTTCTTCAATTATCTCTAATATGTTTAAGTATACTAGTAAAAGAAATAGATTAGTTTAGCGGAAATCAAATGATTAAATTCCATACCAGTCATGACTAGGTTTAGGTCATGGAAAAGATGGTATTAAAGCATGGTCTAGGATACTATCCAAATGAGCTTTGATTAAAACTATACTAATAATATGTGTGCACCTGGGATCATATATCATTAGTACCATTTCAATGAACCTCGTAATGCTTGTCGATATTAGTAGTGTAGTAAGCCTTTAGTAAAATAAATCAATTGTTGTTTGTGATTAAAAATTTCATAAATCATCTGAATGGTGGATATGAGGTGAATGGTAGTAAAGAATAGCTTCCACCTTGGGTTACAAATTTTATGTAATAGGTTATGTATTAACTAAATAGGACCTTTAACTAAAGTCGGGGGGAATGGGTGAGAATGAGAGTCCTTTTGATATAGTGGTAGTATTATTATTAAAAGAGTAAAGGGCAAGGTTCCCTTTCTTAACTAAACTTGGGCTATAGAAAAGGTAATCTTTTGTTGGCCCTCCCTTGAGTTAGATGTGTTGAGCCTTTAGGACTTAAGAAGATTAGGGTTTAATGAACCTTTTAGGTTGGCTCTATTATTATGAATGCAAGCACTTTTAGTAGCTTAATAGGTTCCTTAGGATAATTCTAGTTATTGGATATTATCTCTAAAACTCAACTTTATAGCCTGGGCATCAACATAAAGCTTTTGTGCATAAATCACTATGACACGAAGAAGAATTAGAGGTGTGTATCCTTAGTATATGGCCTTAAGTGTTATACAAAAGGACCAACTAGTCTTTTCAATTAGTGATGGCCTTTGGATAAGTTTTCTTTTAAGATGTATCTTTTGAAATACCTAATCTAGAATTAAATTTTGAAATGATATGATTCTTCCAAGTATTATGAGCGTAGTTATGATTCTTACAAGAATTTCAAATATGATTAGCAAAATTTTATGAGTATATATCTTCTTTTTTAATCAAGGAATTTAAAATTAAGCTTAAGTACCCTTAACTTTGATCTTCCTAGCAGCTATATGTTGCCTTAGTACAAACTCCAGTTCCTTTACTTTTTTTGTGAATGGTCTTATTACCAATATGAACACCAAAGAGATTGTTTGGGAGTTTCTACAATAGCCCCTAATTCATATATCTTACTCACAGACATCTTAATCAAATTACCATAGACCCATGATGTAATGATGTGTTGTTAGATCAAGTTTTTAGAGGGATGCTATAAAACTTTCATCCCTGTTATCATTACCTTCATATTATGGTAACTACTCGAATGGATTTTCCCTATGAGACCTTGATAAATCCTCTTTTCATTTATCATGATAGAAACCTCTTTAACTAGAGACTCCCAGGTATACATCTATTTTTTCTTACAGAAGGCTAAGCAATTATTGTTGACCTCACATTAGGTGTTCCATAACATTTGGCTTTGGAATTTGGTAGGGTTGCATATAGGTGGAATGACATCTATTCTACATTAAGCTTTAAGGATAGCTTTTCCCCAAAGGTCATATTTGGTTCTACTTTCATTGAACTTCGGAGAATAAGCCTTTTTGTCTAAATTTTTCTATATTAGTAGGGGTATCCTAGTTGTCTTGATTACCTTCAAAATGAGTTGAAAGTACATTTGGAATAAGATTAGGTCTTCCATGGTCCCCTTAGTTGAAACTCGGGGCTTGCTAACATTAATGTTGGAATGCAAGAAAGATTATTCACCAAAGTTTCTATCATATTGGTACTAACATTACATCGTAGCATCAATTGTTAGTGTTTATCATTATCTTGACTTATCTAGGAAGACCTTGCATTGGTATTATTGCTGCTAGCCCTTTTCTTTAACATATAGAACATTAACCTTGAAGGGTTTTTTAAAGGAATATAGATATTATGGAATTGAGACGTGATGTAACAAGATCATGAAGTTGATGGAATTAACTTCTTTAAAGAAACATATTTAATTTTATATATTTATTTTAGCCTTTTTTATTTTTCTTTATCTTTCACATTTTTGCTATTTTGTAAATCTCCACATAATAATAAATGAAATTTAAATTTATCTCTTTAACTTTTATTTCTTTAAGCTTTTACCAAACTATCTTTTATAAACTAGTAAATTATTCTATTACTTTGTTATAAGAATATAGTATGGTCTCATTTGAAATTAGTAGTTCTTATTAAGACTCATCCAATTAGATGCTATGATAATACTATTATAGAAAATATCTTTATGCATAAAAGATTAAGTCTAAAAATTCTTTGACAAAGTTTGGATTGTGTGGAAATTGACCTAAGGTAGCCTTGAATTATGTTGACAGGGGTGTCTATTACCCTTTCTTACATCGTTTTCCTAATCTCATTTTTGAGTGATTTCTATTTTCTACTACATCACCCTAATCATTTAATAAACCTTTTTTTGTATAAGATCGAGGCATGATTAATCCAATAAACTCGAGTCATTACTTTGCAAAATTAGTCATTTATTGGACTTCAAAATTGCTTATATTATGAGTGGCAATGCCTCTACTTTCTTTAAGAAAGAGTGTTGTGTTGAGTTTCAATATCAAGACAATGAGACTTCAACTATTTTAATAGGAGTTATAAGGGACTATTTTAAAACAAGTGCTTTTTTTATGAGTAAGGTAGTTTAACTATGCTAAGCAGATAATTAAGTTAATAGGCTAGTAGGAAAGGATGCTTTAACTTGAACGAGGTTTCCTAAAAGTGAGCCATCTACATTAAGGTCCAAATCATCTACAATTGCATTTTAAGAAGACCTTACAATATGACAGCAGGTGCTGTGATAATAAAAAATAAGGTTATTATGGTTTAGGGACCTTATTATAGCAAGGTTGTTAAGGTAAAGGTGACCTGGGAATTAGTAGTTGTATTACAAAGGGAATTCTTTATTGTAATTTTACTAAGAAATTTTATCAACACTAGGTAGCACTTGGACTTTACTAACCATTCTTTTGGTGTACTTTTACCTTTTTAAGGTGACTTACTACCTACTATTGCTAGTTTAACTACAAGATACATAAGGTTTAAATACCTCTACTTGTTTGATAAGTCCTTAGGAATAGTATGGATTTATTTTTATATATTCATTCATCGTTATAGCTTACATTTTGAGAATTTGAGGATGAAGTCTTTGAAAAAGGGAAATATTGTTACACTTTCTTTAAAGATTGATCACTAAGATTTTTTATAGTAATAATTAAAGTAAAGTTTATATTGGAATGTATGAGATGAGATTAAATGAAGCTTGAGATGAGAATTTTGCATAGGATAAATAAGAAAAGGTAGATAGAATAAAAATAATAAAAGGTTATAAGTGGGTAGAAGTGTGTAATTGAGCATAAAGGAGATGTAAGATGAATATTTGAAAATGCCATTACTATTAATAAACTTGAATTTCAACCTTATTTTCACTATTTCTCATTTTTCTCCAGATTGCAACTCTACATTTTTCTAACTCTCTTCTTCCTTTTCTCCTTTAACTTCTTTCTTGATTAAGCTAAAAGGTGCTAGTAATCAACAATTCTTTAATTAAGAAAGGGGCATATTTATGAGGGGATAAGGTTAATTGGATTAATCATGCCTCGATGAGATAGTGATATGTAAAAATCAAATCCATGTGCATATTTATGAGGGGATAAGGTTAATTTGAAGTTGTAAAAGGGCAAGTAGGATAAAGCTAGCCTAATAATAAAGGTTATCTAGTTATTTTCTTGCTATGCTTGTTTATTTTTCTGATGTGGTTATAATGTATGTTTGTGTAATTGAATAAGGAAACTAAGGAAGGTATTTGATACTTTAATTTTTTTTATTTTTACTAATGACATTTGTAATTTTAGCATTTAAGTATTTAGTAGGATAAATCTAGTTGGTAAGCTTATAAATGTTTTCCTTGTTTGAATATGTTAGAACATTTACTTACTAAGTTGAACTTACCCTCTATTTTTTACATTTGCATATTCATAAGATGAATTGCCTCCACCAATACTTCAAAGTTGAACTTTTTGGGGACTTTCTAACATTTCTTAAGGTAGTATAGGATATTTGGATGGAATCAGATAGATGGAGCCTTGTTCTAAATAGGTTATGGTAAATGGTTGGGTATTTAATCTTTTCAAGGACTTATTAGGCCAACATATCCTTAATTTAGAGTGAAGTATAAGTTAGCATAACTTCCATTTATTAGAGGATGGTTTTTGATAAATGAAAAAAATTACTTTTTTTATGATATTATGTTATCTTTTTTAATTATCTCTAATATGTTCATGTATGCTAGTAAAAGAAATAGGTTAAGCTAATGGAGATCAAATGATTGAATTTCATGGTAGTCATAACTGAGGTTGGGCTGTGATAAATGATAGTAAATTTGACAATTAGTAGAATGGTGTCCTATTAAGCATCCTAAATATTTTAATAAAATTTGAATATAACTAAAGAAGTATTTTTTTAAAAGATAGAAGTGAGAATGAAAACTAGAGAAGGTGTTCTTAAAGTGAGGAAAGCTTTAAAGGAAAAAAAACTAATCAAATAAGTCAAAGTAACAAAAAAATCAAGAGAAAGTCATTAAGGTTTCAAGAGAGAGTCATTAAGTTTGAAGAAATATGATGATCTTATTACAAAACTAATGTTGGACCAAAAGGAAGTAGGAGTTAGATCTTATAAACAAATACTAATGTGTAAAAGGGGGAGAATAAGGTAGAAAGTGAGACTAAGTGATATAGAGTATAATGAAGATATGTTTGAAACATTGGAATCTTCTGATGATGAAGATTTTATTGGTATATAACAGTAGACAAGATTATTCATGCAGCAACTATTATTTCAATTCTAAAGCTTTGCAAGGAAGAGGAGGACAAGATTAGAAAACCATGGTAACAATGTCTAATTATCAAATTACTATGCTAGAAGGTGGGATTTCATTTCTTAGAAAGGAAATTAATTTAAATTTGGAAGGGTGTAGGAGTGTTTGGATTAGTAGAATTAGGAAATGATTATTATCTAATTAAATTCTTAAATATGGAAGATAGGAACTTTGTGCTAATTGGAGGGTTGTGGATGATTTTCGATCATTATTTAACCGTTCGTTAATAGGTTCCAAATTTTAATCATAAATTCACATAGGATTTAATCTTTACATTTATCTCATTAATTAATTAAAAGTATTAAATAATTAATGGAAAAATTATCCTATATAGCATGCTTGTGTGAATGTATTACATGTCATGCAATAGAATTCTACTTATTTAATGCTTGAAAGTGCTTTAAAGTATAAATGTGTATTCTATGTGATATGAATTACAAAGATTTTACATCAAGTGAAGAGTGAAAGATGGGTGACAAAATATATGTGCTTTTGAAATCATTTTATAACATGGAAAAATTGATATCTAGTTCAAGTTAGTTAACTACCATTTATATTTTATCCAAGTTTGGAAGATTATGTTCCTCTTTTGGATCATATGAATGGAGAAGATAGGATGATAAAAGGCATGGTTTTTCATATGATGGAATAATTGGATGCATATTAGGATGATTCTGCATGATATAATGGCTATTCTTGATTCAAGTGTGAAGTTCTCAATGTTGAAACATTGCTATTTTAAGGTTGATCATCATAGTTTTGAAGATAGGTTGAATGCAATGAAAAATAAGTTATTTTGCTTTATGATGAATATGCAAATAATTCTTTAAGCTTATTTTAAACTTAAGTTTAATTCCATAAAATTCAAATTTAAATGTAGATATAATTTTGAATCTTTTTAGCATGTAAGGTATAATTTGATATATATCATCCCTAGAGTTCATTCTTATGTATCTTTAATATTTTTTATTGTATAAAATGTATAAATTGATATGTTTTTCTATAGTAGATTGTCATGACCTAATTTTTAGTATCATGATTGGTATAAAGACATTTAACTAGTATGATTCTACTAGAAAAAATGTCTTTTCAAACATCTAAAAGACTTTTGATACTTACTGCTAAACTTTACTTTTAATAATAATAGATATTAAGGGAAAATAAAATTTACTGCACGTGCACTTTGAAAATTAAAATATAATTTACATATGTAAAAAGAGTTGTACTAAAGTTTTGAAATTCTACAAAGATACAAAGTCAATGTACAAATACTTAAGTAAAATATACAAACTCTTAATTTAAATTATCTTGCAACCTGACTTTGTAGATAAGGAATATGGAGGCATGTGAAGGGTTTTAATGTAGATATTAGTTATATTAGGATAGATTATTCTTAGAATCTATGAATAGAAGATTAACAACAGAGTATGTGAGTATTAACATACTCAGTGAGTGACTATACCTTTCTTTTTCTAGGGAGTTCTCATCTTAATAAATAAAATACCTAATAGTAAAAAGTGTAAGCATAGCTTTGATTTAACTCTACTGTACCAAATATAATCTTCCTGTATAATAGATATAAAGATCTTTCTAACAAATGGCAATAGTTGGCATATAAGTTTCTCCTTATATCTTCGATTTAACCTTATCTCTCATTACCATAAGCATTAATCCTCTAACCTTATCCTTCCAACCTTTACCACTCTTCTCTTTCTCTAAGAAGGATATAAATCTCCATCCTCTCCTTATATATGTATAGAGTGAGTAATGTTAAGATGCTAGCTGTAGTATTAATTACTCATTTTAAATTCATTAGGTATGGTTAAAATACTAACTTTTCCATAAAACCTAGTTACATATATACACTTTTATATTCTATCAATTCATGATAATATGTTTAAAATAAGTTTTTATCAATCTTTCAACAAAGTTTTCTATTATCATGTAATTAATTTCTTTAACCATATATTATAGTATCTAAGGGTAATGCATACAACTTTTTCATTCATATGAATAACAACATATAAATTACATAAATAACTAACAACGTGATTTCATCCACCTTATGTAATCAAATACATTCCAATATCTTTACAATTGTAATTCTATTTACGTATATATATATATATATATATATATATATATATATATATATATATATATATATATATATATATATATATTTCATGGTTTAGTATCTTTAAGGGCCTTTAAATTAACTTCAAATTTTACCAAGATTTGTTCCAATATTATATTAGGCATGAAACATCAATTATTTTGCAACATTCATTCCTACAGCTATTGTTCACACAGAACCCAAATGGGAGTTTCAGAAACAAGGTAGCATGTGCACACTTGCAATTCAAGCCACTTTTCATCTACCAAATAGAAGTCAATTTATTCCAAACTTTTCTAGGAAATTATTAACACATCAAATAAAGATTAAATTAGGTGCTGTATAATTAATTTCGTGGATTGACCCATGCACCAATAGCATGGATCTAAGGCTGCCAAATTCGAACAGCACTGAAGTTATAAAACCTAATTAACCATTTGGGTAACCAAATCAACTTCAATTGCCACCAAATTTTAACACAAACTTAATAACATTGTAAATAGCATTATTAAAAAAATCATAATTTGTATCAATCATTTAGTGCCTTAAAATTTTCCAAACCCAAAACTACACAGAATAGGGTTCTAAAACTGACAGTTTTGGATGTTTCACTTCTAATTTAGTTTTTCAACTATTTAAAAATTATTGAAAATTTTTAATTTCATCTATAATCATTATGAAACTAAATATCACTTTAAAAACTAAATTTTAAAATTAAAAAATTTTCTAACTATGATTCCAAAAGGAGATAGAAATATACCATAGAACCTTTCCAACACCACTTTAGTTCTTGCATTCTTTGATGCTTATTTCTTAAAGAAAAAATTTATAAACCATATCCAACTCATTTCAACCTTATAATACTAACATAATATGGTCATTATAACATTATATAGCTCCAAAGTTCAACCATTTAGCATTATCACACATATTACATTTACAATGGCAATTTCATCAAATTTCTTCATCTATTTTGAAAAATCTCAATAGAATAGGGGTAATTGTCACTTACCTCCACTTGTTGAATTCTTAAGCTTGTAAAAACATTTTTGAACAGCACACGAATAACTCTAGTGAAATAAATCAAATTTTAGAAGTTTAGGAGAAGAATTATCCATGAAAACATGAAGAAAGATGAAGAAAATCCTAAGTTACTAATAACATGCATATTACGCATGTATTTTGTGACATTATCCCTATATTTTAATGGATAGATGCTTATGATTAAAGGTTTATAGTTGCATTTTATGTCTTGTAGGTTTAAATTGGAGTCTTAGGCTGAAAAAAGCCTAAGAAGTAAGTTTTGGCCAATGAAAAGTAAGCAAGCAAAAGAAGTCTGAGTTTAAATCGTGCCCATACCTTAAAAGAGGGCTTATCCAGAAATTTTAGACATTGTCAAAAGGAGTTAGGCTTCATCTACAGTTGGCTCGATTGTCTTTAGAAGAATATCTAAAGTTGATGAAATCAATTTCATTTTTTTTAGAAGATTCATTTTAGGAAAAGATATCCAAAAGATATCATCTTTTAGGATTTATCTCTTATTTCGAGATACTTCCATATTTTATTCCCCTTTTTATTATTAGGAGTTTTTGGATATAAAGGGGATCTCTTTCCCTGGAGGGGGCGATGCATATTCTAAATTCTCTTTTTTGTGTTTTCCATGCAAACCATGTGTAACTAGACTCCTTTTTTTAGTCCAAGGATAATCGAATTTTGGTTGTTGAAGAATTATGAGATATAAATATTTTCTTTACTATTTTATTCTATGATATTTATATATCTATTGCATTTATTCATCCATTATTGCTTATTGGTTAATACAAAAAGGCTTATTATTCAATTAGCAAGATAATATGTAACCAGTTGGAATGTTAGATCCGTAATTGTCTAATTATTCTAATAACCAGTGGAAAATTGTAGGTATATAATTTAGTCTAAATAAATTGAACTTATGAGTTTATTGACTGGAATTGGGTCTTTCTAGTTGTCAATACTATTCACAATATAAATCCTAAGAGCTTAGTTAGGGTTGGTTAACAAATAAGGGTTTAATTATAGAACACTTTCTAGATGAACTAAACTTAATAAGAGATTGGTTATTAGAGCTTGTTAATAACTATAACCAATTTTTCAATTGAATGAAAGAGATTATCTTTGCATCAATGATTAGTTCCATGAATCAATACTGAGATTATGCCTTGGGCTAGATGCTATTCATCATCGAATTTTATCACCCTATTTTCTTGTTAAATTGCCTTGCTTTTATTTCAATTTAATTTTATTCCCACAAAATTACCTTTTTTTTTTACTTTCCAATTAATTTATTTACTATTTTAAAAAGAGATAAGCTTCACCAATCCCTGTAGATTTGGCCTTGCTCATCATTATACATAAATCTATTTGTGTTAATTAGGGTAGGAATTAAATTTAGTGGATTCGACACTTATCAGTTACCTTTTGAGTTATGTGAGAAAATTGAAAACTCTTGTACTGGTAGCCGAAGAGTGAATTTTTTTCCAGGTTTGTGGGTAGGAAAATGTGCGAAAATTTACTTTAAAACTCTCTATATATAAAGCACTAAAAACTTTAAATTTCTAAGGTAAGTTTCCTTGTTAGAAAGTGGTAGAATTCTCCTTAATGATGGGTAGCAAATGGGATCATGTTTTTTCTACTCAAAATCAAAATACTTATGCCCCAAATCCAATTAAAATGAGCCAAATAAGTTACTTTAAAAAAATCACTAACAAATGCCCTTGGTTTTGTAAGTATTTACCAAATTATCTAGGATTTTTTATATACTTGGGCCTTGCTTTTATGGGCTTGAATTTTTCTAGTTTAAAGGTCATATTTGGGCCCAAAAATATTAAATTAAATTACCCTAACTAATTTAGAATGATTTATTTTAAATTTAAGCTTAATCTCTAGGTTTTTAGGTTAATCGGGTAAATTTTTAGTTACTGAGGATCTTAATTTCCTATCAAATTTTTATAGAATTTTTTCTACCCTAATATTGGATTTTTATAGTATTTTGATACATACTAATGCCTAATATAAGTTTGACAAAAATTCTAGATAGATATACCCTAAATCTATCTTTACAATTAAGCCAAATTTCACTTGATTTTATTATCAGGTTTCTATTAAGGTACTTTCCTATTCAAATTTTCTTAATCTTTTGTGCTCTATTAGGGTATTACATAGAAGCTAATGAGGATGATGTTATTATAAGTTTCAATTGTGCAAGTATTTAGCCTTATGGTTTCACATTTTGTGATATTTTTAATTCAAGTGCATGGTTTTGTTTTAATGATAAATAGTCCATTAAAAATTTAAGAATCCTATTATTTATTGATTTATGTGGTAGGAACATGATGAAACTGTCCAAGATAGTTCAATAAAGGATTCAATTTATACTAAGATAACCAAAAGACATGAAATTAGAAATATTAGTTAATTGATAATGTATCATGCAGACTTCTAATCACAATTTTATTTTTTGCATTTATAATTACATTTCAAATTTTGATATGATGATGTACTCAATTATTTATCTTATTAATGTGTTTCCTCTTTCTTTATTTAGATTGCTTAAGAAGCTAGAAATGGAAATGATCAAGTTGCACTCCATGTCCACATCATTTTCAAGTTTAAAATTATTTCTAAATGATTTTAGGAAAAAATGGAGATGAAAAGGCAAGATGCATTATATATAGATAGGAGTTTCAAGTAAATGCCGACAAATATGAAATTTTAAAATTTCTTGCTCTCGGCAAAAAAGGCTTTATATATAGAATTGTCTAAATGCTTATGTTTGCTTTATTTATTTTATGATTTAAGTTTGTTATGTTAGAGTTTTAGATGACATATTAAAATTTATTATGCTTTCTTAGGATTATATCTTAGTTTTAACTTCCAAGTTACTTTTGATGAATCAAGATATTTGAACTTATTTTAATTTTTTTTATTATTGTTAATTATATTTTGGGTTCAGCATGATTTTCCTTTAGGTTGAGAATAATCATATTCAATGAAATATTAAATAACTTAAATTTAGTTTAATATGAAAAATAAAAAATAGGAAAAAATAGGCTAACTTGAAGGTCGGTTTGCTCTATTCAAGGATTGGATCCAACTACCTTATTGTTAACCTTTTTAAAAGTGGTAAGGAATAGATTAAACTTTTTTAGCTTTGATTTGTGTGGTCTTTGGACTAATTTAGTCAAATCCATTAAGCACTCCCACTTGCAAAACATGACTATAGGTCTCAAGATACGGACATAAAAAATTGATTAATTAGTTATTTAAAAGTTTATCTCATATTGTGGTGATTTGTTGTTATTAATTTTTCAATTGATTGAATTTATTATTTACCATGCTTAGATAATTAAGATTTTTCAAATTTTCAATATTCATTCCTTCATTCCCATCTCAATTATTATACATATGTATTATTTTTCTAGTTTATGGTCCTTTTTTGTTTCAAATTTAGTGTCGACTTAGTCCCACTTATGTATCTTATTGTTTTATATTTTAAAGGATTTTTTTATTTGAACATAATAATTATGTAATAGTGATGCCAATGCTTATTTCATAATTTATTGAATTTATTTAATTTTTGTAATTGTTATTTTAATTTTTTTTATTCTTTACTTTTTTTCTTTTCAATAGTATATACTAAAATGGTTATGACTATTTCAAAATTTTCTATTTGAATATGACAATAGTATCTATGCTTGTTTTACATAATATTTTATAACTTTTGCGTTGTTCCTTGATTTTATTTGTTAAATATCATAATCCATTTTTGTTTTTGTTTTTTTGATATGAGCAAGTTGAAAACTATTGACACTTTTTTCGAAAAAATAATGGAAATTATTTGAATCCTTCATCAACTACTTTATTGATTTTTGAAAATTCACTATTTGATACATTGAGTTTAGAACAATGTAATTTAAAGTGACAACAACTTACCATTGAACAAATGGAAGCCATTCACTTAAAGTGTATTCTTAAATTGTGTTTAGTGAATTAGGATTTTCTAGTTAATCAAAAGATGAAATTTATCAATTTGAGACCATTTTAACCAATCCTTAATTAATATCCATTTCACGTTAAGAAGAAGCATCATCTTGACTTTCAAACTTTGTGGTTTGAATTGGTTAGAATATTTTCCCATAATAAATTCTATGTATCATTGGTATTGCTATATCTTTGATAAAAAATCTATTGGTCATGCATAGAAAAATGCATTATTAAAGGAAGATTTCAATAACAAAAAAAAATTAAAAAAATAGGGAAAAATATCCTTATTTAAATCATGGTTAGAAAAATCCAAACCCATAACACCATATTGCTATGAAATCTTGTGATGGTTTGACAAAGCAACCATAACATGTTGATAAGCTTTTCAGAAGGCAAGCCTTGAAAATGATTAAGAATAATTAAATTAGTCTCAAAGTTCCTATTGATTATGCAATTAGATGTCATGATGAATTTATAAGTCCATTGAATAGAGGAAATTTCATTAAGATGATAAAATTACTTGGATCATACAAAGAAAAAGGTAGTAATCTTGTGTTAGAAAATGTCCCTTGTGTTATCAAGTATACATTTAAAGATATTTAAAAGGAAATTTGGCATATTTTTATAAATAAGGTGAGAAATGCAAGAAGAAAAGATATAGGAAATGCTATTATTATTGATGAATCTCATAATAAGTTTAAAAGGAGCAATTGGCTATTGTTTTAAGATTTCTTGACACTGATCACTTTGTTTAAGAGTGTTTCTTTAATCTTGTACATGTTAATGACTTTGAAAAATGAATTAATGTCTATTCTTTCTTATCATGGCGTTGAAGTTTGAAGTATTTGAGGTCAAGAGTACAATGGTGCAGACATATGTGACTTGAATGGAATAGTTTACAAACGTTATTTCTTAATGATTGTGTATATGCATATTATGTGGATTGTTATGCTCATAGGTTGCAATTGGCCTTAGTTGCAGCATCAATGGAAATCATTAATGTTCATGAATTTTTTACACAATTGACTTCTATTATTAGCATTGTTAATGCTCCTTGCAAAAGGCATTATTAGCTATAAGCAACTTAGGCAATTGAAATTGTAAATATAATTTCTATTAATGAACTTGAAATAGGTAGAAGGATTAATCGAATTGAAACTCTATAAAGAGTAAACGATACATGTTTAGGATCTCACATTCATTCATATTACAGTTTAATAAAATTGTTTGCGGTAATTGTTAATGTTATTGATAACATTATTGATGAAAGGGCACTTATTCTTAAAAAGTGATGCCTATTAAAATATTAATATCATTTCAATTTATTTTTATTCTATATAAATGAAATAGGTCATAGGAATTACCGAAGTTTTTTATCGAATATTACAAGCTCACTCTCAAGATATATTAAATGTTATTCATTTTGTTTCTATTACAAAGTCACTTCTCTAAAAGTCAACTGATGATGGATAGTTTAATTTGCTTGAGAATGTTATAAATTTTTTCATTATATAAGAAATTAGGAATGGCCAATACAAAATTGGTAGACACCATTCCTAACAACCAAATATAAGTATGGAGCATCATTGTTGAGTTGAAATCTTCATTGCTACAATAAAATCTTAGTTACTGTAGATGAATAGTAGGTTAAAAAAGCAATCAATGGAGCTTTTAGTTTTAAGCTCTATGCCAATCCTAAAATTAACATTACAAGAATTTCTATATGTAATGATGGAATTTTTGTAACAAATTTGGCAATGGAGCGATCATTAATAATTGAAAATTAGACTAAAAAATTTATTTAAATTTAGCAATGGAATTAGCTACATACATTTCTCAACCTACTGTTAATTTTGTTAATTATTGTCATTAAAATATTATTGATTTAGCAACAACATGAAATTTTCATTTTCAAATTGCTAATGGAATTTGTGATGAACTACTTTACCTAAATTTGAAAATTATTTTTGGTACAATAATGGAAATTTTCCAAAGTAGCAACAAAATTACTATGTTGTTATATAGGTTGTTAAATACATATTTCAAGTTTGGGGTGTTGAATATATCCTATAAAATTGTTGAATTATTAGGTTATTGAGTATATGTTGTTATCTTGCTCAATTTCAATTATATTATTGAATGGTACCTATTAGAGTTCTAAACTATTTTGGATTTTATTTATTGAACATTATCATGAATTATTAAATTTTTAAGTTATTTTATTCTTTAGATAGTTTGGTTTAAGTTTTATATGTTATCATCATGCTCAATTCGTATTAAATTGTGAAATGTATTTCTTGGAATTTCTCAACAATTGAGTTTTATTTTTTGAATGTTATAGTTTACGAGGTCTTTATCATGTAGAGGTATAGATGCTCTTATTACAAATAGTGATGGGCTTAAAGGTTGTGGTGGTAGGATGATAACTCCATCATTTTCTATCACTTGAAATGCCATGACATCCATGCCTACTACATTAACACCATTAACTAGTCAGTAACTACCACACTAGTCATTTGGACATTAGCTTCAAGTTTCATAACTTGCTACAAGGACCTAATTTAAGAGTTTGCTTAACATTAACCCACTAGAGTGCTCTAATAATGACATCTTGTTTGAGCTAGCCATATACTTTACCTTAGGGTAAAGATTGTTGGTGTATATCCTAGAAGCCAATCATAAGATGGCTGTAATAATACACAATGTATTATATTTTATTTTTGATAATATAATTATTATATTTTATTTTATTTTTTATGCAAATTATAACTTAAATATAATAGTTATCCCTGGAATAGCTTTGATATTCTTAAAATTTCTATAGTCGAATATTATTGCAAAAAAGGAATAACAATAATACATTGAGACTATCATGTATAAGTGACTAATGATTATGAATCATGGATATATGATATCAAGTCAATACATGGGTACATTCTTAGTGAAAAGATGTATTGGACTAATTCACTGTGAGAATATTGCATGAATAGACATGTGTCATTAATTATTCTCATATAACTACAATGCACGTAGTCCTTTGACCTGAAGTCATTACGATTCCCTATATGAGAGGTCACTCACTTTAATGTTATCCTATGTCACTTTTAATCCAGATGGCGTGTACAGCATTGATTGGATGTATCACGAATCATACAGAGGGACGTGAGTGACGTAAATAGGATTTTGTTATTCCTGTATAAAGGAGAGATATCCTTAGGCCCCTTGATTGAGTGAGACTTAGAAATGCATGGTCATGCTTAAATAGATCAATATGTGATATTGATCATTTGTTTTAAGTTTATTCAGTATTAAGAAATATAAATTGAACATTGACAAGGATGACACACTCCATGCTTTCAGTTCGATTTGAATATTTTTAATTTTAATTGAATCCACGTCATCTTTTTGAGTTGAAAAAATTAATATGCTTTTGTATTGCTATACTATAAAGGTAGTGTACATTAACGGACATAGATGGGGGATGAAAAGTTATAACAAAATTATTATTGGAGGACTTTTAATGAGAAGTGTGATATTTGAGGGACTACATACTTAGTGAGCAAAAATTTTGATGGATGAAATAATGGGTTAACTCATTATTTTATTTAATAAAAAATAGAAAATAGAAGTCGCCACTAATTTTTTAAAAGAAAAGTTAGAAACAAAAAATATGGATAAGATAGGCCTTTTTATAAAAAAAAATGGTTTAGGAGTCTAATTATGCATAAAAAAGTTATTAGGTATTACACAACATTTGTTTAAAGAATAATCACCATGAAATTAAGTATTTAACATGTTATGGCAAAAACACATTATCATTCCATCAAATAAAAATAATAAAAATTAAAAAATAAATACATATTATTATTTTAAATATACCAATGGTATTCACTTGCTACTTTATGAGAAGTATAAAGGATAGTGAATTCAATAAGTGGTTGAAGTCATTACTATAAAACATAAGAGAAAGGACTTAAAACTTTAGAGATCAAAAAAATAATATTTAAAAAAAATTGACTTGATCCATATAAGTAAAGGCTTACAAACTTTCAAGAAAAGGATTAAAGTTTGTGTATTTCATAAAATTATCATTTCTATAATTTTTAAGAAAATAATTTGGATGAAACATGAATAAATAATAAAAAGTAATTGCTTAAAATAAAGATCATAAAAATAAAATGACTAAATAATTTGGAAGAAATATGAATTAATAATAAAAAGTAATGATTTAGATTAAAGATTGTATAAATAAAATAGGTGAGAAACATAAAGGATTGATATGAAACATTTTTACTTTTTTTTTTTTTACTTTGCTTATGTTTTTGTTATGTTTGTATGTTTCTTTTCTTTTCTTTTTATAAATAAAGATTGAAATAAAATAGAAAAGTTTTAAATAAAATAAATGTAAAACAAAACCAATCATAATAAGAAAAAGAAGCAGTGGAAAAAAAAAAGCATTCATATAAAAAATTAATTTTGGTTTAGTTTTATTATAAATTATAAAATGTGAAGTAGAATAAGAAAAAATGTACTAAATTGTCTCAAAGTTTAGAAAATATTAATAAAATTTTAAGACTGTGTGAAAAAATATGGAAAATTTGTAAAAATAAATATGTATATCTTTTATGGTTCTTCCCAAAAGAGCCAAGAATCTTTAGAGTGCTATCCTTAAGCATAGGGGGAATATGATCACTACACAAAATTGGACATCTTACCATCTCATCATTGGCCATGGGATCTTGAACTTTTTATTGCACAATTATCTCTAAAAGATATATAATAAAAGGAAAATAAATAAAATTCAAATACAAAACTTTCGAAAAATAATCCACATAAAATTTTGCTCCTTCATTCATGTTTAGTAGACAATTCAAATCATAAACAATTTGAATTAGTCAAAGAAAAAAGTAATATATATATATATATATATATAAATTTAAATAAAATATTTTAATTTTTTTACTACAAGTATTTATACATATTTCAAACAAATTAAAACAAGATTAGGTAGTATTAAAATTCAAAATCACATTAGCTCAAGAAGTTTATTAGCTAACTAATCTAGACAACATGATTACTACAAGAGAAATTAAAATTAACCATGGAAACAAGATTTTGGATAAAAGATTTAATTATATCAAAAAAAGAATATAATAAACATTGCATGAAAGGGAAAAAAAAGAATAAAAGTGTACATTTTTCAAATAAAAATCATCAAACAATAATTAAAATTTTGAGTTTTCTTAACACTTGTATTTAGGCATAAGCCTTATAATGCACAAGCAAACAAGAATTTGAATTTGATAAAAACAAATTTCATATTTTTCAAACCCTTAAGATAGGAAAAGCATTATATAAAGCACACAACAATAGTTCTCTTTCATAACATTACCTTTGGAGGCTCTTTTTTTGTGAAGATCAAACTTGATGAAAATAAATAGCTTTGATGGAATAGAATGATGGTGGCTTGAATTGTATGGCCTAATTAGCCATTTAACCTAACTATTGCATACTTTTCCTTTGCAAGAATAATGAGTTAGAGCACTGTAGATGCAAAACTTAATAAGTTATCTCTCTTTCTATTATTATTCCCTCTCTTTCTATCCTTCTCTTTTTATATGACTTCTTTAGATGCTTTTTTTTTTATGATCTTCTTCCTTTTTCCCCTTTTTCTTTTTTATGCCAATCTTTATTTATAATTGAGGAGGGGGCTAGAGTCTTATCCCTTATTTTTTTATAAGTATGAATTTAAAATTTGGTGATTAATAATTAAATATTCTTAATTAAGTATATAGATTATAATTATTATTTTTGACATTGTTCTTATATTTTGTTAAGGAAAAATGAATATTTCCTTCTTGATTTTATTTTAAAAATCAAATTATATTTCGTATCGAGGAGGAATAAATATCCTTTGTCATGTTTAATATTCAAATTATCTGTCTATTAGAGAAGGATTAGAATCCTCTCCATGAAATTTAATATTTATAATAAGGTAATTAAACTAAGAAAATATAAATAAAATTTATTTTTATTATAATTTTTATGAATTATTTTATTTTTAAAAACTTAATGAATTTCAAAAATAAAATGCTAAATATACATGCTAAATCAAAAGAAGGGTCCAAATCCTAGGAAAACCTAAAAGTGTCAAAAATGAAATCAGGTCATCACTACCACCTAAAGCCACCATGAGCCCCATAGGTGAAGAAATTTAAGATGGTAATTGGCAAACAAAGAACTAGATGAAGAACCAAAGAGAAATAAAATAAACAACACAACAAGCATGCTACTAGATCAAGAAAAGTAGAACAAAAAGAAAGAAAAATCGAGAAAAGTAAAGAATAATGACAGTGAAACAAAATCGAAGAGGAGTCAAAAAACTCCAACTAGCAAACTAGCAAGAAGATGACCGAAGGGATGAAATGCCAAATTCATAAAGAAGAAAAGACATGAAGATGGATCCCTACCATTTAAATGATCTGATGGTCAAAGATAAACAAAAGGAATGATTAGGATTGACATGGGAAATTGGAGCTACTATGACTTCTTTTAAAGGGCATTTAATGCTCAAAATGTGGATAACAGCTAGACTACCCCAAGAAACAAAATGGTATGAAAGGTAGGAAAAGAGGGGAAATGATATAAATATTTCAATCGAATTCCTTCCATTCGAACTCAACCAAGCATCCAAGACTAATCATTGATAACTCACAGATAAGTTAATTACCTAAAACCTTAGGACACACAAACCTTGAAATCTAATTGGACATGGTGTGTAGACATTCCTTATTGAATAAACTCAACATTCCATCCAACATAAAAAAATTGTCAAAGACACATGTTTTACCATCATTTGATAGGTTAACCAACTTAATTCATGGGATGTAATCCAAAATTTCTTATATGGAACCTACCTGCACACTTTTCATTAATCAGTTAAAGGCTATAAATAGCATTAAGTCCTTTGATGTATTGTTAGAGAACTAATATAGTGATGCACCATACTCTCACTAGATACCTAGTCTCTAAAGAAATTATTAACACATGACCAAACCATTAACACATAACCAAACCAAGGCAGCTATAACATATACTAAAAATTCAATCCACAACATCTAGATAATTGTATTTCTAGTTTTCATCCTTTTGTATTTATGTTCTTTTCCAGAATTGTGATATTGCTTGCCATGAAGACCATTTATGAAAAAGAGCAAAGCAAAATTGGACACTTGAAAAATTGATCATTTTCCTATTAAATTGAAAAGAAGGAAGTTTTGAATCCTCATTTAGTTTTTTTTTTTAACCCTTGATCTCTCTCCTCATTCATTCTAGTTTCAATTTCATCAATTGCTTATATTTATGAGTTTTATATCTTAATTGTTCTTAACCTTCATTTTGCATAATAAATAATTTAATTTATTACTTATTAACCTGATAAATAAATTAAAAGTTAATTTTTAGAGATATTTTGCATACTAACTAATTGAAAAAAATAAAATTTGATTTGATAAATTATTTTGAGTAGTTTATAACTTATAAGTTTTTAATTTTTTTTAAATTTATCGTTATTCTTTTTATTAATTTATAACTCATATCTTTCATTAATATGAACTATTTTAATTCATATATTTATTCTATTAATATATATATATATTTATATCATTTTATAGTTTTATTTAATTTAATAGTTAATTTTATTAAATATTTTTTATACATTAGTTAACTTATTAGTTATTAGTAATAAGTTATCAGTTATTAACTAGTTTATTAGTCATTAATAAATTTATCAACTATCAATTAATTTATTGATTATTTATGCAAAATAGAACCTTATCATTAGAAACAAAAGACTACGTGAAGATATCCCAAAGGAATGATAACAGCATTCTCGATGCCCAAAATTAAATCATATTGAGATGCTTGCTATAATACTCCCAAGAATTTCAAATTTAGGATGGTGTGATAAAATTCAAGTTATTAAATGAAATTATCAAGAATTTTGATAATTTTATCAAATGATATAAATTTTACCATATCACCCTAGGTTTGGAACTTTTAGGAACACTTTAGAATTTCCTTCATATTGAATTCTATTGGGGTACTCTCCAAGAAAGCTTATCCACGGATGTTCTTATAAAAAATTATATATAAAATTAATATTGGAACTTTTATATAAAAATAAAAAAATTATTGAAAAGTTATATAAAGAAATTTTAAGTATTTGTTGCATGCAACATCCCCAATTACTTGCAACTTTTTATAAAATTTATACTAAGAAGTTATAAGTTTTTACGGCGTTTATATTAAAATTTTCAGAACAATACGGTTGTAAAATCCCCACCTTATACATACAAATGCATTGAATTTAAAAGAAACGAAGTCGGGATGTTATAAGTAATTAAGGGGAATTAAATGGAGTGTAAAACTGAGAATCATACCATTTCCTGCGGAGAATCCGAACAAAATAATAAATTTATCTTACACTCAAGTTTGATTATTTAAGTGAAAAATATTTTTATATAAAAATGAATGAAATATATTATTTACATACTTTATAACTAAAAAATGATACCTAAAATTATGTAATAAGAAAAAAATATTTTTTTGAAAAAGAATAAATTATCTACTATTTAACCACATTTAGTATGGAATAAATAAAATATTTTTTATTATTTTAATATTTTATAATTATATTTTTATAAACATAGATGAGCTTAATATCCTTTCTTCACTTCAGATTACCATATATCATGTTTAAGTAAAACACTTTAAAATCATGGCTTTAAAGAATAATCTCCCTAGAAAACATGGACAAAATAATTTAACATCAAAACTTTTCGAAATTCTCACGCGAGCTTTGAACAAAGACACAGAAGCACAAAAACAGCTATATATAGAGGTTCCACAGCACAATACGCAAAAGAAAAAATCCTTCTCACTCATCTTAACTACAAAATCTCACTCTAAAATTTTAAAAACAATCCACGACCATTAGACCAGACCGCATTCGCAATTTTGAGCCCTTATGACTATATTTTTCCACATTTATGCACATCGCAATAATATCACGATCCTAACTATAATTTAAATTACTGATCTCACCTAATTAGACAAAAGTATAAGACTCACAGATAACAACTGATTCTGAGTCTATTTGAATCAAATTAAGTACATGAAAACAAGCAAGACAAACTTTTTTTCAAACCATATTGAGGCAGTTTGCTGTAGAAACCCGCAAGTACAAATGAGTGCTTATTCTTCCAAAAATAAACGCTTTGCACGCGTCCATTCCATGCTTGTCCGGCTCAGGCCTCCGAATGCGTGAGCCAGACATGCATGGAATGAATACATTTACACCACTTAACACTTGTTTCAATGGAAATGATGAGTCAAAATTATCAATTTACTGTTTTTTCAAAAACTTATTTTCGTTTTGCCGTCGTTTGAAAATATATTATCAAAATACGCGTGGGAGGCGGAGGCGCCAGACGCCACCGGTATGGCTTGAGGGCGCCAAATTGAATGGTGCTCTTACTGTCATTTCAAAATAAAAATTTTAAAAATAAATAATATGTGATTGTGATTCAAAATAAATTTTTAAAAATAAATTACTCATTTTATAATTATATTTGATATCATAAAAAAATATTTTATTCTACTTTGATATTTAATACATTAATTTATTATAGAAATCAAATAAGAAAGTAGTTAATGATAATAATATATTTAATAAAAATAATAAATATTTAGTAAATAATTGAATATTATTAAAATAAAAGATAGGATCAATAAAGAATAATAACATAATTTATATTAATATCTCTTAAAATTTGATCCAATGACACTTAATATTTATCATTTTTCAAAATTATATACTTCCACCATTCGGAATTATAATATTACAAGTAATTATTTAATACGTTATTACACATAAGCAAATTTATTAAATTATTCAATAATATTCTTTATATACAAAGTTGAAGATTGTTGAAAATGAAAAGAAATATAACGAAATAAATATATTTTCTTTTATTTTGTATTTATTTCAATAATATTCTTGCTACTTTGTATTTAGTTCAATAAAATTATTTTTATTTTGTAACAAAATAAATATGAAATGACGAAGTTGAAAATAAAAAAAATGTGATTATTTTGTTGCAATAATCTTTTCATTTTGTAATGAAATTAAAATTATAACATGAATTAATTTCTTTTTATTTCGTCACAATGATAAAATATTTTGGCAATGAGAGGCATAAGTACTGATTTACTGTTTGTTTAGAAAATATTTTTTATTTTACCATTCTTTCAAAATATTTTATCAAAATACGCACAGCGGCGGAGAGATGCCAAACCGAAAGGCGCCTCTGAGGTTGGTCGAGGGACGTCAGACGATATGGCACCGTTGGCACTTAAGGGAAGGGACGCCAGGCGATCTGGCTCTTTTGGCCTACGACACCCTCACTTCTCTAAGTTAATTAGCCAGTGACCGTGTCTACTATGGATCCAAAACTCTTGTCCAATCTGTAAGTCCTCCATGCCGTAATCATAGCTTGGTTTCATTATGTCCGGAAATTCATTAGCATTCCTTATGGCATCCTAATCAATGTAAGAGAAGACAACAGCTTGAGGGACACCACATGATGTCTGTGCAGCATTGTCACTCCTCACACACCGAGCTGCAATGCTGACATCATGTGTAGTTGCACGTTCTTCATCATTAATGTCACAATCATCACCGCTATTGCAAGACACCTCATCGTCTTCAAAACCAAACTCAAGGTGGGCATCCATGAATAGAGGATCAGTGGATTCTTCCTCTATGACCGGTAAGGCACTTGTTGAACCCATCATGTTATGTGATACATTTCTCGAGAAAACACCTGCAACAGATGAGTCCAATGCAGGAGTATAACTATCAGAAATGTGGAACTCAATTCCACCCATGTAAGGAGGGCCTTCCTGCACCATCGAACAACTAGTACTGACATGAGCCATTGGATCTACAGGTGGTCTAGTTATTGGGACTCTTTCTTCTGAATCAAGGTTGGCAGCGGGCAGTTCGGATGTGATCACCTCCACGTACAATTCCATTGCTGTCATCGTCGGATGTTATTCCTACCTTGCTATGGCACATGCCAAGTCTTCATCGTCATCCAATTCATATGCCATATATTGAGCCTCTGTTTGATGCTGTGGAAACCTATAAATAATTCTCCTCACAGCTTGATCTTGGTGAAGCTTCAGTCGGGCATGAAGTTTCTCTCGCAAAACATCCATAGTGCCGCATCCTCTCAATTTCAATGCCTTTAGGGGAGGTCCATCGTACATTATCCCCATTGATCCCTCAATTATTGTACCATTTGAATATATAAAAGTAATTAAACTTTTCTTTATCTTGTTACTTTTAACTGCAAAAGATTCACTGCACCCTTACAACTGATACATATTATCATATATAATTTTTGTACTTATAAACGAATGAACTAATATTTAATATTACAAGTAAAAATGAACGAAATGTACTACTATTTTTGTAAAGTGTATATTTAATAGTACGTAATAATTTATCCACACAGGCTAAACCCATTCCGACCTTTACAAGCCGGCACTTTTTTTCCAACAAAATTTTAAGCTATTTTTACACTAATTCATAGTTTTCCATACTTCATAAAATTTTAATGTTCATTTGCAAGTGTGATTTAAATAATTTAATTCTAATTCTTATTTTTTTGCAAAAATTCTGATGTAATATAAATAAATTATTACAAAAAAATAAATTTGTATTTGAAACAATAATTTTAATTTTCACTTACTTGCACACAATGGAAAAAAGTTTAATTTTTAAATATTATTGCAACACAATTTTTCATATATAACAAACATATCATATAATATGATAATTTTTTCTGACAAAATAAATGTTATTTCTTTTTAAAACTAATATAATGTTTAGCTATATAATCTTATCTATATTTTAATTTATCTTTTTCAATTGTCATTTTTTTATTTATTCAGCACAAATTATACTTATTAATTGATTAACTTTTTCAATACACTATATTTTTTATTTTCATGACAATTTTCTCCCTTCACACCTATTACTAAATAGCAACTAAAAATATTTATACATTATTATTTGTATATTTTTATGATTACAATCATGAATTCTTTTTTACATACACTGACTTCGTCTAATACTTATATTACAGTACCTCCATATATATTTTAATACTTTCTGAATAAACCTATGTATAGTATAATTTTTACGAGTACGTTTATTATTCTTGCATTTATAACATCTACTATTTAAATAGAAAAATATTCATATTTTCAATAACAATATCCTATTTTTTAAAGCTTTTGATTACATCCACATATCCTAAAATTTTATTTTTATTACTTCTCTTATGATATATTAACATTTCACATGAAAAAATTCTTTAAATATAACTTTCACCTAGGTCCTAAAACCTATTTTAGGACACCTTTCTTCATCTCGTTTGTTCTTCTTTTAATAGCACAACCTATCACAGTACATACAAATTTCTACAAATTTTTTATAAAGCATAATTTTACATCTTAAATCATAATTTCACATCATAAACTATAATAATCAATATAAAGTAAAAAAACTCATATTATTTACATCATAACATTCTAAACAAATTTCTCTACCACTATAAAAGATATTTTTATAATGACTAATAAAAATTATAATATAAACAAAAAATTTATAAAAATACTAACTGGTAAGTATTAGGAAAAACGAACACAAAAAAGCCTCTGCATGAAAGAAAAATTTGTTAGATATTTTAATAAATTTAATCTCTAAGAAAAAATTGTTAGATATTATTGTATCATTAAAAAAATTATGCAAAAATTACGCTAAATTAAATATATTTTACAAGACAATATATGAAAGGAACAAAAATAATAACATAGGTAAAATTTTATTGATGTGTATTTAATTTTAAATATAGCTTTTGGAATTTTATGTCAAGAAAATATTAATAAATTTTAAAAAAGAATTAAGTTTTATTCTTAAATACTTTTATTAAAACTGGAATATATAAATAATTATTTCAGTTAACGCTTCCCATAACATTATTTTTTTAAACTATTTTAAGATAAAAATAAAATATGTTACATTATGTTAATATTATGTAATTATCCTAATATTTAAATCATAAATAATATAAGTCAATATAAAAAAATTATAGCAAAATAAATTAAAAAAGGAGAAATGCTATGTGAAAGGTAAAGTAATAAGTGTTAAAAATTAAATATATAATCAATTAATTTTATTAAATAATATATTTGATTATTAAAAATAATTTTATGTCAAAAATAAAATAAAATGTATTATATTTATATTATTCAATATATTGCATTTGAACTTTTAATAGAATGATTGAAAAAAAGAAAGAACAAAAAATTAAACAAAGTAGATGAAATGAAGAAAAAAAACCATGTACGAACTGTAAACTTTTAGAGAAATCTTAGTTGATGTATTTTAAATTTAAAACATAATATTTACAAATTATTATCAACAAAAATTTGAAAAAATTTATATAAATAAAATTTAATTTAATTACTAAGTATTTTTTTAAAAAATATAATATGAAATTAATTATTTTTATTAATAAAATGTATATTAAAGCTTTAATTTATTTAAAATATTATAATAAGCTAAAAAAATATAACTTATTATATTTATGTTAATTAATGATGTTGATGTTTTAAACTATAAACAATACGAGTGGATATAAAAAGAATATAATAGAGTAGATAAGAAATAAACAATATGTAAGGTATAAAGTAATAAAAAATTAATTGTATAATAAATTAATTAATTAAATGAATTATATAATTTACATAGAATACATTTATAATAAAAAAGTTGATATATCTTACTCCTAAGAAATATTTGTGTATATGGTTTAAATACCATGGGTTAACAAAAAAGAATAACAAAAATGTACAATAAAAAAATAAAATAAAGAGAAATAATACATAAAATATTAAATCTTTACAAAATTTTGTCGATTGATATTTACTTATTTTGACATATATTACTCCAAAATTAATATAAAAATATTGAACAACAGGATAATATATTCTCATAATAATCAACATATAATAAAATTAATCTTATTTTTATCATATCCTATATCCTAAAAAATTTTATATTTTAAAAATCTCTAAACATAATTATTACCTAAATCGTAAATTTTATTTTAAAACACTTTTATTTATTCCCTTTGTTCTTCTTTTAAAATCACAAACTATCACAGATCATATAAATTGGTACAAATTTTTTTCTAAATCCTAGATCATAATTTCACATCATAAATCATAATAATCAACATAAAGTAAAAATTTTTCTACTACTGTAAAATATATTCTTATAATAACTAATAAAAATTATAATATAAATAAAGAAAATATAAAAATACTAACTAACAAAAATCACAAACTATCACAGATCATATAAATTTTTATAAATTTTTCCTAAATCTTAGATCATAATTTCACATCATAAATCATAATAATCAATATAGAATAAAATTTTTCTACAACTATAAAATATATTCTCATAATAACTAACAAAACTTATAATATAATTACAAAAATTATAAAAATACTAACCGAGGAAGAGAAAGGAAAGAAGACTAGATCTGATCCAAAGAAGAAAATGTTGCCTGATGAAGTGCACAGAAGTAAGAAAAGATGAAGATTGGTGAGTGAAAAAATGGAAAATGGTACGAACAGGACGGCTGCGAAGAGAGAAGGGGAGAGGGGTTGCGGCAGCTGGGTAAAGGGAAGAAGAGTGAGGGCTGAAAGAAGAGTGAGGGCTGAAAAGGAAGGGGGGTTTAAATAGGGAAGGAGGCGTCACTGCATTTGACACCTCCTAGAATTTTTTTAACGGATGATGCCACCTTAGATGGCGCCTCCAAGGTTCAATGGCGCCAAGTTAGATGGCACCTTCAACCTTGGAACGTCATTCAACATGGCGCCCTCCAATTTTAGAGTGCTGCAAAGGCGTCAAACAATGTAGCGCCTCCATGTTGTGCGGTTGCCATTCCAAATAATGCCCTGCGTACTTTGATAATATGTTTCAAAATTACGGTAAAGCGGAAAAAAGTTTGTAAAAAATCCGTATATTGGTATTTTAGCCAAATGATGAAGTCCCTCCCAAGTAGACATCCCCAAAAAACACCTGCTCTTCGTGGAATGGGTCTCAACATAACGCAGGACCCATTTTATGTAAGAGGAAGTTTTCCAAGAGCGTCTACTAAGGAGTGTCTCAACTTTACTCTATTTTGATTGACATTTACAAATGCCCAGTTATATCTAAAAGATATGTGTAAGTGCCTCCAGCTGCAATCGTCATTGGAACCCCGATGATGATAATTGCATAGTTGATGATCATTTCGGATCCAAACCTCCGGTAAGCTCCTGAGATCTTCAAGTAGCAGATGGACGGCACGAGGATCGAGGCTGACACGCTAAGCAATGCTCCGACGAGTGACATGAGGTATCCAAACGTGGGAATGGCCACAGCCACAATAAGAGAGCTCACTAGCAAGTGTGTGAGCCTCTTGTTTTGATAGCATGGAAACATGTTTTTCACAGCATTCACAATTGGTGTGAGCATCAATGAATATTTGGCAATTGGGTTCGCTAAGATGGTGTATACTGCCACTTGTGAGCTGAATTTGTGGTTTGGAAGGTCCAAAGTTGCTTGGGATTCAACTTCTCCAAATATTAGGTAGCCCAAGAAGGCTGTTGCTGCATAACCAAGCGTGCATACCGTAAAGCATACCAACAACACCTGCCAAAGAAAAAAAGAGAGAAATTGAAAATGTAATTAACCAATAAATTGCTAAGTAAACTCCTAAAATGAACTTGCTTTCTTTAAAGTCCCAAATTTTTAGGAGGTTAATTAATCTATTTGTAGAATAGTAAATTTCAATTTTAGCCTAGCCAGTTTGAAGATTTTTGCAATTTTGGCCTTATAATTATGTTTATAGCAATTTCATCAATAAGTTTTTCTACTATAAAAATTTAAGATATATTTGGATATATTTTTATTTTTATTTTAAAAATTATTTTTGGATCAAAGGAAAATAAATATTAGAGAGTATTTGGTATTGCAAATGAGGAAATATTTCATATAATTAAAAAAATTAATATCAAGATTCAAGAATAAAAGAATAAATTAAAAAATATTTTTTATTTTTTATTTTTAAATCACATATTTAAAGAATAATTATTAAAAATAAATTGTGAAAAAATATCAAATAGATCTTTTATTTTAAAAAAATAAAAAAATTATTTATAAAAATAGTAAACAAATAAACACATCTTTGCTATAATGACGAAGCACAAAATTTATTTAGTATATATTTTTGCTAGTGGCGATGTCATCATAAAGATGACATGATGATGTTACGCCACAGAACACTTGACCTCTGCTATAATGTATTTATGCCATATCATCAAAGCACAGAACAAATTACTCAGCTTCAAAAACATTGTGACACTGACTAAAACTGCATCGGCTCAAAAGTAATAACTACTAAAAATTGCAATTTATCAAAACGATAAAACTAAAACTCTAACCATGGCTTAAATTCAATTCATTTTAAATTATATTCATGTGTAAAATAGTTCTTGAATCTAATTTCAAATGAACTGATTTAGTCTTCTGCAGTTTCAGATAACCAAAATGTTATTTAAGCATGTCTAACGTCTATAAACCAAAAGAAAGACTGCACAGCCGTTTTTCAACGTTGACCCTACCTGCTGACTTTACTCTTTCGGATCTTAAATTCATTAGCACTGAAATTGCAATGAAGTGTTTTTGGTTCTCACACTAGGGAACTGATTCTTGTTCTTCGTTGAAGTGTAGGGTGTAGGCCGCACGGGATGGGCACTATAGCATAAAGCATACAAGCTGACAGCAGCAGGAATCCCTCCCAGTCTGAAGACAGTCCCTTTGCCATCGAACCCAGTCCCATCAATTGTTGCATTCCAAAGCAGAGACAAAAGGAAAACGGAAGAAGCCAAAGCCCCACTTGCAGACACATAAGAGAAAAGGCTAAGATCCTGAAGCCAAATAGTGGACATTATAGCAAGTGCAGCAACAATGGCAAACAATGTTGTTCCTCCAATTGTGAGGCCCGCTATGTTCAGTTGCACATGCGGTATCAATTTGTCTAAGTTGTCACCTTCCAATATGAGATAGCCTGTGACAACCAAGTAGAGTTCGGAATTCATGGCGATTGAAACCATTAATCTTCCCTTGTCGCCGAATGCGCGCTGGCCGATGTCAGGAAATATTCTCATTTCAGGATCCATGTCCATACATCTTTGCACCAAAATGCCTGCGTAGTAGCAGGCTGAAGCTATCAGGAATAGCAGTGATATGCTTAGCCATCCTCCTAATGCTAGTGCATATGGCATCGATACTATTCCAATTCCATCCTGAAAATAAAATCACCATTAGTTCTTTTTGGAATTATAGTTTATATATGGAAAGGATCGATTGATACTAGCAAGTACAAGAGTTGATGCGCTTACATCAATCAATAATTGTTTATGCAAAATGATTTTTTTGGTTCCAACCATTCGTTTACATTCAGTTTTTTTTTATGCAATCTAAGGTACAAAATTTTACAAAAATTGAATCACATTAAGTATGCAATCAATTAATTGAATTTTACTTATATTTTAAAGGCATAATTTACATCAATTTTAAGATTATTGATGGAATAGTAGTTAATTTTGAATTGATATAAGATGTTGTGATTTTTTTTTTTTTGATATAAATCACCTGATATTTAACAAGTTTCATTGAGTTGTTGATTAATTTAAATTTGATTCAGATTGGATCCAATCTAAGAACAACCTCTTCCAATACTATTTACACTATTTACAAAGTTTGAACTCAAGATTCTATTTAAAGGGTGCTGAACTCCTTACCACTTGAATTAATGGTCAGTTGGTAAATGTTGTGATTATAATCTATATACAAAATAGATTGAATTCAATGGTGGATTGTGGGAAATTTTTATTTTATTGGAAGTTAGCAATGATGGAAGTATATATACTCTTTGGTTTACATCGGTGGAAATCGATCCCCACCCACAAAGATACATTTTATGTGATTTCGCTTTTACTATGAACCAAAAATAAGGAAAATTTTCTTTTAAATGATCTTAAACGTCTAACAGAGGGTGAGTCTACGAGATCTACAATAGGATTTAGTTTCTTTGTGAGTAGATATGGAAATAAAGGTGAGAAATAGAATTAGAATAGAAAGACAGTTTTCTTTTGAATAAATCTTAACTCGCAATCATTCTTTTATAATTATATTATTCTGTTGCTCCTTGTAATTACACTCAAAATTCAAATTAGATCCTTCCAATTTACAAGTTTTGAATTGAATTCTCATATTTATTTTCTTATTTTTAACTATATACTCCCCATTATTTTACTATCAAATTTTGTAAGCAATTCACCTCCATAGACAACAAACTATTAGTGATTAATGAAGGGAAAGGTAAATAACGAATTATAGCTCTCTAAAATCAGTTTTTTTTTCATAATCTGTGTTTTTTCCCCCAAGTTATTTGTTATATTAATTGGACTGGATGTGGAAACAGCACATCAATAAAATTGCATCTTTTTTCTACATGTACTGCACCTTTCATTTTTTTACCAAAAAGAAATAGTTTATTAAAATTGGCCTAGATGGGCAGCAACATCTCAACGATGAAAAACTTATACCAACTTAGTAGCAAGAGGAATACGACAAAAGCATCCAAACTAAGTATGAACATTGTCAAAGTGACAACCAATATTTTTTTTTGTTTTTTTTAAATTCAACCAATTTTTTTAAATTGGAATCCTGAAGTACTAATTAGCCCATGATAGATACATAAATTTTTCTATTTTCATTAAATTAATAAATAAAAGCTTAAAAAAAGATTAGTTGGACAATTTATTGAGTTTAACCAGACCATCTAAGCAGCTATATATTATTTAAATGAAGAATGCAGTTTCGCATTATTTTATGGATATCAATTCATCGATTTTTTACTTTATCAATAATTATTTTCAATTTCAAAAAAGAAGAAAAATATAATTTCCTATTTCAGACTTACTTTTTTTTTTTCAAAAATATAATATTTTAATATAATAAAATATTTATATTTATCTCTCTTCTAAATTTACATCAATTTTTTTTTATTTTTGGATCCATATTCTTATTTTATTATCTTGACGAATTATTCTCCTATCTTGGAATAGACACTTGTTTTATTTCTTTCCTCAACCTAGGTCCACCCCTAGAATGAAAAGATGTAGAGAGTTCAAGAATATTTGCCTATTTGGCCTTAGGGACAAACGAGTCCTATTTGGAGATTTAAATATTAATCAATAATGGAGTATCCAACGTACAAACGCTGATAGGCACAATGAAGACTCGCCTTACGTTGCCATCCAAATAATTAAAACGGTAAGATGACAAAATTGTTAATGTAGACAAATAAAAAAAATAGAAAACTATATATCGTTATTGACCCTTTTTCCTACTTTTCACCATTATTCTCAATTATCTATCCGTTGATGTGATTAGAATAAGAAAGGAGAAAAAAAATGTAGTGTGAAAAGAAAATACGCGAAACAATTTTCTTTTCTATATTTTGCTCGAATAGGTGAAAAAATGATAAAAATATTTTTTATTGTCCAATTTGATTAAAAAAATATAATTTAATGAAACGTTAATGATAAATAGATATATATTTATTTAATTGTATATCTTTATTATTAATACATTTAGATTATCTATTAAATATAAAAACGCAAAATCAATGATGAATAAAATATTAATGTTCATGAACGAGAATAACAGAAAGTAATGAGCGTGAGAGAGAGGCGTGAGGAGATGAAAGAATATGCTGATGTACAATGGATTTGTTAGATAGAGTAATGAGACTAACTTCGGAGAAAGGCCTGGAAAGGTTAACTTCTATATATTTTCCCCATATTTTCTCAACAAATTAGAACAGAAAATGAATTCATGCGACCCACGCTACCTTCTATAAGTTTTATCTCTATGTATAAGTTAAAGTTTCTATAGCATTTAAATTAGGAAAAATCAGTTATAAATTTTATTTTAAATACAATTATTTTCACTCTTCTGCGTTTATTTTCTTTTCATTATCTATTCAAAGATTATAAAATTCACAATTCTATAAAATTTATTATATATTAGAAAGGAGTAATTATTCACTTTCTTTTTAGAGAATATAGCAAATATTTTCTCCTTTTTTTGTGATTTTAGTTGATATTTTATTAGCATAATTTCTAATTTAACAAGAGTCTCGCCGATATTCCTCTGATGGATATCCAATCGAACTCTATTCAATCTTAACATGTCAATTGAAATTTTCATTCTTAGCTGTAAATAAAAATTACTATTTTATATCTTAAGACGATCCAATTCATATATAAGAGAAGATAAAATAAATATTTTATTTTGAAAAAAATTAAATACAATTAATTGGTATATTAAGTGACAAAAACTATGATCAAGCCCAAAACTATATAATATGAAGAAAGCTACTGCTCTAATAAGTCTAGTGCCACAGCATCAGGAAGATACACATAACGGTTTGGTACAAGTAAATGAAAGGATAGTTGATAATTAATAAATTAGTAAGTAATTAACAAATTAATTGATAATTAATTATATTTAAAGTATTTAGTAGAATAATTAAGATATAAATATTTATTTTAAAATTAAATTATATTTATATAATCAAGATATTTAAACTAAGAATATAGTTAAGATTTAATTGATTATATTTTATAATATTACAAATTTATTTGTTCATTTATTTTTTATATTTATATTAGATTATCAAATATAAATCAAATACTTATTTGATTAAGATATAATTTGTCATTTAATTAAAGGAAGAGAAGCAAATTTAAAAAAAATTGAAAATTATCAACTACAAGTTATAAATTTCCATTATAGAATCTATTGAATTAGAAGCTATTTTAATTTACTTTTCAAATAATTTAATTTGTCAAACATATTTAAAAATTAACTTACAATTTATTGATTAGATTATTAAATTATAAACTATATTATTTATTTTATTTATTGGCTATAAGTAGTAAACTATCCTTTGGACGGCCTAATACTAAGTCTGTAAAATTAACTACAAGCTATAAAAATTAACTATGTCATTTATTGTCTCAAGTACACACAAACTACTATCCTCTGCATGGCCGAATACAAAGTCTGTAAAATAAACCGTGATCCACGAACCGAATCACTTCAACGCGTAGATTTGAGCAAACCAAAACATTCAAAGTTTAATTCGTGAACTTATGTGCAAAATTCCCACCCAAAAAAAAAAAAAAATTGGACTTAGTGCAAACCGAAGTTCCACTCATCTTGGGGATGGAATAGTATCTTGGAAGGCTGTGACTTACTGTTAAAAGGATCTTGCTAGCAGGTTGGAGATGGCCATAGTATCAAGGTGTGGGAGGATCCTCGAATTCTAGAATTACAAGGCCATAAATTAACTAACATTGATCCAATTGCAACAACCAAGATTTCCTTAGTTGCTGACCCAATTTTTGAATCTGAAAAAGAGTGGAATATTCAGCCTATAGAATAATGGTTAAGTCCTTTGGAAAAAGTGGCAATACTAAATATCTATATCCCCAAGAATCCTTAACTTGACTCATTGGGTTGGCTACACAGCTCAAACGGATGCCGCATAGTGAAATCAGGACACCATCCTCTCATCTCCCAATCAATCTCTCCTTTTTGGGTATCTTCTTCCCATATTTGTCCTTCTAAATTATGGCTTTCCATTTGGAACATTGATGTTGCTCCGAAAATAAGGCATTTTATGTGGCATACCTTATCAAATGCACTCTTTATTGCTTAAAATTTGTATCAAAGAAAATGTGCTTAAAACTTTGTATTGTAAAAATATTTTGAACTATCATTAATTGGGTCTTTTACTTTATTTTATTTAAAATAGGTTAAGTCTGATTCTAGAGTTATATTTTTAAGTCCAGCTTTTGTGATCACTTTTATGGACTATAAATGCCTGATGGGCTGTTGTGTTCTGCAACAAGTATAAACCTTTAACCAATTAAGCTTTTGATGGGTGAGTCCGGTAGGGTTTTCTATTTAATCAGGATAGGTTCCCCTAACCACTATATGCTTTATTGTTAATCACAAAACACTTTGTAGAGAAGACAGGGAAGAACAAATCTTTATTTATCAATTTATTTATATTTCATTATGACGAATACAAGTACGCTATCTATTTTCTAAAATCATATATTTTAAATTCTTAATCTATGTAAGTTTGTATCCTGTTTGAACAATTTTTACTTACATTTGGTATCAAAGCTACTTACAATAGATTGAGAATTAAGATACATATTTTTGGTATGATCTATATTTTTTTTAATTATTGATATCATCTATTTTTATATGATCATTATTTTTAGATCATTTAAAATTATCATATATATGTTTTGATGTAATTTTCTTTTAATCTGAAAATTTATATATTTTTTCGGATGATTTCATTACCATGAAATTAAAATCAGATTACAATGAGGCATATAAGGAATTGCATTATTGTTAATTTCAAATATTTGTAATATTGTTTATTTTTCAATCTCACAATTGTACTGAATGTTATCCGAAATTGTTTATATATATATATATATATATATATATATATATATATATATATATATATATATATATATATATATATATATATATATGCGTCACACAGTGTGCGTGTGGTCCACGCATTATGCTCTCTCTCTCTCTCTCTCTCTCTCTCTCTCTCTCTCTCTATATATATATATATATATATATATATATATATATATATATATATATATATATATATATATATATATATGGGTTGGAATAACTATTTATGGATTCCTATTTCCTTATATATCATGAAAATCTTGGAAAATTAATATATATTTTTTAATATTTATACTAGGGTATTTCACTTTTCCAAAATTGCAATCCTAAATATACACTCTCTTAAAGAAAATTAGGAAATTTTATTTTTAATTTGTACCAAAATTAATTGAGATTGTGATATGATGCAATATGATTTTTCTAATCAGTATTGGTACATATCGTTTAGCATCCCTTAATGGACTGGTTATATTTTATTTTATTTTATTTTAATTTATAGTTTTAGGCTACATTTAAATATCCCGATTCTTTTGGAAGAGTTATGAGTTGAAATAGATAATTATCACTAAAGTAAAATTATTTATTTTAATTTATAAATCTTTGAGGTTTTAATAAATATTTACGAGATTAATTTTTAATTATTTCACATAATTACTTATCCAAAGGGGGTAAGTATGTGTTGTAATTAAAAATGAGCTTATTAATATTTTTAATTATTTCATATAATGACCTGCCCAAAGGGGTTATTGTATGATATGATTAGAAATTAGTTTATTAAAGTAAAATATTATTTCTGGATTTATTTTATTATTATAAATTTTACTTGCCCAAAGGAGGTAATTTTATAATAATAATAATATATTATCCTGATTGGCTTCAAATTAGAAGGGTCTTTTACACATTGTATTCTTTGTCCAAAGGGGAGAATGTAGTGATATTTTATATACTCCTAAATGTGGTTGTGGATAAATTTAAAAAGTCCAGAATTAACATATTGCATCTCTAATTGTTCTTTTACAATCTCTTTTGCAATAAACAATAATATTGTAACTATTAAATTGTTAAATAGTACAAATTATAAGAGGTGGAAGCAGGATATAAAGTTTACTCTTGGTATTATAGATATTGACTTATCTTTACCTAAGTCAGAACCGCCAGCATTCACTCCTGAAAGTACTCAAGAGTAAAAGGACTATTATGCAAAATGAGAGAGATCTAATAGGCTCAGCCTCATTGCAATTAAGAGATCTATACTTGAACATCTATTGGGTGGATTGGTAGATGCAACCAAGGCTAAAGAATTTATAGATGCTATAGGGTAAAGGTATCAAGTATTTGATAATGTTGAATCTAGATGTCTAATGAAAGAACTGACGACCATGAAGTATGATAACACTGGTGGTGTAAGAGAGTTTATTATCAAGATGGTTCACCTCCAAAGTTAATTAAAGAACTTAAAAATTGAATTACCAGATACCTTTCTTGTTTCGCATGCTTTGAATTCCTTACCTCCAGAATTCAGTCAAATCAAAATAACCTATAATACCTTGAACACATCCTGGACCATTAATGAACTCATCACTAAGTGTGTTGCTAAGGAAGAAAAATTAAGGAAAGAAAAGAAAGAAATAAGTTTTTTGACCCAACGAAAATCCTTACCCAACAAAAACCCAACCCACAAGAAAAAGAAACTTAAATCACATGCTTTAAGGAACAATTTTTCTAAATCTCAAGAGGTCCACAAGCATGATAATAATAATATCAATCATGAACCACAAGTAGGAGGTCCTACAGGTTCCATTCATAAAAATGTAGAGTGCTATCATTGTCATAAGAAAGATTATAAGAGGAATGATTGCTATAGATTCAAGTCTTGGTTAGAAAAGAAAAAAGGAAATGAGAATGGGGTTCGTAAGCAAGAGGAAACCAAGTGAGAGAAAGTCCAAGCTTAAAGTAGGAAATGATCTTGAAGTTGTAGTTGAATGCATAGGAGATGTTATTTTACATTTAGAAAACTTTATTGAGATTACATTGAATAATGTCTTTTATGTTCCTAGTTTTAGACGTAATTTAATTTCAATTTCTCTTTTGGATAGGTTTGGATAGGTTTGGATACAAATTTATTTTTGAAAATGGAAAAGTTGATATTTTATTGCATTCTGAGTCCATTGGTTTTGGTGTTCTTGATAATGATTTATATAGGTTACTTTTAGACTTTGATAGTCCTTATACTTCTTTGAATGTTGAAAATATGATTTCAAAAAGGCCTAAAATTAAGGAAACATCATCAGTCTTATAGCATAGGAGATTAGGACATATATCTAGAGAACAGGTAGGGAGGTTAATTAAAGAGAATATTCTTCCTTCCCTAAATTTTGATGATATGGACATATATGTAAATTGTATAAGAGGCAAGTTAACTAAGACTAAAAAAAAGGGTGCTACTCGTAGTTCAGATCTTTTAGAGATAATTCATATTGATATATTTGGACCATACTCTTTCACCATTTATGGTTGTCATTATTTTGTTACAATCATTGATGACTTTTCTTGATATGATTATCTTTATTTGATAAAAGAAAAATTCGATGTACTTGAGAAATTTAAAATTTTCAAAATTGAAGTTGAAAAACAATTGGGAAAAGTCATCAAGATTGTGAGATCTGACCAAGGAGGTGAATATTATGGCAAACAAGATGTGTCTAGGCAACACATGGGACCATTTGCTAGGTTTTTACAAGATTGTGAAATTGTTCCACAATATACCATGCTTGGTAGTCCTAAGCAAAATGACGTTACTGAAAGGCGCAATCGGACTCTTATAAACATGATGAGGAGCATGATGAGTGAAACAAATTTACCTAAATTTCTTTAGGGTGAGGCCATTAAAATCGCTTTGTACATTCTTAACTGTGTTCCTAGTAAGTCAATACCCAAAACACCCTTTGAGCTTTGGACCTGCAGAAAACCTAGTCTTAATCATTTTCGAGTTTGGGGTTGTCCTTCTAAAGTGAAAATTTATGATCCATCAGTGAAGAAACTTGATCCAAGATCTGTTCATTGTTACTTCATAAGGTATCCAGATCGTGCAAAAGGATACAAGTTCTATTACCCTACAAGAAGTACAAAAATAATTAAGTCTATGACTGCAAAATTTCTTGAGCTTGATTTTGCTTATTTGTCACCAAATCCAAGGCACCTTAAAACACAAAATGATCCAGCTTCCATTACCATTTCACTAGTTTTACCTAGTCAAACTATTATACCTCCATCTATTCATGTTGAGATACAAAATGATCAAAATGTAGAGCGTGATCAAATTATAGAACCTATTGCAGCTATTCCTACTAAAAATCATCATCCTGATCAGCCTGTAGAGCAAATCCCTATTAGAAGGTTAGTCAGACAAAGGAAGGCAACAATTTCAAATGATTGTCTTAAAAGGCATATATTGATAAGATTCTTGAAAGATTTGAAATGCAAAATTGTAAACCTAGGGATGTTCCAGTTGTGAAAGGTGATAAGTTCAGCAACATGCAGTGCCCAACAAATGAGATAGAGAAACAATCAATGTAAAATGTTCCCTATGCAAGTGCTGTTGGAAGTTTAATGTATGCTCAAGTTTGCACCAGATCAAATTTAGCTTTTGTGGTTAGTGTTCTTGGCAGGTATTTGTTTAACCCTAGTAGAAATCATTAGTGTACTACTAAGAAAGTTATGAGATACTTGCAAAAAATCAAGAGTTATATGCTTGTTTATAAGAAGGTTGATAACTTGGAAGTAATTGGGTATTCAGACTCAAATTTTGTTGGATGTTCCGATGATATAAAATCTACTTCAAGTTACATCTTTATGATGGCTAGAGGTACTATATTTTAGAAAAGTGCTAAACAGACATTGACAACTTCTTCCACTATGCAAGTAGAATTTGTTGCTTATTATGGTGTTGCTTCACAAGCTATTTGGTTGAAAATTTTTATTTCAGGATTACAGATTGTTGATTCCATTACTAGACCATTAGAAATTTATTGTGACAATAGTGCTACGATTTTCTTCACCAAAAATAATAAAAGTTCTAGTGGATCTAAGCATTTGGAGTTGAAATACCTCACAGTCAGAGATCTTGTGAAGAAATGAGACATAGTAGTAGAGCACATTCATACTGATGTTATGCTGGTGGATCACATGACTAAAGGACTTAGACCTACAATTTTTCAAAAGCACGTTGAGAATATGGAAATTGTAGGTTCTTTTGATGTCTTTGGTTAGTGGGAGTTGTTTTTATTTTTATGACTATCTTTTGTGTAATTTTTCATATGTTCCTTTCCTTATATCTTCACATATACATGTTAGTACATTGATTATGAATTTATGCTATTTTATTGATGCATGCATCATTTAATTATATTGTGCCAATAATATTATAATTTTTATGAGGGCTAAGACTCGGTGTCAATCGTTAGATCCTGAGCTTAATTATTTATCTCAAAATCGACATCATTTTAGGATTTGTGAGACAATTTGGCCTTGTATGTTGCCAGTTGATTTCTCATGCTATATAAATTTATTAGAGAAATCATTAAGGACTGACATGAAAGATAAGCATGATTTGATCACAATTTTTGATGCCATCTTTCATGCTATACTATTACATCAGTGACTAAATATGTATAATTTATGATATTTTGTAACCATAGAAGGTCCTATATTAATATAAAATGTAACTACCGCCATGATTCGGTATCATTGGCTATATAAGCTTAATCAAATTTTGAGGCATTTATCTTTAGGGTGGTGTATTTTTTTTTAAATTGTGGCCACGTATATTTAAAAATTAGTCCTCAACCTAAGAGTTATTTTTCAAAATAAAATATTTTATAAAATAAAATTAATTATAATTAATGTTGTCTAAGTGGGATAATGTAAAAATATTTTGGACTACCATTAATTGAGTCTTTTATTTTGTTTTATTTAAAATGGGTTGAGTTTGATTCTAAAGTTATATTTTTAAGTCTAGCTTTTATAATCACTTTTATGGACGATAAATGCCTGGTTGGCTGATGTATTCTGCAGCAAGTGTAGACCTTTACCCAACTGGACTTTTGATGGGTGAGTTCAGTAAGGTTTTCTATTTAAGTAGGTTAGGTCCCCCTAACCACTCTACGCTCTATTATTAACCACAAAATATTTTGTGAATCCTAGTGTCCCATTAGTTGCAAATTTGTAGAGAAGGCAGGGAAGAATAAATATTTGTTCATATTTCATTATGACGAATACAGATATGCTATCTATTTTTTGAAATCATGTATTTTATATTCTTAATCTATGTAAGTTTGCATCCTATTTGAATAATTTTTATTTACATGTATGTCATATTTGTGATTCTGTTGTTGACCTCCTTGGCTGCAACTAGACATCACAAGTTTGGTTTGGTTCACCATTGAGCCTTAGAATTGATAACTTAACTTCTTTCTCTTTGGGTGTATAGATTTGGAAAGTTTGTTGCCCCCCTAATGGAGTTATGGTATGAAGAAATCATGTCTATCTCTAGTGGCTAATATAGCATGGCAAATTTGGAAGACAAGGAATGAACATTTTTTTAGGCCACTTTGTCAAGAGAAGTTCTTAACTTCAACAGAACAGTTAACATCCTGAAACCCACCATTTTAATCATAATTCTCAATCCATTCTCTCTTCTACTTATAGATGTAAGCCTTTGGAACTAGGCTAGCTGAAGGTTAATGTTGATGCATCGTTCACCTCTATTAATAAAAAGGCATTAGATGCTGTGGTGGTAAAAAATTCTCAAGATGATATAGTGTTTGGCAATGTTCGCAAAGTGTAAGCTTCCTCCCTGACAATGACAAAAGTATTGGCAATTGAGGGAGGTATCAAAATGAGTGCCCTAATTACTCAAAATCCTTTCCTAGTGGAACCATATGCAAAGCATATAGTGGAAGTCATTTAGAACTCATCTCCTCCTTCCTATTGATAGTTAAGACATATTGCAGAGGACATCAAACTTTGCTTGCGAGACAATCCTAATTGTTTAGTGGCCTTTATCCCACATTCTAATAACAAAGTAACTGATTGGCTTGTTATAAGTGTCAACAAGGATGTGTGTTTTATTTACTGGGTTTTTAACCTACCACCTCCTCTCATCTCTATTCTTCTGCAAGATAAGAGTTCATTTCCTCCTGTAGTTTCTTGCTGTTGTGTCGCAGCTATGTTTCTGTTCTGGTTTGGGTGGCTTGTGTCCTTGCCTTGTGTCTTCGTGTTGTCAGTTGCCCTAGTTCTGTGTGTCTGTGTTTTCTGTTTTGTTGTCTTGGTGTTCTGCTTACTGTTATTGTCTATTATGGGGAAAAAAAAAAAAGTTCCGCTCATCCACTCGTTTCCCTGGTATTCCCAATAGTTATGCCCCCAAATTACTTTAACTGATCTGACGTGGCGACAACCGCAATCCCTTACACGCACCGAAAGAACGCTAAAAAGCATACTGAATCTCACTTTAGAAAGATTGCAATCATGTAAAACCACTTTACGTGGTGGGAAAACTTGATGCTATATTTGAGCCAAAAGTTCTGATCATTTTTTGCACTCAATTTCTCCCAGTGGCCCAACACAAATGCAAAATGCACTCAATTTATTTATTTTTTAATATTTAAATGAATGAGAGTATGAATAATTATAATAAAAATAAAAAATTAATAATATTAATTATAAAATTTTAATGTATAATAATTATTACTTTTATAATTAAGAGATTAAACATTATCCTTATTACGATCTCAAAACTTTCTTTCTTTGTTAAAAAAAAAGTTCTTTCTTTACAATTTTTTAACTATTTTTTAAAATTTTCTTTCCTTCTAAGATTATCAATTTTCCAACATCGGGACAGGGGATAACAAAGCTGGTGAGAACCGAAATATATAAATCATTTCTTGATAGAAATGAAATTTTTCAAGAATTTTATATAAATTATAGAAACAAATTAACGAATAAATAATATAAATGTAAAGTCTCTTTGCCCACTACTTACTCAACACATAGGTCCATCACTTCACTTCCTAAAAAGGAAACATGCTGATCCATCCCAATCAATTTATCCCTACTCTAAAAGAATCTATTTTGAAGTAAAGTGAAATTATATTTTTTATAATTTATTTTAAAAGAAATAAAATTATTTTTATTAAAATAAAATAAAATAAATTTTATTTTTTAGTATGGCAGGATTAACCTCAC
This sequence comes from Sindora glabra, assembly GCA_020226215.1. Lineage (NCBI taxonomy): Eukaryota > Viridiplantae > Streptophyta > Magnoliopsida > Fabales > Fabaceae > Sindora > Sindora glabra. The sequence goes on from CM035227.1 coordinate 79,473,905, forward strand.
GAGAAGAAAACAACTCATCTTCAATACCATATTCTCAGCTGTGTTTAAAACAGAAACAAATCTTAACTTCCGTAAGCAAAGTTGCAGAGAAAAATACCACAAAAAAAAAAATCAAACAGAACATAATAAAACAATTCAAAACAAAACAAAAACTGAGGGATTAAAAACAGGAAACGACATAGTAATTATCTCGATAATTGAAGGGGGGGAGAGAGAGAGAAGAAAGAGCAGAGCACAGACCTGAGGCGGCATAGCCCCAGGAAAGCGGGTCTTAAAAAAGGAAGTATTTACCACATGATGAACGGCGTCGTTTAGATCGCCCTTTTTACCGATCATCACTACATGCTGAGCCTTCTCATCGGCCAGAAGTGGAGTAGTAACTGTCTCAGGTGACATTTTACACTCAAAAGCAGCGGCCAATGAAGGAAGAATGAAGAAACATTCTGTGTCTTTGTGAGTTAGTCGCTACAGAGAAGATTGTGCTGCGGTTGTGAGACAAAAGTGAGACAAACACTTGCAAGTAGGAGATTGGTGTTTCTCTCACATGTATTAGATAAAGAAATATTGTTATTGGATTGGTAAATAAATTTTTGTATGTACCGTTGAAGGATTTTTAACTTGAGATGAGATCTGGGCAAAATTTGTTGCTTATCGTTTTTGGTGTTTGGTTTCTGCAAAAGGTTGTGGAGCGTTTTAGACGTGAGAGTGGGAACAAAGACAAGCAGGGTGGCGTCCAGAGGGTGCGGAAAGGCAGGGATTCTGGAGGGTTTGGGCCCTCATAAATATTTATTTATATATTATTATTCAATATATCGGCCACGATGATTTACATTACATTATTGGTTTCTTGCTTAAAGCATGTGCGGTGCAGAATTTAGAAGGGACATGGGGAGGTTTTAATCCTTTCAAAAATTTTAACATTATATATTTTGAATTTGTATTTAATTTATTATCCTCATAAATAATTTATACTATTGTTTATTTATATATGTTTATATTAATAAAAATTATTAAAATATTATTATTGATAAAAATTGTTAATTTTTAAAGATATATCATATTTTTATTTATTGATATTATAAAATATTTTATAATAATTTAAATTCATATATGTTATTATTATGTAATGGTATAATTTTTTTTTTAAAAAATTATGTAAGTTATTTGATTCTTGACAATTTATTTATTGTTTAAACTATTAGCCCAAGATCTTCGATGTGTAGAAAAGTGAAAAATAGGATGAGTGAAATCTAGGAAAAGGAAGAGAAAATTTAATATTTTGTTAAAATAAAAGATAAAATGTGTGAAATATTTTGGAGATTTGGATGGATTTTCTATTTCTGAAATAGGCAATTACCCTAATTTATTGATTTCTGATTTTGAGAACAATTGAATGTGTAACCCCTACAAGCACACTCTAATTGTCAAACTTTTAGGAAAACGAATCGAGTATAATGTACTCAAGCATAAACTTGATAAGTTTTCGACTCGAATTGGCAATATCTCTTATAGACATAGGAAATGAATTTTTCATTGTTCAATTTGAAACTATGAAGGATCACTAATTTGCTTTGTGGGGTGGTCCTTGGATTATTTTTTATCATTATCTCACTATAAGACATTAGCAACCTCGATTTGACCTTTAGTCGACTGAAATTGACAAAGTCACAGGCTGAGTTCGAATCCTTGACCTCCTTATTGAACTTTTTGACCGAAAGTTTTTGTAAAGAGTTAACAATCTTTTAGGGAAAACTTTTAAGGTTGACCTCAATACAGTTATGGTTCAGAGAGGAAGATATGCTTGATTATGTATGGAACTTAACCTTACCAGACCTCTTTTACCAAAGTTCTTTGTCAATGGAGTACATATGAGAATTAAATATGAAGGAATCCACCTTATCTGCTTTGGTTATGGAAAGTACAAGCATGACCATGATCATTGTCTAGACAACAACACTAAACCTACTCGTGTAACAGAGCTAATTGACCAGGTGGTGGAACTAGAACAAAATAGTGATACAAATGCGTTTAGCTTATGGATGGTAGTTGCAAAGAATAGGAAGAGTCGAAAGAGTAAAGCCTATGTTGGAAATCCTCACAAAACAATTAGGAGTACCTCTGATAGCAAGGCGAGCACCTCTTGTAAGAATACCATAGGGGAAAATCGCATTTTGAGATCTTGGAGGAGATTATTGAAGAGATTAATCAACAGAATGATCAAAGCCAAACCAAAAGGCACAACCAAAATTGGAGAAGTCCACAAATTGGACAAATGACACCTTTCCTTGATATAAGCAGGCCTAGTCCCTATGGAATAAGCAATACACCCAGCCTCTTGAAGCCTTCCATAATGTCACAAACTCTTGCTCCCCATCCTCTAAAGTTGCTTCCTCTTTCCTTTGAAGCATGGTCCCCACTCGGATCCCATTACAAGCAATAGAAACTAATCATAGTGCAGGAGGAGGTTCCACTTAAGAGGTAAATAAGACACACTCCCCTCCTATCGAAATGCAAAATATCATTAAAAAAACACAAGACAAACCACCAACCTTATGGGAAATGATGGTGGATCTAAAAATATGAATGTAGATACTTCTGAGTTTGTCCTAGAGAATGGTGGCTTCTTATCCCAAGATAATAATGAAGCCATGTTAATTGCTTGATATCTTGTTTATTTGCTCCCTCAATGAAGTTTCTAGCATGGAATGTTCAAGGAGTTGTTGGTATGGTTTCGCTAGGGCTCTCAAAGAAATTTGAAAAATTAATAAGCCTGATATGGTAGCTCTACTTGAACCGCAAATCAGTGGTTCTTGAGCTAAAAGAGCTATCAAACATTTTGGTTTCAAATTCTCTGAACTAATTGAAGTAGAGGGTTTTAGTAAGGGAATATGGCTGCTATGGTCAAACCAGGATATTAAATAGAAGTTCTCATGTCCCACACATGATTCTTACATGTTTGTATTTGCTCTGATAGTAGTGACCTTTGGCTGTTTATTGTAATTTATGCTAGCTCACAAGAAAATCTGAGAAATATACTATAGGAACAAATTAAGTTAATAGCAGAATCCATTACTTTTCCTTGGCTAGTTATAGGTGATTTTAATGAAATTACTCTCTACTCTGAGAAGAAAAGAGGAGTTCCTGTCAATGCATTAAAGTATTCTAAATTCTCTCAATGGATCAACTCTTGTAATCTAATTGATATGGGATCTATTTGCGTGAAGTTCACCTGGCGAGGACCTAAATGGAATAGCTATGATAAGGTATTTAAAAGACTTGATTAAGCACTATGAAATGCTGAATGGTAGATTAAATTTCCTTCAACTTATGTCAGAGTCCTCCCTCGAATCCAATATGATCATCATTCTCTCTTGATCTATAGTTCTACTAAATCTCTTAGACAACAGAATAAGCCTTTCATATTTTTAGCCTCTTGGCTCAGCCATCCTAGTTTTAACACTTTCCTGCATGACAATTGGAGGCAAGGTCACCATGTCCCATATAATCTCTTGGACCTATCTTCTAGTCTTTTATCCTAAAGCAAAGAAGTTTTTAGTCATATCACTAAATGGAAAAATCGTACTTTGGTTAGGCTAAATGGCATTCAAATCTCTCTCCAAATAGGTCCTAACAAGTATTTACAAACTCTTGAATATACCTTATGCAAAGATTTTAACAACATACTAGACTAGAAGGAATTACCCTGGTTTTAGAAATCTTGCAATGCTTGGATCAGTTTTAATGATAGAAGTACACATTATTACCATGTCAAAATAGCTATTCAAGGGAGGAGGAATCATATTGTCATGCTTATCAAAATATTCTCAAGGTTATGGTAGTATCTTTTTATGAAGATCTCAATAAAAAAAACCCATAAACAAGCATAATTAGCTTCAAACCTAGCATTAGTGGGAAAATTTAAATAGGATAACTAAGCAATAGTTAGCTCATATGGTTACTAAGTAGGAAATTCTTGTTGCTTTCACTAAATGGGAGCATTTAAGGCACCTGGAAAGGACAGTTACCCTACTATTTTCTTCCAAAGAAATTAAGACTTAATCGGTAAAGACATTAGTGACTTTATCAAGACAGTATGGATCAACCACTCCCTGATTAACTAGGTGAACTCCACATTACTCTGCCTTATACTAAAAGTTGATAAGCCTAAGAAAATTTCTCAGTTTTGTCCGATTGCTTTATGTAATGTCATTTATAAAGCTATTACAAAGATTATTGTCAATCAATTGAAAAAGTCAATCTATAAACTTATTTCTGCATATTAAGCCAGCTTTATCCCATCTCGTAATATTCATGATAATATCATTATAGCTCAAGAGCTCTTTCATTATATACAGAAGATGAAGGGCAGAAAGAGTTTCATGACTATTAAAATTGATATAAAAAAGGCATATGATAAATTAAATTGGGAATTCATTTAGAAAGTCCTTATGGAGATAGGTATGCTTTCAAATCTCCTTCATTTAATAAAGACTTGTATTACTCCTTTTGTATTCAGAGGACTTTGGAATAGCTCTAAGTCTAAATTTTTCACTCCTTCAAGAGGAATTTGACAAGGGGATCCTTTATTCCCATATATCTTTGCTCTATGTGCAGAAAAACTCTTTCATTTAATTGCTGATAAAGTAAACTCTTGTAAATGGTTTCCCATCCAAGCAAGCTGAAGGGGACCTAAAATTTCTCATATCCTCTTTACGGATGATTTACTCCTTGTTGTTGAAGCAAACTTAACATAAATGAACAATATCCTTAGATGTTTAAAATCCTTTAGTGACATATTTAGCCAGATAGTGAACATTCAGAAAACTAGCATCTTCTTCTGTAATAATATTCCTCCAGATATATGTGATCAACTTATTTAACAAAGTGGCTTCAAGCATGTCAAGGAGTTAGGGCGTTATTTAGGATCCTTTCATCATATTGTTGATCGCATAGATAAAAAAACTCAATGGTTGGAAATCCCAATGTTTCTTAAAGGCTAGCCGAATTACTCTTGCCAAATCAATCATTTCTACTATTCCTTCTTTCCAAATGCAACATACAAGAGTTCTTAGTGAAATTTGTAATATTATAGAAAAGAAATAATGTTAATTTATTTGGGGGGACGCTGATCAATCTCAAAAGAAACACTAGATATCTTGGAATACTATATGTTTGCCTAAGCAAAGTGGAGGGTTGGGCTTTAGACACTTGTTTGAAATGAACAGTGCATTTTTTATGAAGCTAGCCTGGAATCTTATATCCAACCCCTAAAGTTTATAGTGTTAAGTAATAAAGGGCAAGTATTAATAGAATCTTAAGCTTTATAAGCCTTTACTAGTCAAGAATAATGCCTTTTGACTCTCAGATTTTTAAATTCTCTTGGTGGGAAGTTAGTGATGGCAAGAACATCTACTTCTACACCTTTAACTGGTTAGAAAATACATAGCCCCTTCTAGAATTAACTAGAAGTCCAATACCAAGTAATCCATCCAAGCAAAGGTGTTTGATTATGTTGACATCCTTGGCCACTAGGATATTCCTAAACTTCAATCTTTACTCCCAACTATAGTCCTCCAACATCTACAAGTTATTCTTCCCCTATGCATATTTGACGGATCCAACCGCTTAGTTTGGAACAATGATCAAAGTGGCAGATACTCCATAGAATCTACTCATGCAATAACCACAAACCAAGCATCATTAATATCCTCGCCCCTTTAGAAGCTAATATGGTATTGGCTAGGACTAAATCGAATTTGGGTCTTCCTTTGGCATGCTACTCATAATAGGCTCTCTACTAATTCTGTAAAAGTTAAATGGACTGGTATCACTGCCTTTTGCCAGCAATGTGGTTTACAAGTGGAATCTACCTTACACATTCTTTAAGATTACTTTATTGGCTCTATATTATGGAAAAAACTTTTTAAACTTGCAGGGTATCATAAATTCTTCTCGAATAATTTAGGTTCTTGGCTGTATCATAACTTAAAATTTGAAATATGATGGCATCCTTGGATCAAACTGGCATATCATGTATGGTGTCACTTGTTAACTTCTTTGGGCTTAGAGGAATGAGAACTTATTTGAGGGTGACTCCTACAGACTAGCTAACCCTCTTCCTTTAATTTTTAGTTAGACACATAATATAATTAATACCACATCAACCCAATTTAGAGCTTTCCCAGCTGTACAATATCAAATATTAGATATCCGATGGATACCACCATCGGATGACTAGATCAAACTTAACACTGATAGTAGTTGGAAAAAGGAGAGTGATAAAGCTGGATATAGGAGGCCTATTATAAAACTCCATTGGTCAACGGCTAGGAGGATTTATCTTTAATATAGGAATTTGTCACTCTTTCATTACTAAATTATAGGGCCTTCTCATAGGCCTGGAGCTTGCATAGAGTAAAGGCTATAGGAAAATTCTATATGAAACTAATTCCCTAACTATAATTAATATCGTTAGTTCAATAGATCATCATTATAAACATTGCATTTAATCATAAGAATACTAACATGGCATGGTCAAGATTGGGAAATCTCCTTCATCCACCACTACAAAAAGGGCAACTAATGTGCAGCTTGGCTGGCTGAATACAATTTTAAGTTTAGCCTAAGATTTCATGAGATTGCTTCTGTTCATGCAGATCTCTCTATGCTTTTCCTATCAGATATTGTTAGGACTACTATGCCTCACATTGTTCTTTTTTAGTTTTGTTTTTCTTTTTCTTTTTTCTTTGAGCTAATACCCTATTTCATTATAAAAAAAGTTAATTTTTCTTATATGGAATTAATATTAATGATAAATTATACTATTTACTTTTATTCTTATTTTTCTCTAAATCTAAAAGAATTTAACATTTTATTCTTCTCCTTTTTCTTTCCTTACACTCAAAATAGAGATATTTATGGATCAAATCATCAGATTTTAAGTTGAATTTTTCATACATAAAAGCATAAACTAAACTTAGCCAAACTAATTCATTTAATTTTTAAAAAGTTTAATCTAACTTAATCTGATTAAAATTATACATGATTCAAGAGATCAAATCCAAAAATTCAATTACTTTTATTTTTTGTTATTATTTAAAGTAAAAATGAATTTTTATATAAAAATTCTAATTAAATTGATAGTAAAATATTTATGTATATAATCAAATCAAATATTTTAATATTAAAAATAATTAAATATAAATAATTTTATAATATATAATTATACTATATAATGAAAATAAAATGATATCATGTTGGGCAAAGCCTACCCAATTCATAGAATAGTTCGAGGTTAACTAGAATATTAATTGAATCATGATAAAAAAAAAAGTTTATGATTCTAAAAAAAAATTAAAAATCGTATATGTTTTAAAGTTAAATTTATTAAATCGGGTAGATCACCTGAGCCATGAACAGTTCCAATTCAAAGAGTGGGTTAGGGTGACTTTTTTTTTAAAAAAAATCATTACATTAAACATGATGAAATTTAATTGTAAGATTTATGGTAAATCAGCTCACAATCTCGTGAATGTAATTACCTATAATCACATTTTTTTGAGAGATTGTGTTTTAACTATGGTATTGGGATTGACAAAATGGGGTAGTTCGATTGGATCCATGCTAGTTTGGGTCCATATAATTTACTTCACACACACGTAGGCATGCAGGCATGTACACACATAACATGTTTGTGTATTTTTGTGATGTTTAAATAGTTCTTCAAAGATAAAAATATGAGATTTTGAAATCAAATTAAGAATTGATAAAAAAATAAAACATTAAAATACAAGATTTTGTATGGATAAATAGTTTAAATAAGAGCTTTGTATAAGTTCTTTTACTATAAATGCTATCTAAAATTATGTTGGATACATATTTTGATAAGTACTTATAATTTATATATGTTTGTTTGGATGTACAATTACTAAAGCACTTAATACTAAAAAGAATAATAATACTTATTATTATAAAGTATTAATTGAATAAAAAGTATACATATTATTATATTTTATGATATCATAATTGTATTTTAAGGTTATTAGTGGTAATTTAAGGTGGATAATGGTAAACAATAATCGTTGAGAGTGAATGATGAGAATTAATAATTAATGGTAATGGGTATTGGTAGATAGTATCAACAATTAGGGAAATGAGAGACAACGGTCAATAATAGTTTATGATGAAGAGTACATGTCAATGATAATGAGTGATAGTAGAAATTGAGTTAGTTTTTAACAATGGTCAATGGGGTAATAATAAACAATGGTCAGTAATAATGGGTGAAGGAGGTGGTGGTCAATAACTATGAATAATGATAAGCAGTGATTAATAGATATAAGTAAGAATGCTATATGGTTAATAGTCGTAAATGGTAGTTGTGAATAATGATCAATGGTAATAAGTAATAGTGGAATGGGATAGGTAATATGGTAAAGCTTTAATCTAAGAGAGGAAAATAATATTTTTATATTATTAAAATACTCTCGTATTATAAGAATGTAAAATATTTACCTTTCTATAAAAATATTTTGAAATATTTATATTTTATTAATAGTATATATGTCTGAAATTGTCATAAAATTAATTTATGATCAAGTCTAAAATTGTCATAAAATTGTCTAAAATTTTTGTATTTTTATATTTTATTAAAGTAATTTTTTAAGTTACATGAGAAAGCTTATAAAATTAAGGTCTAATCAATTTATAAATGTAGTAAAATAATATAATAAGAACATAAAAATATGTTAAAAAATATATAAGTGGTTGTTATAATATATAAGCTCAAACGAACAATTCAAAAATTTAGCTAGATGAAATTATAGCCTAATTAATATAACACTTAGATCACTTCACCTTTTATAAAATCATGCTACTAATATATATAGAAGACATATCAAATGAGAGTATTGTTTTCATGTATGAGTGAGTGATGCAAATCATGGCCATCAAAACTAATATTAAAGGGTTAGAATTAAAACACAAAGCTATGTGACATTGTTTAAATGGTTATGTGATCTTTAGTTATATTTTAATCCTAACAATCGATACAAGATTTAATGGCTATAATTCACTTCTCTCATTTGATATGCATGCTATATATATATATATATATATATATATATATATATATATATATATATATATATATATATATATATATATATATATATATATATATATATATATATATATATATATAACACAAAGTCATATGAGTTTCTTAAATGGTTATATAGTCTTTAATTATGTTTAACACTAGCTATCAATGCAAGATTTAATTTCTATAATTTCCTTGTTTTATTTAAAAAAATGTGTTCTCATTTGATATGATATGATATATATATATATATATATATATATATATATATATATATATATATATATATAACATTTTTGTAAAAAGAATAAATGGATCAACTTGTAAAACATGTGAGTTAGCTAGTTTAGACCATAAATTCAAATGAGATAGCAATTTAAATTTTTATTCATTTAATTAGATTTTTTTATGTTCAACTTGTAGATAATGAGAGTAAATATAGACTAGAGTTGCCATTGAGGTCTTAGTTCATATGCCACATTTATGGTATATATATCAGATATAAAGATTAATTCCTTACCTATTAATCCCTTTTTGCCTTCCTTTTATCTCTTTAATAATCCCCACCACCTAAAAGAAAAAAAGAAAGGAAAATATAAGTTGAACTTGGGACCATACATTATAACAATGTTTTTAATTTGGGATAGGATTTTGAGATGGCAAGATCCACCTCAAATCCCACAAAATAACAATGTTTAAATCAAAACATAATTTGATAGGAGACCTTTTCTTTCACACCATTACTAGCCTTAAATTCATCTTTTCCATATCTTTTCCTATCATAGTAAACATTGCGAACCTTTAGTTTATGGTGCATTTTGATTCATTGCATGAAGTAGGATTTGAAGAAGCTCATTGACTTTTAGATCTCATCACCTATGAATTGATTGCTTTTCTTTAATGGATATGATCTAGTTCATCCTATACTTTAGAAATTTAAGTCACGAACAAGTGATCTAAGCTCATTCTTCATTGTCACCCACTACAATCCATATAGAGATGAAATTTTTTATCATTAACAACAAGTTTAGATGGCTATGGATTTAGGTAATAGCATTAGTCATTTTTAGACTCATTCTTATTTATTTTCCTAAACACCTTAACCTCTCTTCGCACCACAAGGTTTCAAATCCTCTCACTAGACTTTATCATGGTATGCAATCTTTCTAGTCTTAGCTATCACCTTGTTCTTATATACTCAAATATGTGTTAGGTTTTTTAGTTTTGTGCTTGAGTTCTATTATTTTTTCTTGATTTTGCAATGGTTAAGGGTTATCAGCTAATATAGTCATCAATGTCACCTTATATAGGTTTCTCACTTAACATCCTCTTTTGATATTATTGTTAAAAAATTATTGCATAAAAATTTCTCTCTTTTTCTGTAAAATATTGAGTAAATTAGATAAGAGGAAAAAAAATTTACATATCAAGCAATCTTTTCACTAAGAAAAGACTTAGTCCTATTAAGACTACTAAGAGTTGAAATAATTTTTTATCATTATTTATTGTTTCACAAGTATGTTGGATCTTATAAAGAAGTTCTATACTGTTACTAGTTTAAAGTTGTTTTCCTTGGACACTAGCCAACTTTTTTAAGGTTGATATTCTTATGCTTTATTGAATAAACAATGCAACATTTAAAGGCTTTTTGGGAACTAAAATGTTCTACTTACCTTATTTCTATCTAATTTCATAGGAATGCAGGAAGCCATGATCTTTTTTTTCTATTAAAAAAATAATTACTTTAATTAAATTAAAAGGGAAAGGTTTGTTTCTTCACTTATTTTTTATTTTTTTAATATCTATGATATAGTAAAAATTAATATTAAGTTTACAGGTATGGAGATGAAATTACCTTAGTATAGTAAAGTAAGACTAACATACATAGCTTGCCTTTGGTTTATGGATAAATTTCAACTTGATAGTTATTTACAAAAATTGCTTTACTTTTCATTTTGCATCTAATGAAAAAGGTAACCTTGTTAATCCTTCCTTAATAAAGCTAGAAGTTGAAAGGACACTTATAATAAGAGAACAAACAAAAAGTAATAAAGGTGTATACTTTATTTGATGTTAACATCCTATTCTAGCAAAGATTGATTTGAGCAAATCATATTATAGACAAAAGGCATGATGGACATAACTTAGCAGAGGTAAGTAGTGGAAAGAATCTTTGCCTTCTTTTTATTTTGATTATAGTACTTAATTTCATTTGAAAATATGAATTATGGATTTTTCTTGTTGTCATATTTATATGACTTTTTATGTTTGTCTTGCAAGTGATGAACTTGATTAGTGACGTGAAAGGACATGTGGCAATCATGGTGGATGATATAATTGACATTATTGCACTATTACAAATTTTTCCTTTAATGTTAGCATATTAACTTCAATTAAAGTAAAAACCAATATATATGATGATGTAGTAATGTTTTTGTAAATAAGTACAATTTATCACATTAGTTTTAAAAAATTGAAATACGAGAACACTTTAGATATTAGTTCTTTAAAAAAATATCATCTTTTCTTCATGCAAGATTTTAGATGTCAATTCAGCAACATCTAAAATCATACAAGCAGGGCTATTTTTGAAAAATACAACAGTACTTTAGACATCGATTTTTAAAAAAATTATCTTTTCTTCTAGCAAAACTTTAGATGTCAATTCATAAAAAAAAATGACATTTAAAGTCATGTGAGCAATTACATTCTTTAAAATACAAGGACTCTTTAGACAACAATTCTAAAAAAAATCATTATTTTTTCTTTTCACAAGACTTTAGATGTTGATTCTTAAAATAACCAATGCTTAAAGTCATAGGAGCAAAGCCATTTTTGAAAATAAAAGGATACTTTAGATATTGGTTCTTTAAAAAATCATTGTCTTTTCTTCCCATGAGACTTTAGATGTTTATTCCTAAAATAACTTAAATCTAAAATTATATGAGTAGTGTCATTTTTAAAAATATGATGACATTTTAAAGAATAGTTCTTTAAAAAAATTGTTATATTTTCTTTCCATAAGACTTCTACGCCATAAAATAAAGCAAATCTTTTTTTCCTCGTTATTGCTCTCACCTTCCTTCTTATTTGTTTCCAAATTTTCAAACTCAATTTTCATTATAGCTATTAAATAGAATTGTCTGGTCATCAATGCAAAGTAGGCATAAATAAAGTAACTTGGGTTGGGTTTGTGAAAATTGCGAACTCCCTAAATAAAAGTTTAAATCCTAGCATTTAGACTATAGATTGAGTCGATGGACTTTTTCTTTTTCTTTTTTTTGAAAAAATAATTTTAAGGCTTTTAAAATAATTTTAAGTTTAAAATAACAATTGTAAATTTAAGCACACACATTTAATTCATCCTTAATATGCACTAATAATTTAAGACTAAATAAAATATAATAAAAATTTGTTAACTTTAAAAATATTAATTTTAAAAAAATCATTAACTTAGAAATTATTCATTTGTGTTTGTTTAAGTTGAATTATAAATAATTAAGTTTAGGAATGACTATTGAATTGATTGGATGAACATTTATATAGTGTGATAGTTTAGTTTGAAGGTGAAAATGTAAAAAAAAAAAATAGACTTGTTTGTAGATCATTTGGTCTATTTTGCACAAACTTCGAACCTTACGAACTAGACTACTTTAGGTCCACATTCAAATGGAATCATATTTTACAAGTGTTAGTCCATAATTTTTTTGTGAACTCATGAGCTTGATTTTATTTCAATGGGTCCAATCCTTGTCACCATCTAGCTCTCTCTACAAAGCACCATATCTCACTCTATCCTTCACTATATGTTAATGAGCTACTGAAGCTCCTTCAACTAGTATCAAGTATGAAATGGGTTTCTTACTTTTATTTCCTCTATCTGTATCTTTTTCATTTCTTCAATTTTTTGTATAGTTTTTTTAAGATATTTTTATTTGTGCATATTTTCATTTCTTTTACTTTTCTAATTTTTTACATAGATATTTAAAAAGATTTTTATTTGTGTTTTCTTTATATAAATTTTGTAGTTGTTTTTGAGTTTTTGATGCTTATTATACATTTGATAAATTGTTGCAACAAAGACCAAAGATGACTAAATAATGATAAAAGATGCTTATTGCATAGGTTTTTTAAGAAATTTTTATTTATTTTTATTTGTATAACTTCTATGGTTATTTCCAAATTTTAAATATTTATTATGTGTTTGATAAAATATTATAGTCAAAATTGAAGATGGCCGAACAATGATGAGAGATGCTTATTGCAAGATTTTTTAAAAAAAATTATTTATATTTCTTTTATATAACTTATGAATATGAGTTTTAAATACTTATTATGTATTTGACAAAATATTGCAAAAAAAATTTTGAATTTGGCTAATAGTTATAAGAGATAGAGAAAAAGTGAAAAAAAGTCTACAAAATAACATTTTTTTATTCAAGAAAAGGCATTAGGATTTTGCAGATGGATAAATCTTGAAATGTCAAATAAAAATGATATAAAATTTTCTCCAAGTGAACAATGGAGTATGAAGTTATAGCTTTTCAAAAATTTTAGTTGAAAATACATATTTTTAGCAATATACTAGATTTATTTAATTTCTACTTTAACTATTCTGGCAAGATATGAAGGAGCATGTAATACTCCTAAGTGATATACTAGAAATGAAATCTCAAAATGCTAAAAAAAATTGATTAATAGAAAGGTAGAATAAGGTAGAAAAACTTTGAAAAGGATTATTTTGATTTAATAAGAATCAAAATAGATGATAAAAGCTAAAAGGAAAATAATCATTTTAGAGAATTTTAGAGCTAGGTAAGTCGAAATTCGATAAAGTAAGCCGAAATTTATAATAATTTAATTTGGTTTCTTAAAATCCTCTTTAAAATAACTAAAACTTATCTCTTAAGGCCTGAATGTGTTTCTAATAAGCCCAGATAGAATCCAAGGACTAATTTGAAAATCGGCTAAAGAATTTTAGGTAAAAGTAAAATTTTGATAAGTTTTGGGGTCAAATTGTTATTTTTTAAAAATTTTGAACTTTGACCCATTATTTTTCTATAAATTTTGGGCTGAGGAGAGCCCAAGAAATTTTGTCCTTAGTTGCTGCAAAACAGTAAGAAAATTACAAAAAAAAAATTCATAGATTTTGGGTTAAATGGCAAAAAGGGCCCATTTTCTAAAAATTGGTAAAAAACCCTAGAAACTTTGAGAGAACTCCATTCAGCTTTTCTCCTCCTCATTTGCACGAAATTGCAGCTACCATAGGAGATTTCTTCAAGATCTTAACACAACCAAAAACACAAATAAGACCAATCAACCACAAAATTTCAAGTTCTTGCTACTTGCTTGCTTGAATTACTAAGGAGAAATCATCAAACTTCAAGATATCATCTTCTTTCTCTTCAAATCAGAAACTTTCTCAGTTAGGAGGTAATTTGAAGCTTTCAAATATATAATTTTAGAGGTGAGTAGCAACTCAGTTGATTTCCCATTGAATTTTGATTACAAAATTGCTAATATTGCTTTCTAGAATTATGATTTCATGAAGTTAGGTGTATAGACATGCAATGAAGGCATGATGCTGAAAACTTATGTTCTTAAGTTGTATTTGAAGATATTAGAACAATATTAGCATGAATGAATGATTAGATTACCATTTGTTAAGCCTTGAGTGTAGATGGAATAGAAAGAGCTTAGAAATTGTTTTGCTAATTTTGCTTCTGGAATTCCTGAAAATCCAGAACTAAACCACGAATTTTAGGGGCATACTAGAGCCTCTTAAAAATTCAAAAACATAAATTTAATAGTCTCTTATGATGTTATGATAAACATAGAATTTATTGTAAATTTTTAGAAATTTTTAAAAACCTGAACAAGGGACATTTCTACACAAAGGTGCAGGTCACCCAGAAATAGGATGTGAATAATTTCACTTCTGTTCTTGAATTAATTGCGGTATTAAATGATGAGTAAAAATTATAAAAAAAATTATTGATACCCTTCTATATGTTATTTAAAACATGGTAAATTTTCGTGACAATTAGAGCTCATTTTCCTAGCGAATAAATTCATACAATTTCAGAACTCTAGTGCTGCCAAAGATTGAAACTATTTTAGAAAAGCATACTTCACGAATTTTCTGGGAAAGTTCTCTTGATTAATTTTGAAACCCAAGGATTATATTTATCAATTAACATGTTGAGAACATCATATAATTATTTGAGAAATTTTGGAGGTGTTTTAGAAGTTATACAAGGTCTCTCAATGTAACATACCCTCTGCTGCCCTGCTCTAGAATCTGAACATGAATAGTATTGTTGAATGAATATTTGTGAAATACACTAAGTATTTGATGCTTAGAAATACATTGTGATAATTTTAGAATATGATTGGAACAATTTGTTAAATTATTGTAATTATTTGAATGTTCTTTAAGGGTATAGAGTATAGTGATAGATTAGATTGAGTTGTGGAATGTTAAATGTATTGAAATTGTGATATATTATAAGAATTTGCAATGCTTTACACTCTTCAATGTTAAATTTGAAATTTATACTTGTTACATTGATAAATGAAAATAAATTAGGATGCTAATGACTAGTTGGTATTGACCATACCTTTATTTTGTTGGATTGACATAATTTTGCCTTAATTGGCATGAAAAGCCTACAAAGGCTCATTTGTGTTACTTGATATGTGTGGGGAAGATTAGCCTATGGCCTACAACATCCTTCTATATGAAGAAGAGGAGTGGTCAAGGTTGGAAGAAAAAGGCTGGAGGTGAGTGGGATAAGGCCAGATCAGGAGAAACAAGGAAAAACCCCATACCATACTAGCCATTTCTAATAGTTGAAATAGAATAGCATGAAGAGGAAGAATAGTTGTTAGCATGAATTCTTATAATTAAATACTAAAATATTTAGAATAACAAATGCATATTAAACTAATAGTAAAATGACATATGTAAGATAGCTTAAATCCTAAGTTTGAATTAGATATTGAAAATTCTTAAGGAATATAAAATGAGTGCTTACTCACTGAGTATTTCTATACTCACTCTTTTGTGTGGTTTTCTTTTACATATAAGGATCATAAAGCTCCCACTAGTCATTGATATGCACTATATTGGATAAAGACCTCCATAGGTGGGAGAAGTTAATGTACATATAAAATTAGTCTGAGAGTCTATTGTGACTATAAAATTAAACTAGCTTATGTATATATATATATATATATATATATATATATATATATATATATATATATATATATATATATATATATATATATATATATATATATATATATGAAAATTTCTTATGTAAGACTTTGTACTATTTTGTATAAAATGAGTTTGTAAAAGGCTTTCATTGTACGTGCAATGTTTATTTTTTGACTTTGTTTACTTATTGCTTTCTCAAAGGCATATGAAATCTTAATAAAGTGTAGAAATGGAGGTTAGGCTTGTAAGGATACCTAATTAGTTGGATGCTAATTAGGTATCTTTATACCGGTCACGATGCCTAGAAATGGGTTATGATAGAGCAACATTAAAAAAATTATTATGTAAACATTTTATTTTAATTTTTAGTAAAAAACTAATTTAGAATGTAAAAAAATAAAATATTTTTAAGAGAAAATATATGTCGGTTTCTTAGGCTACTTACATTAGTTATATGCTAATGTTACTAATAATCAACATCAATTTGAAACTAATTTTGAATATGTTGGATATATGATGTCATTCTTATATATGTCAAGTAGGAACTAATGTTAAAGTCCTAAAACAATCAACATTAAATGGGTAATCTGTAGTATTATTAGTAGGTTATTAATCCTAAGAGACCAATATCAAAACTTTGGAAAAAAAGACATACCTTTTCTATACTTTTTACATGTAATGGTTAGTTGATTGCGTAGAATATCTAAAGAAGGAAACAAGTACTTACCTTGACTCGACCAAAGAAGTTTTCCTTATCAAGTTATTTTCAATTAAGACATATCTAGATCTTCAAGCTTTTTTATTGTTCTTTGACAAAATCCAATTTCTATCATTTAGTGTTCTTTTGGCATTTTTTCTCCTCTTAATTTATTTTTTTTTAATTTCTTGATCATAAGGTTATGTTCATGTTGCAGTAAAATCTTGAGAGTGAGTTAGTAGGTGCTTCAAATGTCTTGAGTTTCCTTCCAAGTTTTTCCTAGTGTTACTTGTACAAAGGAAGGAAAACATTAAGGTATTGAGGAGCCTTTAGTTACTCTCATTTATTAGTTGGTTAAAAAGGCTTTTAGTTGATCATGTTATACAAAACTACTTATAATCATGACCTACAAGCATATTATGTTTTTATTACTTTCATAATAATTTTTTCTCCTTTACATATGTAAATGATCATTTTATCTTTGATCCCATTTTAAAAGTGAAACTATATGCCATTGTTAGTTTTCAAATTATGTTTTGTTAGTTTCATTATATCTTTTCCTTCTTTTTTTACTTAGATGTGAAGCTACTAGTTTTTGGAAAGCTCATATATGTTAATACAAAATAGCTCTTCTGCAACCTCTTTTTTTGAATTGTTCAAAATGTTATGTGTAGGTTTATGTTCCTAATATAAGGAAAACCACATCTTTTGTGAAATAAGGGGAATTTTAGCTTAAAAGGCTTCTATATTGAAAGTTAAGTATATTAAACTATTAGCCTATGAATGTTTAGTTGTTGAAAAGAATTACTTCTTCAAAAGAAAAATTACCATTAAAATTCTTGTAACTCGTAGTATAAAGATTAGCATTTATACCAATTATTGAATAAATACTATAGAAACTGAAAAACAAAGCTTCCACACCTCTTAATAGGTTAGTTCTATGGAGATTTTGATAAACCAGAGGCTTATGTAATGTCTTTTTACATCATTCATGAATGTACTAAGCTTTAATTATTGAATAAATAACTATAGCAACATGACATTTTTCTACACAATGTATTTAGAATTGAATCCTTATTGAAACTATTGAGATGAAGATCTCCTTTTGTAATGATTATAGGTATAAATTTATTCGATCTATAATAAGGAATCATAACATCCAATTGAGAGAACTCTGACCATAAGCTATTCATCCACACTTGCCATTAGTCTATTTTTAATCTCTCAAGGTTAATAAAGTTGAAATCTTTTAACTTATTTAGTTACTTAATTGATGTTTCTGTTCACATTCTTAGAGGTATTGGTTTATGAGAACTTAAAAGGCATTTGCTTTATCTTTCATTTTTTAAATAAGTAATCTCAAAGTTGAGTTCTTATGTATACCTTTATTTATGGGAAAAAGGAGTTTAAATGATAACTAATTACTTTTATCCTAGAACAATTGTTACAAGTATTTGATTTCTATTACCTAGTTTGTGTAGTTCTTGCTAATGCAAGAAACATGGTTATGTAAAAAGTGTGAGACTATAAATGCAAAGTTAAGGTTTTCTTGTCACCTTTACTCTAATCATTTCTTTATTTTTTGATTTCACATTTTATCAATGTCCTTGGACTTTGCAACTAATTGTTGGTGTATGTCCTATGAGCTAATCATAAATATAATTGTAATAATGCACAATGTATTATGTTTTATTTCAAGTAATGCAATTATTATATTTTATTTTTATTTTTTATATCTACGCAATTTATAATTTAATATAATAATTATCTCTAGAATAGTTTACTTTTAAAATGCTCCTAGTTAAGTATTATTGCGAAAAGGATAGTAATAATCCATCAAGACTAGCATATATAGTGACTGATGATTATAAATCATAGATATATAATATCAAGTCAATACATGAGTACATTATTAGTGAACAGATATACTGGACTGACCTATAATGAGAAAACTATATGGATTGTTATATGTCATTAGTTATTCTCACGATATCACAATGCACGTAGTCCTTTAATCTGAAGTCACTACAGTTCCCTACATGAGGAGTCACACACTTTAATGTCATCCTATATCACCTTTAACCAAGATATGTTATAGGATGTTGATTGGATGTGTTATGAATCATGCAGAGGGATGTGAGTGATGTAGATAGGAATTTTGTTCCTATTACATAATAAGAGTGATATCCTTAGGCCCATTGATTAAGTGAAATTAAGAAATGCATGACCATATTCAAATTGATCAATATGAGATATTGATAATTTGTTAAAGTTAGTCTACTCGGTATTAAGAAACATAAATTGAACATCAATAAGGATGACACATTTCATGCCTCTAGTTCGATTTGGATATCGTTACAAAAGGGACTTATGTTGTAAAGTGTTATTCACACATTAAGTGAATATTAAGTCACAAATATTTTTACTACTTGGGTGGCAGTAATATATTACTAGATACCACTTACTGTCTATGGTCCAAAAGTGGGCTATTACTAATATAGTAAGAACCTACAGAATCATACAAAAGGAATAGGAATGAGACAATAATTAATTGGACTTTAGTTGGACTAAAATTTAATTAATTGGGCTTATTTTCGTACATATTTATATATATATATATATATATATTATTAAAATAATAATATATTTTCACGTAATACATATGGTATATTATATGATATTATTTGATATTAAAGTAATATCAAATAATTATGCTATTAGATATTAGAAAATTATATTATGAGATAATATTATTCTCAATATAAGATAACTATATGCCATTTCAATATTAGATAATTATATTATAAGATAATATTATTATCTAATATTACATAATTAATAGATAGGTTATGTCTCTCCTCACTCTCTCTATGATAAGGATAAGGTGGTAATTGTTAAGTGAGATTAGGATTTTGGGAGCATTATCCTAGTAGAACTAGGAATGTAGTATGCCTTAGTTCTATAAAAAGAACTTGAAGGCAGCACTTTAAACACTCATATTACCTGCCATTAAACCCTAAATCACTCAGGAAAAATGTACCAATCCTAATCCTAGTGAAAGAGACGTATCCTAGCAGATTCATAGAGGTTGAGAAGTCATTGTTCATTTCGTGTGGACACCGTAGAGATGTTGCACTTTATGCTGGCATTTGATTTTTGATTTAACTCGGTCTCTTAAGTTTTTGCTTAGAAAGAACGCAAGCACACAAAAAGATAAAATCCTAACATTGATTTATGCTCTTTTGTATGAATCCTTGATAGGATTTGGATAAAAAAAATTTTAATTTTTGTTGTATATGTTGATCCAAAACCTAACACTAATAAGATATGATATTTGCCAAATTACTACAGCCTGGAAAATATTTTCCTACTTAAGAATTACACTTAGGAGTCTATACTTGTGTCATGACCTACTTGGCCATCACTAGTGTGAAACTCATTTCTTAGTTTCCACTAGCCTTTGTAACCTTATTTTGTATCATTATATAGTATCTAACAAGTTATTTAAATTAATAAATTAATTTTTTAAATATTTTCATAAATATTTGTAAACAAAGTTTGTATAGAAATAACTTCATCTTGTCTATATGGTCCAAACTATCCCTATTTACATTCTATTTTCGATTATGGTTGCTTAACATAAATATTCAAAAACCTACCATTTTATAAGTTGCTAAGGGAGTAGAGCTTTTGTAGACTTATCTGTAAAAATATTGTAAATAGCAACAATGTATTATAAACCCAGTAAGCAAATAACCTAATTAACTTAATTCAAACAAGCACATCTCACTATACTTTATAGTTTTACAAATGCACCTACAATAAAATTTATGCATCTCCATATTTTAGTTGATATATTATATAACATTATCTCCTACCATCCTTAATATATGTCAAAAATTGAAAATGAAGATAGCGTATAGTTAACTCACCTTTATAATATAACATAACATTCTATTATTTCACATAACCAACAATACATAAGCATAGCAAATAACACAGAAATAAAGATTGAAAATAATATCAAGTAACTATAGTGTCAGGGGTTACTCACATCCTGGCCATTTAGCTGGCTTACCTACTATTCCCTCTACTTACTCCCTATGAGTGGCTAGGTAGGATATGGCATATGATATAACATAAGTGCTCGGTCATAGGATTCAATGTCACAATCCTTGATATTTACCATAATTGCCCCATCTTTCACAAGATAAGGCCCTCAGGCAAAGAGTCATATGATATGCAAAATATTATCTATATTATTTTTTCCTATTTTATACCTCTTAATGTGTTATATATACTTAATTTTATGAAATTAGTCGTGTAATGTGATTAAGTGATAGTTTTTGAATATTTTTAAATTATTCAGTTAATGTTGAATTTTTAAACTATTTCAAATTTTTAGCTATAACTTGAGTTTCAAATGTTAAAATTAAGTGATTTTCACATTGTTGGAAATCCAAAAAGAAGTTGTAAAACTTTCATATTTTAGACAAAGTTAAAAGATTAAAAGTAGTTATGGCCTAATTTATAATTTAATCTCAATTTTTAAGCTTTATCAGGATCTCCATAAGTCTAATTAAAGTCAAACTAACACCAAAAATTTCTTAAGACGTGGCCCAACAAATTTCATGTGTAAGGAATAGTGGAACTATGTTATTTTAATGATTAAACATGTGTTACAAGCTAGCCTACAATAATAGATTAAATTATAAATTAGGCTATAAGCTTCAAAAATTACCAAGACCCTATTATTTTAGCCCTAGGAGGTATATTTACTTGGATCAATAGTTTTTACAGCTTAGGAGATTAGATTTAAGGGTTTCATACCTCCAAAGGCAAAAAACACAATTCTAGATAGCAATTCTTCTTCTCTCTATTTTCCCTTGTAATTCATCATAAGTGGTTGATTCTTCTACATCAGCTAAAAAGTTTAAGAACTCTAACCATGATTTAATTTTAAGACTCTAATTTAATTAATATTAGTCTTAATTCATCAATCTCTTGCTTCTCTATTCTACTCTTTTTTTGGACTATTTTGGTAATTAGTTAATTATGCCTTTTTGTTGATTTTTCTTAATAATCTATGACCATATGATTGATTGCAATTAACTTTTACATGTATGCATATTGGTTAGTTATTTTTAGTTATAATCAATAGCAATTAGTAGTTTAATTTTCATTTGTAATATTATAATCAATAGAAAAATTAAAAGATAAATTAGTAATTTCTCATGTATAGAATTGTTAATATAGCCTTGGCTATTAATAAAATTATTTACTCTTACTAGTTGATTAAGAATTAGCATCAGTCTTAATTTAATTAGTGTTAGGTGATTAATTTTTAATATTAAGTAGGATTATTATAAAGTGTTCGATTAATTTCATTGTTAATTAATTGAATCAGAAATAATTTTATTGATGTTTATGATAAATCTATATTTTAAATGTGAAATCCCTTAAATTGAG
Organism: Sindora glabra; assembly: GCA_020226215.1. Taxonomy (NCBI): domain Eukaryota; kingdom Viridiplantae; phylum Streptophyta; class Magnoliopsida; order Fabales; family Fabaceae; genus Sindora; species Sindora glabra. The sequence goes on from CM035227.1 coordinate 79,496,396, forward strand.
CTTTTGTATTCTATTTTGCTTTAATTTTATTTTTATTATTTTATTTAATTTTTTTTAAAAAAAACCTCTATTTTTACATTATGTTTTCATCAATTAACTTTTATTATTTTAGGTTCAACTTGGACTTATCTTACTTCTGTGTCAGAGTAGGTTTACTATTAATTTTTGTATGAAATGATATGCATCATTTTTTAAAAAAAAATAATTTTACTAGCCGTTGAAAAGAACTTGCTTCATTTAATGTTACTTACTAACCTTTATGCATTCAATATAATGATCTTGATACTCCTTTTGTGTTGAAATTTGATTAATACATTTGATGCCTACTTTTTATGATTTTGTAGAAGATCCTCAAAAGCATCTCAAGGATTTCTATATAGTATGTAATAGCATGAAGCTTTAAAACATATCAAAAGTGGAGATCAAATTGAGAGCCTTTCCTTTTTTTCTGGCTAACTTAGCCAAGGATTGACTTTATTACCTTACATTTGGCCCTATCACTACATATCATTATATGAAAAAGCTTTTCCTAGAGAAATATTTCTCTACCTCTAAAGTAGTAAATATTTGGAAGGAAATCTATAGCATTCAATAATTTAATAAGGAGAGCTTTTATAAGTATTGGGAAAGATTTAAGAGATTGTGTACAAGTTACCCTCATCATCAAATACTTGACTACTTACTGATTTAGTATTTCTATGAACATCTTCTACTTATGGACAAAAGCATGATTGTTGTTGTTATTGGCAAGGCATTAGTTAATAAGACCCTTAGTGTTGCATGAGATTTAAGTTCAAACATAGCTATCAATTCTCAATACCTTGGTAATATAAGAAATTATAGAATTAAGTGAGTTAATGAAGTTGGCATATCCAGTTTTGAAAGGAAATTAGTATATATGACTTCCATGGTGCAAAAATTGGCTATAACTATCCCTTAAATAAAAACAACAAAATTATATGGCATCTATTCCAATCCTAGACATCCAATTGATATGTGTCTAACTTTATGAGATGAAGATTCAACTTAGCAAGCTAATGTAATAGGAAGATTCCAAAAGTAGTTCTAATGTAGAAGTAACCTCCTTTCTCACTTGGTTAAAGAGATCATCCAAATATCACATATAAGAATACTTCTAGCTAAGCTTCTTTTCTTATTACATAAGTTTGATATCATTTACCCCACCAAAACCACTAGTAAATTGTACACCTAAACCAAAAACATCATTAAAAGATCTTAGTAAGACTTTAACTACCAATAATGTCCAATTCCAATAAGAAACTAGAGCAAGCATTAAGAATATAAAGAATTAAGTAAGTTAGCTTGCTACCTTAGTGAGTAGATTAGAGATGCAAAACTTTAGTGGAAAACTTCCATCTTAGATTGTCATTAACCCCAAAGAAAATGCTAATGCTATTGTTTTGAGGTTGATAATTCTAACTATTCCAACAAAAAGAAATCCTTTGCCAAATAACCTATAACTTCATTTATTCCACTTCCTTTTCCTAGTAAAATGCTAATTTCAAGAAAATAGAGGAAGAAAAGGAGATTTTATAAGCTTTTAGGAAAGTAGACATGAACATTCCATTAATGGATATAATTCAACAAATTCCTAGATATGCTAAGTTCTTAAAAGAGTTATGTCCACAACAAGGAGATTGAAGGGAAACGAGAAGATTTTTGTGGGAAAAAATATATCTACTATAATTCAAAGAAAAATGCCTTAAAAATGATAATATTTTAGCACTCTTATAATTCCATATGCCATAGGCAGTTCCAAATTTAAAAATGCAATGCTAGATTTAAGTGTTTCTATTAATGTCATGCCACTCTCTATTTATACTTTATTGAGATTAAGACCTTTGAAAAAAGCTGATATGATTATTCAACTTGCCAACAAGTCTATTGTTTATCTAACTAAAGTAATTGAAAGTGTATTGGTCCAAGTCAATAATTTAATATTTCTTACAAATCTCTACATTATGAATATGGAAGATGAGACCATTACCAACCTAGCCCCCATCATTCTTGGTCATCCTTATTTGAAAATGACAAGAACTAAGATAGATGTTTATAATGGCATACTTATGATGGAGTTTGATCGAGAGATTATTAAATTTAATATCTTTAAAATTATGAAACATCTCATTTAAGATCATTATGTGTTTTCCATTAATCTAGTTAATTTACCAGTGTAAAAGGCTTTTGAAAATGAGTTAAATTAGGGAAGACATTAGAAATTACAAAAATAACATGTCTAGTAGTTAATATAGTTGATTTCCTCTTTTTAAACTAAAAATTCCTACCTTCCATCAAGAAACCACCTGTTCTAGACTTAAAACCCTTGTTAGAACATCCTAAATATGCATTTTTAGGAGGAAAAAAAAAGGAGTTTCCATTCATCATAGCTAAAAACTTAACTTCTAAACAAAAGTGAAAATTAATCTAAATACTTAAAGATCATAAAATAACCATTGGATGGACTATGTTGATATCAAAAAAATTAGTCCTTCCATATGCATGCATAGAATTTTGTTAAAGGATAGAGCAAAACTAACTAAAAAAGTGCAAAGAAGATTAAATTTTCTTATGATAGATATAGGTAAGAAGGAGGTCATGAAGTTATTAGATGTTGGAATTATTTTCCCTATATCAGATAGCAAGTGAGTAAGTCTAGTTCAAGTAGTTCCAAAGAAATTTATTGTGATAATTATATAAAATTAGAACAATGAACTTATTCTAACTAAAATTCAAAGTGGAGGGCAAGTTTACATCAATTATTGCAAACTAAATGCTTTAGTAAGAAAAAATTATTTTTAACAACCTTTCACTGATTAGATATTGGATTGTTTATTTGGAAAATCTTGTTACTATTTTCTAGATGGCTATACTAGATATTTCTAGATTCTAACTGCACTTGAAAATCAAGAAAAGATAACTTTCACTTGTTCATTTGGCATATTTGTTTATAGAAGGATGCCTCTTATACTTTGCAATGCCTCTAGCACCTTTCAAAGGTGCATGGTAAGTATATTTTATAATCTTTTAAGGAAGCGCATTAAGGTTTTTATAGATAATTTTACTATTTATGGAGATTCTTTTAATACATGTCTAGATAATTTTACTAGTGTACTTGTAAGATGTTTTGAAACTAACCTTTTTCTAAATTTTTAAAAATGTCATTTTATGGTAGAACAAGGCATATTCATGACATGTTATATCTAGTCATGAAATGAAGGTTGATAAGGCCAAAGTTAATTTGATTTCTTGCTTACCTTACCTCAGAAGTGTTCAAGAAGTTTATACTTTTCTTGGCCATACAAGTTTTTACTGTAGGTTCACTAGGAATTTCTCCAAGATTCCCTAACAATAACCCTAATCTTGCATTAATTGAATGTTCCTAAAGGAAGTTACAAGGAAATTATTAAAGATTGGTTAATGCCATGATGTCCAAATTTTTCTTTGTTTTAAAAAAAATATTATATTAATTGGCAAGGCATTAAATCATGAAATTTTCATGGGTTGAAAGCCAAGATGTCTACTTTCCAAATATTTTGAAGATTTGTCAATCGGACGTTTCTACACTAAGTTATGGCAAAATATCTTTAGGTGTGCAAAAATCTTACAAAAATAAGGTCACCTTCAAATTTTTAGAATAATTCCCTTGATTCTTATTTTATAATTTATTTAATGATTCAAATCCCTCATTTTTTTTCTTTTTATGGTACATTACTCTAAATTTATATCCCCTTATTCTAAGGCCTATTTTGACAATCTTTTGACCTAACTAGTTACTTTTCATTCCAACCCTATATAGTTCCTATTATTACACTTTCAAACTTATAGTAGTTAATACTTATAAAGTTTCTCTTGTTATAATTCTTCCATTGCATTTTAATCTTGATCCAAGCATTCCTATTATCTTTCATGTAACTTCCATGCTTAGTACTATTGCTCTTATCTTTATAACATATATTAATTAATCCATGATTGCTTTGACTAGATTTTTTAGGTGTTATAACTATAAAGCTTAATACAAAACTTCCTTTTGAACAAGGGGAGCCTATGCTTGATCTTAGAAGATATCAAAGATTGATAGATAAGCTAAATTATCTTACTATTGCTCAACCAAACATTTCTTTAATTGTTAGTGTTATGAACTAGTTTCTTCAATCTTCATGTAATAGTCATTAGGATGCAATTGTTCAAACTTTGAGGTATATTAAGGATTCAACTAGTCAAGGATTGAAGTATATGAAGTGAATGGATATTTTAATGTCAATTAGATAGGTTCTCTATCTAATAAACATTCAACTTCAAGATATTATATTTTTGTTGAAAGTAATCTTGTCTCCTAAAAGAGTAAAAAGTAAAAGATTATAGCTAGATCAAGTGCTAAAGCTAAGTATCATGTTATGGCTTTGGAAAAATGCAAGCTTATATGGATGAAATAGTTAATTCAAGAGTTGAAATTTATAAAGGTGTCTTAGATGGAGCTATGATATGACAATCAAGTTGCAATTCATGTTGCATCCAATCTAGTCTTTCATGAAAGGACCAAATACATAGAAATTTATTACCAATTCATTTCAAAGAAAGTGTTATCTATTTGTATTATCACTAGCCATGTTAGCTGAAATGAGTAAATAGCTAACATTCTTACTAAGTCTCATAAAGTTCTTTGCATTGGGTTCATTTGTAACAAGCTTACTACATATAATTTATATGCTCCAAATTGCAGAAGAGTGTTGAATTATAATGTAAATAGTCTATTTTTTTTGTATCTAGATTTTCTAGAGTAGCTAGCCTAGGGCTTATTCTCACATGTATATATTGATGTATCTTTGATTAAAATAATTACGTAGAAAATTTTTCCTGTGTTCTTTTTAAACTTGACAAGGTTTTATGCACATTTTGTTTCCATTGTTCATGTTTTCTTGTTTAATTTTAAATAAAAATGGAAGCTATACAACCTTCGAATAATGTGCTTAAATGATCTCTATTCACAATTTAAATTTGAACATTAGGTTTAAGCTTATCAAAAAAAATTCATTTTTACTATGCTTAAGTGATCTCTCATCCAAATTTTATATTGGAACTTGCTCACTTGATTTTTAACAATGGTGAAGTCTTTCTCAATGAAGTTCTCTATCTTAACAAATTCAATTCTATTCAAGGAACTATAGGTTTTGTTAGGAATAGCAAATAATTCTTTACGTATCTAACTGAGAATAATAGGAGCAACTCCAAATTGAAATTGCATTACCTTATCAAACTTAACCCTACATAATAACAATTTTACTCATGTTTAACATTATAATACTTTCATTTGATTGTTAAGATTTTGTTGAACCTTGTTTTTGTTATGTACATCAATTTTAAGCATGAAGGAGTAATCAATAAAATGCAAGCTAACTAATTCTCAACTAATATTAGGAGAATTTATTCCTTTGAAGAAATATCGAGATAAGGAGATATAAAATTGGAAAAAGGTAGAGAAGAACAAAAAAATAAGAAAAAATTATATAGGGGTATTTATGAAATTATTTATTCAAATTTTAGTTATTTTTGTTAAGTTAATGAATATTAACACCATCAGTCTAAATGGAGTTATGTGTAGTGTCATTTTGGGTTCTAAGAGAGATCCTATAAAATTTTGAATGAGAGGGGAGGTCCATGTATTTTTCAAAAATTTTAGAAGAAGGGAAAATAATTTACTAAATGGTTTCTTTTATTACAATTATAGAATCATTTCAATTATCAAATTTATCTCAATGAAGCTCTCACTAAATTGTGATGGTTCGAATGTAAAGAGTTAGAGTTTAAGATGTATAAGATATAATTATTTAGTTTATTTTTACTTTTAATTAGTACTTATAATCAATTTTTCAACCAATCTCATTATCTTATTGCTAGTTGTATTCTTAATATATCATTAACTTTTTTGTATTATGAATTGGTTCCTTGATCATCACATTTTATTTATTAATTGAATTTGAAATTGTAAAGATTTTTGTCCATTTCATAACTTGGGAGTATGTCAAATTGGTATATTCTACATTCTTCATCATAATGTGTGATACTAATTAGGTATTAAGAGTTACCAGTAGTGCAAAATTTGACCTATTAATGACCATTAATTTGCTTCTTTTTTTCCTTTAAGAAATTATCTTTGAATGATTAGAAATATCATAAGTTTGCATTCTAAGATAATACATATGGTGAGAAAAATTCAAGAGAAATGGTTTGATCAATGAATTGTAATACATCTCAACCAATCTTACACAACCATTATGTGTAAATGTTTTATTTCCATCAAGATATGCATTGGCATTTATGTTTTCTTCACTTAAATGCTATGGCATACATCTTTTTTGTTGTTTTATTTTTTTTCCCTCCATTAGGTAGTTTTGTAATTTAATATTTGTATTGTGTGCTTAAAAACTAAATCAATAATATGTCCCCATGGCTCCTCCAATTTCTATAAAAGGAACCCATTTATAATAACCCTAACTGATTATTATGTTCAAGTGGATTAGTGGCCATTTACATATAAAAAAAATTTTAAAGCATATTTCAAAAGCAATAATCCTAATAGCTTGCATGGAATTTCTTATAAAAAATGTTTCCATATGACTAGCCCTTCAAAATGAAGGAATGTGGCTCTCATACCAAAATAAAATAATTAGAGGCTTATTCTACTAAGGGCAAAGATTTCATTTAGATTTACAGGCCATGTGCAAAAGATAGGATCTTCTAAGCTAGAATGCACATGAACAATCCATCTAAATGACCCATGACTAACAGTTGAGGTATATTGGGTCTAACTAAATACTCATGCCACACCTTGTAGTACATCTAACATTAGCTCAACTTCATGAACAAAATGTGATGAAAATGGTTGCAAACAATCCCCCATGGCTCTATGACATGAATATGCACGATGTCTTCAAATATCAATATCCTAATAGTCTAACTGAGTACTTAAAATTTAAAAAAAAAATAGTAAGACACATAGACTTAGTGAGCAACCCATAAAGAAAACATCATACATATATTTAATTATATGTATTCATATACACAAATTCATCATTAAAGCAATAAAGAGTAGCATAATACAATACATGAGTATACATAATCAACGTATATGATGCAATATATCATTTCAATGTCTTATAATTTTAATAAGACATGCAAGATTTGTCAATTTACAAGTCACCCTAAGTGTTTACCCTTTTCACCCCTTCCCTTATGACTATATTACCAACTATACAGCATCACCCTTACATCCATGTTGGCAACCAATTTGTCAATATTCAAAATGCACTTTTTTATAGGAATAATAAATCACACCACCTTATGTGACCTTAATTCACCATCCAAACAAGGAATTTCAAATGTCATGAAAGTAAGCTTATGTATTCCATCACCTAATTAATATTCAACAATAAATACATACACATCTTCACATATGTTCACAATCTTAGTCTTTCTTACTTAAGCACACAAGCCACAATTGTAATATGCATGACATATGCATTCAGATAATGGGATTATTAGTTATGAGGACTTCTAATCACACTTTTATTAAATTTAATGGATTTTTTCTTTTAAGGCTGTGACACTCATGATTTTCCCTTAAGGGATCTCTTTTGCTACTTTTCAATATTTCATTTGATATTTCATACATAATTTCAAATCATCATATTAGGTGAGTCTTAATTCAATACTTCATATTCGTTATAGTCAAAACATCATGATTGACAAAATTATACCTATGACTGTGAGTTCCTATAAGGGAATTTTCCTCTTAATTCCTCACTTATTTCACAATCACAATTGATTACTCAATTTCTAAACTAAGGCATAAGAATACTTAACTCCCCATGCTTCCTTTCCTACAACACTTCATGGAGGAATTCATAATTTTAAAATTTATTTATATTTGCATTCTCATATCACATTAAAGATTTCATGCATCTTAAGGATAGCTAAACTCGATTTAATATAATTTCTCTTGTAAATAAAATACCATATCCATAGAAGGCAAAACTACCCATAACCATTTCCCTAAGATTTTTCTCATTTCCTAAGTTCTAATTACCATTTTTCATATATAATTTATGTATCCTCATAATTAAAAGGCTTATTATATTCAAATATATATATATAATTAAAACCTTCTTATATTTTTCAAGTTACAAGTTTAGCCTTTAGTTATCTAAGGTTTATCTAGTTCTTCTCTTTTTACCAATTTCATTCCATTAATCATCTGTTACTTATTTTCATGCATTATTTTCCTTACCCATTTTTACTTCTTCTAGCTATGAACCATCCACCTCCCAAATAAGAATCATTATTTTCAATGTACAACTAAAGGATTATAAAGTTTTCTCATGGCTATCCCTTGCTTATGTGGAGTACCCAAAACCTCCATCCCACTTCACCCATTCATTTTAAAATTCTTCACACTTATTAACAAGAATCCTACCATGAAATAAAGAAAGAAAGGTTCAAAGTTACTCACCTTGAATGGAGTTTGTCTCTTGAAAAGAATGTTAGGATTCTTATTAAACCTTAAACCTTTATTTTTTTCATTCCATGCTAGGATTCTTTTTAATAACTATGAGGAATTTTAAAATGAATGGGCGAAGTAAGGATGAAGGTTTCAATGTATAATTAAAGTACTAGAATGTTTTCTTATGGTCACTTTTTACCTATGTAGAGTACTTAAAACCTCCATCCTTACTTCACTCATTCATTTTAAAATTCCTCACACTTATTAACAAGAATCCCAATATAGAATGAAGAAAGAAAAGTTTAAGGTTACTCACCTTGAATGGAGCTTGTCTCTTGAAAGGAATTCTCTAAAAATTTTAAGAATTAAATGGAACACATGTTAAGCTTCTAGTTAAGTAATATCTTTCACCCTATGAAAATATTTAATTTAGGTGAGGTGACTTACTTGTTGAAAAGCAAAAACCTTTGTTGTTTTGTTAGGGCAAGGCATTAACTTCAAAAAGGAAATAACAAAGAAGATGAAAATGACTTATGCACTTTGGGGAAAGTGGTTCTAGGCATATATTACTACAAAATAACTAATTAATGTTGGGTGTTTAGTAGATTATATGTCAAATTTTTTACCAATGTTTAACCCATGTCTTATCGAATACCATCATATATTCATTATTGTGATGTCAATTATTAACTAACATGAAAAATGATTATGACATCAGTTTTTTACTAAAAATTGACATTTTTTAAATATTATAATTTTTTTATATTTTATGTCAATTTTTGGTTCAAAAAAGTTGATATGAAATATTAGCCTAACATTCTTTAATGTTAGTTTTTAGCTTCACCACCAGAATGTTTATGCTTATAATTGAATAAAATCTGCATTTTGCCAAAAACGTTTATTTTGACCTAAAAACTTTGGAAGCTTATGACTTTGCACTTAGTTATTTGTTTAAGCCAAATCTTATGTCAATTTTATGTAATTTCTTGAGATCTATTCATTTACAAAAGAAAAAGGCATTTTGTCTTTCATATAATCATTAAAAATGACTATTTTTATCGACTCTTTTTTAGTTTTTTTTATCTATAATCAATTTTTACTTAAATTTGCTCTCCATTGTCACATTTTATCAAATATAAAATAAGCATATAACACTCAAATACAACTTTAAAAGTTATACGAATGAAACAAAAACAAATATCTCTTAAAAATATGTGCAAAAAATTGAAAAAATGAAAAATGTGAAGATCTAAAAAATAAAAGTAAGAAAAACACTTCTTATCATTTGAACTAGTGGCCTAAAATGTAATAGCTATTTAGTTAATTTTAATCTTTGTTGCAATATTTTATCAAATATATAATAAACATATAACACTTAAATACAACCTTAAAAGTTATACAAAGAAAACGTAAACAAAAATCTCTTAAAAATAGGTGAAAAAAATTGGAAAAATGGAAAAGGTGAATATTTAAGAAATAGAAATAAGAAAGCACATCTTATGATTTGAACCAATAGTCTTGTATATTGAGGCATTTTCTTTATACTCAATGTTGGTTGAAGGAATATCAATAACTCACTAACATGTGATGAAGGATAAAGGAACATTTAGGGTTCTACAAAGAGAGTTAGATGAAGATAGGAATTAAGCTTAACAACAAATACAATGAAAAGTGAGAGTAGTAATGAGACAAAACTAGGATGTACTTTATTTAAAGCACAAAATGACAATACATCTAAGGTTCTTGCTAGATTTTTACAATACCTCTAGATGTTAGTTAATTCTAAAACCGACATATTAAGTTTCTTCATTTTCCCAACAACATTCAAATGCCATAAATTTTAACATTGATTAAATAAAAAATCAACATCTTAAGTTTCTTAATAATTTCAAAAATGCTATCACATTCAAATAGATGTTGATTAATTCTAAAATTGATATCTTAAGTTTCTTCATTTTCTAAGCAACTTTTAAATGCCATGCATTATGTCGTTGGTTAAGTAAAAAGTCGACATCTTAGGTTTTGCAATAATCTTAAAAATACCATCACCTCTAAATAGATGCTGATTAATTCTAAAACTAACGTATTAAATTTTCTCACTTTCCTAATAACCTTTAAATATCATATATTATAACATCGATTAAGTAAAAAACTAATATCTTAAGTTTTCTAATAATTTTAAAAATGTTATCAGATCTAAATACACATTAGTAAATTCTAAATTAATATTTTAAATTTTTTTATTTTTCAAACAACCTTCAAATCTTATATATTATGATATCAGTTAAATAAAAAAAATATTATCTTAAGTTTCCTAATAATTTTAAAAATGTCACCGCATCTAGATAAATATAAATTATTTTTAAAACTAACATCTTAAGTACCTTATTTTTCTCAAAATCTTCAACTATCATACATTGTAATATCAATTAAGTAAAAAATCATTATCTTAAGTTTTTTGAGAACTTAAAAAATGCTACCACATCAAAATAGAGTTTGGTTGTATTTATTAAACATTGTATTATTGGTTCTTATAATTTTAAAATATTACCGCATCAATATAAATGTCAATTTTGCCTTTTACTAATATCTATCTTCCAACTTAAAATCATAGTTCTATAGTAGTGACATAGAGCAAGAATAAGTGTTTGGAAAATTTTCTTAGCTTATTTAGGTCAATCTGTTGGTAATGATAAGCCATAAAAGTAATTCTCTACATGCATTGGCTTGTTTGAAAAGCTTTATCTCCTTTTAAGATTCCTTTCACTAAATGGCATCTCCTTCTCATGCACTCCTCAAAGGATAATCATTGTGTTCTCACAAACCTATCCTAGAAAGTTATGCTAGTTTTAAAAAGGAATTGGGTTCCATTGTTGATGGAAGCAACCCCATTCAACCACTCCTCCAAGGAAGGCTAAATGGAACTCTCCTTTGGCCCAAGGATGCCTTACCCTTGAAACATTAAACCTATAGCTAACCTTCTACCCCAATGTGTCATTTTAGTTTAGTAATTTAGACATAGAGGGACAAATAAGGACAATCTTCCAAAATTTTCATAAAATATTCAACTCAATAACAATTTTTATGGTTTCCAACTTATTCACACATAATTCATATATATGTACTCATAACACAAGCACAATCATTCACATTCACACATATAAGTCTACATGTTTTAATCTAGTACATTATATATTAGGAAAATTCATATATCTCTTAATGTGTTAAGATTTACTACATGAAATTCATATATGATGAAGTCATATGTGTTTACTTTCCACCAATTTCAACCATTCATGAATTGTTATAGCTCGATTACTACACATAAATTAATGTAAACTCGCCCAAAACCTCACTCATATCGCATGAATTATATTAGGATTTATTGGTAAGAGGAGTTAGCTCAAAAATTTTTTATAGATTGTCACTTTATATGTCAATTTTTCACTAATTTTGGCCTTTTAGCAATCGAACCTTCCTAGAACAAGTTATGGCCCAATTCCTGTTGGTTAGACAACATGGTTACACCTAGAATCTCATTTTACTTTAGAATAGTTTTGGTGTTAATTGGCTTGGAAATAAATTAATAAATTTACAAGACAATAACCTAAGTTGTTTAGTTTTCAAATCTTTTAACTGTTTGCCAATCAAGCATTCCCTCCCCAAGTTATGGCAAGAAACCATTAATTGTAGAATTTTTTGTTATTGTGGCACTTTGCTCATTATTTCTCTTTGGCCCATCTTAATCTTTACTTCGCATATAGTCTATTTCATGATTATCGTGAGTCATGCACACATACATACACTTATACCTATCCATATACATGTGCATTCATTCTCTTAACATTTGGGGTCGTTACACCATCGCCTTCACTCTGTTACATATCCCTTTTCAATCAAAGACCTCCATCATTGTCTCTAGAAATCCTTAATTTTGAAGACCAACATTGTAAAATAGATAGATTATTATTTTAGAATCAGAAGAATTTCTCCTTCCTATTATTTTCATTGCCCAAAAAAATAAAAAGTACTTCTTGAGTTTTCCAAGTATACATCATATTGTTTGTTTTCTACAGGATTTCACCATGATTTCATTTGTTTTTCAAGGTTTTATGCTTGAAGGAACTTGCATAACTCTTTTATTAATAAATAAATATTTTCCTACAAATATTCATTGAAAAGAGAGAAATTAGTGACAGTTACACTTTTTTATAGACAACTTAGTTTGCGTGGGAAATTTTAAGGTACCCCTAAAGTTTCTAAATCCTGAGTGGTGTGGCACAATATAAGTCATTGGATGAGATTATCAAAGTGAAATTACCAAAGACTTTGATAATCTCATCCAATGGCATATGTTGTGCTACACTACCCAAGGTTTGAAACCCCTGAGAGTACCGTAACAAAGCCCTGTTTGCATAATACAATTTGAACATGAATATGTAAGATTAATACCTTGGATTGTGTCTAGTTTGTAATTGTGTGATGATCATTGTATATAGATGGATGTGAACAAGTACAGCGGGCCACGCATCAGAGTAAGATGTTAGGAATGAAGAAATTCAAGAACTCAGCAGCAGTTGATACCTCAGGGGGAGACAGTGAAGTGCTTACATTGACGATTCCCGAGTTGCTGCAAATCTTACTCAGGATCGGCAAGATAATTCCCCCCTTGGGCTAAAGCTTTCAAATAAGTGCATTGAGTGCAGCTCATTAATTTTTTTCTTCTTTCCTTATATGCGTCGCTTCTGAAGAAAAAAAAAAAACTATGTAATGTGAATATGTTCTTTTTTTTTTTTTTTTACGTTCTCTTTATCTTGGATGTGTGACCAAGTCGAAAAAAAATTTGTTTCCTCTCTTATATAAGGGTAAAGCTTTTCACTGGCCTTCACTTTTTTTCAGACTAAACATAATGTTAAAAATTGAGTTCATTTAGGCATACTCACCCTCAAATAGGTGCAGACAATAAACAAGCATTAACCGAGGTCAAATTTTCCATGAAATGGCGAGGGATTAAACATTTGCGATATAATCACAATCCCTAATCAAAATTTTGCTGCTACGTTCTTTCCTGAATAATCCAATCTATTGACGCAACACACAAAATACGCAAATTAACTGATCCCAACAATAATGAAGTTTAAATACTAACCTTTGTCCTAAAACTAGCAGGTTGGGAGATCAAATTCCCATAAATCTCTACTTTCTTTTCTATTATGATAGACTTGGCCTACTGTTATTAAGGGACATTAATTACACTAGCATTAGTAAACTCAGACCAGGCCTATCTTGTTAATTCATACCGGCCAGACCTCCCCAATTATGAGCCATCATGCGCTATTCCAGGATCCATACTTTGGAGAACATGTAGCTAACCAATTCACCAAGCAAAAAGGCTGCAACCCAAACGTTACAACTAATGGAAGTGGATTTTGTATTCATATATCAACTGTGATATAGCTAACAATGTTATTTTGTGTGTACCCATTTTGTATATTGAATAGTAGAACCAAACGTTCCGCAAAAACAATCCTGGTACCTAGATCTCATGACAAACCTCTAAAGATAAAACAACCTATCGGAAGTAAATGGATATAATAGGGACGTCAACATCATTATTATCGTCATCCTCACAGGCCACAATAACATCAAAATGACGACGATATGGAGGGAGTTCCACCTTGGCAACTTCCCTAGCTAGATCTACCAACTTTTTGTCCATCCTCTCTTTGTGCCTGGGGAACATGCTGTTGTACAGCATCGTGTTTCCACATGAAATGTTATATGTATTAAGGCCCTTCCCCTTCAGCCACTCAAGAAGCTCCCTCAAAGTGGGATTGTCTTTCAGAATCCACCTGTCCCAAACAGTCCAACTCATGTCCCGATGTTTGATGACCTTTGGTGGAACTGGCTCAGCCATAGAGAAGAGAGGCAATGCTAGGTTTGCAAATGTGTTTCGGTAGTCTTCAACTGTGTGCCCGCCATCCAATACTTTGTAAAGCTCTAAGCAAACAAGACCCGTGGCCATGGCAGTCGAGGTTGCAATAGCAGGAATGATCCGTCCAGCAATGATCTTGGCTTTCAGTTTGTCAACTTCAGGAATGCCGTAATTTCTCGCCCTCATGTTGGCAAGCCCAGCTATCAGGTCCATATGAAAGTTCGTATCATCATCCTGATTTTTACAGCAGCATGGTGAGTCATAATTCATGCAAAATCTATACAAGTTCATAAGGGATGCAAGTGAGATACAGTGAAGAGCTATTCCAAAGTATCCATAATGCTCAATCTTAAGTATGAGAGAAAGCAGAAATAGTGAAACACGGTAATGAAGCCTTGTTGGATGGGAAGGAAAAGGAGTATAACAACAGAGATACTAGCATAGTAATAAACAATAAAGCGTAACAAATGATAAAAGGAGACCTTCTCAAACTGAATTGGTTTCATCCTGAAACCTGGTGGCAGGTTCATCCGGCATTGCTCCAACTTGAGAATGAGATCATTGATAACAGTTGCATCATCTAAAGAAGCAGTCGAGAGACTGGTGGCCTTCTCATCGGTTACTATTTTTGCATCTTTCTTGGGCTGAAAATCTGGAACAATCACTTTATTAACTGCTTCGGCCAGCTTCTGAGCGTTCTTAACCCAATCAGGGATTGGGATACCAAAAGTCTCTGCTCGTAATATGGAAGCCGCCATCACAAAATTTACATGACCTGGATCAGAAGCTGAGAACTGCAAAGGGTGAGGGAATCTCTTTGGTGCAGACCAGAAAGGAGCCCCGGTACTGGTTGCAGCATCTTCAGGAAATGTATAAATCAACTGCTTAACCCGGTTAGCAAAATAATCTTCAAACCTATAAATAAAAATGCATAATTTATGAGTGGTTGGCATGCAAGATTAAAATGCACCTACAAATATAAGGGAGAAAAAAGACAAGCAAATGCTATCAGCATAACATACTTCAGCCGAGACCAAGTAATGCAGTCTTCAAAAGTCTCGCACTTTTCCCTGTCAAGGCACTCAAGAACACGCTCCAAGTTATCTCTTGCCTGAGCATCACCAGCTTCCCTTATAGAATTTATATATTCAATTGGGTTGGACAAATAAGCATTTACATCAGCAGGAGTCTTCTCAAGCAAACCTTCGAACTCTGATCGAGCCCATGTCAAGCAGTGGTCAATGTTATGTGGAAAAGAGTGTACAGTGCACATTGGTGCTTCCTTCTCAGGTGGATCTCTTGACGCACCATAGTTTTCAGTTAGGTGGGGAATGACCATCTGGGTATTGCATTTAGCTCCAAGAGTTCCAGACTCAAGAAGAGGCTTTTGGAAATATAAGCACCTCTGATCAACATACAGTCTAGCATTCACATTGTCTAGTGCATTTATGACAATACTCAAGTTTTCCCAGAAGGCATCATTGAAAACATTCTCAGTTTCAGGGCCAACACGATTTTGCAGTGCCTCAATATTCAAACAAGGGTTTATTGGTGCAGCCGCAGAAGCAGCAACTGTAGACTTAGCCTGCCCAATATTCCAATCACGGAACAGGAACTGCCTGCTTAGGTTACTCTTTTCAATAACATCATCATCAGTAATTGTCAGCCTTCCTTGAATGCCGCAAGAAACTCCCATGAGGACCAGATTTTTCAGGAATTCACATCCCAAAGCACCGGATCCAACAACAAATACTCTTGCATCTTCTAATTTCTTCTGTAACTTATGTCCAAAAACTGAAATCTGCGCATCATAACGACTACTTGTTGGTCTAAAATCATTGCCATCCAGTGGCTCTGTAGGAAGTGATTCTACTGAGTCAAAGTAGTAAAACTGCAAAAAGGGAAAATGATATCGTTAAAATTACAAACATTAACAGAGACAAGAAATAAATTGATATTTCTCTAAACGCACCCTGAAAAATCAATTCAGAGAACACAAACGTATTCTTTCCTATAGACTGCCAACCTTGGTCACTATCTATCTGATTGCATGCGGACTATGGAGAAACAGACAAAAAGATCAAATCTTAGTATGCTAGAAGTAGACAAATACCAGTGCACCATCCATTAAAGCAAGTTCAAGTCAAGCTCCAATTTCATTCATAGAACCAAGGAAAAAAATTGCTTGTCACAACTGCCAGAAATTTAAAGCTTGAAAAAATGTTAACACTAGTAATAATGACAAATATATATATATATATATATATATATATATCAAGAATCAAGATCAGACATGTATTGTGTCAAATGATGGAGCATCCATACATAAACAGACCAACTCAGTGATACACAAAATGACACAATCAAGTGATCACAAGCCTAAAATCCATAAAAGACACACTCAAACATGTGCATGCGAAATCTGGCAGGTGATTACAAAAACTGGAGATAGTTATAAAAGGACTTGTTGCATCATTCAATTCTCTTCCATAAACAACCGTCCACTCCCAAATCAGACTGATAATGGTGCAGATACTAAATCTTTTTGGGTTATATCTAAGAACACACGGGTTGTCAGTCACATGCCAGCATCACAAAGTGATGCATGCATCTTACTGTACACTGAAAAAATCTATTTCTAATTCTCTGTCTCTAACCCCAGCTCCATAGACAGTAATATCGGTATTAAGCATCAAGAAATGTAAACTACAAAGGTTTCTCATTAGCTTTTGGTTGGCTGCTCTAAATCCAAGAATAAGTAATCAATGTGTTACATCTAGGCTAATTCATTTGCACCATGTAATACATTTTAAATACCAGAGAAATGATGGTGTTTACTAATTTATAAGTAACAATGAAAAAACATACTAACCTGAAGCAAGGGGTGAAACTTCCCAGAACATGCCTTAACAACCTCTTGTCCAACAATTCCACCAAACATGGCAGCCATAGGATTCAAAACAGCCCTGGCACCAAAAGTAAAATGCCGCAAAATTTTTGGATTGATATCTTCCAACTTTCCATCTCCTGAGCTTTCATTGATATTACTCGTAATAGAAACAAGCCTCTGAGCATCCTCTTCGGAACCAGCAACAGGGAAGCGTCCCAACTCACCTATGAACTTATCTAAAGCCTGGAATGCCAAGTGCAGCAAAGGTGGGTGATCAAATTTAGAAAAATCGCTCAGAAGAAAATCACCAGGATCACTAAGTGCTTCCCTTAGAGGCTTGAAATTCAACACCTTTGGTTGTTTGACCTGTGTGACAATACCACCTTTCTCATAGGTGCCATAATTTGTGGTATCTTCTTCAAGAGTGAATGAATATGGTCTTGTATTTTTAATCTTCCTCGGCTTTCCATCATTCAATTCAGTCATACCATGAATTTCAGAGAATACAACAAGATCTCCCTCGTGAAACTCTAGCCTCTCATCATCTACACAGTATACTAGAGCAGGGTTGTCATTGCTAATTGATGCAATTATGCCTGTATGAGGCTCCTCTCCATCCACATCAGAAACTGTGAACTCAGGCCCAAAATCACAGAAAACAGAACCAAAAAGGCCTCTAACTTCTGTTTTGATAAAAGCAATCGGGGGCTGATGACTGTGGCAATAGTCATTGAACTCAACTGCTTTCTCAATACTAATATCAGTGAACACAACAGCCTGCAATAAATGAATAGTTGCATATATAATCAACATTCAGGGACACAAGCATTCATGCTATTTCACAACCAGAAAAAGGGGGGAAAAATAGAAGTATATACTTCAAATCATATCAAATGCTACAGTCAAGAAAAATGGACATTCTCATCGGTATATGTATATCTCAACTTATAAATCAATTAAATCAAATCAAACTGTTTATCCTCTCACATAGCTACGTTACTTAGTCCTTTATTCACAATTTTGTTATTTCATTCTAACAATAGTCTTAAGCCATATGAAGAATACTACAGTTTATTAAGGCAGCACACACTCAACAATATTACAGTTGTGCATGAAGCTAACCAATTGTCTCTTCATCTAATTACCATAATAAATTGCTCATCACAGTGAGATCCTCCCAATTAACTTCTAGAAAATTTATAATAACACACCTTAGCATCAAAAAAGGCCCTAAACTTATTATTGATCTAATATATATATATAGAGATGATTCAGCTTTTGCAGTATGTCATCTGATGCTAAAGCTACCAATACAAAAGAATTAAATACGGGTTTCCATTTAATCCATTGTCAATGTAAATGAGTTTTACATATCCACATGCTTCCATGTCATTAAAAAAACATTAAAAAATCTATTGCAAATAAAAATTCTAAATTATTCTTGACTTTTTAATGACAAAGCATTTTTCTATTCACTGATAATGTAAAATATTTTATACCAATAGTAAATTAAATGAAAACTTGTATAATCCCTAGATATAGTTAACTAATTTCATGTAAGTAAGAAAAATTAAAAAAATAATTACTCTTTCGTGACTCCAAAGTGACATGTGCAACAAATGACAGTGAGGAACAATACAGTCAATGCTTCATTAAAGATAAAACCAAGACACAATGGCAACTCCAAAGAGCCAGACTAAAGTATGGCAATCAGTGAAAAATTGACTCTCCATCTACAGTACATTTCTTGGTTTAGAGGATAGTACTTCTCCATTATCATACTCATACTGTTGCTGTGGATGATATATCTTGTCTGCAACAGAACTTGAACATCCATGTTCTATCAATTAACAATTACCAGGATGGATCCATAAAACATTTTATTATAGGGCTCATTTAAGGGTATCTGTAGAACAGACACAAACGACAATAATAGCAAAAAACAGATATATGTTATCCTTTAACCAGTGATAAGAATGCCTAGCCAGCAAATGACTCTCTCCTACAGTTCCATGGACCCCAAACAAGCCAAAGAACAGATACATCACTAGCTACATGGCAGGTGTACATACAAATCCGTTTAATTGAACAACAATGCAGTAAGCAGAAGAAAAGGTGGTAGTACCTGAAAGTTAGAAAGTTGCTCCTTTGTCAACTTATTAGTCAAAGTGAATACAAGCACTGCATTATTGAGCTCCTGCAGCTTACTAACAGAAGCCAAGGCCCTGTTCTCACCAACATCATTTTCAGAAAATACAAAACTGCTGGACAAATCCCACAACTCCACATTCCCTTCATCGTGCAATGTCAAAGAATTGACACCAGCAAGAATGAGGTTCTTGGCTGCATATAGGAAAATTTATTACCATACAAAAGCAGGATTGAATATCAGAGAATCGCTATCGGTATGAAAATTCAGCCATAAACCAAGGGAATGGTTTACATTATTTATGCAGGTAATAAGCTATCAACTTAGTCCAGAACTGATTCCATATCCAACATGAAAGAAATGAACAACTGAAACATGCGAAAGCAAAAAAGACCACCCAAATAAACATATTAATAGGCCAAGTGACTAAATCAGCAGATAAAGCTGGTAAGATTTAGGACAGGCAATTGCTGATCATTTTCAAAGTATTCTTTTGGTAATGACAAAAAATTTACAAGATTATGAAATATAGTATGTTTCCCATCTATCTACCTCCATGAATTCTTCTATGTAAATGAGCAGGAGGACTGGTGCTGGTGCCAGTGCCAAAATGAACAGACAAGGCCATTGTTTAACAATTCAACTCTTATCTTGCCACAACTCTACAATGTTAGGAAATCAAAAACGAACAGAGTGATTCCCTCCTACTAGCCAATCCTTTATAAGTGACAAAGACATCAAATCACAGCATAAACCACTCTACATCCTCCCTCCTTTACCCTACCAAAACTTTTGAGCATAAAATATTTGTTTGATTTGAGTGAAAATAGGGAGGGAAGAATTTCTAGGTCTGAATAAGAGGTAAGAATTCAATTGTTGGATCAAGAAATTAAAATGGAAGGGAAGGAAAATTGTGAAAATATATGGGTCAAGCCAAACAAATTCCTCACATTTGGAAGGAAAAATGTGAAAAAACTTGCAAATGAAAGTTGAGCACCAAAAACTTCCTCACGTTACCTTTTTACACATATACCTTCATTCTTAAATTGCCAAATATAACAAATGCTTCTTATTTTCTTTCTTTCATTTCTTGAGTTATTTGATCATAAGGCACATTCTCGTTCTCATTTTCTTTCTTCCCACTTTCTTTCCACCCAATTTTCTTGCCTTTCTATTTCCTTCCCACTTAAACATAGGCTAGAAGTGAAAATAACTGATTCAAGCTTCATAAACACAAGCACACTGCTCGACACTCTGAAAATAATTGTTTACTGCTTATTTATCCCCGCTGAATGAACCTGTATATAGCGAAAGGTGCATAAAAGTATGGGAAATCAGGCATCAAATACCTAACCTAATCTTCAAGCAACAAATAGTGTAAAAAATAAAATACATAAATACGGAGTACAGGAAGGAGAAGCGAGGAACAAAGAGACATGCCTAAAGAAACACAAAAACAACCCAGCCTTCCCCTTCTTGGATACAGAAAACAAAAACAATCATTAATAAGAGAAGAACAATCAAACGGATGATGATAAACAAACATACCAATTTCAACACCCAGACCCTGCATCCCCGAAATGAGCACATTAGCCGCAAAGAGCCTCCGCATGGTCTCACGGCCATACACGGCGAGCTGACGGCTGTGCAAATCCTCATCAATATCGGACGGATTCGAATCACCCAAAGCCATGATTGGCACTTCTTTACTACCGAAGTAACTGCTACTTTTGTGGCTGTTGTTGTTACTGCAGCTAGTCAAGCTCTTGTTGGTGTTGTTCATGGCGGATTCTACTGTATCGGCGGGGGAGGAGCTGATCCGACTCTTCCTAGTGTAGGACGAGGCGGCAGCACCACCACCGACGTTGATGCTGATGTTATTGTCACTGTCTCCTTCTAGAACAACTCCTTCACAAGCTCTCTTTCTAGGAAGCATAAAGTGCAGCAAGCTGCTTAGCAAGCGACGAATTCCCATAATCATCATGGATACCACAAAAACAACAACAAAAACAACTAATAATATGAACCACTTGACATCAATGCCATCACCAAAACACAAAAAAGAAGCAACGATGGATAGTATCAGAGCTAGGACGAAGCCAAACCCCAAATTCCACATTCTTGATTCCAATTTCGAAGAATGAAGCAAGAAAATCAAAGAAGATTAATCTTGAAAGCAAGAGAGATAAGAAACGTACCAATCGGAGCTTTGAAGAATGTGAAGGATAGAATCTTGGTAAAATGAGAAAATGGAGTGTCTGAGAAGCTGAGACGAGGAGTTCTGTTTTCTTTGCAGAGTAGCTTGTGCGTCGGGTTTAGCTAGTGCAAAGAAAATGGAATAAGATTTAAGAGAAGGGCTCGGGGTATTTATGGATTTGCATAACAGTTGGGCATTCGAGCCATGGAATATTTGAAGTCAGGGGCCACCATTTTCTCACCTCCGTCCTGGAGAGAAAAATATTGTGTGGGCCGTTTAAACTGACGGATTTAGTCTTGCCGGTCGGATTTTGTAAAAGCATATATAATGCAAATCATACAAAGAGAAAATGAAGGGATATATTTTTTATAAAAGAATAAAGAGGATATTTATATCCATTAATTTTTTTAAAATGGGAAAGCAAAGTGCATATCTAAAATGAAATAAAAGAAAAGTTAGTGTATGATACGAAGAAAATATTGATATATACTTTAAAAAAGAAAGAGGATATGAATATAATTAAATTAAATTTCAATAAAGATAATGGGATTGGCCATTCATGTATTTCAATAAAGATACACGGGCCGTGAACTTGCTTGATTGATTTAGGGTACTGAAATTTGCTCCAATTTCAATTATATAAAAAAAATTTAAAAAAAATTAAAAAAATAAATAAAAAATAAAAAATAAAAAATTTTAAGGCAATCTTTTGAATAAAGTGATTGATTCGTGCCTTACTCCTTTCATGATTATCTGGTAACTTAATAAGGAAAATTTAAAGCTTGAAACTAAGAGTAATAAGCATAATTGATCCTTGTGAGATTTGAGCCTTTTGAGCAATTTTCATATTAAAAATTAAAGCTCATTTTTTTTTCTTCTTGAGAGATTATGTCATCACTCTTGACTTTTTGCTCTAGAACTTGCATTTGGTCTTTTTGAGACTACATTTTATATATTTTGCATGTCAAAAATGATGAGGCCATGTTTCTTCACCCTTCTTTTTATTTGTTTGGCTTATTTGAATCCTTTTCTTTGTTATACCCTAAATTATTTTCAGCTTTTCCCCTAGTTAGCCACTTTGAGCCTTGGACCCTCATTTCTAACCTAGCCATACTATGTACATCTAAAGTCACTGCCCAAGTAAACTTGAACCTTAGAGTTTGAGGGAACTTAGACACATTATATGAGTTTGGCTATCACTTAGA
Source organism: Sindora glabra (assembly GCA_020226215.1). NCBI lineage: Eukaryota > Viridiplantae > Streptophyta > Magnoliopsida > Fabales > Fabaceae > Sindora > Sindora glabra. Next base: position 79,519,290 of record CM035227.1, read on the forward strand.
GGTCCTTACTTAGTGCTGCTAGTTGGATAAGTTGATTTATAACTTTGATTGTTAAAAAATAAATAAAAATAAAATAAAACACCATAAATATTAAAAAAATGGTGTCAAATAAATAATTTTAGGAAGAAGAAAAGGAAGAAAAGCTTGTTGGGAATAAATAAAATAAAAAATAATAATAATGTTGTGTTTGCTGATTAATATGTATATATATAAAAAAAATGATGAAAATCAAAAAGAAAAGAATGGAGGTTGAAGCAAGGGTAGAAGTAGGGTATTATGTTAAGCTGAGTAATGGAACTCGACAATGGTCAAATTCATGACCAATGTGTCTTTTTCCTTCAAACTCATGACTCTATCGCTTTTCACCCCTTGATGTTTCTTTTCACCCCTTGATGTTTCTTTCCCCTATCCTCACCTTTTTCCCTAATAAAGTCCTCTGATTTACATGCATTTTACAATATAGTAGTGGAGATTAGAGTTTATACAAGCATATGGTAGCATTAAGTCATGAGCTGATTGACTTGAGAGTATACACAAGCCTTATCTTGAGAGTGAGAGTAAACACTTTACCTGTGAGGCTATTCTCTTTTGCTTTTATGCTGAGGATAGACTTGTTTAGTTGCTTTATTTTCATTTAGTTGCTTGGCATGACTTGATCCTAATCTTTGATTTGTTGAATAATTGCCTGATTATATAAAAAGAAAAAAAGAAAAAGAAAAGAATAAAAATTGGAGTTGATTTTTTATTCTCTTACTTCCTTACTCGAGGACGAGCAAGATTCAAGTGTGGGGGAATTGACAAATGCACAATTGCACATAAATTCTATGAGTTTCATCACTTATTTACTTAGTATTTTGTGCAAATTGATTGAAAAAGATACTTAGATGCTCGATATTTTGTTTTCAGGCTTTGAAAGGACACATATGAGCATTAGAAAAGGATCCAGAGGCAAAACTATGCGAATTGTGGAGAATCGAAGTAAATTTGCTCACCTGGCAAAGAACACGGGGTATGAGAAACCCGTGTTGAAGGCCGTGTATCCTTCTGGAATGCTTCGAGGCTTCATTGAACTGCTCAGAGAAGAACACGGGGATAAACACGGGACGTGTCATACACCGTGTATCATACTGCCCTTCGCTTCTGAGGTAAACACAGGGGGTGTCACACCCCGTGTAGCATGTTGATCAGCCTTCATGAAAGAACACGGGGGTAAACACGGGCCGTGTCATACCCCGTGTACATTACTGCTTGACACTTCGGAGAAGAACACGGGACGTGTCGCACAACGTGTATCGTGCTGCTCAACTTTCGCTGAGAAACACGGGGTCCAACACACAACACGGGCCGTGTTGGACCCCGTGTACATCACCAATATAAGTTTTGTGCAAAATTTTGAAAAAAAAAAGAGAAAGGGGAAGGAGAAATCGAGAATTAACAAGGAGAGCTGCTAGGAGAAACCCTAGGAGAGACCCAAACTCACCAAGGGCACCTTCTAACATGGATTCGAGCAAGGAATTGAAGATTCGAGCAAGGAATTTGTAGATCTTCATGAATTGTTTGAATTCCCTCTCTGTTTTCTAGTTTTCTTTTGATTTTGTAATGTTTTCACACTAAACCCTTAGTGCTCAGCTTAGGTGAACTTGTTCATGGATTTATGGATTTGAATTTTATATAATCTAGCTTGATTTACTGTTGATTTATGATTTGATTATGCTGTTTGTGCTGGAACAAACTAATATATTCGGAATATTGGATTTGTGTTATGGATTAATTGATTCTAGGTTGAAATGACCAATTAATTAATCGGACCTTGCATAATCATCGGGAATATCAATTAGACTTAGGAATTAAGTTAATTAGATTCTTTTGCACAGGATGAAATGTCTAAAAATGGATTCTAAGGCAAGTTAATGCAACCTAGATGAGTGATTACTAGAGTAATTCTGGGCACTTAATCTTTTGGTTAGTAGCCAGTAGCCTTGCAATGAAGTATAGCTTAATTTAGGTAATCTAGCAGTCTAAATTAACAGTAAACCAAGTTAGAGGATTACATTCATTCCATAATGAAATGTACAAAGGAACCTTAAGCTGAGTACGCTTTCATTTCATTGAATTAAACCTTTTCTTGATAACTAAGCTCTGTTTTACATTTTATCCTTAATTCACACTATCAATTGATACGCCTAGATAATTTTACTTGAAATTCAGTTAGTATTCAACGTGCAATCCCTGTGGAGACGATAATCTTTTATACCATAACTCAACTTAACCCGTGCACTTGCGGGATTGCGGTCAAGTTTTTGGCACCATTGCCGGGGATTGCAACTGGTTGATATTAACAGGAAGTTTTGAGTGAATTAGACTAGGCAATTTATTTTCTTTTAGTTCTTGATTCATCTTGTTCTGGTATTTCTTATTTTTATAGCATTTCTTTCTTACTTTGTTCTGATCGAGTGTTACCTACTCTTTTTGTAGAAAATCTTTGTTTATGCAAAGGAGAAGTCTTGAAGGAATTTTTGACTTCAACCCGGAAATTGAAAGAACTTTGCTTAGGAGAAGGAGAGAGCAAAAATCAGTTCATATCCAAGAAGCAATTGACCTTAAACCAGAGATTTAAGACATAGATAACAGATCACTTAGAGAGTTTGCAGCACCCGACGCCACTGGTCTTCAATTCGAAGTTATTAGCCTCAACAGCAGGCCTTCTTATACTGGATTGAAGCCTAGTGGCATCGGGTGCTGCAAATTCTCTAAGTGATCTGTTATCCATGTCTTGAATCTCTGGTTCAAGGTCAATTGCTTCTTGGATATGAACTGATTTTTGCTCTCTCCTTCTCCTAAGCAAAGTTCTTTCAAATTCTGGGTCGAAGTCAAGAATTCCTTCAAGACTTCTCCTTCGCATACACAAAGATTTTCTGCAAAAAATGAATAGGTAACACTCGATCAGAACAAAGTAAGAAAGAAATGCTATAAAAATAAGAAATACCAGAACAAGATGAATTAAGAACTAAGAAAATAAATTGCCTAGTCTAATTCACTCAAAACTTCCTGTTAATATCAACCAGTTGCAATCCTCGGCAACGGTGCCAAAAACTTGACTGCAATCCCGCAAGTGCACGGGTTAAGTCGAGTTATGGTATAAAAAATTATCGTCTCCACAGGGATTGCACGTTGAATACTAACTAAATTTCAAGTAAAATTATCTAGGCGTATCAATTGATAGTGTGAATTAAGGATAAAATGTAAAATAGTGCTTAGTTATCAAGAAAAGGTTTAATTCAATGAAATGAAAGCGTACTCAGCTTAAGGTTCCTTTGTACATTTCATTATGGAATGAATGTAATCCTCTAACTTGGTTTACTGTTAATTTAGACTGCTAGATTACCTAAATTAAGCTATATCTCATTGCAAGGCTACTCGCTACTAACCAAAAGATTAAGTGCCCAAAATTACTCTAGTAATCATTCATCTAGGTTGCATTAACTTGCCTTAGAATCCATTTTCAGACATTTCATCCTGTGCAAAAGAATCCAATTAGCTTAATTCCTAAGTCTAATTGATATTCCTAATGATTATGCAAGGTCCGATTAATTAATTGGTCATTTCAACCTAGAATCAATTAATCCATAACACAAATCCAATATTCCGGATATATTGGTTTGTTCCAGCATAAACAGCATAATCAAATCATAAATTAACAGTAAATCAAGTTAGATTATATAAAATTCAAATCCATAAATCCATGAACAAGTTCACCCAAGCTGAGCACAAGGATTAAGTGTGAAAACATTACAAAATCAAAAGAAAACTAGAAAACAGAGAGGGAATTCAAACAATTCATGAAGATCTACAAATTCCTTGCTCGAATCTTCAATTCCTTGCTCGAATCCATGTTAGAAGGTGCCTTTGGTGAGTTTGGGTCTCTCCTAGGGTTTCTCCTAGCAGCTCTCCTTGTTAATTCTCGGTTTCTCCTCTTCTTTTCCTCTCTTTTTTTTTTCAAAATTTCGCACAAAACTTATATTGGTGATGTACACGGGGTCCAACACGTCCCGTGTTGTACCCCGTGTTTCTCAGCGAAAGTTGAGCAGCACGATACACGTTGTGCGACACGTCTCGTGTTCTTCTCCGAAGTGTCAAGTAGTAATGTACACGGGGTATGACACGGCCCGTGTTTACCCCCGTGTTCTTCTCTAAGCAGTTCAGTGAAGCCTCGAAGCATTCCAGAAGGATATACGGCCTTCAACACGGGGTTCCCATACCCCGTGTTCTTTGCCAGGTGAGCAAATTTACTTCGATTCTCCACAATTCGTATAGTTTTGCCTTCGGATCCTTTTCTAATGCTCATATGTGTCCTTTCAAAGCCTGAAAATAAAATATCGAGCATCTAAGTATCTTTTTCAATCAATTTGCACAAAATACTATGTAAATAAGTGATGAAACTCATAGAATTTATGTGCAATTGTGCATTTGTCAATTCCCCCACACTTGAATCTTGCTCATCCTCGAGTAAGGAAGTAAGAGAATAGAAAATCAACTACAATTTTTATTCTTTCCTTTTTCTTCTTTTTTTTTATATAATCAGGCAATCATTCAACAAATCAAAGATTAGGATCAAGTCATGCCAAGCAACTAAATGAAAATAAAGCAACTAAACAAGTCTATCCTCAGTATAAAAGCAAAAGAGAATAGCCTCACAGGTAAAGTGTTTACTCTCACTCTCAAGATAAGGCTTGTGTATACTCTCAAGTCAATCAGCTCATGACTTAATGCTACCATATGCTTGTATAAACTCTAATCTCCACTACTATATTGTAAAATGCATGCAAATCAGAGGACTTTATTAGGGAAAAAGGTGAGGATAGGGGAAAGAAACATCAAGGGGTGAAAAGCGATAGAGTCATGAGTTTGAAGGAAAAAGACACATTGGTCATGAATTTGACCATTGTCGAGTTCCATTACTCAGCTTAACATAATACCCTGCTTCTACCCTTGCTTCAACCTCCATTCTTCTCTTTTTGATTTTCATCATTTTTTTATATATATATACATATTAATCAGCAAACACAACATTATTATTATTATTTATTTTATTTATTCCCAACAAGCTTTTCTTCCTTTTCTTCTTCCTAAAATTATTTATTTGACACCATTTTTTTTATATTTATGGTGTTTTATTTTTTTTATTTATTTATTTTTTAACAATCAAAGTTATAAATCAACTTATCCAACTAGCAGCACTAAGTAAGGACCTCTAAGTGATAGCCAAACTCATATAATGTGTCTAAGTTCCCTCAAACTCTAAGGTTCAAGTTTACTTGGGCAGTGACTTTAGATGTACATAGTATGGCTAGGTTAGAAATGAGGGTCCAAGGCTCAAAGTGGCTAACTAGGGGAAAAGCTGAAAATAGTTTAGGGTATAACAAAGAAAAGGATTCAAATAAGCCAAACAAATAAAAAGAAGGGTGAAGAAACAAGGCCTCATCATTTCTGACATGCAAAATACATAAAATGTAGCCTCAAAAAGACCAAATGCAAGTTCTAAAGCAAAAAGTCAAGAGTGATGACATCATCCCTCAAGAAGATAAAAGTGAGCTTTAATTTCTAATGTGAAATTGCTCAAAAAGCTCAAATCTCACAAGGATTAATTATGCTTATTACTCTTAGCTTCAAGCTTTAGATTTTCCTTATTAAGTTACCAGATAATCATTAAAGGAGCAAGACATGAATCAATCACTTTATTCAAAAGATTGCCTTAAAATTTTTTTATTTTTTTTATTATTATTTTTTTTAAAAAAAATTTATATCATTGAAATTGGAGCAAATTTCAGTACCCTAAATCAATCAAGCAAGTTCAAGTGCAAAACATTTCAAAGCATTCTAAACACTACTCCCCCACACTTAAAATTGGACATTGTCCTCAATGTACAAATAAGGTAAATGGGAAAAGAGACAGAGAATAGATAGGGGACTGAAACTTTCCTAACAAGTGGAGCATGGTGGCCCAGTATAGATCATGATTGCAGGGAGATCCAGAAGTAGAGACAGAGTAGGAGAGAGAGAGGAGACTGGTAATCTAGAAGAAAGAAGATACAATACTAGAAAAATATGCTGTTAGTTATTACAGAGTAAATGAAAATGCAAGAAAATAAAAGAGAAATAGTAAATATAATAAATAGTAAATGAAAGTGCATAGTTAATATAAGTACAGACCAGATAAATGGAAGTAGAAAGTAAAAATAAGTAAAAAGAAAACAAAATAGCTAAGTAAAAAGGAAAAATAAACGGTGCGATTTACTGAGCAGGAGGGTCCGGGTCAGTTGGGGAAGAGGGGTGGAAAAGTTGGAATAGGGGCTCAACCATGCTCTCAATATGTCGAGATTGCCTGTCCAAGTCGTCATAAAATCCCTCGATCCTCATCTGACGCTCGGATATAAGCCAGAGCTCAGCCAGAATCTGCTGCTGATCGGATAGTATGTCCCAGAAATAGGCCTCGAATGCAACTTTGCTCCCCGCAGAAGATGACGGACCCATATCAGGAGCTGCATCACAATCACCATCATCTCCTGGAATATCATTCTCTGCCTCATGGGGCTGCTGTTGCTGTTGCACAGGAAAATGGAGGGGTTTTAGCCATTAAAAGCTCATTCGCCCAGGAACACGGGGTTCGACACGTCCCGTGTTGTACCCCATATTTCTCTCTGGAAGGCTCATGTTCAAAACTCTTATTCATTGGTTCAGTCAGTGAGGTACACGTGGTAATACACAGCCCGTGTTCTACATCGTGTATCTCACTGGAATGTCATGAAAATCATAAATCTTTTATACTAACCAAACAGTGAGGTACACGGGGTATGACACGGCCCGTGTTCTACACTGTGTATCTCACTGGACTGCATTTTGAGCCCTTTGTGCACGAAAATGAACAACAAACATGCATATATGCCTAATTTACCCTAGAAACAGAGACCAAGTGTAAAAATGAACACCTTAAATCAACAACTAATGACTTATATGCCTCAAACTACTCAGAAACTCAGAATGAAAATGGGAAAAATGAAGATTAAAAGTAATAAAAATAGAAAAATAAGCTTGGGTTGCCTCCCAAGAAGCGCTTGTTTAAAGTCATAAGCTCGACCCCTGTTTTAATCAGTCTGGTGCTGCGGTTATCGGTGGCCCGGCAACATAATGTTTCAATCTCTGCCCATTAAGTAATGGGCTTGCCTCCAAAAATTCTGCATATGCAGCAATCTCCTTATTTTCAACAACTCCATCTGTGACTAGACATGCTTCAAGTGGATCTTGAAGGCACCCTAAAGGAAGGGTTTCTTTCACAACTTTGTCTAGCACATCAATCCTGCATATTGAATCTTGACAAACAGGTAATTTAATTGATTCATTTAAATTAAACTCAACTTTTTCATCCCCAATAGATAATGACAACCTTCCATTTTTTACATCAATCAAAGCACTCGCAGTGGCTAAAAAGGGTCTACCCAAAATGATAGGGATCTGTGAATCCTCTTCCATTTCCAGCATAACAAAATCAACAGGAATGAAGAACTTACAAACCTTGATAGGTATATCCTCAAGTATACCTATTGGGTATTTCACTAAACGGTTTGCTAGTTGAAGTGAAACTGTGGTGGGCTTCATCTCTTCTATGTTCAGTTTCCTTGCAACCGATAGTAGCATAAGGCTCACACTTGCTCCCAAATCACACAATGCTCGGTCAATAGGAACATTTCCTATCACACAAGGAATGGAGAAGCCGCCTGGGTCCTTTAGCTTGGGAGGTAGTTTATTTTGGATAATGGCACTACACTCCTCAGTTAAAGCTACAGTTTCATGCTCCTCTAGCTTCCTCTTATTAGAAAGAATGTCCTTCAAGAATTTTGCATATGATGGCATTTGTGACAGAGCATCAGTGAAAGGGATATTGATGTACAATTTTTTCAAAAATTCCAAGAACTTTCCAAACTGCTTATCAAGTTTAGCCTTGGCTAATCTTTGAGGATAAGGGATAGGCAGTTTGTATGGTTCCGGAGGGACATATTTTGACTTTTCAGGCAATTCCCCTTCTTTCTCTTCAGCTTCATTAGGAATTGAGGCCTTGTTGCCTTCTTTCTGCACTTCCCCCACACTTATATCTTCTTCATCTTCTTGAGTGGCAATTGGATCCTTCAATAGCCTTCCACTCCTAAGAGTTATTGCCTTACAATGCTCCCTAGGATTTGATTCAGGTTGAGCAGGGAGTTGACCAAAAGCTCTAGAAGAAGATGCAGAAGCTTGTTGAGCTATTTGAGTTTCCAACATCTTTCCATGTGTGGCCAATGAATCAACCTTGGAGGATAGTTGCCTAATGGAATCCTCCATGGCTCTACCATGCTGTCTAAACTCTTCATTAGTTTTCTCTTGGGAAATGAGAAATTTCTCCAAGAGGCCTTCTAATTTAGCAGTGGAAGAGATTTGGGCTGGTCGGTTATAGGGTCTTTGGTTTTGGAAACCGGGTGGTGGTGGTCTATTGGGAGTGGTTTGTGTGTTGTATGGTTGGGTGGGCTTGTAGAAAAAATTTGGGTGGTTCCTCCATGATGGATTGTAGGTATTTCCAAATGGTTCATTTGAATTTTTCTGTCCAAACCCACTGTTATGCACATAGTTCACTTATTTAGTGAAATCTTGCCCCAATGTACACTCAGTTGCCATATGACCTGTAATACCACAAATCTCACAAGGAATGTCAGTAGCACCTGTTGCATTTATACTATTTACTTGAAACTTATCAAACTTAGCCATAAGTGCATCTATTTTGCTACCTAGACTTCCTAGTGAATCTACCTTAGCTGATAAATGATTAAAAGCATCTAATTCATACTTACCTGGAGCTTTCCTTGAAGATCCCATCTCATTTGACCATTAGTAATGGTTCAAAGCTATATCTTCAATTAACTCATATGCTTCATACAACCTTTTGTTCATCAAAGCACCTCCAGCAGCAGCATCTATAGTAAGCTTAGTTTTGTACAGACCATTGTAGAAAGTATGAAGAACTAGCCATTTCTCTAGCCCATGATGTGGACACAACCTCAACAGTTCCTTGTATCTATCCCAAGCATCAAATAGAGATTCCCCTTCTCTCTGAGAAAATGTAGCGATTTCATTCCTTAATTGAGCAGTCTTGCTTGGGGGAAAATATCTTGATAGAAAAGCCCTCAGTAGCTTTTCCCATGTTGTGATTGATCCTGTTGGTAGTGAGTGCAACCAAGCCTTTGCTCTATCCCTCAAGGAGAATGGGAAGAGTCTAGGCTTGATAGCATCCGCTGCTACACCATTGATCTTGATTGTATCACAGTATTCTAAGAAAATCTGGATATGGAGGTTGGGATCCTCCATTGGTAGTCCACCAAACTGGTTTTGCTGCACCATAGACAGAAGAACTGGCTTCAATTCGAAGTTATTAGCCTCAACAGCAAGCCTTCTTATACTGGATTGAAGCCTAGTGGCATCGGGTGCTGCAAATTCTCTAAGTGATCTGTTATCCATGTCTTGAATCTCTGGTTCAAGGTCAATTGCTTCTTGGATATGAACTGATTTTTGCTCTCTCCTTCTCCTAAGCAAAGTTCTTTCAAATTCTGGGTCAAAGTCAAGAATTCCTTCAAGACTTCTCCTTCGCATACACAAAGATTTTCTGCAAAAAATGAATAGGTAACACTCGATCAGAACAAAGTAAGAAAGAAATGCTATAAAAATAAGAAATACCAGAACAAGATGAATCAAGAACTAAAAGAAAATAAATTGCCTAGTCTAATTCACTCAAAACTTCCTATTAACATCAACCAGTTGCAATCCCCGACAACGGCGCCAAAAACTTGACCGCAATCCCGCAAGTGCACTGATTAAGTCGAGTTATAGTATAAAAGATTATCGTCTCCACAGGGATTGCACGTTGAATACTAACTGAATTTCAAGTAAAATTATCTAGGCGTATCAATTGATAGTGTGAATTAAGGATAAAATGTAAAACAGAGCTTAGTTATCAAGAAAAGGTTTAATTCAATGAAATGAAAGTGTACTCAGCTTAAGGTTCCCTTGTACATTTCATTATGGAATGAATGTAATCCTCTAACTTGGTTTACTGTTAATTTAGACTGCTGGATTACCTAAATTAAGCTATACCTCATTGCAAGGCTACTGGCTACTAACCAAAAGATTAAGTGCCCAGAATTACTCTAGTAATCACTCATCTAGGTTGCATTAACTTGCCTTAGAATCCATTTTCAGACATTTCATCCTGTGCAAAAGAATCTAATTAACTTAATTCCTAAGTCTAATTGATATTCCCGATGATTATGCAAGGTCCGATTAATTAATTAGTCATTTCAACCTAGAATCAATTAATCCATAACACAAATCCAATATTCCGAATATATTAGTTTGTTCCAGCACAAACAGCATAATCAAATCATAAATCAACAGTAAATCAAGCTAGATTATATAAAATTCAAATCCATAAATCCATGAACAAGTTCACCTAAGCTGAGCACAAGGGTTTAGTGTGAAAACATTACAAAATCAAAAGAAAACTAGAAAACAGAGAGGGAATTCAAACAATTCATGAAGATCTACAAATTCCTTGCTCGAATCTTCAATTCCTTGCTCGAATCCATGTTAGAAGGTGCCCTTGGTGAGTTTGGGTCTCTCCTAGGGTTTCTCCTAGCAGCTCTCCTTGTTAATTCTCGATTTCTCCTTCCCCTTTCTCTTTTTTTTTTCAAAATTTTGCACAAAACTTATATTGGTGATGTACACGGGGTCCAACACGGCCCGTGTTGTACCCCGTGTTTCTCAGTGAAAGTTGAGCAGCACGATACACGTTGTGCGACACATCCCGTGTTCTTCTCCGAAGTGTCAAGCAGTAATGTACACGGGGTATGACACGGCCCGTGTTTACCCCCGTGTTCTTCTCTGAGCAGTTCAGTGAAGCCTCGAAGCATTCCAGAAGGATACACGGCCTTCAACACGGGTTTCCCATACCCCCTGTTCTTTGCCAGGTGAGCAAATTTACTTCGATTCTCCACAATTCGCATAGTTTTGCCTCCGGATCCTTTTCTAATGCTCATATGTGTCCTTTCAAAGCCTGAAAATAAAATATCGAGCATCTAAGTATCTTTTTCAATCAATTTGCACAAAATACTAAGTAAATAAGTGATGAAACTCATAGAATTTATGTGCAATTGTGCATTTGTCAAATCACACAAGCAATTTGTGGATGATTTAGTTATTTCTAAATGATTATATTAAAATATATATGTGAATATATACATTTTAATTAAATTAAATAAATTAAAGGAAATTTTTTATGTAATTTTATATTACATTTGTTAAAGGACGTAATCAACCAGGATACTTTTATATTTGTTCATAATCATTTTATTTTTAAATAATTTTATTTTATTATATTTTTATTCATATATAAATGGATAATTTCATGGATAAGTCTAACCCCTTAGATTGAGTATTATAAAAATAAATTTAGGTCTTCAAAAAAAAAATAAAAGTAACTTGAGGTCTAATTTAGTACATCATATAATATAGTATAAGAATTGGGTAGTATAGTATAATTTCATACAACATAAAGTAGTATACTATGTTACATTTGATTTGTTACTATATAATATGGTTTATATAAAATTATTCCATCTTTTACTTGTTATAATATTGTATAAGAATGCATAAACTTAAAAAACTATTAATTCAATTAAAATATTTTTTCACATAAAAATAAATAGAATTATCCTAAATAAAATTAAAGTATATAATTTGACCAAAATGTCCATCAACAACAATATCTTTTTTTAAAAAATATATGATAACATATATAAAATAATGATTTACACTATGGTAAAATAATATAACATACTTTACTAACACACATATACAAATGCAAATATGTGTGTGTGTGTGTGTGTGTGTTAATATGTATGCATAGATGTATGTATAATAAACTTGTAAAAAAAATACAATAAGTTAATTTAAGAATATAAAATTCAATAAATATTGTATATAAAAATTTTAAAAATTAAAAATATATATTATACTATCCACAAGTATCATAAATATGATCTAAATAGTCAAATAAAAACTACCCTTTCTAGATATTATCAAAATATTATTTGCTACAAAATTTTTGGTTTAAATCATAAGTAATGCTTAAAGGATGAGCTCATCACACAGCTCTACCAAATAGTTATTAGTCCCAAGAATTCTCCAATCCTTTAATGGCTAAAAACTGACACCATCCTATATCATCCTCATGAACTTTAGAAAGAAATAATGATCCAATATTATTAAGCCAATCACCAAGGAGGTTCATCAATTACAAAATCAAAATCAATACTTCTTCTCTAGTATGGATAAAAATGAAAAAAAGAAAATGTAATTTCTTTGTTTGGATTTACAAAGAAAATGAAAGGGATGCAAGTGGGGATGCAAAAAGTCGAGTTGAGCAAATCTGAATATTTATATGCTCAAATTTAAATTCATTAAAAATAAATATACTCATAATCGAGTCAAACATTATTAACTTTGAATAATTCAAATCTAAATTTAAATTTGAATTTGAACTCAAATTTAAATGAGTTTACACAAGTTTATTTAAATAACATATTATTAAGCCTTAATTTCTAATTAAATTTGAAATATTCAAATTATAATTGAAGTTTATACAATCTTATCCAAATACTTTATTATTTCATATAAATTTGATATTTTATTTTTTGTAAATATTTTAAATACTATATTTTTATCTCATTTTACTTATCAATATAAATCTTTTTCAAAATCATTAAATATCTCAAAAATGTTAACACAATTGTCATATAATAACATCAATTACATTTAGTAAGCAAAAAGTAACATGTACTAAAAAATTAATTACTTCAATCAATATATCATACTTCTTATGCAACCTTAGTAATTACTAATTTAATATAATTTTTATGTGTTATATTATTTAAATATAATATAAAAATAAAATTATATTTTTTATTATATTCATTTAAGCTCGTGAATAATTCAAGTTGAGTAGTATGAAACTCAAGCTCAATTCATTTACTAATTAAGCTAAGTTATTTTGATTTGACTTATTTAAAGTCAAACTTGAATTGAGCTTTTTGTAAGTCGATCTCAAACTAAATAACTTAATTTATTTGCTTTCTAACTTTGACATTTATACCCTTATAAAATCTAATAAATATTATTTTGTTGAAATGCATTCCTCATGTGTCATTGAGCTTATGATGATTAATTTAATCTAATAATTGATACATCCTTAAATTAAAATATTGTGTGAGATCTAACAAATGATAATTTTAGGATGATCATAAATTCTTCATTCGTGTAAGGCCAACCTCCTAAATTCAAATAAGTGCATTATATTTAGGTCTAAGAAAGTAATCTAATTGCAATAAACAAAAAATAATGAAAAATGTTATTCTCAATCAATATCAAAATAAAACTCCTTAATCATGTTAAATTGGCACTAACCAAACATACATCAATAAATGACATTATTCTATTTAGTTGTTAACAAGAAAAGCTTCGTTTCTTCCATAGTTCTTTTACTTAAATTTCCCCTCAAATTATCTAACCTAGCAAAACACAAAATCTCATTATGTTACATATTTAGAATCATCAAATCTATCTTACATAAATGGCAAGTTGCCAAAGGAGTGACAATGGAGCAACGCCAAAGACTATGAAACAACTTTAGTGATAATTAAACATCATCGATCCATTGTCATTTATTATTAGCTTTGGAACATAAATTTTAACTTCCAAAAGAGATTTTAACAAGGATATTTCAACCCCATTACTGAGTAGATTTTATTTTCCATTTTGTCAACACCATGTTTGATTGCAACATTGCCCATTAAAATAAAGTTTCTCTCTCACATTCTAAAACTCCTCTAATTCATTGAGTATTTTAGTTTTCTTGTTACTTTGTATGCAAATGATGGCAAAGAAAATAAATGAAGTTTCATTATTGGAAAAAAATACCAATATTTAAATCAATTCAAACCAAATAAAATTGTAAATCACGATTACATTTGATTAAGCATAACTAGATGGTTGAATTTAGTCCATATTTTTCTCCAACAAACTAGTTTCAGTTCATAAATAAGGAAAGCTAAAACCACTGCTATCCATCCAATGAGCCAAAATACTATCTTAGATGTGTTCCTTATGTGCCATTAATTGATTACTATTATCTTTATGGTGACAACTACTTACTAATATTAGGTTTAGGTATGCATAAATGTTTGACACATGTTGTGAAACTAGTTTATTTCAAAAAAGCTTACCCCTTTGTTTATTATAGCATTTTGTGACTTATACAAGATTCTCAAGTTAATGTCTCTTACTATTGACTTATTCAATTGTGTGAAATGCTACAAAAATGATAATGTTTTGTAGATTAAAGGCTACAATACCTACAAAGAAAGTGACAACATCATGAATCATTTGTTCATCACTTAGCACTCCTTTAAATAAGTGTGCACATCTTCAATATTTGATGCCAATAGAGTTAAAGAAACACTTATTAATGCAAAGAACAAAAGAAATTAAAAATTTTACAAAACAAATTCATATATGGATGATTAATCTTAAAATAATTTTTTCCAATAGGATTATTTAATATTCTAACATGAAAGTTATTTTCCTAGTTAACTAATAATCAATTATAATGCATTGTGCATAAAAAAACTCACACACATCTCACATGACTATTAAGATTCTAACTAAGGATGTCAAGTACAACATGAAAATTATGCATACTTAAAGGTACTGGGTGTAAAATATTGCCACATCAAAGATAAAGAGAATAATTTTTATTTTTTCCTCCTACTAATGATAAACTTGTAATTATACATAGGGTTATATAAATTAGGTCAAACCAATATTACTTGATTAAACTGATTGTACAATAAACGTGTCAAATTAGTTAAATAAACATAATTTTTAAAATGATTAAAAAATAGAAAAAATTGATTTTAATTGAATTATTCAAGTAAAAAAAGATATGACCTAATTTAACTATAACAAATTGATTAAAAGTATTCTTCAAACTAATTTCTAGCCTTTAACAAACTTTAAGACCCAATAACATTTACCTTAAGCCTAATGCATCACAAATACAAAAGATGCTATTTATCTCTCACTAGTAGTTTCTAAAGCTAACAACATAACTTAGACACACTCTTTAAGATTCTTTTTAGTCCATCTTCTCTTATCTCATGTTTCCTTCATCTTTGCTGTGACTTTAATCATATTAATTCCAAGTAAAATGCTTCCATTTTCCTTTTTTCTCATAAATGGTAGTTTAATTTTTTTACATTGTTAAAATTATTTTTCATAGTGTCTTTCATCTTTAGATTCTCAAGCTAAAGATCTAATAGCTTCACAAAAATCCATAAACATTGTTGGACCTCTTAGAAATTAGGATTTATTTTATTATTTATATATGCAAGTAATAATTAATAATTATTGTGAATGTGATCAGAGTAGTATTTTATTTGAGAAAATTAGAATTCTATAACTAACCTAGAGAGGATTAAGTTAATTAAATGATTGTGTAAGATTAGATTTAAATAAAGGTTTATGGAAGATATTCAAGAATCCATTTTTTCATTTTACCTTTAACTATCCTAATAATTGTAAAAGTGCCATTCTAATTATAAGAACCCTTAAACCTAACATTTTCCCATTTTCTTTAGACTCTTCCATTATTTCTCTCCACCCAAATTCATCTTTAACGTCAATTTTTTTTCAATTTAGCAAACAAAAGCTAATATTTTTGCTACAATTCTTGTTACAATTCTTAAAACATAACAAGGTAGTCACTAGTCATTCTTTATTTTAGATTGTATTCACTAAAAAATTTGAGTTCTATTCAGAAATTAAGTATTTAGGAAACTTTTCTACAATTTTCTATGGATTTATGTTAATTAGGGAAAGCACCACCATCTCTTCTTCTCCATACACTTGTATGTAGATAACTTACATAAATTTCATGATTTTGTATGATTTCTATTTTCCTTAAGTCTTTATGTGATTATATAACGAAGTTAAGGATTTTATGTTAAAAAGACATGATATGGCATGAGTTGATATTGTTGATGGTTGTAAAATGAGTATAAATATTGCAATTATGTTGGATCTAAGTATTACCTTAAGAAAAGAAATGTCCATTTGTACAATGTTCATGCTAGAGATTTGCATTTCTACAAGTGATACTTGAATGTGGCACTAGATTTCAGTTCTAGATACCCATAAGGCCATATTTGAATTGTGATACCCTTGAATAATATTTAAAAATTTTATTATTTTAAATGCTCTAGGAGAATTATTTTAATTGATGAGAATAGTTAAATTATATTTATTTGGATAGGGTTTCATTTTGAAATCTAATTAGATAATTAAATTTGTGATTCTCACATAAAGTTGAGTGTTAAAATTTCTAAAGTATATATATCAATTTTTAGTGGATAGCTTTTATTCATAAATTTATAGGTTTATGAGAATATTTTCAAAACTTGAAGCATACTAAATTATAATATTTGTATATATAAATAAATATGTATTCATGATTTAATAAAATAATCTCCTAATATTTATTTGAAACATGAGATTGAGATTTTAAATAAGATTAGGAAAGGAAATTCTATGGAAACTGATTTTTCTTTTAAATAAAAGGTTAAGATTGGTGTAAGTTAAGGATGAAAATTTAAGATCTATTGGGAATAAAGTTTATAATACATCGTGAAACATCAAATAAAAGCTTAAGGCTCCCTTTTATATTTACTTTTCCTCTCTCTTTCTCTCCCTCCTTCCCTACCAACTTCCTCTCTCTTTTTTTTCCCTCCCTTCCTAATTTCTCTTTATTATCACTGAAGAAGCAATGTCGTTGCCTCCTGCCACAATGGCCATTGATCTATTACTATTCAGCTAGCCACCATTGATGTCGAAAGTGATCGCTTAAAACATTTCCAAGAATAGTAAAAAAAAAAAGGCCATTTAGCCTTCCTTTTTCATTACTAGTGTTTCTCTATTTTCCTACCACCATCACCATGACAACTCTTCCCTTTCTTCATCTCTAGCTAAGAGTGCTTCCTCCTAGCAAAAAAAGCTATAGATTGTAACTATGTAACGACTTCTCATGAAGCTCCTCCACCTCTTGGTTTCTAACAACCAGAGCTTTTTTGCCACCAACGAAGCTCATGGTGGTTCTTTGGAATGATGTTAAGCAAATTTATATCATGAAGTTTCAATATTTTGATCCATATATGATTAATCTAAGAATTCATAGATGTATGTGTGTGTGAGAGTGCCTTTAACCCTTTGTCTTGATGTTATATATATAATAAGTGTTAGAATTAATTAAGTAACATGCTTAGAACTTATCCACATCTTTAAACTCTAATTTTTTTGTTGTTATAAGCTTGCTTAAAAAAAATCCCATTTTATCATCCCATTTTAGTTACTTGATATACAACTAATGAAATAAGAATCTTATAGTCTAAAGTACTAAAATAATGTATTTATAGCATACTTAGATTATCAGATTTAACATTTTCAACTTTTGGATTTTAATTTGGAAAACCCTTAACATATATAATTTTTTAATTTCTTGAAGAAAAGCTAAAATTATTAGAAAACAAGTGTATGATGGGCTAAAGTAATGTGACTAAGCGTACGATAGGCTAAAGTAATGTGACTAAGGCTTTTCTATATCATTAATTTGAATATTTTTAGTATATGGAGTAAAATCTCTAAAATTTGATATTTAATTTCTTTACGATGAAGTTGAAAATATTAAGAACCAAGTGTATAGGCTTATAATATGATTTAGGCTTTCTTAAAGCATGAAGCTCTAATATTTTAATTGTTATATGCTTGATTTAGAAAAAGCCCTTATTCATGAAAATTTCCAATTTTTATGATAGTATTAAAAATATAAGAAAATGATCATATAGGATGGTAGAGTGGTGTGAATAGAATCTGTTAAGAGCATCACATTCTAACATTTTACTTATATAAGCTTAATACAAAAATCATTATATAAGGGTATATTTTAATTTTATAAGTTAATATTAGATAATATAAGAAGTTGATAATCTTGAGTGTGGGACTGACACAAATTAAATTTGGAATTGTAATAATTGAGAAAAATGAGGAATATTTATACACTTATAAGTTATCATTATAAATTGCCAAATAAGGAAAAAGTGAAAAGATGAGTATGGATATCTTGAGACTTCTGAGAATGGATAGCTATTCCTAAGTGAATATATATCCTATCCTAAAACTTATGTATTACTTATATTGTTTAGTTATTATATTTTATAATTTTCTTGTCAACCATATAGGTTGTAAATACATTCATACATGAAATTGAATTTATTTATGATTAAAAAACTTTAATCTCTATAGTTATAATTGTTTACTTGACAACATGTCACCAAAATAATTGGTACATTAATATATATATATGATTATTTCATAAGATATAACTATTTCCCATTTTAAGACCTTAAGATGAAGGCAAGGTATCATTGTTACTTGCATTGCTTGATAGCATTAGTGCTCGACGGAATAGTGACTATGAATATGTATATATATTGAGTAAATGTGAGTTGACCATGCTTAGTGGGCATGATGATGTTATTTTTTACTATTAGTTAATTATGAATGGCTTGCAATGTTAAATTATATATTTTATCTTGTGATTGGATAAAATTTATGACATGTAGAGCTTAAGCTCTAATGCTTAAACTATATTGTGAATTATGCCATGAGTTGTATTTGAGATGAGAACTGCAATGGGGGTAATGTTATGAAAATCAGATGGAAAATTCTCAATAAAAAGATGTTAGGGTATGAGGCTAGCTTAGAAAGAATAAAAATGAAAATGTGGGTAAATATAAAATTAGACTATGAGTCAAAATGTGGACGTATTTATTCTATTTACAAATTTTTATGCATTGTATAGTGATATTGACATCTAGTTATTTAAGTAATCCATTTGAAGTGATTATGATGACTTAGTCATAATTGAGCCCTATTAGTTACTTGAAAATTTGATGATTATCTAAAATGGGTTGCATGTGAAATTATGATTATATTGTATAAATTGAGCAAATGAGGTTATTATAGATTATGATATGAAACAAAAAACTTAAGCTATTTGTAATGAATACATCATCTAGAGACTTAGTGCCTAGAGCAAAAAAATCCAACAATTAAGTTTGTAATTGTTTTCTACCTTTACTATTTAATTAGTATTTAATTATGTTAGATATTTGAAATTAATAATAAATTGATGGATATATGCTTATCAAATTCTCATAAATCATTCTTTTTTATTTTCAATATTTTTAAGTTGAAATGAATGCATTTGAATTTCATTGTACTATGAAGAATCAAACACTACATTGTTAAAGGATTTTGGCAATTGGATTAGGAGTGAAGTAGTATCTACATAACTATTATATGTGTTATTATGTATTATTGTGTTTACTTTATGTTATTGTTAAACCTATGAACATTATAAGTTATAAGATTTAGGACATGTGGCCTTCAAGAATGTCCAAAAATAAGGAAGACTCAATCTATTTTTTTTTATAAAATTTATAATGAAATTAAGTCATTATGGAAATAAAGAGATTTTTGATAGGTAAAATTAGTGTAAACAATATTAAGGTTAGCAAAAACTAGATACTGAGATGCACATTAGTCATGATTGGGATTGGGTTCAGGTCATGACATGAGTACATACTCAAGTATCCCTAAAAAATTGCTCTCTAAATGGTTTTACTCAAGCATGACATCCAAAGTTGCCTATGAACAATCATAGATGAATCCATACTCAAGTATGAAGGCTAGACCTCATCCCTGAAACCCCTACACTTGAGTGCATACTCAAGTAATTCTCTTGTTTGCCTAGTTTTATTTACTTTATGATATTTCAAGGTAATGTATGCTTATCTAGTTTCTATATTTATATATTAGATATATAAGTACTATTGTTTACGTTTTTATTTGCAAAATTCCCAAAAGGAAATATATTTATATTAAAAAATATTGTGATTGAAAATGTAAAAAAGGCAAATTATACATTGAGATGAGAAATAATACCAAACTTGAGATGAAACATTAGGAAAAGATAAAGTAGGACCTAAAAGGGATAAAAATACACATTTATGAAATGATAAGGTTGACCTAAGAGATAAAAAGAGATTTATTCACTTTTAGTTTAATATTATTGATAATAATTTCCTTGTAAAAGGGTGTTGTGATACCTATAAATAAATGTTTTATAATTTTTTATATAAGTTGATTATTTATTTGCTAAGTCTTCGAATGACTATATTAATTTTTTTATTTACTTTCACTTGCACATATGGAAGCTTCCTTTCCACCATTAGCTCATCGCTAGCAAGATTCCCTTAATGTATAGTTATATGGGTAGTTATAATTGATAGTAACTTTGAAATAATGTAAATTTTTTGTAAATATCTTTGATAATGTATATAAAATCAAATGTTGCTAGTCATTGTGTAATGATTCCAAGGTTAGGATAAGAAGTGTTGATGAAAATTGGCAACAAGTTCTATACCAGTCATGGCCAAATAGGTCATAACAAAATTAGTATTAAAGTATATTCTAAGATTTATATGGAAAAACAAAACCCTAAGATAGGATAATTAATGTGTGATTATGGATGCTTAATAAGGTGTTAGTTGAAACTATATCAATGATATGTGTGCTTTCAGGAACATATATCATCAATGCTATTTTAATGGACCCTAAATCAATGAAATAGTAGTAGTGGTGGGGGTTTTTACAAAATAACTACCTGTAGGTATATTTGTATATGTGCATGTACTAAAATAACTAAAATTTCTCTAAATTAGGCAATGGCAAAATCCAATTTCATCAAGTTGATGATCCCAATGATGGTGAATCATGTAGAGGATCATAACCTCAAAGTGGTTAATGTAAGGGAAATGATAATCATAAAATCCTTTTGTGGGTTGCTATATTTAGGCAATAGATTTTAATTAATGTAATCGAAGTTCACTATTGGTGTATGTGTGTCCTAGAAGCTAATTATAATATGATTGTAATAACATACAATATATTATATTTTATTTTAGATAATGCAATTATTATGTTTTGTTTCATTTTTTTACAATTTATAACTTAATATAATATTGTCCTTGGAATAGTTTTACTATTCCTAAAATGTCCCTAGTTATTGCAAAAGAAATAGCAAAAATACATCGAGACTAATATATATCATGACTAATAATTATGAATCATAGATATATGATATTAAGTCAATACATGGGTACATTATTAGTAAACAGATGTACTGGACTTATCTATTATGAGAATACTATATGGTTTGTTGTGTATCATTAGTTATTCTCATGTGACTATATTGCACATAATCCTTTAACCTAAAGTCACTACAGTTCCCTATATGAGGAATTACACACTTTGATGTTGTCTTATTTCACTTTTAATTAGGATGATGTGTAGGGTGTTAATTAGGTGTGTTACGAATTATACAGAGGGATATAAATAATGTAGCTAAGATTTTGTTTCTTCTATATAGAAGAAGTGATATCCTTAGGCTCCTTGGTTAAGTGAGACTAAGAAAAGTATTGCCATGCTTAATGGATCAATATATGATATTGATCATTTATTTAAATTCATCTATTCGATATCAAGAAATGTGGATTAAACATTAATAAGGATGACACACTCCATGCCCTTAGTTCGATTTGGACATCATTACAAAAGGAACTCTATTACAAAGTATTATTCGCACATTAGGTAGATGTCGAATCACTTACATTCTTACTACAAAGTCACACAAAATAAGTAAGAATGAGATAGTAATTAATTGGATTTTAGTTAGACTAAATTTCTATTAATTGGGCTTCTTATTTAATGCATATATATATTATCAAATTAATAATATATATATATATATATATATATTCATGTAATATATGGTATATTATATGATACCATTGTTGGGATCGGAAGCCAAACAAACACAGTGGAATTAATCGATCCTAGCTAACGGATCCATGCAAAACATTAGATTAAAATAAAGATTCGATCAATACCTTTCCGATGACTCAGGGACTTGTTCGTTAATCACCTCTTCGACTTCCCTTCAGCCGAAGACTCCGAGGTATCCACACAAACCCATGAATCACCAGCAAACATCTTATGTCCATTGATTGGAATTTACCTCCTTTCATTTCGTAATATTAGCTACGCCTCCCAAGGGTTCAAAGGAGCTACTAGATTTTTCTATATTGGGGAGCGTGAATAATTATGTATTATTACCCAACAAGCCTATTTAAATAAGTGCATAGAAAATCCTAACTAATTGGACTTTGTTCCATATATAATTATAAGCTTATTATTGGGCCTTATAATTATAACATAAAATTTTCAAATATTAGGCCTAAATAATTTAGTCCATCAATTCCAAATCCACTAAGCTCTAAGTGTGCAACCCTACAAGCTCTTATTACATTAGTAATAATCATTAATCATATTAATAATTATAAATAATGAGTGGTGTTTAGTAACACATCATTGTTATCCAAGTAATTAGAAAATTGATAATTCGACTAAATCTTTATACGTGATTATCGTCTATGTCCTTTTGTCCTACATATCTAAATTGAGCACGAGACATGGACTGTGTCATTCCTGTATAACTCAATCCAAAGGTTTCTTGATTCCTAAATAAGCTAACTGAAGTAAATGTAATTGACATCCCATGTCAATTCATCTGAGCATAGCTATACATTTTCTTAGTTTTACTTAATCAAGGGGCCCACAGATGTCATTCTTGTTATATAAAAGGAACAAATTTCATCTTGATCACATAAATTCCTCCGTATGATATGTGACATATCCAATAACTAGCTTTGCATTCACTCAACCATAAGTGACATAGAGTAGCATCAAAATATGATACTCACATGTAAAGAATCTTGGCGATCTCAGGTCAAACAACCATATTAATAATGATCATTAAAAATCACTTATGACACTCACATAATGATCCATGTAATATTCTTAAGGTGGGTCGGTCCAATATACAATTTCTCTAACTTGTACTTATATGTAGACTTAATATCTCATATAAGTCACCACACATGCTAGTCTTAACATATCAAAGCAACTCAATCCACAATGATATATGATTAGGGATATTTAAGAATATAATTATTTTAAGGTTATTATCATAATTAAATATATTATGCAAATAATATATATAAATATGATGATTGAAATTATCATTAAAATAATACGATTTAAATTTACAATCATCAATATGATTTATTTTAGGACATATACATTAATAATTATTTGATGTTAAAGTAATATTAGATAATGATATCATTTAATATTAGATAATTATATTTTAGGATAATATAATTATCTAATAATATTAGATAATTATGTTATAAAATAATATTATTATCTATTAATATTTAGTTATTTATATTAAAATAATATTATATAACTAATAGATATACCTTATCTCTTTCCTCATTTTCACCATAATAAGGATAAGATTTTAGTTTTTAAGTTAAATTAAAAAAAAGGAGGCAATTTCCTAGTCGGACTAGGAAAGTGACATATATAAAAGCATGAAGGCATCACTTTGTAAAGGATGATAATCAACTACCACTAAGATAACTTAAAAATACACAAAACCCTAACCTTTTATGAGAGAAACGTCTCCTAGCAAATTTGTAAAAGGTTGAGAGGTCATCATTCGCTCCATGTGAACATCGTAGGGTCACTATCATTTAATTTTGCTCGTGATTCAAATCTGCACTTCAAAAGGTAACTATTGATATTGATCTATGTCCTTATGTATTGATTCTAGGAAGGTTTCATATGACAAACAATTTTGAAAAACTATTTTCCATTGCATTATATAATACGTGTGAAACCCAACATTCTCCACTAAGAAAAAGTACAAGAACAACATAGGAAGCTTCTAACCAAAGGAAAGAAAGAAAGAGAAAGAGATATCAAACTTCTCTTAGGGAGAAGTTGGCCAACAAACTTGAAATGATCTATAAATTTAGTATATTCAAACCACCTTGATCCACTAGCATAAATCTAGGCACTGATCGATACTAATTTCTTTCTTAAATCAAGAAATATGGGAGGATGTTTTTCCCATACAAACCAAATACTTATTACAGTAGTAGGTTGTAGGCTAAAGATATTGCACACTTTTAGTCTACTAGTATTATAGAAAATTGAGAAGCTACCTTGTCACCCATGACCTAGATGATATTCTAAGAACTCTTCATAGATCAATTCTTACAACCTAGTGTTCAAGAAGCCAAAAATAGAGAGTTTGAGTATCTAAAGTAGGATCTATGTTTATGAATGTTACATAGTTTATTCACTTATCTCACTATACGAGATACTTAAGTCTAAACAAACAAGCTAAGATACAAAGATGTACATATAGACTCTGAGACCATTTTTTTAATGTCACATATGTCACCAAAACTACCATATGGATTGAGTGCTTCAAGAAAAATTTAGAATAAAGGATAAAAAGATAAAAAAGAAGCACAATTTAGAAAGAGAAAGAGGAATATATTAGAAGAACCTAACTATCAACCAACTATTATAGGAAAAATGCCTACTCCAAATGTTTCCTATAAAAAGGAAAGCCAATCTTTTTCAAACCCTTTATATTCCAAAAAAATTTTCAATGAACTCAAAAAAAGGACGAAGAAAACCAACCACTTCGTTCTAATGCTCCAACAAGCTTTAGAAGGGGGCAACATCAAAGGAGAGGAAATTGTTGAGGGGGATCACCATGATGTGTTCAGTGTAGGAATAGGCATTAAAGGCCTTGTATCTAATTAACATCAATATGTTATTAGTGTAGACAAATAGTCATAAGAGAAAGGATTATCTTAAAAATCCTCCCAATTATAGAGTGAATGACCCAAGACCTTAATAAAGTTCACCCGTGGCATAACTTATAGCTTCAATAAGGCCTTAGATAACACTAGAACCTAGTGGTAATGGGAGCAATCAAGAAAAGAATGCACCAAGAAATCTGGCTAGAGTCCTCATGTTGACTGGACAGGAAGCACAAGTATTCAATGCTTTAGTGCAAAAGGAACAACTCAAGAATTTGAGATGTAAAGGCGGCAAAGCTTTCCATACCCATTTGGTAAGCCTTTACAGTTTAAGACAGGTGAATTGAATGGCTAGATTGTTAAAAATTTGGGAATGAATTTTTTAAAAAGGGAAGAATTGTTATGCCCATTAAAAATTTGTATTTATTTTCATTTATTTATTTTAGTATTTATATATATGAGTAATAATTAGTCATTATTATGGATATGATTAAGGTGATATTTTATTTGAGAAAATTAGAGTTCTAAAACAAATATAGAGAGAATTAAATTAATTAAATGAATGTATAAGATTAGATTTGAATAAAGGTATATAGGAGAAATTTAGGAATTTATTTTTCTATTTTACCATTGATTACTCTTATAATTACAAAACTCCCCTTCTAGTTATGAAAACCCTTAAATCCAATGTTTCTCCATTTTCTCTAAAATTTTTCTTGGTTTCCTCTGCTTCCAAATTCATCTTCAACCTCAATTTTTGGTTTCCTCCCCTCTCGAAGTCACCTTCAAACTCAATTTTTTTCAATTTGGCAAGCACAAGCTACAATCTTCCATAATTCTTCTTATAATTCTTAAAACATAAGGTGATCACTAGCCATTCTTTGTTTTAGATTATATTTACTAAAAAATTTGAGTTCTATTGAGGAATTAAGAATTTAAGAAATTTATAAAAAAATTTATGGATTTATGTTAATTAGGGAAAGCACCATCATCTCCCAACTTCATCTTCTCTTCTCCATACACTTGTAAGTAAATAAGCTACTTAAATTTCATGATTTTGTATGATTTATATTTTCTTTGAGTGTTTGTGTGATTATATTATAAAGTTGATGATTTTATGTTAAATAGATATGATATGCCATGATTTGACATTGTTGATAGTTGTAAAATAAGCATAAATATTGAAGTTACGTTGGATCTAAGTGTTATAGGGGTATATGAACTAGATTAGGAAAAGAAATCTCCATTTGTATGATATTCCTAGTGAAGATCTGTATTTTTGCAGGTGATACTCAAGTATAGCACCAAATTTCACTTTTGGATACCCATACTCAAGTATAAAACCCAAAATTCGTCCTTAGACCCCACATACTCAAGTGCATACTCTAGTATTTCTCTCGTTTGCCTAGTTTTATTTACTTTATGATATTTCAAGATAATGTATGCCTATATAATTTCTATATTTATATATAAAGCTAACAATTGTAACTTATATTTATTTATTCATCTTTATCTTGACACATCCATATCTATTTATGTTAGATTTAAAATTAAAATTAGTTGGGTCATTATTAACCTATTTAAATAAGATTCATATTAGGACAATTCATGGATAATTATTTATCTATTTGTATTTATAAAAGATAAGTTTGTACGTTGTACAAATTAATATTATATATATACCTATATATTAGAATATCATGATAATTTATTTAAGATAACTAATTTAAAAAATTTTAAATTTATATTAAATTATAAAGATATTAAATATATATATTCTTATATATATGATGGTATTAATTCTCTTTGATAAAAATAAAATCTTATCAATTATATTAATTTTATTTTAATAATATATAAAAATTAGATTTAAAAATAAATCTAAATATACTAGTAAATTTAAAAAAATGATTGCTTTCGAGTCTAGATATGCATGGGTTTGATAGACATGGAATCCAACTTAAAGGAGATTTATGTGCTACCACTAGGCAAATATTTTGTTTTGAATGATTTAGTAAATTTTATCAGGTTAACATGTTCTTTATGCACCTATTTACAATATTCTAATATTTAAATATTTGGCAATTGCATTTAATGTTAAGGTCATTTTAAAAAATATAATATTAAGAAAATAATT
Organism: Sindora glabra; assembly: GCA_020226215.1. NCBI lineage: Eukaryota > Viridiplantae > Streptophyta > Magnoliopsida > Fabales > Fabaceae > Sindora > Sindora glabra. The sequence goes on from CM035227.1 coordinate 79,546,419, forward strand.
ATATGTGGCAACAATAACAAGTAAAATTAAAATTAATAAAAAGAGTGAAAATCTAATTTACAATTTTTAAAAGATGACAACAAATATAAGTAGTAATGACAAAAAAAAATCCATAAAAATAATAAGAAACAATATAATAATAATAATAATAATAATAATAATAATGAATAAATGGATAATTCAAATTAATCATTTATATATGATCCATTTAAAATTTTACATTGAATAATAAATAAATAAATGGATCAACAATTACCAATTTACTTTTGACACAATTCAAATTCATCCTAACTCATCCATTCACTAATTTTATATTAGACATATGAGCACTATTGTCTATGTTTCTATTGATAGAATTCCTAAAAGGATATGTATTTATATTTAAATGGCATTATAATTAGAAATGTGAAAGGAGCAAATTATACATTAAGATGCAAAATAATATTGAATTCGAAATAAAATATCGACAAGAAATAAAATAGAACCTCAAAGGATCAAAAATGAACATTTGTGACAAGATAATGTTAATTCGAGAGATATAAAAAGAGCTACTCACTTTTTATTTGATATTATCAGTGATAATTTCTTATGACTATTGATTTTAATTGTAATAATTACCTTGTATGTGTCTTGACATAAACAAATAAGGGTATTGTAATACCCACAAATAAATGGTTTATAATTTTTTTGTATAAACTGATTATTTATTTACTAGATCTTTGATTCATTTTTGTTTTATCTTCTTTCAAATGTGAATATGAAAGCACTTCTTCCTCCACCAAATCATCACTAGCAAGACTCTCCTAAACTATAATTATATGGATAACCATAGTTAATCGTAGAGTATAAGCAGAATTAGTTTAAGCCTTACAAAAAAATTATAACTTCGAAACAAGGTAAATATTTTTATATAAATATTTTTAATAATGTATGTAAAATCAAATGTTGCTAATCACTGTATAATAATTTTAAGGTTAGGATAAAATAGGCTAATGAAAAGCAGCAATGCACTTCATACCAATCACGACTGGATGGATCATGATAAATGCTATGATTATACCAACACTATCATATAACAACATTAGAAAGTAAAAGTTTCAATTCCAAAGACAAACAAAATACAATCTAATACAAAAATAGAAATCCAAACCCTATAGACAATCAAAAAAATAAAAATTTCAAACCTTCAAAATCGAAATAGCCTACCTAAAATCATTCATACCTATTAACATCAATTAAAATCAATTATACATTTTGAAATGATTTGCAATGAATCTTCAAATTTCAAACCCAATTGTTTCAATTAATAAAACCAATTTAATCCAACCGCGGACAGCCCTAATTATACATCTAATCAAAAGCCTTCTTCCTCCCACTTTCTTTCCTCGCCATTTTTCAACTCAACCATACATCCTTCATTACTAATTTTTTTTTTATAATAATTTTCCCTCACTTTCTGTTCTCAACGAACGCAGAATTTTTGTCTTGCGCTATCGATAGCAAAATATTCCGTTTAGGTATGTATATCTCTCTTTTGGTAACGATCTTCATTTGACTGCTATTATATGCTTCTACTACCTAATATAATTATTTAAACACCCTTACAGAATAGAACAAAGAAAACTTCAATTAGATACATCCATCAATACTGTGGAAGCAGTTCCACTTTTTGAAGATCAGAAACATCCATCTATGAAAGCATGAGCATGCATACATGTTCAACGAATCCAACAATTATCTGACTAAACCAAAAAGCAAGGAAGCCAAGAAATCAAGAGAAAGCGAAGATAGAGGCTAATATGCAGAAACAATTGACTAGTTCACCATCTCAAGAAATAGACCAGTAAAGCGCATGCCATAATACAAAATTACAATGTAAGAAGGTGGGTTTCCAATTTATATTTCAACTGTGATAACAGTTCGGTTTGCGTAGCCATTATGCATATGGAACAGAAGATGTGCTGCAAATTCTAGTCTCGGTACCTAAAGATTAAGTCTGCCACCTGATTGGATGAAATGAACCTAACGGAAATAAATGGATAGCTGGGGGATGTCAATGTCATTGTCATCGTCGTCCTCACAGGCCACAACAACATCCAAGTGACGACGATATGGAGGAAGCTCCACCTTGGCCACTTCCCTAGCCAGATCCACCACCTTTTTGTCCATCCGGTCCTTGTGCCTAGGGAACATGCTGTTGTAGAGCAGGCAGCTTCCACATGAAATGCTGTAAGCATTCAGGCCTTTTTCCTTGAGCCAGTTAAGAAGTTCCCTGAGAGTGGGATTGTCTTTCAGAATCCATCTGTCCCAAACAGTCCAACTCATTTCCTGATGCTTGATCACCTTCGGTGGAACAGGTTCAGCCATGGAAAAGAGAGGCAATGCTAGATTTGCAAATGTGTTCCGATAGTCTTCAAGTTTGTGCCCACCATCCAACACTTTGTAAAGCTCCAGACAAACAAGACCAGTCGCCATGGCAGTTGAGGTAGCAATAGCAGGAATAATCCGCCCAGCAATGAACTTCGCTTTCAGTTTGTCAACTTCAGGTATGCTGTAATTTCTTGCCCTCATGTTGGCAAGCCCAGCTATCAGGTCCATATGGTAGTTTGTATCATCATCCTGGTTTTTCAGCTCGGGTGAGTCATAACTGATGAAAACAAAATTAGAAAATAGGAAATTCTATGAACAGCTCCACCTCCTAAGATTTTCAACATTAGATTATCTTTAACACATTGATATTTGTATTTTTTATGTTGACTCGTTTGCTTTGAGATTTGAAAAAAAATAATAGTAATAATCCAATGATGAAAAAACTCAGTGGAATAAGGCGTTGTTGTTGTTGTTATTGATGATGATGATGAAAAGACTTAATCTTTTAGAAAGTGGAGTTCCCATAAAATTACCCTCATAATAGGGATCAATTTGAAATGACGTCAATCAAGGGTTTTATTACACCATTGCATAAAATGTACTTTTCATAAAATCCACTAGAGTTCAAATATATATCGCTTGCATTATGCTCATAAAATTTCATATCAACATTATTTGCTATCTCATCAAAAGAAAAAAAATTCTGGTAAAATATACTTTCAGACGTAAGAAATAAAAATTATACATGGTCATATAGTTATTTGTTGTTCAAATTTTCTAAAAATTTGCAGGCAGTATCAATACAATTGTTATTTGAAATCCAACAGTTGGATCTCAAAAAATCATTTCCCAAACAATTGATTGATGTCCTGAATCTTAAGCCAGTGTCTACTGGTCTCCCATCCAAACATACAAGTACAATGAAGTTGCAATTGGAAGAATTTCAATATATATTGAAAGAACATGATTCTCAATGCATACAAACTCAAATTTAAACAAGCAATAGCTGTTCCAAAGTTCAAATCCACAACTACAGAACTTTGTTACCAACACAATCATGGGATCAGGAGAATCATAGCAAAAGTATTGGTCCATAAAAGAAACTCAATGGGATACAGACAAAAAAGTATATTAGCACCTCAGAGATAAATCACAACAGCTAATTTGATTGGATGGAACGAAGAGAGGAATGAATGCAATTGAATTGAACAATGACTCCATAATCTTGTTTGGTATGGTCAAAAATTGCAATAATATACAGCAAAATAAAAATAATATATGTATGGAACGAAGAAAAAGCAATCAATGACAATATTCTTATCACACAAGTAAATAAAACATATATTCAATTTTAATTTAATTTTTATATTATATTGAATATAATAAAAATATACCTATATTATTATAATAATAAAAAATCATTATATAAATTTTACTATCAAAGTTATTGTCAACAAATATTTTCATGGCTCAGGCTTAATAACTTCTCAGATTTCTTCCTTTATGAATAATCATATAATATAAACAATATTTAATTTATAATAATACAAAAATATCTTATTCCAAATTCTATTCCATTATCCAAATTATGATACGAATGGCAAGATATTCTTCTGGTGAAACTAATTGAAATTTTACCTTCCCCCAAACCCATCCCATTCTATCCAACAAAACACATTAGTACCAAAGGATCAGAGCAATGAGAGACAGACCTTCTCAAACTGAACAGGTTTCATCCTGAACTCTGGTGGCAGATTCATCCGGCACCGCTCCAATTTGAGAATTAGATCATTAATAACAGCAGCATCATCTACAGAAGCAGTGGCAAGACTGGTGGCCTTATCATCTGTAACTATTTTCACATCTTTCTTGGGCTGAAAGTCTGGAACTATCACTTTATCAACCGCTTCAGCCAGCCTCTTAGGGTTCTTCACCCAATCAGGGATTGGGATACCAAAAGTCTCTGCTCGTAATATAGAAGCTGCGATCATAAAATGGAGCTGACCTGCATCAGACGATGAGAACTCAAGGGGATGAGGGAATCTCTTCGGTGCAGACCAGAAAGGAGCTCCAGTGCTAGTCGGAGCATCTTCGGGGAAAGTATATATCAACTGCTTAACCCGATTAGCAAAATAATCTTCAAACCTGCAATTAAAAATGTATGACTATGGGTGACTAGCACATAGAAAATATACAATATTACGTACAAGAGTTATAAGAAAAAGATTTGCATATGCTATTTAAATGACATACTTCAGCCGAGCCCAGCCAATGCAATCCTCAAAGGTCTCACACTTCTCCCTGTCAAGACACTCAAGAACACGCTCCAAGTTATCTCTTGCCTGAGCATCACCTGCATTCCTCATTGAATTTGTATACTCACTTGGATTGGACAAAAATGCATTTACTTCAGCAGGAGTCTTCTCAAGCAATCCCTCAAACTCTGATCTAGCCCATGTCAAGCAGTGGTCAATGTTGTGTGGAAAAGAGTGTACAGTGCACATCGGCGCTTGTTTCTCAGGTGGGTCTCTTGACGCACCATAGTTTTCTGTTAAGTGTGGAATGACCATCTGGGTATTGCATTTAGCTCCAAGAGTTCCAGACTCGAGAAGAGGCTTCTGAAAATATAAGCATCTCTGATCAACATATAGCCTAGCATTAACATTGTCAAGGGCATTTATGACAACACTCAAGTTCTCCCAGAAGGCATCATCAAAAACATTCTCAGTTTCAGGGCCAACACGATTTTGCAGTGCCTCAATTTTTAAATGAGGGTTTATAGTAGCAGCAGCTGCTGCAGCAACCGTAGACTTAGCCTGCCCAATATTCCAATCACGGAAGAGGAACTGCCTGCTCAGATTACTCTTCTCAATAACATCATCATCAGTAATTGTCAGCTTTCCTTGACTGCCACAAGAAACACCCATCAGGGCAAGATTTTTTAGAAACTCACATCCCAAAGCACCAGCTCCAACAACAAACACTTTTGCATCCTCTAATTTTTTCTGCAACTTGGATCCAAAAACTGAAATCTGTGCGTCATAACGACTATCTGCCGGTGTAAAATCATTGGCATCCAGGTTATATGGGGGTAGTGATTCCACAGAATCAAAGTAGAAAAACTGCAATTAAGGAAGACAAGAAGTTAAAATCACAATGACTATCAAGGAGAAAGGAAACTGACATAATAAAATGAAACAACTGGCAGAACTAATAAAGAAAATTCTTGTGACTTTGGCCTCTTCATTCTGGAACATAAAACTTGCAACTTCGATCCATATCACATTACCTCCGCCTTAAAGAAAAATGACAAGGTCATAGATTCAAACTTATAGATAGTGTATGCATCCTCTGGGTTAACTGTGTGATGCATGCACGCATGTACTCAAGCAAAATTTTTTCAAATATTAGAATAATGAACAAGGACAGGTAAACTTCAAATGATGGACAAGAACATGCCAGCTTTGGTCATTATCTATCAGATTGTGTTTGGGACAGTGCAAAGGGAAATAGAGATGCAATATTAGAATGCTAGGAAAAGCATGCTGACACCACCAAGTTCATAGGATTCAGATTTTTCATATACAACTACAGCAACAATAATGATAAAATTTAAGATTATTAAATCAACACTAAATAACCTTGGTTAAAATGATGACCATGGACCATCTATAAAGTGACTACTAAATCAGACAAGTAATAAATTATAAAAATCAAGTCATGCTAAATCAGTCATATCCAAAAAAGATACAGTCAGGGATACTAAGTCAAAATCCAAAAGAGCTGCAGCAGATGAACAGACACAAATAAATATGTACACACATTCTGTCAAGTTACTCCTAAAACTGAAAATGGTGTTCTACAAAGCAACCAATTGCAACATGCATTTTCTTTCCACAAACGGTCCTCCCAGTATGGGAGCAAATAATGCTGCTCGTTATGTTAAAGAACACAAGCTCATCACATATTCAACTTCAGGATGCATTGCAGATAACTGTTAACTTGAAAAGAGAAAAAATCTACAAATTTGCTTCTCTAACTTGGCTGCATGGACATCAATGCCTGGACAATAAGCCAATGGCATCACAAGCAGTAAGAAATCCAGAATATAAATGTTTCTCGTGAATTCATATTTTGCCGCTTGGGATCACAGAACAAGTAATTGTTGTGTTCACTTGGCTTGTTTGAATAGGACCATATAAAATGTTTCTAACACCATAGAATGTGTAATAATATGCAGAACAAGGAATAATCATATTAACCTGGAACAATGGATGAAACTTCCCAGAACATGCCTTGACAACCTCTTGTCCAACAATTCCACCGAACATGGCAGCCATAGGATTTAGTACTGCCCTGGCACCAAAAGCAAAGTGCCGAAGAAGTTTTGGATTGACGTCTTCCAACTTCCCATCCCCTGAGCAGTCATTGATATTACTAGCAATAGAAACTAGCTTCCGAGCATCCTCTTCAGAACCGGCAACAGGGAAGCGTCCCAATTCACTCATGAACTTGTCCAAAGCCTGGAACGCCAAGTGCAGCAAAGGTGGGCGATCAAACTTAGAAAAGTCACTGAGAAGAAAATCACCAGGATCACTAATCGCTTCCCTTAAAGGCTTGAACTTCAACACCTTTGGTTGTTTGACCTGTGTAACAATACCCCCTTTCTCATAGGTAGCATATTTTGCGGTGTCTTCTTCAAGAGTGAATGAATATGGTCTTGCATTTTTAATCTTCCTTGGTCTTCCATCATTCAATTCAGTCATACCATGAATTTCAGAGAATACAACAAGATCTCCATCCTGAAACTCTAACCTCTCATCATCAACACAGGATACTAGAGCAGGATTGTCATTGCTAATTGACGCAATTATACCAGTATGAGGCTCCTCTCCATCCACATCAAAAACTGTGAACTCAGGCCCAAAATCACAGAAAACAGAACCAAAGAGGCCTCTAACTTCAGTTTTGATAAAAGCAATTGGAGGCTGATGATTGTGGCAGTAGTCATTGAACTCAATTGCTTTCTCAAGACTGATATCAGTGAATACAACAGCCTGCAAAATAATAAGTGAGTAGGAGCATATATAGTTAAATAATTCAGACACACGCATTCATGTTATCAAAAAAATATAATAGTAATAATAACAAAGTTACATCAAATCAAACTATTGCAGAAAAAAAATAAAATGCAGAGTCAGATGGCATATTACTTCAACATTTTTATTAACAGACCAACAAATGGTCCCAACAGGTATTCCTACAGTCACATGGCAGTATTATCTATTACTTTATCCAAACTTTAGAGATAGTATCTCATTCAACCAATAATCTCAAGCAACACAAAGGATAAAACAACGTAAGTTAGGCATTAAACAGTCAACCATCCTATGGCCAAGTATGAAGCTAACCAATTGTCTCTATATATTATTACTGCAATAATATTGCTCATACCACCGTGCACACTGTGATGCTCAGATTCACCAATTTCCCCAGCAATACCCATGTCAACAGGACAGGGCACCAGCACAGCCAAAAGATGTGGGTCCAACTCTCCAAAAAAAGTTTGGACACGGCTGGCACTGAACTGAGTCGTGACTTTGGCCGGAGCAGAGCTGAACCAATCAATTGTGGACGCCTGGCAACAAGTTGAACCTTTGTGAGGAAGGATAGGAGAGAGAATCTGAGAAGAGGTGGGGTTTGGACAGGTGAAGAAGCTGATGGGGAGATTTGACAGTGGTGCAATCAGAGAAGAGAGGGAGATTGTGGAGAAGAAAAGAAACTATGAGAACAGCAAAGGCACTGGATGCAATAGGACGCTGAAGAAAAAGTAAAAATAGGAGAAAATAAAAAATGGAAAAGATAATAAAGAGAGGATATATCTATAAATTTCTAAACTTGTATTAATTTTGTTTTGAATTCAGATAAGTTAACTCTTTTCAGTTTTGAAACTCCATAATCCCTGCTTTTTTTAGTTTACGACATAAAAGAGGTAATAAATTTTACCTTAATTCAGATATGTAATATTTTAAATTTTTAAAATTTATCCATGTCCCATGTCCATATCCTTAATTTGGATACTTATTAACCATGTCCCCGTATTTTCTAACTAAAAATTTCTCATGTTGGACTCTTGGATCCATGCCAAAGTCCAACACCCACATCCGAGTCCAAGCATGTGCACATGGCCACATGCTACCAAGAATCCCATAGATGCACAGGAAATTTTTAATATGCACTCAAACCTCCCAATAAACTTAAATTTAAAAGCGCAGTTCAGCAGAAAAGAAGCTATCAACAGATTAATTGACAACTTTACCTGACCATTAGATGAAATTCAGTTTTCAAGGTACATTATCCTTGCTAACCCTATGGATATAAAGGAAGATCATAGTTGAGTTGCAAATGCAAAATTAATTTCATATGCAAAATAAAGGTAAAAATTTAACTCTTACGACTGTTAACAGACATTAAACAAATGGCAGACGAAAAGTACAAGGGCAACACAAGACTAAAACAGAGATGTGACAAACGCAACTGCCACAGTAACAATATGGTAATAGCTGAAGCAACTATTCTTCTTTTATGGTACATTTCTTGCTCCAAAATAGTAGCTGAAAGGTTGTTCTTTCACTATTGACAAGGATTGCATGGCCATCGAATCTCTTCTCCAGTTCGATGGACCCCAAACAATTCAAAATACAAACTCATTTACTTAATATAATGACAACACATTAAAAGAATTAAAAAGAACGAAATACCTGGAAGTTAGAAAGTTGTTCTTTAGTCAGCTTAGTTGTCAAAGTGAGTACAAGCACTGCATTGTTGAGCTCCTGCAGCTTAGTAACAGAAGCCATTGCTCTGTTCTTACCGACATCATTTTCAGAAAAAACGAAGTTGCCAGACAAATCCCACAACTCCACATTCCCTTCATCGTGCAAAGTCACAGATTTGACTCCAGCAAGAATGAGGTTCTTGGCTGCAGATAGAAAAATATCATTATTATACATAAGCAAAAAGATTAAATACTATGAAGTTAAAGCTACTTCAATCCTAAACATCAGAGAAACACCATTATAAAATACAAGTAATCAGAACAGATGCCATTATGCCATATCCAATGTGAATGGGTAGATATCACTATATCAGTGGGAATCTGATGTAAAGCCAGTGGCTTTGAAACTCAAATGAAAGGGAACAGAAATGAAGAACAGAGACACATGCGTGCAAGAAAGGCCACCAAACCTTTATTTGTCATCCTTTAAGCAAAAAGGAACTAGTACATGTGATAACAGATGAAATTAAGTCTTTGTCTAGAAACATTAATAGCCCAAGTGGCCACGTCAACAATAAAAGTTGGCAAAACTGAAGATGAGTAGTTAGTGGACATTTGCAAAGAAATATACTGGTTAGGAAAACAAGTTACGAGAATGTGAATACAAGATATCCCCTCTCATTCTGCCTAGATTCCTCCAGAAAAGAAGAAGGCGGCTTAAACCCACCAACAACAACCAGCCCATTATTGAACAATTCAACTAATTTTCATTTCACGATACAATATTAAAAATCACCCCTAAAAAATAAAAACAAATAAATAAATAAAATGAGAACAGAGAACAAAAACTCTTCTAGCCTTCAGCTAAGTAGGTCATCTGAACGACAAAGCAAGTGAGTGAAAGGAGGATTTCAATTTCCGTTTTTTGGATTAAGCATTTTGCTTCCTAATCAAGAAGGATTACAACAAAACGGAGGACAAGTCCCTTCAGGCAATGCGGGAAAAGATGATTATAGCATAAAGCATTCCATAATTTTATGATCTATCTGTATGTAATAAAAAAATCCTCCCCTATGTAATCCATATGTTGAGCACCGAAGGGAGACTACGAAAACAACCTTGCTCCATAATAACTACAGAGAAAATTTGCCCTTTTATTTAAAAAAAAAAGAGAGAAAAAAGACACTAAAGACAGCGATTTCCCTTGAAAACCTTTGAATTTAACATCAAATTATCTGAACTTACATCAACAAAAAAACTGCACTAATCTGTGTAAAACTAAGCATGTTGCTAGGCGATGTAAAAATAGCAGAAGATGCATAGAAACGTAAAGGGAAATCACGCACCCATTACCAAACCTAATCTCTAAGAAACAAATAATTAAAACTATCACAGCATAAAAAGGGGAAGCAAAAGACATAAAAACATGCAGACAGCAGACAGAAAGGCCATGCCAATTTCAAAAACTAAAAGGACATTGTTCAGCAAATAAAAGCATCATTTATAAGCAAAAGAACAATCGAAAAAGAAAAATGTTCAACAACCATACCAATTTCAACACCCAGACCCTGCAACCCCGAAACGAGCACGTTAGACGCAAAGAGCCTTCGCATGGTCTCACGGCCATACACAGCGAGTTGGCGGCTGTGCAGATCCTCATCAATTTCGGGCGGATTCGAATCACCCAAAGCCATGATTGGCACTTTCTCACCACCCAGGTTACTGCTACTGCTGTGGTTGTTGTTGTTGTTGCTGCAGCTAGTCAAGCACTTGTTGCTGTCGTTCACCGTGGATTCGGTGGTATCAGCTGGGGAGGAGCCGATCCGACTCTTCTTTGGGAAGGACGAGGCAGCACCACCACCAACGTTGTTGCTGATGTTGTCACTGTCTTCTTCTACAACCACTCCTTCACCAGGTCTCTTTCTAGGAAGCATATAGTGCAGTAAGCTGCTGAACACACGACGAAACCCCATAATCATCACCATAGATACCGTCAAAGCAAAGAAAAACAACAACCGATTAACATCATCGACACCACGAAAAAAGACAAAAGAAGCAATGATCGATGATATCAGAGCTACGATGAACCCTAACCCTAAATCCCACATGAATGATTCCAATTCGAAACCGTGAAACAAGATAAACAGAAGGAGATTAACCAGGAAAATGAGGTAGCCAAGTAACGTACCGATTGGAACTTTAGGAAAGCTGAAGGATGGAATCGGAGTGAAAATCGAGTGGGAGTTTCCTTTCTTGCTCGTAGCTTTTGCTATCGTTTGTACTTAGGGGTTTTGTTCAGAGTCAGGGAAATGTAGATTTAAAAGACGGGGTTCAGGGGTATTTATGGATTTGCAAAATACGTTGGGCATTTGAGAACAGATGCCACCATTTTTTCTCCCTGAGAGGAAAGAATCAGGAAGGGAGGGATAGAGTGGGCCTGTTCGGACTAAGCGGGGCTTCCCATAGAGGGAAAGATGAAACCATGCTGCTTGCACATTTCGGATACTGGACTCCGGAAATTGAGCAGTGTCTTTTCAGAGTTGAGCCCATGTCTTGTTTTTGGAGAGAAAGGAGAGTACAAATTTTAAATTAAATTAAAATTTGTTAAATTTCACCGTCAACTGCTTTAAAAGTAAATTAAAATCATAAAAACATAAAAAACTTTCAAACTGCCTCCTTATTAGTTTTATTTATTTTAAAAGTTGCAAAATTTTAGTAGTTTTATAGTAAAATAGAAAAAGTACACAACCATGTGTACATGATTTACGTGTCCCATTTAAATTTTCTTCTCTCTTTAAAGTTTCATATTAAGTTACTCACAAAAAAAAATAAAATCCATCTTTCATCATTACTACCACCACCATGGTCCACTGTCACAATTATTGCTATTATTACTACTGTTTTTGCTATTATTGTCATGATCACCATTATTATTATTATTATTATTATTATTATTGAAACTTCATCAACATTATTACTTCTACCATTATTATCATCATTATCTTTATTATTAACACTACCACCAATCATGCCACCATTAGGGATAGCATTTTTTTTTATTCTAGCTTGCCTACATATTTTACCTCAATGAAATGCAAATATGATATAAAAATTTGCCCCGTAGGGTAAGGCTTGGGGTAAATTTGTCACCTAGAACAAATTTTAGGAATAAGGAAATAATAGGTTAATTTGCCTTAGAAAACTTCACAACTTCAAGATTACATTTTTATTAATATCACTGATGCATGTATGTATTAATATATGTAACTTTTTTACTAATTTAACTGTTAAAAATATTTTTAAATATTTTATTTTTATTTAATTATTATATCTAAATAAAAAAAGACAAGCATTAAAAAAATAAAGAAGTTTTATTGTTTGTAGTTTAAGATTGTTGAATAAATTATGCGCATCTATAAATCTATGTTATTATATTATATTAAATATTATTTATTATTTATGTATAAATTTCAAATATATAAATTTTAGATTTTTTCCCTAATTTTTTCAAAAAAATTATTTTCTTGAATTTTTTTGTGAGGCATCAATGTCCAACTAATTATGGGGATAGGGCAAATTTGAGCAAATGACAAGGCCAAGGGGGGAACTATGAGGTCAATTTGTCCCCACCTTATTCCATTACCATTTTTAGCCACTATTATTGCTACCACCTCCAACAACACCACCATCATTGCCACTATTGCTAACACCACTATTTTATTCCCTAGTTAATAAGCTAAACAATAAGAAAATGATATACATTATGATTACATTTCTATCACTCTCATTATTTAATTCAATTCCCTTTCTATTTGTACAGGTTAAACCAAATATCCCTTTATGTTAATTAGTTAGTTGGATTAGAATCCCTTCTCATAATGGAAATCCCAATCCACAAAATTTGCAACCTTAACTTTTAGGAAAAATGCAAAAAAAAAAAAATCCTTCAATCTTGGGATAGTTGGATTTTATCCTATTCTAACTTTTGAAAATTGGACTTAGAATCCTTAAACTATACAAAATTTTAAATTAATACTCATCATCCACTTAATTATCCATTTTATAAATTACACAATTTTTTTATAATTTTTTAATGTAGCAATCATAATATTATTTTATTTTAACTTATTACATTATTTATTCACACATCATTTCAAACTTATTTTCATATATTTAATTAAAATTCTATATGAGTAATCTAATTACCATCAATCATGTAACATAAAAATTATGTGGAAAAAAAAAGGCTTGGTATGTCAACATACAATAATAATGTGAGTCATGTTTGGAGAGTTCATAAAAAAGTTATATAACTTGATAAAATGGTTAATTATATAGATAATGACTATCAATTTTAAAATTTTATATAGTTTGAGAGCTTTGAATCCAATTTTTCAAAATTAAAGAGGTTAAAATCTAATCACCTCAAAGTTGTTGGAATTTCTTTGTGCATTTTAAATTTTATAAATAAGTTTCCCCTTTCTAATGCTAAACACACCATTACTTCATTTTTTTTCGTAGAATATTCTTTAAATATTGGTGATAGTGACAAAGTGGCATAAATGGTGAAGTATTGAAGATAAAGACATGGAAGGATGGTGAGAAGGTTAAGATAATCATTGGACTTTATTTCAATGCTATGGAGAAAGGAAAGACAAGGCATAAGAATTATATCAAAGACCACATGCATGGGAAATTAGAATATCACATATTTGTAATCAAGCTTGTGTACTATTAACCCATTTGAAATGTCAATATGGCTACATTTCTTGGTTGATTCCTTATTGATTTGCCATAAAAGTTATTGGTTTCATGGATGTGATTAGTCTAATTTATCCGATTTGCAATACACTAAATGTAATTTTCAAGTGTACTACTTTTTGAAGTTAAGTCCAATGACATTGATCATTAGTAAGCAATTATAGAAGGATAATTATTGGTAAATACCTAGATCTTAATTATTAACATGTGAAAGACTCCAAATTTTTTTGGATGGCTATGGAAGAAGGAAAAAAAAAGCTCCTTTTTAGCCATTTAAACAACCCAAACAATGATATACACAATATTTTATACTAATTTCTCCTGTATTTATATCTCTTAAGGTGTCATTGTGCTCATTTTAATGTATTTAGGCTTATTTTGAAATAGATCATAAGTTTTGAGTTAAATGAAAAATAATGGCAAATTTTAGGAATTTGATGCTATTTTAGATTGTTTGCTATAATATGAGCTTTAGACCTTTAATTAAGTTAATATTTATATGAATAAAAAGTTAAGAGAATTCTTATAACTTTCAAATCTTAGCCAAAGCCCAATTTGGATGCTTGGAAGGTTAAAAATAGTCATGAAGCTAATACTTTGTTTGTGTCCAAGCAGAACTAATCTTAGTTTTTGGGCTATAACTAGAGTTCCATAGGTTTAATTAAGGCGAAACTAGTACCCAAAGTCAACTAAGATATGACCTAACAACTTACGTGTTTAGGATTTAATGAAGTTATATTATTTGATAGTCAAACATGGGTTAAAAGTTGACTTATAAAAATTACTACACTAAAATATTGTTAGTAGTTTAATTTGGAAATTAGATTATAGGCTTCTAAAATTAGTTAGGCCCTATCCTTTGTATTTCTAGGAGGCATATTCATTTGACCCATTAAGTTTTGCAACTAGAGAAATCAGATTTAATAGCTGTGCCTTGGGTTTTGCAACTAGAGAAATCAAATTTAATAGTTTTGTGGCTCCAAGGGGCAAGAACACACATTCAAGAAAATATTCTTAGGTTTTCCTCTTTACTTGTTTTTAAGCTCTTCAAACCATGAGTAGTTAAACTCTCTTCTTCTAATTTAAAGGATTTGGTACACTTTCTAATTGATTTTGAGACTTTGTTCTTCATCTTTTAGGATTAATTAACTATCTCTATTTATTTATTTTTTTATTGATGATTGTATAGATAGTCTTCTAAAAAAAATCCTTTAGACAATTATTTGTGTGATTAAACTTTAAAGTAGTTGACTGAATTTATGTTTATACTTATCAATTTAGTTCAATTAGCTATTAGATGATAGATAAAATAAAAGGTGGGCTTTGTAATTTGTGCGCTTGTAGGATTATTTAGTCTATTTTAGTTAAATTTTGCTTATCTTTTCTTTATTTTAATTCCAGTTAGCTTCAATCAGGCTTCAATAAGGATTGAGTTTAATTAATCAACTTTGATATCTTGATTCTAATCACATTAATAAGTGGATTTAGGAATAATTGCGAGCTTTTGAATTGTTTTCATCAACTAAATGATTAAGCATGACTTTATTTTGTGGTCAATGATAAATCGATAGATTAATGACTAATCTTTTGAATTGGAATTCTTATTGTTATGAGTAAATCCTACTTTTGTTTCTTATTTTCAATTCATATTTCATGCTCTTTAATTTTATTTTTCTTGCATTCAAAAGTTTGCCTTATTTTATAGTTAAATTGAAAGTAAATTGAAGTCTATTCTTCATAGGACTGATCAATTCACCATTACTATTATTTTGTGAATTTGAATTAATTTTAGTGTATTACTACGTGCATTAAACAATTATAATGCGCTTTGCATTTTGTAGCACCTTGCTAACCTTTTTGTAGCACTCTACTATCAAAACTAATTAAAGTTATTGGAAAAGCTTGTAAATTGCAAGCTGGCCTATTTACTCGCGGGTTTTGCAAAATAAAGGCCAATGCAAGCTAGTTTTGGTCCAATCCGAGCAGCCTATGGGCTAACCAACCTAACTTTTATTTTTTATATAGGCCTAAATTTTCAATTCATATAAAATCATACTCTTATCTCTCACTTTTAGTTATATAAGATTATGTTATAAATTATTATGGATGATATTTTTAATTTCATGAGTATTTTATAACTTACATATGTATGCATAGTATTTTTTAAGGTTATATATAGATTTTAGATTAAATGTGTTATGACCTATTTATGAATGTAAATATGATACTTTGTAATAATTTTAATTTTTTTGTTATTTAAAAGCTTAAAAATTTAAAATATTTTAAATTAAAACAAGCCTATTGGCCGACCATTCACCCAAAGGCTTTTGTAAACTAAACTAAAGCCTTTAAATATGGTGGCCCATAAAAAATGTGGCTTAGCCTACAAAAAAGGGAACCCAGCCTATTGGTAAATATAAAACTAATGAATCTTTGTAATTAATTATTAGATTTTTTTTAGGAAAGTGAGTATTCTTGGAGTTCATATGTTAGTTTATGCCAATTTATGTATTTCAAGACCTAAATTCCCTATTAATAGTGAAATTATTATTAATTACATCTTATTTGCATTTCTTTATCTAATTTATCCTTTAATGAACCTTTCTTTATGCTGTTTCTTATTGTTTGATAAGGATTTAAACATTTTCTATCCACTATCTGAATCCACTTAAGGAACAAGAGTTAAATCAATATGCAATTTCTACTATAAATAAATTAACATACCTAGTAGGATACCATTAAGGTATTAGGTTCTAATCCTTGTTTTTTATAAATAAGTAAGTGGTACAACACAATGTTCAAAAGAAAAATATATCATCTTCTAATTGTTAAAATGGTACTTAAAATAAGGATAAACCTAGTAAAAAGCAATGAGGTTAACTAAAGATAGTTGAAACCACTCAAAATCAAAATCTCTGTACATTAAATACTTAACATCGAAATGGTGGACAAAGAGATAATAATTGTCATAATTGGCAAACTATAATGAAAGTGTCATGACCTATTATGGCTATGACTAGTACAGAACTATTCTTAGCTAGTCTTATCGGCCTTATCCATATTAATTGATCCTTATAAGAAAAAGTTTATTCACAATGCAAATTCAATCATTAAAGAAAGAAACCATATATTTCATTTCAAAGAATTTAATTCAATTTAACTTATATCTTCAAAAGAATAGTTAGGCTAGCTTATAAACCTCTTAGCACATAGGTCTAAGTTAACCTAAATAAGCAATACACTTTTAACACTCAACCTCCAACCCTAGCAAAAGTGACTTAGCCCATTAATTATACTTAATTATAATTGTTTGGAATTTACAAGAATACCATCCCATTTGCTACCAAGCTTACAAAAGATAAAAAGAAAACCTTTATAGGATGGTACCCTGCTTTTTATGGTAAAGGCAGTGGTAATGCCTCCTACTGAGTATTTGAAAAGTTAAACAATAAGAAGATAAGTATGGAGACTTAATAAGAAGCATTCTATCTAAATAAATATGATTTTGCAAAAAATTAAATAAGTAAAGTAAGAAAAACACTTAAGACTCTATTCAAGTCTCTATCATTTATTACTATAGGACATATATATACCTATTAACTTTTATAATTTATCACTCAAGGCATTCATATGATTAACAACCCTTTGGGTTAATACTTGCTTGATTAAGAAGAAAAGAAAAGTTTCTAACACAAGAAGATTTAATGCAATAAATAAAGTAAGTATACTCCTTTTGACTTATTTTATACTTATTACTCACAATCTCAACCTTATCCCTCTAGGATTAACTTTATCCCTTTCACAAATAGGCATACAAAGCCAGTGCATCATCAACCACACATATCATTATTCTCATAACATTATAATATAATTAAGTCATCTCAAATAACAATTTGATCTTTGTATACATAATTTAAGCATTCAGGTTCATACACATGCACAAATGTATAACCATAAATGGATTATCCTCTCAACAAACATAAAGGCATATTCTTAAAGTCTGATGGATGTTAAGAGTAAATTATGTAACTTCATTCACTTTCTATGGCTAAACATGATTTATAACTCATTTCGCTCACCATTATTCATAAGTAATTTATATTCAACTTACATATATAAGTTATTTTTGGGGGAGAAAAATTAAGTTTTAAGGTTAGAAGTATAAGTATGACTATAAAGTCCTTAAAAATGGCTTAAAGTAAGAAAGAATGAGCACTCTTTGTGAAGTATTCTTAGCAAAGCAAAAAAAGCTTACTATATAATGATTCTAATCTTTTTAAGTGGGTAAAAGTAAGGTTTTTATAGGTGTTGATGGTGCAAAACTTGCATAACCTACATGATAAGCTAGAAATTTGTTAGCTTAGATTAGGGATATATGATAATTAATATAAATGATATAATATAATGTAACAAAATATATGAAAGTGGATATGGATGATATAGGTAATTTTATAGGTGACATAATTGGTTATGGTTATTTAGGTGAAGCGATAAAAGTCATCATGGCATTTCTTGCTCATTTTAGCCTAGAAGGTCTATAGAAAAGAAGCTTAAATGTGACATGCCTGATACTCTTATGCACTGAAGACAAGGCTCTTATTCTAATCCAACCAAATCACTCTTAAAGAAGTTTTTAATAAGGTGGAGAAGGAGATCTCTGTTTTTGATAGCCAAAATAACTATTGCCTTAAGTTAAATGACTATTAAATGGTTTCAGACCTCTGTGAGATACTATTCATTCAAAGCTTTATAATAACTCATTCTCATAATGCTTTGATCACTTTTAAACTTACCTATTAGACCTCTTTGGGCTTTAGTTTAATTTTGGTCCTCTTTTGAAGTGTACTTTAGTGTTAAGTTTTTATTAAGTCTTGTAAGTTAACCTACATTTTTTACCCTTTAGAGTCTAAATATCTACATAAGTAGGTACAATAATATTAGATTTCTTAATATATAATATTATATGATAACAAGGCAATGATTAATTATATGTGTCCAAGGAAGAACTTTGCCACCAATAATCAACTATAAAAGCCCAAAGGCCAACTTTGTCTAAATATAGGTGATTACATAGTCAACTATAATTAGCTAAAGGGTAACTTTGCTTGTGGCTAGTCAGCTACCTCAAGCCTAAGAATGGCTTTACTTGGTAGTAATTGACTATGTAGTCAACTACAATAGGCTAGAAAGCAATATCTGATAGTTATAATTCACAATGTAGTTGACTATGCTAGTCTAAAGAGTAACTTTGTTAAGCATGATTAACTATATAATCAACCATTACATTATGAATTGTAGATTTTTTTGTAATTTCATTTTTCATCCATTATCCACACCTATCATATCACATCTCCATCATACTATATCTTAAGCAAACCTTTAAAATATTAAAATATTACTCTTAAATAATAAGACATTTTGTATAAACGTCAACCATAAAGCATAAATCAACATTTCATAAATAATCATAAAAAACATAATAAATATCAAACTTTAAATAAGATGATAGATCTAAGTTGGAGTTCAAGTAGAATGTTACTCATAAGATTTAGGAAAAAGTCTTGAAATGTAGAATAAGATGAGTGGAGTCTCTAAACATCAAACAATAAGAAGTTATAGGTTAGGTTTTGCTTGCTTATCACAACCTAACCTTAGTCATGATTGATATAGAACTTGATTACCTAGTTTCTACCAGCTTGATCTACATTTCCTCATTTACATACTAAGAAGATATAAGATATTGGAAAGGTTAATCATGTTTTCAAGAAAAATGAATAAAATTTCATTTATCAAATTTGATTTATTTATAAAAGAAGTTAGGTTAACTTACTATCTATCTAAATATGAGAATAAGTTAACTTAATTAAACACTAAAATAAAATAAATTTCTATCTATCTACCTTTAACTTATTTCAAACAAGGTTCCAAAATATCTAAGTTTGTCAAAATATCTTATGTTGCTTTATGCCATATTGAAGAGTTTTCTATGAGCTTAATTTTAAAGTGGTGAATGAGAAACCTCAACCTTTAAGTTTGCAACATAAGACATGGAAGAGTAAGTCCAAGCTTAGTGAGTAAACATCTTAATATGAATGAAGTTTTAAAAGGTACTAATTGGTATAACATTTATTAATTAGATTTACCCTATTTTTTTATCATTTAATTCAAACGATATTAGAATTCAAATGTTAGTAATCATTAATCGATATTGATAAAAATAAGGCTTATAGGACCACTTAACCTTAATTCACATCATAATAATTATAGAATTATTAATCCATCACATTTTGATAGTATTTTGAAGCAATTAATGTATAAAAGCAAATAAACCTTCTTATAACTCTCGATCATCCTTATCTCTTCATGAATATAACCTTATTCCTTCCAGGTTATCCTTATCCCTTCATAAATAGTTATTAAATCTAGTTTGTTTCATAATCATCATTAACACACCTTTCAATTTATTTTCTCATTCATTAACATATAGCAAATGCATTCATCATAATTCAATTCAAATTATTTTATAAATATACAAACCAATACTATATGCCTTATTAGATGGCCACATGACTCAACCATTATCATGTCAATCCTTTAACAACTACCATATAGCATCTAAGTATTCGTTTTCTACCTTAACCATAAAAAAAGATCTCATTATTATAGATATAGAGACCATACTTGACTATAAGTTACTTGAAAACTTTTTCTTGATGTATAGTTAACTATATATGCAACTATTAGTTACATAAGTAAATTATGAAC
This sequence comes from Sindora glabra, assembly GCA_020226215.1. Taxonomy (NCBI): domain Eukaryota; kingdom Viridiplantae; phylum Streptophyta; class Magnoliopsida; order Fabales; family Fabaceae; genus Sindora; species Sindora glabra. The sequence goes on from CM035227.1 coordinate 79,567,090, forward strand.
TTGTAGGAAATAGGTTAGGCAGTTAACTATAAACTTATAGAAACAATATCTAATTAAGGTAGTCAAGTACACATTTCATTACAAATATGAAAAGATCAAGTTGTCTACCTATAGTCGACTATAACCTTTCAAAGGCTAAACTTTCCATTCTTAGTTAACTATAATCCTCCAAAGGTTAAATTTTAGGCCATTATCAGTTATATAGTTGACTATAACATGAATTTTCACAAACTCATCATGAATTTTATTGTTTAAATGCCATAAATACCATAAATACCATCCAATCTCATTTATTACATAACCAATCATCACCAAAACATTAATATATATATATATATTACATTTCATTCATGTTATTTTTAACATTAATCTCAACCTAAACACCACAAATCAACATATCTCATGCATAATTATCCAAGAACCTAAAATCATAATAAAACTAACAATTTTCATCTCTACTTTTAAATTAAGGTTAGGATGTCCACTCATCTAATATAAAAGAGGTATTGGAAGCTTGAAGTAAAAGTTAATAGTTCCTAATCATCTAAATTAATAACTAGGGGTTAGGGTTCCATTTTCTCCCTTTGAGCTTAAAATTTAAATTCTATTAAATTTAAAGGAAGAATTAAAGAAGAGTTTATCATTAATGGAGATTTGAATGCCTCTACCTTGGTTATGTGAAAAAGTTAATAAGATTTAGCTCTTTTTTTTTACTTAAGAAAAAAGTTAAAGCAAAAGAAGAAGAAATGATGAGGATGAAAGTTAGGAATTTTAGGAAAAATAGGGAGTAAGAAAAAGGTGGCTAAAATTATAAAGGAATAGAAGTTAGGTTAGGGTATTTTAAGGAATATGCCCTAAATTTCTTCTAAACTCATATACTAGCCTATAAACATTTGTAACCATTAAATGTCTTATTTCATCTATCTTTTCTTAACTCAATCATAATATTTCCTTCTTCTAAATCCCTTAAAATAATTTATCATTATTTACCTAAAATTTTATTTTATACATCCTTATATAAAATTTTTATTTTCATCCTAAAATAATTAAAAAAATAATTTAAATTTTTTAAGGTTATAACAATACTTTCCTTTTCAAAAGAATTCATTCTTCTTAAGATCTTATTAATCTGATAAGTCATACATAACTAGATCAACTATAATCTTGTGCTTACCAAATCATATTTCTAATTTCAAATCCAAAGTAGCTTCATCAATCCCATGTCATTTCTAATGGACTTTTACAAATTGTATGTTCTTATACCATAATTTCTAGACTTAATGGTCCAAAATTTCAACATATTGCTTTTTCTAAGATAGCTTGGAATCCAATTGTAATGACTTGTCATGAATTATATAACATGCATTTGATATGTATTTTTAAAGCAAGGAAACATTAAACATTAGATATCTTGCTTGTAAGGTATCTTATAGATCTTAAGTGATAAGTAAAAGTTCATATTCATTTAATGCTTAGGAAAAGTCCAATAAAACAAGCAACTAATCTTCCCTTTTTCCTAAATTGTAGGACTTCTTTCATTAGAAACACTTTAAGGAATATGATGTGCACGTCGCAATGCACCAAAATTAGATTAAAAACTGGTTGTTACAATAATAATGCAGATAGTGGCACAACCAGGTTATACCCCTAGTGATCCTTTAATTTTATCCTTTCTAAATCAATTTCTAACAAATAATATACACAATTTTTAACTTATTAATGCAAAGAAAATGGGAGAAACTAATGAAAACAAGATTGTAAATGCATTAAAATAGAATGTTGTACAGAAATAGAACTAATATGATGTTTGTTGTATGAGAGATTATGTAATAACAGAATGTAGAATTTAGAGGAGTTGCTTGCACAAAATTAAAATGATAATAATAAAATAAACAAGCATAAAATAGAAGTAAAATAGTAATTAAATAGAAAGAAATCAATATATGAAATGCAACAGATTCAAGGATATGATAGCTTTTATTATAGATTAATCTTATATCACTAAACATTTGATTACTCCAATTAACTTTTCAACCTTGGATTATCCCGAATCCTTGCAATAATCCACGAATCCTACACTAGATAATCACTTAGAGTTTGGTCAATTAAACTTAGAATATGGATTAAGCAGTTGCCATAATCTCGAAACTAGATTGAAATTAAGCTAAAGATAGAATTCAGTTGATTTAGAAAATTAAATCAAATATCATTGAAATAATTCCTTAACCCTCTGTCCCAATATGTAAAACCATCATTAATCAATCATAATTTCACATTCAAATAGTAAAAGAATAGAAATCACAAGATTGAATACTAATTATACCAAATTAGCACTTAACTTAAGTAATCTCAATAATTTAGCAAAAATAATTAGAGAAAGAGGAAAATCAATAGGAAGAAATTAACATTACTAATCAAGATCTCATAATCCTTGAAGAGAATATCTTCACAATCCTTGAATCAACAAAAAATCTTTAGCCTTCCATGGCTTGAAAACAAGAAAAGAAAGAAAAAATTATACTATTAAACTCTGTGTAAAGTTTGAATCTCTATTCTCTTCAGCTCTCTTACCTATTTATATAACCTAATTAACCTAAAATCCTATTAGACTAGGATTAAATGACTCTTAAAATTACAATAATAAGGCTTTCCAAATTTCTAGAGGCCCAAACCTATTTTTTACAAATAAATTAAATCCAATGGTTGCATCAGGGAATTCCTTGTAAGTTTAATTTCCAGCTCATGTTTGATCGTGAAATCAATGAAATTTGGACAAGTCATGAACATCAAAGTTGTAGGCTTCTATCTTGTGAGAATTTGAGTGCTAGTTTTAGGTTGATTAGATTACTATAACTCTAGATATGACCCAAATATAGAAGTGGGTTCAGTTAGGACAAATACACAACTTCGATTTCTTGTCTAAAAAAAGGCTTGAAAAAGTTCGAACTATGCTTTTACCAAAACATAAAAGTTGTAATTCTCTCTTTTAGCTTTCTAACAGTATAAAGTTTGCCTCAATCTAACATCTAGAGCCTAAAGATATGACTAAAAAATAGAAATAATATTAAAATTCAGCATTTATCGAATAAATTCACAATATTGTAAAATTAACCATAATTCACAAAACAAGGCCTAATCAATAAAATTAAGCAAATATAACAACTAAGAGACATAAAATAGAAAAAAATAAAATAGTAAATACTTTTCTTATTAGAATACTTTATCTTCTTTTTGGAATTCTAATTCTCTTTTCTTCTTATCCATATGTTATTTCTATTGATCTTGTATTATTTTTAATCTGTCTTGAATTATTCAATCTTTCACTAAATCATTTGCCATGAAATCTAGTCCTAAGAGTTTTGCCTTTCGTAGTTTGAACCATTCCACCAAAACTTTACATTTTCGACTACAAAAGGTTTCATAAGGGGCTATCTAGATACCTAACTGATAACTATTATTGTAAATAAATTTAATTAATGATAGATACATTTTCTAACTCTCTTCAAACTCTGAGATATATGCTTTGAGCATCTCTCTCAAAATTTGAATTGTTCTTTATAATTATCCATTCATTTGCAAGTGGAAGGAGGTATTAAAACATAGTTGAGTTCCTAATGCTTGTTGAAAAGATTAACAAAAGTAGGATGTAAGTTATGTACCTTGATCCGATAAAATGGTAACTAGAACTCCATGTGATGGCATTATCTTATCGAAGTAAACTTGAGTGTATTGTATAGTTGAAAAAATGGCCTTAACTGGCAAGAAATACTCTAACTTGGTAAATTGATTAATAGGAACCCATAAAGAATCATACCTTATTTTAGGTCTTTGGAAAACTAATCAAGAAATCTATCATTACACTTTCTTATTTCCATGTTGGAATCAAAAGTAGTTGGTGCATTTTAGTCAAGCATTGATGTTCTTCTTTTACAAATTAGCGAGTTAAACATTTCACCATATAATCTAATACATCTCTTTTCATTCTTTTCTGCCAGAAAATATCTTTTAAAACATGATACATCTATCATGTTTGGTATATGAGGAATTATAAGCTTAATGCAATAATTCATTCTATTCACTTGATGAAACCTAAATTTATCCTTGATAACAAATTATTCCTTTTATTAACAAGCATTCTTGATTCGATGTTTTCTATCACATTTTTTACTATTGTTAAATAATTCACATCTATTTTCTAGGCATATTTAATTTTTTTAATAAGAAACTGTTTGAATTACTACTTGAGCTAATAACACTATTTGATCTCTATAAGGTGCTTAAATCACTTTACTCATGGATTTTTAGCTTAATGCATTTGCTACTATATTAGCTTTACCATGGTGGTAGAGAATCAAATAGTCAGTCTTTGATGAGCTCTATCCATCTCCTTTACCTCAAATTTAGATCATCTACTTAAAAATAGACTTCAAAATTTTATGATCTATATAGATTTTACAGGTTTCTTGATATAAGTAATGCTTTTAAATTTTCAAAGCAAAAATCATCACTACTATTTTTAATCATGAGTCCAATAATTCTAGCCATGTCTCTATAATTGTCGATAAGCATATGCTATCACTATGCCATGTTATATTAAAATACACTCAAGGCTAACTCTAAAAGCATTACAATATACTATATGCCCTTTTATGCCTGGGGCAAGGCTAATATTGGTGCCAACATTGGGCATAACTTTAATTTCTAAAAACTATTTTTGCATGCATTTAACCATTTGAATTGTACCCCTTTTGTTCTAACTTACTCAACAATATAGATATTTTGGAAGAATCTTGATAAATCTTTTGTAATACCTTACTAATTCAAGAAAGCTTTGAATTTCTATAACAAATGTAGGCCTTAGCCAATTTTCTACTATTTCTATTTTTTGAGGATGTACTTGAACTACATCATGCAATACCACATGCCCTAAGAATTTCATACTTATTATCCAAAATTCATACTTAGAGAATTTAACATATAAGTGGTGCTCCTACAAAGTTTGCAACATAATTCTGAGATGCCTCACATGTCTTACTTCACTTTTTTAGTACACCAAAATATTATTAATGAAAATAATTATGAACTTATCTAAAAAGGTTTAAACACCCAGTTTATTAAGTCTATAAAATCTACTAGAGCATTGGTTAATCCAAAGTATGTAATTATAAGTTTAAAATGGCTATATCGAGTTTGAAAAGGCATTTTAGGAATGTTATCCTTAAAAATCTTCAAATGATGGTAACTTATGCATAAGTCTATTTTCCTAGTTGTTTGTAGTTAATTAAATAAGCCATCTATGTGAGGAACGGAATACTTATTTTTGATTGTGACCATGTTTAACTAACAATAGTCTATACACAACCATAACGATCTATCCTTTTACTTTATAAATAAAATAAAAGCTTCCCATGGTGAAGAGCTTGGGTGAATAAAACCTTTATCTCTTGTGTCATGTAATTGCTCCTTTTACTTTTATAATTCTGCTGAGGCCATCTTATAAGGAAATGTAGGAACAAGTTCGGTGTCGGGCACCAAATTGATATGAAATTTTATTTCTTTATTAGGTGGTAATCCAGATAATTCTTCTAGGAACATATTAGGAAATTCTTGGACTATAAAACATTATAAACATCTAATACTAGTTAGTTCGAATCTTTAACCATAGCTAGGTACACAATACACCCTTTTCTAATGAGTTTTGAAGCCATAATACTATAAATTAGACTAATAATCTCTGGAAACCTATTTCCTAAAAATTTAATCGACAAAGAACTTCCTATAGAATAAGTAATAGATTTGTCTAGATAATCTACACAAGGATGGTATTAGAATAACCAATCCATCCTTAAAATCATATCATAATTACTTATGTTTAGTAAGGCTAAATTAGCAAGTAACATATATTCATGAATACTTATAAGACAAGCCTCTATCATAGAGATGGTTAGTAAAGATTTATCAACTTTGGTCGTTACAATTAATAGGGCATTTATAGGCTTAGCAAACTTATTGATAGTAGTAGCAAATCTTTTTAAAACATAAGAGTGAGTGGCGCTTGGTTAAAACTTTAATAGGGAGATTATTAACTCTATAGGTACTTATAACTACGACATTAAAGGTTTAAGCCTCCTAATGCATTACTATGTAAACTTTTACTTGGTTTTCATTGGGAAAACTTTTTTAATTACTAATACTTGCACTCCTCATTGGTAGAGGTTAATTCCTTATGAGGTTAGTTAATAGAGTAGTTAGAGCATTATGTTAAGAAATTAAGTAGCCAGCACTTTGGCTAAGGGAATTTAAAGAATATTTCCTAATTTTATGCCTAATTTAACCATATCTAGAACGCATAATAGCACTTTAGTTGCAAGGTCCTAGGTGTTTGTTACCATGCCAAGTACATCTTAATGGTTCTGCTTCAAAATTGCTCCTTTCAATGCCCATAAAAGTATTTAAATGAAATTAATGACAATCTTGGCTTCTTACCATGGGTAAGCCACTTAACATGATTCAAAGATAGAAGGCTCTACAAATGATTTATTCTCATCACCTATGGAAGTACTCCAGGAGGTATCCTTTTTGCACTAAATATAGCATTCAACGTTTTTGACTAACTTTATTTTTACTTCTCAACTAACCTTCTTTTTCTTTTCTCTTCTTTATCCTAAACTCAAGCCTTAGTGCTTTGAGCCACCTTCTTATTTCAAATACTATAACTCCCTCACTTTATCTTAGTGAATGTTTGGGGGTAAAAAATGGTTAATGAAATTCTCTTAGAAAGTCACCTAATACAAAGGTGCTAGATGTGAATCCTAATTTTTTTTAGCATTAGCAAATTGATAATATACTACATCATCTAGTTAATAGCCTATAAATTCTATTAATAATGATTTCAAACCTTACAGCATCTTGCTAAACAAATTTATTTGCTCCAAAAGTTAATAAGGATTCACTGTTAGATTAGTATCTATATACTTAAGTGGTTTCAAATTAAAAAAACTCATGTATTATGCAAAATTTATTTTCCACACCTTTCTTAAGAGGGGTATGCTTTCATTCCCTACCATGATCACATTCTCCCTTATGGTTATTTTAATCTTTACAATAGCTATGTCCCTAATTCTGATCAAGGGCCCTAGTAACTTGATTCATCATTGGTTGCATAAAATTTACAGCTAAAGGAGGAAACGTTAATCACTACTCTCCCTTTCTTACCCTTTATTATTTTATACTTGCAAACCTCTATATGATTCTTCCTATTCAAATTTGTTAGCTCGTGCTTGACTTTTAGTACTTTCCATTTCCTAATTCACAAATTATCATAACCTATCATTGATCATGATTAATGTGGAACTCACTTTCAATTTCGACTAGCCTAATTCATATTTGATACTTTTATGTTAATATATATAAATTAATTTATGACTATTTTTTGCATATTAAGTGAAATGCTGAATTTTTAGTTAATATTTAATTAATTTTCAAAGAATTTAAGCTCTCATATCTACAACTAAATAACTAATGCTACTCAAGCCATACTTAAAAATTTTCTAAGGATTCTTCATTGAAGTGGTGGTGGAAATGAGCTAGGTTAAGAATCTATAGAAAAAAACATATCATAAATTGAGTCTAGGGTTTTACGAGTGAACATTCAAATGATATTTATAATAAAATTTCAAGAGAAAATTTAATTTTTATTAATTGGATGTATCCTCCATTGTCTACAATATATGATTTAGATAATGCCATACTAAATTTGATTATAGCCATAACTTTATGGCATGAACACAAAGCTCAGTAGACCTCATGAATCTAGAGGAACAATTTAGCATATAACAATCTTACTAATTCCCAATGAGTAAATTTTAATGGAGGTAGTTCAATAGTATTTCAAGAACAATCAAATTAGAAAGTGAGTAATTATGAACATTTATCATGATATAGTTACCTTTATTATTATTATTATTATTATTATTATATATATATATATATATATATATATATATATATATATATATATATATATATATATATATATATATATATTCATTCCTAATCACTTGCATCCATTGGTGCCATCACTCAAGTATGCAAGTTCATGCATCTCACATGTCACTTTTCATGGGCATAATAACAATTTAGACATACTCATGCCATTTATATACCATAAAATAAGTAAAGCCAATAAATATACCTATTTAAGTTACATATAACACTTTTTACTTTCTAATAGCCTTAACATGAACAATTATAATCACTTGCACCGATAGATGTTAATAATTCTATCATATAAGCACATTATATTGTACATATAAAACAAAATAAAGAAAATTGATAAATAAATTTCACAATGGCCACCAGATCTAAATTTTTTATATCACATTTTAGCTATAGTGAAAATAACTTCATGAACTTTTAACACCATTATCCTTTGTTGAAGATGTTGGTATATATTTTAGTGGCTAATCATATGATAATTGTATGTACATACAATGTATTAAGTTTTCTTTATATTTATATAAATAAAAAGTATTTAGTTAATTATCATGTTCAATATTATATTTGTGTAATATAAATAATTATGGTAATTATCCTTAGAATAATTTATATTATTCTTAAAATGTCTCTAGTCAAATATTAATGTTAATTAAGATAATAATAATGTAGATGATTACAATTATATATATAAGATATGAAGTTAACTTATGGGTATACATTAAAGTACAAACATACTAGACTGACCTACCATGAGAATGCTACATGGATCATTGTGTTAATATCTTAAGTAGTTCTCATAATAATAATGATGATATGGATGATCCTTTAACTTGAAGTTAATATAATTCCCTACATGAGGAGTCATATACTTTAATATCATTAAATGTTAACTATAATAGGGTTAGCCTAAAAAGTAGTGATCGGTATACCACAAATCATGTAAAGGGATTTAAGTGATCTAGATGAGATTTTATCCCTCTTATATAGAAAAAGTGATATCTATGGTCCTTTTGATTAAGTAAGACTATGAAATGCATGACCATGCTCAAATGAATTAATATATAATATTAATTAATTTATTTTAGGTAGTTTACTAATGTATTAAGAAACACATAGATTGAATTATAAAAAAGGTAACACATTCTATAACTCAAGTTTAATTTAGATTTCCAATACAAAAAGGACTAAACTACATAGAATATTAATCATAGAAAGATTTTTTTGGATCATTGACAATTTTCATCAGTTAGGTAGCAATGATATATTGTTAAATACTATTCACTATATGTGATACTAAAATAGGATTTTAGGATTATAATTAATATAACGAGAACTTATAGGCTCACACACAGAGCATATCAAATATTGGGGGCCGTAAAGTAATTAAGAACTTTTAGTCAAACTAAGGCTTCTAATTGAGAAATGTTCAATATGATTAGGCTTCATTAAGTAATAACATAATATAATAGGATATTTCTTAGGAACACTAAATATAGGCTACTTATTACTAATTAAAAAATATAATTATCTCCTTACTTAAGGTATATTCTAGTTGGAGATCATAAATAATATTTTATTTGCAAATTAAAATATAAATTAATCAGATAATTATCTAGTTATATTTTATCTACGAGATAAAATATACTAGTTAGATTAAGATTTAATTATGATCTGTCATTTGTTTTAAATTAGGTAGGATATATATATCCTAGAATAAATGAAGATATTATTCCGGCTTTTAAAATCCAAGTTCTACATATATGATATTTAGAGCATCAAGATTGATTGATTAAAAAATAATCCAAACTAGTTATACTACCTTGTGAAAGAGAACAATCCCATTTAATCAGATTGGAGTCTTAAATTGTTCATGTGGATACCATAGAGATGCTAGCATCTAATGGTGTTTGTGATTTGATAACTAACATTTGAACATTCTTAATATTTGTATGTGTTCGTGAAATTTATGTTGGTTGAACATTTGTATTTGTGGAAGAAGAAGTAACATGCACTTATGTTTATGATTCAAATTGTAGTAAATTTAATTAGGATTAATCCCTTTTGCTTCAATTTGAAATCACACTTCAAAGATATATATTTTATCATTAGTCTTTACTTCTTTCAGTTGGACCTTAGTATGTTTTAGCATAATTAAAAACTTTTCCACTATATTTTCTATATCTGAAACCTAACAAAAGATAGCCTCACATAAGCTTTTGACATTATCCTAATATCATTTAGTAAAGATTGCTCCACATAGTTCTAACACTTACATGTGGGCTTTTGACATTATATCATGCCCTGTCGCCTTTTGACACTATGGCCTTTTTTTTTTTTAAGAAAGGCTATACAAAAATCCTTATATACCATTTCATTCCATATATGAAATGCACACATATTTAAATTCATAACTTTTCTTATGCTTTTTTGCATGGCCACATATATCCATTCATATAATTAATAATACATATACACATATTTACTGTCACCATACAATATAACAATAGTATCATAATATTATTGTACTATTGATATAACCACACAATTTTTCAATAACATTGTTTTATAATTCACAACTTGCACACCAAGATAATTTTATACCCTATTTCATTGTCATTCACCTTGTATTGTAGCCTTACTTTTCATATATTAAGATAACACTAAAATGTACTAGGTTATAGCTTGATCTTTTATATGTAATGATATCTTAAACCAATTCCTTTTTCATGTCATATATCAAACTTAATTAATATGACCTCATTCATAAAGTATATACTAATCATATGACATTTCAAAACATAATCACATTACTCATTCATTATCATTTAAATACTTAAATAAGCATAATACAATATCATGTTATCATAACATTACATGCCTTCTTGTGTAGCCTAATATGATATATTTAATTATGAGCAAACAAATCATAATAATAACAATACCTTGTTGAAAACTTCAACTCCAATCCACTAGCATAAATATTCATGCAATACATTACACACACACAAAAGCCACAAATAGCTTATCCAATTAAATATGAAATTACAATCCAACATTTTAGGTTCTACTTAGTATAATAAGATGAAAGTTAAACTCCATTCTTGCATAAACATAAGCATTCATGAATATATATAAGAATATGAGCAAGGCCATAAGTGGCTTACCCTTTTAACCAAACCTAGAACCCAACTTTCAAGATTTTATGACTTACTAGAATTTGATTATGTGACTTTATTTCTTTTATTAGCATTTACATAGTCTTCTTGCTCACTTTACTTTCTATTATTCACATTTAAAGATATCCACACTCAATGCATAAGAACAAGAATACAAAATACTATTTGATTCATTAAAACATATGATATTACAATGAATTAGGGTAATAATTACTATGAGCATCTAAAGAAGAACTTAAACACCAATAATTGACTATGTAGTCAACTACAAAGGCTTTTGTGACACCTTAAAGTTGTTTTAAAGTTCCTTAGTTAATTTATTAACCTTTATGTTAGTTTAAGGTAATGAACTTACTCTTTTGAACATTTTAATTTTGACCTTTGAATCATATTCTATGAATAACTAAAAAATTACAAGTTTATTGTCATAAAGATTGTTTCATATGAGAATAGACTTAAATAGCTTTCTATAGATTAGTAATTTACTCAAGGTGGTTATGATATGAAAAAGTTATGACCTTTATAAGTTAGTTCAAAAAAATTTAATTTTTCATTATCCATAATTTTTTACCTTTGTCTACTAATTTAGTGATGTCTTAAAATATATATAGAACACTAACATAATTAGTTGTATTTGAAAGTAAACTTAATTTTATTTCTAATGATATGAGATTTGTTAAAAATAGATGTAAGGTGAAGAAGTTATGACCATTCGAAGTCAATTTAAAAGTTCTAAAGGCCATTTTGAAGTTCAATAATTAATTATAAAGTTCTAGAGGCCATATAATCAATTATGATATCAAATTCTATAGATTTTCTTATAAAATGGTGATGAAGATGACTTATGTTAAGAATTTATATAGGAAACATATAAAAAGGGGTGTCTAAGGCATTATGAATAAACACTCAAATGATATAAATAATAAAATTTCCAAAGAAATATTTAACTTTTACTAAATTGATTTACCCTCTATTATCCATAATATGTGACTTAAATAATATTGCACTAAACTTAATTGTAAACATAACATTATAGCATGAGCATAAGACTCACCATATCTCTTAATTCTGAAGGAATAATTTAGCAAACAATAATCTTACAAATTCACAATCCTCTTATTTCAAAAGGGACAATTCATTGGCATTTCAAAAATAAACAAACTAGAAAGCAAGTAATTATAAACATTTATCATAATATAATTACATTTATTATATATACATACATATATATATATATATATATATATATATATATATATATATATATATATATTCATTCTTAATCACTTATGCCTAATAGTGTTATCATTCAAGTACGCACCTTCATGTATTTCACATATCATCCTTTATCGGCACAATAACATATACATTGTCATTCCATACATATACCACAAAATGAGTAAAGTAGGTAGATTAACCCACAGACAACACCTTTTACTTTCCAATAGCCTTAAAATAAACAATTATAATCACCTATACCCATTGATGCCAATAATTCTGTCATACAAGCTTATCATAGTATATATATAAAATGAAATAAAGAAAATTGATAAATAAATTTCACAATTAACCCTCGAATTTAGATATCATATATCACATTTTAGGCATTATGAAGATAACTTTGTGGACTTTTGGCATCATTATCCTTCAATGAAGATAGCCTTACGTGAGCTTCTAATATTATTCCAATATTGATTAATAAAGATAGCCCTATGCATTTTTGACATTATGGCTATTTAGTGCAGATAGCCACATATAAGTTTCTAACACTATTTCATCCCTCACAGCCTTTTAACACTATAACCATTAAATGAAGATAGGTTATGTAAGCATCCTTATGTCACTATCATTATATATCATTGTATTTTATATCTCAAATGCACACATATTTAAATTCACAACTTTTCCCATGCCTCTTTGCATGGTCACACACATCTATTCATACTATTAACAACATGTATACATGTAAAGTTGCTATACAGTATAGTAAAAGTATCATAATATCACCATACCATTAGTATGACCACACAAGTCATTAATAACATTGTTCTACAATTCACAACTCAACTTACGCATCAAGACATTTCTATGCTCTATTATATTAAAATTTACCTCCTATTATAGCCTTACTTTTCATATATTAACTCAACACTTAAATGTACTAGGTTATAGCTTGATCCCTTATATGTAATATCTCAAACTGATTCATCTTTCATGCTATATGTCAAACTTAATCAATACAACCTTATTCATAAAGTATATACCAATCATATCACATTTCAAAACATAATTACATTACTAATTCATTATCATTTAAATATTTAAATATACAAAACATAATAATAATAATAATAATAATAATAATAATAATAATAATAATAATAATAATAATAGGACGTGCCTTATTGCACAGCGCCATAAGGTGTATTTAATTATGAGCAAATAAATCACAATAATAGTACCTTGTTGAATACTTCAATTCAATTCCAATTTCATGACTATATATGTATATATATATATGTATATATATATATATATATATATATATATATATATATGTATTAACCACAAGAAACTTATCTAATCAAATATAAAATTGAAATCTAATGTTCTAGTTTCCACTTAGTCTAATAGGATTAAAATATATTAAGTCTCTTTTCTTGTATAAATATAATTATTCTTGAATATATGTATATATATGCATAGATGTAGTATATTTGTTCACTTTACTCTCTATTATCCATATTTGAAGTTATCCATTCTTAACCTATAGGAACAAGAAGCTAAAATACTATTTAATGCTACACACACAAGATATTGCAATGAAACAAGGTAATAATTGATTATGAGTGTTTAGTAAAGAACTTTGACACCAATAGTTAACTACAAATAGTTTTATGACACCCTAAAGTAATTTTAAATTTCTTTAATTGATTTATTAGCCTTTATTTTGTTCAAGGTAATTAACTTACTCTTTTGAACAATTTAATTTTGACTTTTGAATGATATTTTATAAATAATTGAAAAATTACTAAAAAATTACAAGTTTATTGTTCTTGAAGCTTTTTTTTATATGAGAAGAAATTCAAATGGCTTTCCATGGACTAATAGTTTACTTAAGATAGTTAATATGTGAAAAAGTTATGACATTTATAAGTTAGTCCTAAATTCAATTTTTAACAATCCAAAATTTCTAACATTTGTCCATTATTTTAGTGATATCTTGAAATATACATACATTATTAACACAAAATTAGTTCCAATTGATAGTTAACTTAATTAACTTTCAAATGATAGTGATATGCCAAAAGCATATGTAAAATAAAGAAGTTATGACCTTTAAAGTCAATCTAACTAATATGTTCTTGCATAGTCTACTATGAAGCCCCAAAGTCCATTTAAAACTTTTGTAAATTAATTATATAATCGATTATAAAGTTTCAAAGGTCATATAATTGACTATATAGTTAATTATAGCCTCAACTTCTGTAAATTTTCCTGTAAAATCACTATTCATCCTCTATTATATTCACCCAAACTCATTTGTTATCTATTTAATACACATTAAGTCATCAATACACCTTATTAAATCATCATTAAAGCTATTTCCATCACTAAATAAGCTTCTAACATCACACATCATCATAAACCATAGCATATTTCATTAACCAAATAAAAACTAGAAATTAAACCTAAATCAAACAAAACTTAATCAAATGTTTAAAATTAAGTTAGGACATTCACTTACCCATTGTGGAGAAGGTTTTGGGAAGCTTATTTTTTTTATCTTTTAGCCTTAATCCATTAAAATCATAAAGATTCTAAGTTACCCTTTTAAATTATATACTCAAATCTTCCTTGTATTCACATAACACTTAGAATATTCAAATAACCATGATAATCTTATCATTACTCCCAAAAGGCTTGATAATAGATGGTTTTGTGAAAGGAAAAGAAGAAGTTAAAGAGAGTTAAGAAAGAAAAAAGGAGGTTTAATGAAAAAATAAGGAATAGTGACTCCCTTTTTAGTTAAAGTTATGTTTATATGGACAAGAGCATTTTCATCATTTACCCTAGAACTTTTCTTTATTCACATACTCGTTTATAATCACTTATAACACTTAACTTTTTTACTAAACACATTTCCTCCCAACTACTTCTTTTAAGTTTTTCATTTTAGGTCTAATCAACAAATTCATTTTCATCTCATATTTTGTTCAAATTTCTTAACTATTTTTACCCAATTTCTTATTTATGTCTTTTCACCATACTATATCCATCCCATGTGAAAATTTCTTTTCATTGTAATTATTCTACTAAAATTAGTTGGTTATTCTTCTTTTTCAACACATGACAAAATCATAAAATTATAAAATTCTAAAAAGGCTGCGATACTAATTTTGTAAACAATTAAGTAATAATCAAAAGATCTTTAAGCATTTTATTATAAATAAACTTCACCACTAACATCATTAGGTAATATAGGGTCCATCAATATGGTATTGGTAATAAGTGATCCTAGTTGCACATATACTACTTGTATGATTTCACTTAACACTTATTTGGGTAGCAAACAGACATAACTTCTCATAACTGAATCCTGATTATGATCAATGTGGATTTCGATAATCAGTTTCCATAAGTCTTAACAATATTCATTCTAATTTATTCCATAAAAATCTTTATATTTCTAAAGAGACTCAAAATTCACTTTAAATTTTATGAAAATATAGATAGATTCTCCTCTATTTTGGGATACTTTTCGAGAATCACATTCCTTAAAATACAAAACCTTTATATATCACAAACATGACAATATCAAACATCCATACAATACTATATAAATTTAAACTTATATACATATAAATAATTCAATGCATCTAATGTTGAATTATCATAATCTTTAACTCATTTTTTATGTAGTCTAACTATCAAAATCCTTTAATAAGGTTGTCTTGATTCTCCATAGATGCAATAAGGCTCAAAGACACTTACTTTAACTTGAAACATTGAAAAATAAAATGAAGTAAGTTATAAGAACTCAATGAGCATTTATTAACCATTATTAATTCTTGATTCAATTATTCAATTATATTAAGTAATCACATGCTAACTAAGTATTTCATAAGAAGAATAAATCAATTTAAATTTTTTAGGTTTTTGAAATGTACAAAGCCAGACCTCAAGTTGAATGTTCACTTACACATAACTTAAATTGTATATTTCTTCTCACAAATCATAGTAAACTTATGCATCATAGCCGTGTCACACATCACCTATTCTAAATAACTATTACGTTCACAAATAGTCATTAAGATTCAATCATAATTCGATCAATATAACCAAATTAAGTTCTTGCAATCATATCAATCAATTAAATCTAATCATGAATAAGGTTTTAATATCACATAACCAATCATAATAAATATACATATAACCATCTTTGCCTTCCAAGTTAATCTTATATCCTTCATAACTTTTTACTAAAAATTTTCCTGTTTAACTTTCACATCATTACCCCATTATAGTTCATAGTATCTTTAAGAGTTTACACATGAATATCTATACATAAATATGAAATCTATATTATCAATAAGAAGAATACAATCATAAACATTTAAACTATCTTTTATTAAGATATTAATTTGTGATGAGATATATACTTACTTGAAATTAGCCAACAGCTTTGAGGATTCCTAACTCTTTTACTTTTACCTTTAATCTTTTCTTATAAGTTAATTTATGATAATACATTATAATTATATGCATATTACTTATTTTCTTTTCACCTATCACAAATCCATGTTCCAATCATAATCTAATAGCATCCCATAATACTTGTTTCTTATATTTTTCAATATTAATTGATAATCAAAATATGCCACTTAATCATCTTAGAGTCTTACATCTTTTATTTTCAAATCTATCATCAAAGATTAGAAATTCTTGAATATAACATTTTTCTAAATCAAAGTACAAAACCATAAAAACATTACCACTTACATCATTATATAAAATTATACACTTATCTCTTTATATTTTTAACTTTCCATAAAGAATTAGAAGATTGCATTTATTAGGGATTCTCCACATCAACCTCCAAACATGAAAATAATAGATCTTGATGATATAATTATATTCTAAATATATTGTTATGATATTTTTTATCATAAAATTCTTATTTTATCAATATTATATTAGTTATCCAAAATAAGATGATGAAGTGAGAGTTTTCTAAATCATGTTTAAATTTGTAAAATATTGGAATATGATACTTCAAGAAGACTTTAATTATATTGTTTTAAAATTTTATATTATAAAATTCTTATTTTTCAAACCATCAATAAGTATTTGAATTTATCCTCAACATAGATTTTCTAATATATATATATATATATATAGCCATTGCTGACAATATTATAGTATAATACTCTATAATGATTCTACTAATGTTATTTAAACACTTTATAACATAAAATATATATACATGCAGATACATTTTCATCAGTATCATTATATATACAAAATACCCATAAATGGTTGTCTTCCTATATTATGTATGATTCTAATGCTCCATGGATATTCTAATCATCTTATTTTAACATTTTCCTTCATAAAGATTATATATATATATATATATATATATATATATATATATATATTATGTAGATCATCATATATGATATACACAAATAGATTTATCTTCAAATTAACCTTTAAGCAGCAAAGATTGGAGAAGCTATTTATATAAAAAGACCTTATCACGTCTTTAAGGGTTGCTAACATCTCATTAGCATTGGAAAATATAAGGGTTGTTAGAAAACACGACAACTAAGCTCCTTGTTCACTCACATCATTGCTAGAATTTTTTTCTTTTTTGCTCTTCACACCACCAACAATGATGATTTATCGCAAATTGAAGAAGCCAATGATAGTGTGACCATCTGCCCAGGTTACTAGCAAGAAAAAAAAGAGAAGAGAGAGGCAGTGACACTATACAGCTTTGGTTCTCCCTCTAATAGTTACTACCATCACCATATCTCTTTATTACTAGTTATGGACAACATGTGCGAAGGTGGTGCAATGAATAGTGGCTGCATGATAGCAGGGAAGCCTCCTTGATATCGAGTAAAGAAATAAAGAAGAAAGGGGAAAAAAAGAGAGCTAAAACCCTAAGAGAGAAAGAGAGGCCGTGGAATGTGTGGAGAGAGAGAGAGAACTAAGTGTATGTGAGAGAGAAGGAGGAGGTATTGACATATAAAAGGAAAAAGAAAGAAAGGTTAACATATGAGTTGCAAGAAATGATCCCACGCTTCTTACACTTTTAAGCAAATTTTCTTTCATATTAAATCTTAACCATTCATTTATTTAAAAACTCATTTTCATGAGACTAATTTTATTTAAAATCTCAGCTTAATTATTTTCAATCTTCCCTATTATATATATTCTAATAAAGTTGAAAATTCTAAAATAAATATTTTAATTTTTGAAAATAAATTTTCAAATACTAACAATTAATTTTATAAATCTTTGTATTATTAATCATTGAAAATATTCCTAACTTGCAAGAAAATCTTTATAAAAAATATTTAAACAAATTTTGAACTAACACTAGGCAATTAAATAAAATTTGAATATTAAAAGAAATTCAATACCAATTATTAACCAAATAAATAAATGAATGAATAAATAATTATTCCCAAGCAATGACATTTATAAAGCTTTAATTATTAACCTAGGGCATTACATAACTTAAAGGTTTTATCCCATTAAGAATTTAGATTATACTCCGATACCACCATTGTTATGAGCTAATTGTAGTTGTAATTGGCGTGGAACCTGATTACTTAATTTTTACTAACCTAATCTACATTTCCTCATTTACATACAAAGAAGATATTAGGAAGGTTAATCATATATTCAAGAGAAGTGAACAAGATTTCATTTATTAAATTTGATTCATTTACAAAATAAGATAGGTTGACTTATAATTCATACAAATGTAAGGATTAGCTAAATTAACTAGCCCTAAAAATAAAATAAGTTTTTATCTTTCTACCGTTGAATTATACCAAACAAGGCCCCAAAATATCGAATTTCTTCAAGATACTTTATACCACCCTATGCTATAGTAGAGAGTTTCTTATAAGCTCAACTTTGAAGTAGTGGAGAAAGAAGCTCAACCTGAGTTTGCAACATAAAATATGGAAAAGTAAGTTTAGGCTTAGTAAGTAAAAATCCTAGTATAAATGAAGTTTTAAAAGATAAGAATTGGTATAACCCCAATCCACCGAATTTACCTTCCTCCATTTTCATTAATCAACTCAAACAATACTAGAATTCAAGTGTTAGTAATCATTAATCAATATTAATAAAAATAAAGGCCATTACCTTAGTTTATATCACAATATTCAAAACATTATTAATCCATCCCATTTTAATAGTACTTTCAAGCAATCAATGTATAAAGGCAAATAAAACTCCTTGTGACTCCTAGTCATCTTTATCCCTTCAAAAAATAATTATCAAATCCAATTTATTTCACAAACATCATCAACATAGCCCTAAATTCATTTCCTCATTCATTAACACATAACAAATGTATTTATCATAATTTAATTCAAATCATTTCTTAATATAAAAGCTAATACTATTATCCTTAATTGTATAGCCACACTACTTAACCATTATCATGTTAATCCTTTAGCAACTACTTATAGCCCTTAAGTGCTCATCTCCTACCTTAGCTGTAAAAAAGGAACTTATTAAAAACACAGGAACCATAATCAACTATATATTCAATTATAAGCTATTCGAGAACATCTTCTTAGTGTATAGTTAACTATAATGCAACTACTACTTACCTAGGAACCAATCATTGTTGAATATGTAGTTGAGTCATAGTTAAGTTAACTATAGGCATCCAAAGATGATGTTTAATTAAGGTAGTTCACTTGACTACGACCATCCATGAAATAAACTCTTTAGCTATAATTGACTATAACCTTTCAAAAATTAAAATTTCTATTAATAATTGAATATATAATCGATTATGGTGTTTTAGAGGTCGATCCTTAAGCTATAGTCGATTATATAATTAACTATAATATGAATTTCTAAAAAATTATTGTGAATTTTATTATTCAAGCACTATAAACACCATCCAATCTTATTTATTACACAGTTAATTATCACTAAACTATCAATATACATATATAACACTTCATTTATGTTATTTTCAATGTTAAACTTAACTTAAACATTATAAATTAACATATCTCATGCATAATCATCTCAAAACCTAAAATTATAACAAAACTAACAATTTTCATCATAACCTTTAAATTAAGGTTAATATATCCATTCACCTAGTATAGTATATTGGGAAGCTAGAAGTAAAAGTTAATAATTCCTAATCATTTAAATCAATAAATTAGGCGTTAAGGTTTTAGTTTCCTTCTTTAAGCTCAAAACTTAAATTCTATTAAATCCAAATGAAAAATTAAGGAAGCGTTTAACATTGATGAGGATTTAAATGCTCTTACCTTGATTATGTAAAGAAGTTGATAAGATTTAACTCTTCTTCTTGTTTCCTTAAAAGGAAAGATAAAGGAGGACAATAAGATAAGGGAATGAAAGTTAGGGATTTTACAGAAAATGGGGAGTCAGAAAGGGGTGGCTAAAATTTAA
The DNA here is from genome assembly GCA_020226215.1 of Sindora glabra. NCBI lineage: Eukaryota > Viridiplantae > Streptophyta > Magnoliopsida > Fabales > Fabaceae > Sindora > Sindora glabra. The sequence goes on from CM035227.1 coordinate 79,587,954, forward strand.
TGGAATAAGGGCATGGGTATTTTAAGAAATATGCCCTACTTTTCCTCTTACCCATATACTCACCTTTAAATACTCATAACCATTAAAAATCTTATTTTATCTATCTTTTCTTAACTTAATCATACCATTTCCTCGTTTGAAATCCACTTAAACAATTTATTACTTTTTACTAACAATTTTATTTCATACCTCCTTATATAAATTTATTATTTTCATCCAAAGATAATTAGGAAGATGTGATGGCTCATTAGGCATGTGACTGGTATAGAAAGTCATTATTGTTGGTGTATTTGTCCTAAAAGCTAATCATAAGATTATTATAATAATGTACAATGTATTATATTTTATTTTAGACAATACAATTATTATATTATATTTTATTTTATTTTAATATTTGTGTAATTTATAACTTAAATATAATAATTATTTTCATAATGATATTACTATTCCTAAAATGTCAATTGTTGAATATTATTATAAAAAGGATAATAATAATACATTGAGACTATCAAGTATGGTGATTAATGATTATGAATCATGAATCATGAATCATGAATATATAATATTAAGTCAATACATGGGTACAGTATTAGTGAACAGATGTACTGGACTAACCTACTATGAGAATACTGCATGGATTATCATGTGTTATTAGCTATTCTCATATGACAATAATGAACATAGTCCTTTAACCTGAAGTCACTATGGTTCCTTATATGTGGGTTCACATACTTTGTTGTCATCCTATGTCACCTTTAATCGGGATGACGCGTTGGGCATTGATTGGATATGTCACGAATCGTGCAGAGGGATGTGTGATGTAAATGAGATTTTGTTACTCCTATATAAAGGAGAGATATCCTTAGGCCTTTTGATTGAGTGAGACTTAAAAATGCATAACCATGCTCAACTGGATCAATATATGATATTGATCATTGTTTAAATTAGTCTATTCAGTATCAATAAATATAAATTAAACATTAATGAGGATGGCACACGTCATGCCTTCAGTTCGATTTAGATATCATTACAAAAGGAATTGTGATGCAAAGCATTGATCACACATTAGGTAGATGTTGAATCACAGACATTCTTTCTACTTAGGTTGTAATGATGTATTGCTAGATACTGCTCATTATCTATGGTCCAATGATGGGTCAATGCCAATGTAGTAAGAACCTATAAGATCACACAAAAAAAGTAAGAATGAGACGATAATTAATTAGTTTTTAGTTAGACTAAAAACATATTAATTGGGCTTATTATTTTATATATATTATCAAAGTAATAATATATATATTATTATTCACATAATATATATTTTATATTATATTATTTGATATTATCTGATATTAAAGTAATATCATATAATTATACAATTTAATATTAAATAATTATATTATGAAATAATATTATTATCTAATAATATTTAGTTATTAATATTAAAGTAATATTAAATAACTAATGGATAAACCCTATCTCTCCTCATTCTTATCATGTTAGAGATAAGGTATTATTAGTTGAATAAAATTAAGATTAGTTGTGGTTTTCCTAATAGGACTAAGAAAGATGCATGCCTTTAGTTTTATAAAAGGAGGCGTGAAAGCATCATTATTTTGTATGAAAACAAGTAAATTTGCCACTAGTGAAACTACACAAAACACCCTACAAAACTGCACTAAACCCTTCCTTTTTTGTATGATAGATAAATCCTAGCAGATTCATAGAGTTTGTAAAGTCACCATTTGCTCCGTGTGGATATTATAAAGGCATTATCACTTGATTATGCTTGTGATTTGGACCTGCACTCTAAGAGGTAATTTTTAATTCTTGATTTATGTCCTTGTGCATTGATCCATGAGAAGATTTCACATGACATAATTTAAAAAACTATTTTTTCACTATACTACATGATGTATATGTAACCTAACAACTACTACCTAAAAACCTATTAACTTTTGTTAAACATATCTAACGTTTCATATATAGAGGATGCTATGCTTTCAAAGAGTATGCAATGCAAAGCTAATCTAATTGTCCTGACACTTACTTTTGTGCCAAAATTTCTCGATTAGTTCATTTTCATTCTATGTAATGGTAACTGAGCACCTAAGAGAATTAATCCCTAAAAAAACAAAATAGAGAAAGAAATCAATGAGTTTCTTTAAAACTTGGTGAGCAAACATTTGAGAATTATTAAATAGAAAATCTAATGAAGATATACCATAATGTTTTATTTTTCCAATGCACCCATATAATCATTTGAGACTACCAAGTTCCAATTTAGTACACATTCATACCTTTATTAGGAAAAAAGTGATAGTTCCTTCAAGGAATAACTTATCTAATAAGGAAAATAAAATAGACCACACTACATTAGGCCATTGTTATGAGCATACTTCTTTTTTGTTCATTACTATTTCTTTATCCACCATTAATTCAATTTTTAAGGGAGATTCCATTTACAAAATGATTGCATGATGTTTACAATTCCATAAAATTAACCCAGACATAATAATAGCATGAAATAATAAAGAATAATAAGAAAGCATATAGATTTAAACAAGTAACCTCCTTGCAACTCTTGTTGTCCTTATGCCTCATAATCTCTAACCTCATGCCTCTAGGGTTAACCTTATCTCACACAATTTAACATATGAATCCTAGTGCATAAGAGTCAAATGTTGGGTTTTGGATTAAAATAACACATTGGAAAATTTAAAATTAATCTAAAACCTACCAAAGATCCAAATCATAAATACAGCTTTTATCCTCACATACACATGTTCAACCAGCACTCATGAATGCATAAATGTTACAAATAATCAATAATGGTTATCAAAACACAAATGTTGTTAAAACCCAGTATCTCTAAGGTATCCATATGAACGCTTAAAGACTTCAAGCTAATTGGATGGGATTTCTCTCTTCATAAAGTAGTGTTAGCTACTAGGGTTTTTTGTGTTTTGGTTCTAATTATATTTTCAAAAAGAATTAGTATTAATATTCATAATATCAAAATATATATAATTAGGTTTTAAAAGCTACTAGAATATCTCCATTTTATGAGGACATATATCTTTCCTAATTAAAATGACTTAATGATAATCATCATATCCCTTTTTTTTTCTAAAAAAAGTTTATTTATAGTTTATCTTTATCTAACAGATAATACATATTTGGACAATTATTTAACAATTTATATTTTATTTCATAAATAAAAAATATATAATTTGATCTTAAACCAAAATTCACTTTAAGTAAAAAGATGATTGGACTTTGATTATTAACCAAGCCTAAACTTGACTAGTTATTAATCAGCTTATTTTAGTATTTTTAAGTATGATCCAATCATATTGTATTATTACTTAGTGAAGATAATTAGTTTGACCCTTTATCATTTAAAAGCTTTAATCTAACTAAAAGTTTCTAATTACACTAAAATCCTAATATTTGATTCATCCTTTATATGTGACCTTATAGGTTCTCATAACATTGATAGTGATCCTAATATCCTATTTTAGTATTATAAATAATGAGTGGTATCTAATAATACATCATTACGACACAAGTAATGAGAATTATTAGTGATTTGATATAACATTTCTATGACAAATGTTCCATGCAGTTTACTCCTTTTTATCTTTGATATCCAAATTAAACTCAAGGCATAGAATATGTTACCCTCTTCATAATTCAATTTATATGTTATTTGATTCTTAAGTAGACTAATTAAGAGAAATGAATCAATATTATATTTTAATCTATTAGAGCATGGCCAAGCATTACATAGTCTTATTCAATTAAAAGGCCTATAGATATCACTCCTTTTATATAGAAAAAATAAATCTTATCTAGATTACTCACATCCCTCTGGATGATTCAGAGTATTCCTAATTGCCATCTTTTAAGTCAACTTATTATAGATGACATTTGACGAAATTAAATTAAACGACTTTTCATATAGGGAATTATAGTGACTTTAGGTTAAGGGACCACTGATCTACATGTTACAATGCACCAAAATTAATTTATTATTGGTTTTCTTAAAATAATGTTGTATAGTGAAGTAAACCATATTAAACCCTAGTGATCCCTTAAATTATCTTCTCTAAATTGAATTACTAATAATGTTTACACAATTGTCTAATTTAGTATGGACTAAAAACACAAGAAATGAATGTTAATAGAATGCAAATACAAATTAGATAGAATACTGGACAAAATGCAAAATAGAGCAATATGTAGTAACAAAATGTAGAATTATGTACAATGCAAAATTGTGGGGGTTTGTGAATTAAAATTGAATTAAAAGTATTAAGCAAAACAAAACACAAAGTAAATAACAAATAAGAAAATTAATATGATAAAATAGCCAATTCTAAGAATAAAGAGTTTTAATTTGTATTAATCATGAATCAATTAAGATTTTACTTTTCTAATTAATTCTTCAATCTTGAATTACCTAGAACTCTTATAATAGTTCTTTAATCCTACTATAGATTACCATCTAAGATTTGATTAATTAAGATTAACTAAATTAAGTAACCACTATAATTCTTAAGCTAGATTGAAATTGACTTAAAGATAAAATCCAATTGATTTAAAAAAATAAATTAGACACCTTCAAATTAATCCCTTAACCCTCTGTCCCTATATGTAAAACTTGATTTATCGACCACAATTCAACATCAAAATAGTAAGATAATATAAATCATAAGGATAAATACCAATTATACCAAATAGACATTAAACATAAGTAATTTCAAGAAATCAACACAAGTAATTAGGGAAAGAGGAAAATTAATTAAAGAAAGTAAATATTATAAATTATGATCTCATAATCTAATAGAGAAAAGCCTTAAACTCCTTGAATTAACTTCAAATTTACCCTTTCATTGCTAGAGAACACAAGAGTTAGAAGAAGAAGAGAAAAACTATTTACTGAATCTGTAAAAGTCATTTGTGTCTAATGAGTTATCTCCTTTTATCTGACTTAATTAAACTAAAACCCTATTAAACCTAGATTATATATCTCTTAGGATTTCAAGAATGAGGCCTTTCTAATTTTTAAAAGCCTAAACTTATTTTTATAAAGTAATTAACTCTAATAGTTATAACAATAAATTTTTACAGGTTTAAATTCTAATGAGTATAAAATCACTAAAATAATGTAATTTGGGCAATCTATACCTCTAAATATGACCCAAAAATTGAAGTGCTAGTTCCGTATTGATTGGACCTCTATACCTCTAAATATGACCCAAAAATTGAAGTCAGCTCAATTGGGATAAAGATAGGGCTTCAACTCCTCGACTAAATAAGGGCTTGAAGGAGTCTGAACTATGTTGGTCTTGGCAATCCACACCCAAGAGAGGGTGATTGATTAAAAGAATGGCATCATTACAATACTTGACTCCTTTACAAGTCAATTTGCTCAATAGTGCAACTATTTTGGAGAAATCTTTTACAAATCTTCTATAGCATTCAACTAACCCTAGAAAACTATATATCTCTATCATTGAGGATGGTTGCAACCATTTAAGCATAGCTTCAACCTTTTAAGAATCCATTTGTATTTCTTCTTGCAACACTACATGGCTTAGGAAATACACTTTCTTTATCCAAAACTCAGATTTTAAAAATTTTGCATATAACTTATGCTCCCTTAACATTTATAGTATGATTCTTAAATATTATACATCCTCCTCTTCACTTCTAGAATATACCAAGATATCATCAATAAATACAATAATGAATTTATCTAAGAAAGGTTTGAAAATATAATTCATCAAATTTATAATATTATAAGAGCATTGCTTACTCTAAATGACATAATCAAAAACTCATAATGGCCATAATGAGTCCAAAATGTTATTTTTGAAATATCTTCCTTCTAAATTTTTAATTAATGGTAACCTAATCACAAGTCAATTTTTAAGAAATACTAGGATCCTTACGACTAATCAAATGAATCAACTATGCTTAGTAAGGGATACTTATTTTTAACGGTAACTTTATTCAACTACCAATAAGTAATACACAATCATAATGTGCTACTTTTCTTCTTTACAAATAGCACTAATGCTTCCTATGGTATCATATTAGGTTGTATGAAATCCTTATATAACAAGTCTTGTAATTACTCCTTTAATTCCTTTAACTCTATTGGTGTCGTTCAATTAGGTGCTATAAAAATTGGATCTACTCCAAGAATGGTTTCAATTGTAAATTCAATTCCTCGATTTAGTGGTAATCCTAGTAAATTCCCTAGAAAAACATTAGGAAATTCTTTTCCTATGGGATTCTAATATTTTCCTATTCTACTTCCTTTACTAAAGCTACCCATACAATGTATCTTTTATTTACTAGTTTCTAAACTTTCGTATATGACACAAAAGTGGGCATCCTTGCCTACCTTTCATCTTAAAAAAATCTAAAGTTCTCTTCCTTCCGATTGAAAAGTTATAATCTTCTAATAACAATCAACACAAACATGATATTTCGATAGCAAGTCCATCTTCAGAATTATATCACAATCCACCATATCTAACATGATTAAATTAATCAAAGTTAGATATTTATCTATCCATATCATATAACTTTTAACACCATATATTATAAAGATGACTTCTTCCATTAGTGTATTCACTATTAAGGGGTCATTTAATTCACTTAACAATTTTGAGAGCTTAACTATTAAATTTTTAGACATATGTGAATTTAAAGCACTAAGATTAAATAACACTTTTACTAGAAAGGTTTTAACTAGCATAATACCTATCACCACCATATTAGAAGCTTAAGCCTCTTGACTCGTCATGGCAAACACTCTTGCTTGGGTCCTAGTTAGTCTTTTTCCTGAATTCTTCCTATTCAATGTCATTGGCAATTTCGTTATAATTTTATTCTGAGTAGGTTACATACTGAAGGCCATAATATTACTTAGTGTTAAGTAATCAAACATTTATAAGCTCGATGCCCTATTTGTCCACATTTGAAATAGGATCCACACTATCCAAAATGATTAAAATCACACTAATGATAGCGAGCAGATCTATTAGCCGAATTTAAGAATGAATAAGTCTTATTAGAAATATTAAGACTAATTTTAGATCTACTATTAGGAACTTTTCCTTTAAAATTTTTTCAATCTTGAAATTTATTTCTTCCCGTTCACTTATTTCCAGTTAACACATTCTGAATAGTTACCACTTCCCCATATCTCTACTACTTCCTCCCTGAAATTTTGTTTGCTTTTTTTTTGGAACCTTTTTCTTTATTTTCCTCTCCTTAGTGTGTAATTTTGCTTCAATTACCTAATCTAGGACTTATTTATATGTTGTCCCATCAGAAATGTCCATTTAATCATAAAAAAATCCTGAAAGCTATATACAAATTGATTCATTCTAGCTTTCTTTATCAACTTGAAATTGTCTCTAAGTAATTAGTTCATTGCTAACAACTATAGGTTTAATATTATAAACATATAAAAAATAAGCTACATCTTCTAATTAATAGCCCACCAATTCTACCATAATATTTCCATTACACCCTAATAGTTTACAAGTTCTTTCTATCTAGTTCATGAATTAATAAAGATCCACTATTGGATTTATGCCATCATACTTTAGGGAATTTAATTTTTAAAACTCATGCACCATCTGTAACTACTCTCCTGAAGGCAATGAAGGAACTTGTTACCTTGGTGCTGGTAGGGCTAGAGGTGGAGTATAAATGTGTTCGTTTTAGGTTGAGCCTCTTTCCAAAGTCTACTATAACATTTTAACTCACACTAGAGTTCATGTTTGCAAAGGCTTCATGCTTTGACACTTTTGGATGTGCTTTAGGATGTTTTAAGGACATTCTAGCTTGATTTTGCCTTTTCCTAGCCATAATTCTATAAAATAGCTTTAATTAGAAAATACTACTTATCTAAAAATGGAATAATAAAAGTGATACCTATTAACCTTAATGTATCCAGATTAACTGACATATGCTTTTCCTTCAACCTTCCATAATTTCCATGGCTTAATTAAGTCCATTTTTTACTTTACTGTAAATGGTTATCTAAGACCATACTTTGATATCAACTTTACCATGACTTGATTCTCAGGTGCTACGATAAGCATAAAGACACTTAATTAGTATTAATATACTAAATAGCTATCTTTACAAACCTTTAAGATATTTCTATCTTACCTACATTTTTAATTCTACTAAGAATATAAATATGCATTTATGGAAAATAATACTGATTGCACATGTATAATGAAATTCAAAATAGAATTTACGTATACTAAAGATATTTATACAAGAGTGTAAAATTTTTGAAAATATAACTCTATACATAATTAGTATCAAAAAATAAAGCTTCCAACTAAGACATTATAGAAATATTATAAGAAAGGTTCTTAAAAGTGGGTGGAAATGGCTACTCTCCTTATTTTTTTAAAGTGAAAAGGACAGAGAGACTTCCCAACCAGAAAGCAAAGTTCCCACTGATGGTATACTTAGTGTAAGCAAGCTCTAAGATCACATCTTATGTATCATGTTTACAAAGTTTGTTAAAGAGAATGATAATAGTTGATATGCAGGTTTCTCTTTATATCTTTAATCCAACCTTATCCCCACTACCTTAGGCATAGGGCCACCAACCTTATCCTTTTAACATTTACTACACCGCTCTTTCCCTGCAAAGAATGTATATCCCCCCCGTAAATTAGATTCAAGATGAACAATGATATTCAAGATAAGCAATGATAAGATGCTAGGTATAGCATCAATTACTCATTTCATTGGATATGGTCAAAATACTAACTATGGCACAACATTTTTGTTAACAAAATTATCATTCTTATCTATTTTAAATTTTCTCATCACATATCATTATATCTAAGGTTGATATACAATCTTTCCATCTTAAACATCATCATCTTTATCATAAATTTTAATTTCTTACAACATTTCATAATGAGAATAATCAAACATTTCACTTGTTAGCTAGTATAATTAACCCCACAATTTGGTGCTTTTTGTGCTCCTAAATTAATTTAAAATTTTATATAATACTTCTAATACATTACTACACATCAAGCATCAATTTTTTTATAATTTCTTCATTCTTTAGTATTGTTCACATGATACTAAAATCATAAAGTTCAAAATAGGATAGCACATGAGTAGTTACAATAAAAGCCCATTTTCAACATTTAAAACACTTCCTATTATCATCAAATTTTTACACAATATCCCTAACATGTCAAATGATGAAAAACTTTAATCATTTTATAAAGACATCATGTTAGTACTATTCATACAAAACCTCAAATGTAGAGTTGCCAAATCTAGGCAATTTTAGAGTTGTTATAAAAAAAAAGCCTTCTTGACTTCTAAATCAATTTCAATTACCATCAAATTTTTATATAAGGTTATTAACATGTTAACAATAAAAGAATTGGAGGAAAGAAAATCAATGTTACCTTATAAGAATTAGATGAAATCATTTAGAAAGCCTTTTAGGAATTGCTAAAAAATTAAAAACCTTACTAGAGAAATCTTTGGAGTGTGTCATGATTTTAAGGCTGAGAAATGGTAGAAATTTTGTGATAAAATGTCCTTAAAGACCTTATACACAACTCTATTCTAAAGTTTCGTTCACAACCACCTTTGTCTTAAAATTTAATGATAATTTGGCACATGGGGCATGGCTATTCAAGCTTAAAAATCAAAATATGATTTCCTTAAAATCATTTAAATTTAGCCAAATATAGTTTGCTAGAAACAAGCATTAATCAATGCCTCTAGTTTTTCACTTATTTACCAAATTATTATGAGCTTTATTCACAAGCTTGGGTTTTGTTTTGGCCTTTTTTTTCTAGTTGCTAAAATCACTTTTAGGTTTAAAAAAGTTAAGCTAAATCAACCTAAACAACCAAGATGATTTACTTCAAATTTGGGTCTAATCTTTAGGTTTTTGGGTTACTTGGGCTTTTAATTTTTCATTGGATCTTTATATGATTTTTCCAAACAAGAAAATGATAAAAAGAAGGTGATGGTTAACTATAAGGAGAGTTAAAAATGCAACAGAATACAATAGAGAAAGGAAATGTGAAAAAGGCAAGTGAAAGGAAGAGAAAATTGAAGTGTTGACATTATTAATTTAGCTAGCAATTTAGTGTAAAGGGTTAATTGCCCACAAATTAAAGTTTAAGTACCACATTGCTCCTAATTTAAAATAGAGTTTTTTTGCACACTCCCTATAGTTCAAAAGAGTAAATTAAATTTTATCCAAAAATTTAAATAAAATTAATTTTATTTTCAAATACTCTTATTAAAAATGAAACATATAAATAATTAATTCAATCAATAAGTTCTTTTTATATTAAAATTTTAACTTAAAATATTTTTATAATAAAGAAATAATTTATTGAATGAATTTTTTCAAATAATAATTTATTAAAAGAAGTGAATTTAGGTAAAGTATGGTATCACTTTCTCCATATAACTAAGTGACTACACTTATTCTATGAATAACCTAAATTAAAAATGAAAATATCACTACTATTGTAGTATTAGGAAGATTAAAAAGATAGGGGTAAATAGAAAAAATGCATTAAAATATATAAAGGAAGAGAAAAAATTATAAATTATAAAGAAATATAAAAATTAGATAATAGAAATTAAAATAAATGAATTATAGTTGGAAGGCATCGTGTTAATTCCATTGGAAAATGAGGAAAAAGTTAAAAAAAATTGAAAATAGAGAATTGAATACAGGAAAAATGAAAATTAAGCAAGGGAAAAAAAAGTGACATATGGCAAAATTATCAAGTTGTGACATATGTAAAGAGTAACATGACTTTTTAGAGCAGGTACTGATACTACAATTAACCAAAATGGTTTGGCAGATTGAGCACTAGCAATAAGAGAAAAGAAAGAAAATTATAGTGAACTCATTACAGAAAAAAAATATTGCATATATTCAAGATGAGAAAATAAAGAAAGAAAATGAGGTTCATTTGATCAAATTAAAACTTAGGCCACATTATAAATGTGCTTTATTGAAAAATACTAAAAAAAAAGGATAAAGTAGTTGATGTGAATAATAGATCTTATTCTTCCAACATCAATAAAGTATATTAAATCTTTTTATGTACTTTTGTAAGATAAATAGATAGAATTATCTAATATCTAATGGCCATTGAATTTTGCCAAAAAAATGAAATAAGAGACAAAAAGCATTGTAAATATCATAACATATTTGGTTATATCACTAAAAATTATGTTTTAGTGAAATGATCAAGAAAGGCATTAAGCAAGGAAGGTTTTGCTTTACTAATAAAGGCAAAGAAATGTTAATGGATTCAAATTTTTTCCTAATAGGATAATTATGTCCAATAAATTAAAGACTTCAATTTAAGAGTCAATGTTATGAGAATTTATGAAAAATAGATTTGGAGAATTGTAATCTCACTTTGATCTTTAAATTTCTTTGCAAAATTGATTTTTTTTTAAATTTTATTGTTTGTAATGGGAAAGTGGAAAAAAGAGAATTGCATGTAGTTTATGTTGATTTCATATTAGGTTGCTTCGAAGGTGCTTGATATTTTGGAGATAATATAGTAATTAAATATTATTTAATTTAGAAATCTTATTTTAGCCTTAACAAGTAAATATTTATGAAATATATTATCATATTTTTAATGGAATATATTTAAAGTGGCATTTGGCTCATAGAATCATACATTCATGGGAATATTAAGATTCATATGAATATGATTCTCAAGAATTTAATTGTTAGGAATGTAACATTATCATATTTAATTCATTTAAAAATGTTCCTGGGAATGTTATAATATTATTTTTTAATTAATTTGTACATTATAAAATATTATTAGATTACTAAAAGTATCCACATAAAAATTTAAAAAGTCAATAACAATAGGTGGTGACTGCTAATGAGTGGTGGTCATTGGTAATGATTGGCATGTAAGTGGTTGTTATTAATGGTACTAGTGAAGATGGTAGCAACAGTGGTGACTTACTATAGGCAACACCAAGGTGGTGGCTATTGGCATTGGATAATGGCTAACAGAGGTCCTCAATAATAGGTGGGGCTAACAATGATTACTCTAATAAGTGATGACTAATAGTGATTATCAATAATGGGTGGTAGGTAGTGATGGCCGATGGTGGCTATCAACAATAGTGATCACTAAAGGTAGATGGCAACTGATAGTGGTTAATTGAAGTAAATGGTGTTCAGTTATGGTTAACCATAATAGGTAGTGATAAAATAAAATATTAATAAAAAGGTGAGTAAAATAATCTACTTATATTACTAGAATTGTCACCACCTAATTCTAAATCATCGTGATCGATATCAAGACATCAATCAAACATCTTTACAAGAATTTCTATAAAAAAAAATCATTTTGTAAAACTTTTAGTTTTTGAAAATATGCTATATGCAAAGAATCCAATTTTAGAAATATTCACTAAATTTTTTTTCTTATTTCATTTATATGCATATACATATTTTTCTAAACCATTATCAGAAAACATCTTTTCTCAAACACATAATATATATGTATATATTTCTTTTTCTTTTAACAATAATTGATACTTCCATTAAACAAAACCTCATCAATGTCATTAATGTAAACAAATTGATTTTCAAAAAACACCTTTTATAAGAAGTAATTCAGGAGATTTATATCACCTTTGAGAAAAATAGAAATATAAAAAAAATTCTTTCTTTTTAAAAGATATTCTAAAATTAGATATATAGTAATTTCCCTTGATTTTGAAAAGTTAAAAATGCAAAATCTATGTTCTTTTTCTTTTCAAAATAGATTTTTTCCTTTGTAATTAGACAATAGTTCAAACATAATTTTTCATTCATAAAATTTATAAATATCTTTTTTTTTAAATTTCTGAAGAAATTGAAAAGATATTGCAAAAAAAATTATTCAAAAACTTTTCTAATTCTTTAGAAAGAATTAACTCTACTTTTTTGAAATATCCCTAACTAAAATTAAAATCTTATAAATTTTGATACTTGAGGATAATTATTTATTTATTTGATTAATATTGATTTTAAATTCATTTTTGCATTAAGAGATTTTGGAATATTGAAAATGATATTTGTGAAATACTTAGAATTTATTTATTTTTATATATGTGGCCATTATTAATTTAAAATCAATTTAAAATAATTTTTATAAGAAATTTCCTAGAAGCTGAAAATATTTTAGTAATTATGGGTATAATGATCTATGAAATAAATTATTGTATTTAATAAATTATTTTTGAAAATTATTGAAGTTTCAAATAAACTTGTTTTAATTTTTTTTAAAATTTAGCTATTATAAATAGACATTTATATGTATGTATTAGGGAAAGATTAAAAACAATTAAATTGAATTTTTAAATAGATTGGCTTTATGAAATGAATTTTGAATTAAATGAATGGTGAGATTAGATTAGAAAGGCTTGAAAGGCCAAGATTAATAGATCTTTTCTATAAATGCATGGTTAAGATTAGATTTAAATTTCAATCGATAGCTCAGATTTAATTTGGAACCAAGCTCACTATACATGAAATGCATAGAAATGAAACCTATAACTTAAATTTTTAACATTTTTTTCTCTTTTTCCTCTTTTACTTGACACCCATTTTCTTTTATTTTATGAAAAAGCTACCTCTTTCTCTCTCATAATTCTTGTTAACCCTTTCTCTCACTCCTTTCACCACTTCAACCCCTCTTCTTCTTTCTCCTTTCTTCCTTTCTTCCTCTATGCTACATTTCTATTTAGAAGCATGAAGTTACAATACGTTCAGCTTAACACCATACTTAGTTACAGGCATTGTTAACTGGGTATATGGTTTTCACTGTTTTGCCATAATTTCTTTATGCCAAACTAGCCCGGTGAACCGAGGAAAGCTTAGTCACCGTCCACTATGCTTTCCCCTCCGTTCTTCTTTCAACTGCTTATGGCCCATAGTGGTTTATGAGATTCTAACTCGTGGCTGGTTCTAGATAATGAGATGTCATTGCTTTCCTCCAATTTCTTGCATTGCCATAATTTCTAGCACTGGTGAGCTGCCAATGGCACTCTTAGATTATGGTAAAAACTTTTTATACAATAAATTTCTTCAATCTTTGCTATTAGGAATTAATCTAAACCTAAACTTATTTGTATAGTGAACATATAATGATTTGTGTGAAATAAAAATGTAATCTTTATGATGAATAAATATATTTGGAACCTTATATTCAAGTATGATCTAAAAAGAATCAGTTATAGGTGTTTTAAGTATTTGATGATACTTGTAAAAATGTATTTATATGTGTGTATTTTATACTATCAAGTGTTTAAATAGCATTTTTATCCTATTAAAGGATAGAATATTATGATTTAAGTTTCTCTAGAGTGTTATATTTTAAGATTATGGAAAATCTAAATCGAATTCTAGAAAAACTTTATCTTATCATATTATTTATATTTGGATAATTGATGTAACAATGATCAAGTAAGGATTTTATATTTAAAAGTTTCATATTAGTATATTTGAAGTATATTTATATCATAAAAATATAATATTTTTGTTGGGAAAAAATTCAAACATTTAATCCAAAAATTGAGTGCGGAATATACATACTTAATTTTGGCTTTTAGGATCCTGATGATGCAATCCACCACATGAATGTCAAGAATCACCTTTAATATGAAATTCTTAGTTTCTGTCCATAACAATTGCACCAAAATTCCACACACTATATTTGTAAAGAGAAGAAGATGATAAAAGAAAACTCTCTGATGAAATTTTTCTTGGCTCTAGGAAAACTGAATGTCTCGTATCTTTTCTTTTTTCTTTTTGTTTCTCTTTCTACTTCTGAAAGGGGAGTGGATGGTTATTTCTCTCTCCCATTTCCCAATCCCTGATCAATTACTAAAAGTTGATTTTGTTTGAATTTAAATTCAAAAGATAAATTAAATATTTATTTTAATTAAATAAACATTTAAAATATGATAAATATGGATCACCCACTATGGGTGTTCCCATATTCATCATCTCTCATTCATATATAATGGGATGAGTTACATCAAATAATCTTCTTCTCTCTTCATGATTTTCATACTTGGTGCATTGTTGTGATCGTGTGGGCATGATGTTATCTTAGTGTTCTTGTACCAGAAATTCTTATATAGAATCAGCACAAGACGACCTTTACTTCTAGTTATTTATATTATGCCTCAGATGCCCTAAATTTTTCCATATAGACTTTTCACTTGCAAATCTAATCCCTCACAAGCTTTACTATAAGCTCAGATTGCTATTCACATATGCATAGCGTCCACGCTTATGATGTTGCCAAAATTAACTTCATAATAAACATGTCTCAGACACTAGCATAATTGTGTATATATCAGGAAATCTTTTTATTGCCGGTATATCACTTTGATTTGAAATAACTTCTTTCCTAGTATTTTATCCTTTAGACTGTATATATCATAATTGTAGGAGGTATACTAAGGCAGCGAGCATTGTATCATTTCTCTATGATATCGTTAAAGTCAAAGGGTATCTTTGAAAATAATTTTTCTTTTCTAGGACTCACACATCAATGAACCAGGGATCTTTCACTTGTTTCCCATTTGTGATTCTTCATGCACATGTGGTGTGAATCACATGCTACAGTGTTTCCCTTTTAGCATAACGGCGTATGTTGATTTTATTAGTAATACTATACAAACTTTAGTTTAGGTGTACACAATACCTAACATGAATTCTTCCATATCATTCGACTTCTTTTGACGTCAGTATATGAAGAATTCATTGTCTGGCCATAGGCATTGTGGAAGGTAGGAGATTCCATAATTCGATCCGTATTTGTATTTCAGATCTCATCTCAACTTTACTTCGTTGAGGTGACATATTTGATTTTTGTGTTACTTTTCTACCAAAAACACAACATTTCTCATAGTTATGTTGGTGAACACATGTCTCATCTCCGCCTACTCCTCATGAGCATCAAAGGTAGTTGTTCGTGTGAAAGAACTAACTTTATCAACCTGTACGACATACTGGACATTTGTACACTCATACACATATATTAACACTTGTAATTGAATGAAAAAATATATTTTATTCATTTCAATTTCGAAAATGTTCCATTACATTCTACATATACTAAGAGATTTTATATGCTCAATTTATAAATTTCTAGGTATAGCCTTGGTAAAAGGATTTATTGTCATCTTTTGCGTAGGAATGTGTTAGATGATGACCTTCTTCTGTGCTATTACATCTCTCACAAAGTGATACTTTGTATTTATATGCTTTGTTTTATTGTGGTACTTTGGATCCTTTGTATAGGCAATGGCTGCCTGACTATCACAGTACATCAAGATGGGATTTAAATTCTTACCATAAATCCTCAGATGTTCTATAAATCTTTTCAACCATATTGCCTCTTGTACAGTTGTAGAACATGCCACAAATTCTACTTCTATTATTGATAATGTCATGCATGTTTGCTTCTTGCTACACCATGATATGGCACCATTATTTAGCAAGAATGAGTAGCCTGATGTGGATTTTCTCTCATCTAGGTCTCCTACTCAATCCGCATCAGTATATCTAACTCAGCATAGATCATCTCCTTGATAGCATAGCGCATAGTTAACCGTGCCTTTTAAATATCTCAATATCCTCTTGATAGCTTTCCAATGTTTTTGTCCAAGGTTTAACTAGTATCTGCTTATGAGTCCTACCGTATGGCAAATATCCAGCTTTGTACACATCATTGCATATATTAAGCTTCCTACCACACTAGAATAAGGAACTATGTCCATTAATTTTTTTTTATACTTATTTTAAGGGAACATTTCTTAACTCAATAGTTCGCTCTTATTTATAGGAGTATCTATGGGTTTGCAATCTTTCATATTGAATTTCTCAAGAATTCTCCATATATAATTTTCTTGAGAAAGAGAAACAAGTTTCTTGGAGCGCTCCCCAAAGATTTTGACTCCAAGAATGTGATTTGCTTCACTCATATTTTTTATCTCAAAATTTGAGGATAGCCATTCCTTAATAGCCATAATCGAATTCATGTTATTCCTAGCCAATAGTATATTATCCACATAAAGGGATAATATCATAAGATTATCCTCATGCCGCTTAATATAAACACAATGGTCTTCCTCAATCATTTGGAAGTCATATGAGATTATCGCTCGATAAAACCTTAAGTACAATTGTCTGGATGACTGTTTGAGTTCATAAATGGATCTTTGGAGTCTACAAACTTTCTTTTCTTCTCCTTTTTGTAGGAAATCTACTGGTTGTTCCACATAGATTTCTTCATCCAGTTCTCCATTGAGAAAAGTGGTTTTTATATCCATTTGATGTAATTCTAAATCTAAATGTGCTATTATGGCTAGGAGTAATCTTATTGCATTAAAATGTACAATAGGCGAGAATGTATCCTTATAATCTATTCCTTTCTGTTGTGTATACCCTTTTGTAACTAATTAAACTTTATATCTTTCAATTGATCCATCTACATTTCTTTTAATTTTAAGAACACACTTATTCCCAATTGCTTTTCAGTCAGATGGTAGGTTAACTAATTCCTAAACTTGGCTGATTTTCATTAAGTCTATTTCTTCCTCCATTGCTTTCTTCCAATGTTCCTTAGCAGGAGAACTTAGAGCCTTTTGAACTATTCTTAGCTCTTCTTCATCTTGAGGGGTAACCATAAGAGCTGATCCTTCAATTAAAAAGCATCTTTTAGGTACACTTCCTCTCTTACTTTTTCGTAGTAAGGTTTCTTGTACCATATTTTCTTCAAATACAGGATTTTTACTCATTCTTCAAAGCTCCCACTTGGATTGACAGATATTCTTTAAGAGCTCCCATTCGAATAAGATGGATAAGATTTAATATTATTATCCATTTAATCCTGTAACTCATAAAAGGATACAATTTGATCAATTTCTCCTCTGCTAGGAAATTCATTTTCCAAAAATGCAGTATCTCTTGATTCAAGTTCTGTTATTATTCCATCCTCGTTTTCACCAATGAAAACGTATCCCTTAGATAATTCTAAATATCTCATAAAGATACATTTCTTCCTTCTTGGACCTAATTTTTCATATTTATGGGAAGCATCATGAACATACGTAGCAAACCCCTAGGGTCTGAGAATACTTAAATTAAGCTTGTGTTTTATCCATAGTTCATAGGGAGTGGATGCAATAGACTTTGAGGGCACACAGTTAAGTATGAAGGTAGTTGTTAAGATGGTTTCTCCCCAATATGAAAATGGAAGATTTGCTCGTGCCATCATTAATCTAATCATATCTAGAAGAGTCCTATTTCTTCTTTTAGCTACTTTATTTTATTATGAAATGTTAGGGATTGTTAATTATCTTATTATCGCTTTCTCTTCATAGAGTTCTTTAAACTATTTGAATAAATATTCACGTCCATGATCAGTTCTAAGTACTTTAACTTTTTTGTCTATTTGATTTTTAACTTCATTTAAATAACGTATAAAGCATTCTAATGCTTCTGACTTATGCGAAATCAAATAGATACGATCGTATCGTGAGTAATCATCAATGAAAGTGATGAAGCACCAAGCTTTGTGTCTTGTCCTCACACTTAAAGGACCACATATGTCGGAATGAATTAATTGTAATGGAGTTTCTGCCCTAGTTCCTTTTTCAAATAATTTTCTAGTTGCTTTACCGGTGAGACAATGTTCATATAAGGACATTTTCAATTTTAAAATTGGGCCTAGCAATCCCTTTTTTGCTAGTTAAATCATTCTATTTTAATTTATATGTCCTAGTCTAGCGTGCCAAGTGTACATCTCAACATTTAAATTTAAAGTGGAAGTAGTAAAATAATCATGAGCAGTGTTGTTAATAACATCTAAAATGACAAATCCATCAGAAATATAGCTAGAACCATAAAATATATCATCTTTAAAAATGTCAACTACATTGTCATGAAAGTTAACTGAAAAACCAAAATTAAGTAAGGAACAAACAGAAACTAAATTTCATCGAATGTCAGGTGTACAAAGTACATCATGCAAGATTGAAGTTCTTCCTCCACACAAATCCAATTTGCATGTTCCAATGCCTTTGACTTCAATCCTCGCATATTTTCAACATAAAGCCACCTGATTTTGCTTGACAAATGACGATACTCTATACAGGATGCTCGATCTTTACTCACGTGATCTATGGCACCAGAATCCAAAATCCACAAAGGATGAGATTCTGTTAAAAAAATAGTGCTAGAAACATATGAAAAATGTTTGAAATCAGTATCCAATAATACCTTATTTTGTTCATTTTGCTAAGTGCAATCTCGAGCAAATTGGCCCATTCTTTGGCAGGTATAACATTTGATCTTCTTGAGATCAAAGTTCCATATCCCCATATTTTCCCTTCTTCTTCTTGAAAGTTTTCTTACCTTGAGAATTGGGCCCAGTTTTCTCTTCTGGAACTTTTTGCCTTTCTTAAATTTGGGCTTAGAACTGGAGGGTCATGTTCCTTCAACCATATACACTTGTCCAGAGGATCTATAAGCCCCTAGACGTTCATCTTCAAGTTCCAGATATCTTGCCACATCATCGAAGGTTACTATGCTTTCGTTGTGAGTCAGGTTGACCTTCATGTATTCCCAACTAGCAGGAAGTGATCTTGTAACTCCTTTACTTATTAATATCTTAATCCTCATTAAATAGATAATTATTGCGCAATTAGGCCTTTTCGAAGCCAATCTAAGATTCTGCGAAATAAAATATTACAGATTTTGAGTTTCAGAAATTTTTTGCTCATTTCCAGAATTACTGAACCAATTTCAAAATATGAAAAATTACTTTGCAAAACTATAAAAATCATGAAATTAAATTCTATGAACCTTTCACGTGTTAACTTCATCCTGTAAAAATTTGATACTGTTTAGACATCATTAGGCCTTTCAAAACTCACAGCAAAGTGTTTCTGTCCCAGTGCTGTCCAAAATTCACAACTGTAAAAGTAAACCCTTATTTCAGGGGGTAAATCAACTCCGAATAAGCTCAAATTTGGTATGGGACTTTATTAACATGTTATATACTTTCCATAAAATTTTCAGATCAAAAATCATCCATTTACTCCTTCTGATCTCTGAGATACAATTAGTGCTCTGCACTGTGACGGTAACAGGGGAGACCAAAACGTGTAATAAATTCACATAGTAAATAAACTTATTTTAGGCTGAATTTTGGTAGAGAGTTCATTGAATATGTAAGGTTTATCCCTGAATTTTATCATAATTTTTTGAGCATTAAAACTTCACCAAAAGTCCCTGCAAACATACTCAACCTGCTGCCTACGAGTTTACTGTTCATTTAGTCATTTACTATTCATTTGGTCATTTCCAATTTCACACATATTGCATACTAAATTGCCTTCTACTCCAAACTAGCTCACAATACCTCAAATTCATGTATTTCATACAATATAGGCAAGGGTCATATAATTATATAAAAGTTCAACTTACAAAAACATATATCCATCACATACTAACATCACAAATTCTAGGAATATTACAATACAACTTCAAAACATCATTCTCCTCTATCATGAGAGCCTTTAAAAGCATCACCTTGGAATGGTTAGTAATAATATAGAAACATAAGAAACAAAGTTTCCCAGTAGCTAGCTATTACCATAAAAATATATCAAGCTATTCCAGATCCTTAAGCAAATAAAACGTACATTTTAAAATCAATTAATCATTTATCATCTCATTCTATACCATTGTAAGAAATGTGCATCACACATAGCAATCATCAAGCTCATTCAAGGACTCATAAAAATATCAAGATGACCATCACAGATAATCGTACCTAAGCCTCATATACAGCAATTTCACTGTCTTACCGAGGTACTAGGGCCATAGGTACCACACACAGCAATTTTGTACACATTTCATATAATGGCACAAGATACAGAAAAGTATATAAATAGAAAACAGAGATTAAGGATAAAGCTAACTACCTTTTAAAAACTTCCAATAGAGATGATTCTTTGGCCCTCACTTAAAAACTTCTTTACAATTCCTCTTCCCTTCCTAACTTGTCACTTCTTAGTTTACATAAATACACATCATAATTCTTATTAGAACATCATCATTTTTCTTAAACTTTATGCATTCTTCATTTCCTCCACATACACCAAACCACGAAAGACGTGACCTAAATTTTAATGTACATTCCAATACCTCCTAAATTTCATTGTAATACATTATTCCAATCTTCCAAAAATACAATTAAATGGCTAAAACTCCTTCCTTTACTATGCTCATGGTTTTGGCTTTCAAAAGGGGATTTTCACACAAACTTTCATAATTCCAAATTTCATCTTCCATAAGCTTCATAATTCATAAGAATCATGCTAATTTCATCAATTTAGCTAAATTCCAAACAAATCATGCCAAATCCATACATGCACCATTATGCCTCTAGAACCCTAGTGTGTACATCATGATTTCTTGTTATTTTCACACCAAACCAAAGCCATAGATCAACATAATAACATCCAAAACATCGTTAAACATGCTTAAATTATTCAAAACTCCATGGTCAACCACCTTTGACCACACTAACATCAAAATTTCAAGAAACTAAAAAGAGTACATTAAAGAGCTTTTAGAGGAGAACATTTTTACCTCTTGATGCAACTTGAAAATCCTCACTTAAAGCTCACTAAACTTGATCAAACTTGAGGTTTCTTCAATCTAAATACACCAATAGATAGAGCTTGGTGAGAGGAGCAACTTTGTCTTCTACACCTAAGCCTAATTCTCACTATTTTTAAGTGAAAAGGCCAAAAAAAAATTTCTCTCTCTTTCTTCTCTCTCTTGCACGTTTTTTGTGCTTTCATGGAGGTGGTCTACGGCTTGGAGAAGAAAGGAGAAGGAAGAAGAGTTTTCATGAAGCTTTAAGGGTATTTTGGTCATTTTTGAAATTTTCAAGGGTATTTTAGTCCTTTTTATCAATTAGTAAGGCTATTCTTGCCATTTTTCTTTAATAATGACATTTGTCATGTGTCTATTGATCACACTTTATGGAATTACATACTACACCCCAAATTCTTGATTATTCATATTAGATCCCAAATTCTTGGTTATTCACATTTTAACCATACTCGATTTTGTACTTTTGTAATTTAGTCCATAGGATTTTTTTCTGTTTAAAATTTCTTACACTGTCAGACATAGACAACTCCCCTTTTTAGGGTTTTCTAACCTCCTCTGATCATCTATACTGTTTAGGAAAATTAATTCTTTTCCTACTATCCTTTTTCCTTCAAAATTTCGATTACACTTACACTTAATTTCTTTCAACTTAAGATTCACCCACCAAGCTAATTCAAACGTGCTCTTTGTTTCTACAGCCTTAGAATTTAGAGATTTAAATGATAGAATTAAAAATTCAGGACATTACAGATCTAATCACTACTTGCACTTGCTGCTCATCAAAAAGTGCATGACCTGCTGCTTTCAGCTCATAGATCATATTTGACATTTCTCGTAAATATTGTTTCATCGACGTATTAAGCTGAAGTTTGTATGTGTCAAATTTTAATGATAGAATTTAAAGATTCACCCACCAAGATAATTCAAACGTGCTCTTCATTTCTACAGCCTCAGAATTTAGAGATTTAAATGATAGAATTAAAAATTCAGGACATTACAGATCTAATCACTGCTTGCACTTGCTGCTCATCAAAAAGTGCATGACCTGCTGCTTTCAGCTCATAGATCATATTTGACATTTCTCGTAAATATTGTTTCATCGACGTATTAAGCTGAAGTTTGTATGTGTCAAATTTTATTGTAAATCTTCTTAGTTTGGTAGTAGAAGTATCGCTAAAAATTTTTTTCAAGGCAATTCATATCCCTTGAGCAGTTAGGTAATTCTCATATTCACATATAAGGTCATCTGCCATCGCACTTAAAAGTGTGACGCAAGCAATGCTGTTCTTTTTCTTCCAAATAGCATATGCCTTAACATCTCTTCTATGCTGAGCTGTGTTCCCGGTTTCAAGTTCTGACATGACATTGTTTAGGACTTCTAGAACATCTTGCTCTTCTAAGATGTATGATATTTTCTAATGCCAAATGTCCTAGTTGTCCCCATTTAACTTGTCACTTTGTTTAATTCAATAATTATGTTCTTGCTGGCCATTCTGTTAAGTGTATAAGCATTTTCTATGAGTATACAATATCGTTATTTGCATAATTCTTGTATAGAACAATAATGACATTACTTAGTTCATGGTCAGGAGTTTACGTTTGTCATACCCCTATTGCATGTTTGCCTAAATATTATCATTATTTCCTATTGTGATTGTTCTCATACAAATATAATACCTCGTGTTGCTCTTAAGTAAAAACATAATACTAGAGCTCCCATTCAAATGTAGGATTTTATAAAGATAAATGTACATCTAATAAAAATATTTGATCATCCATCAAATAATAAAAAGATCCAATAAACATTCAACAATGTTCTCAAAGTAATCTCATTAAAAGAAGAGAAATAAATACATCAAAGTAAAGTATTTAAGCTAGTGTTTCTATTCTAGCTTTCTATTCTGGGTTCGATGTCTTCATTTCTTCAAAATTGTTGAATAGTTTTGGTGGATTCTTGGAATGAGCTGGGCAAAAGTTGTGTTCATTCATAGCTTCAAGTGGACCTTTTAAGCGTAGTCCCTTTTCTAGAGTGCTATGTCCAAAACGTCTTGCACTCTTCATATTTTGGAATTGTGATATTAGGATTATTTTTCTCCAATTGTTTTTGAAATAGCAGATTTCCTATTGTCTCAACTCGTCCATACATTTTTCCAAGTCAAGGTATTTGACTGGTCCTAATAAGTAGTCTTTACGTTTCCATTAGATCTTTTTAATTGGTATCCAAAAGTTATCACTTAGAATTGTATTCATCAAGGTACAAAACCAAAGGTGATTGGGAAATACCTTTCCTTTATGGCTAAGATTCTTTTTCAGAATTTTGACTTCAAACAAGAAGTCTGTCATCGGGGTGTCTTTGCATGCATTTCTTTTATATAAAATGTGCATGGATTCTTTTAGGTCTCTTGGAGTGTCAATGCAGTCTGATTCTCTAGGTTCTTCTCCTATCACACTCTCCACAAACCCATATGAATCATATTCTTGTCTGAACCACTGTTCCATATCTATTCCAAAAAAAAATACAAAAATATGATCAAAATAAGGTATTTTTGCCACCTTTTTAAGTCAAAATAGTGTCACTAAAAATACACAAAAATTATTCTAATATGTAGAACTCATTTTTAGAAAAATTTAGGGATAAATTTTAGCTCAAAAAGAGCTTGCACATGCTCCTATGCGCCCCTAGAATGTTTCTGTACACAAAAAACTTTCAAAAATGGAAAAAAAAGATTTTCCCACATGTGGCGACAGCACGTGAGGCACACGTGCTGCCATGCGTGAGTTTTATGGCCACCGGAGCTGACCAGATGCACAAAAATTTTTTTCTCTTTCTAACCATATATGACACATGGCATTTGGGCATTACGGTGGGCCTCATGCGCCACCCCCGAGAGTGAGGAGGTTTGTTTTTTTGGCTGGGTTAAACGAAATGACATTTTTAACCTGGTCAAAACGATGTATCATTTTGGGTTTAGATCGAATATTCCTTCATCAAAATGATGTGTTGTTTAGCAATAGCCCAAAACGATGTATCATTTTAGTCGTCTTCCTTGTCCAAGGGGTCAAACCCGACTCGATTGGCGACCCAAACAAGTCTGTTCGACCCAGAAACATAATTTGGCCATAACTTTTGATTTGGGGGTTTCATTTTCGATGATCCAAAAGCTATTTTTCTTAGAATTTAATGCTCTACTAATCTAGGTTAATTTTATGGCCTAAAAAGTTAGTTTTCTAGGGGACCCAATATCTCAAAGGTTACAAATTTTATAGAATTTTAGGTGTTTTGGTTAATTTCTGATGTTCGGGAATGTTTTATGGATGTTTTATGTGTATCCTTTTAACATTAAAATCATCTCTAACAAAATTATTCTACGAACAGCAGAATCATATAATAAATTTGCATTTAATTTTGGCTAACATTTCATCATAAGAATTAAAATTAGAAAGCATGCTTTCTGGCCAAAAATAAAATTGCCATTTAAATACACAGTATTTAACAAGTGCATCAATTATACTGCATCTCATAATTAATACATCTCATGCATTAATAAATTTCATAAATCATATACGTGCATTCAATAACATTAAATTCACTTAGGGAAATGCAGACATCAGGACCAATCAAGTTCTGATACCAATGTTAGGAAAAAAAATTCAAACATTTAACCCAAAAATTGAGTGCAGAATACACATACTTGATTTTAACTTTTAAGATCCTGATGCTGCAATCCATCACACGAATGTCAAGTATCACCTTTAATCTAGAATTCTTGGCGTCTGTCCATAATGATTGCACCAAAATCCTACACACTATATTTGTAGGGAAGAGAAGAAGATGAAAAAAAACTCTCTGATGAAATTTTTATTGTCTCTAGGAAAATTGAATATCTTATATTTTTTCTTTTTTCTTTTTTTTCTCTTTCTACTTTTGAAAAGGGAGTGGGTGGTTATTTCTCTCTCCCATTCCCACTCCCTAATTAGTTACTAAAAACTAATTTTGTTTGAATTCAAATTCAAAAGATAAATTAAATATTTATTTTAATTAAATAAATATTTAAATTATGATAAATGTGGATCACCTATTATAGGTGCTCCCACATTCATCAATTTTTAAGGTTAGACTTTGATTTGGGACCTTTCTAATAAGCATAATTTTCCTATTCTTTAAAGTAGAATTAAAAATATAAGAAAATAAGTGAATAGTTTTATCCACTTATGTGAATAGAATCCTTTAGAACTTGAAATTCTAATACTTTAATCATTTTATATTTTGAGTTGGAAAGCTTGTTATTTATGAAAATTCTTGATTTTCAATGAAAGAGTTGAAAAAGAAGATAGTGATGATCTAGGATAATGGAGTATTAGAAAACAATAATTTTTTTTTAGAATTTCAAGTTCTGACAATTAAATCTATATGATTTTAATTTGAAAATCTCTAAGGAATAGTATATATAAACTAAAAGTTAATCTTAGGAATTATGAAAATAAAGAGTAATAATATGACATGCTATTATATCATGAATTGAGCATGGATTTGTAATATATGGAAAGAAAATAAGTAATGTGTATATAATTATAATTTATTATTATAAATTGTCAAATAGAAAAGAATGAAAGGTGAAAGTAAGAGAGTTAAGGATCTTTAAAGCTATGGACGATTCCAAGTGAGTGTATATCTCACAATAGCTCTATATCTTAATAAATAAAGCTAGTTTAATTGTTTAATATTATTATTGATAGTGTAGATTTCATAATTATATGCATGAATATATATGTTTATGAATAAACTTATAACAAAAGTATAGTAAACTAATCAAAGTGCGCAGTGGGAGCGTAGTGGTAATGGTACTAGTTACATATAGAGTATGATAGAGATCAATAATATCTATATCATACGGCTGTACACTGTTGCATGCTTAATATTGTCTAGTAATAAATTTAATTACTTTGCATTGAAGTGTTATAAATAATTGTAATATAAGAGTTAAGCTCTTTTATGAATATTACTTGTAAATCATGCCAAAAGTGATATTAGAAATGTGATAGAGTCTATGATGTAAAAATCGAATGGGAAATTTTTGAAAAATAGTTATGAAGGATATGAGATTGATTGAGAGCTATATGAGAAATTTTCAATAAACAATTGAGAAAAATTATAGTATTGCCCTAGAAATCAAAAAGTGATTGTGTTTACTATAATTAGATGTATAATATGATGTAATGTTGGTAATTTTCTATGATTGGATATCCCTATTTGATATGATAGTAAAATCTTAATGTGATTGTGATGATTTATTTACATTTGAACTTTAATTGCTGATTATGAGTGTGATGCCTACTCGGAATGGGTAGAATTCAATATTAAGTTCTAATGGAAAGTTAAAATTCCTATGATTGAGTTATGAGAAATAGAATTTAAGTTATGTGCAAGTGAATTACCATTTTAAGGCATGGTTGTACATATTTTTAGAAAATCAAGAAAATGAGTTCACCAATATCTTCTAATTTAATATATGATTAACTTGTGATTATTATATATATAAAATTGATCACTTGTAAAATAGTGGTAGATATATGCTCATTAAGTTCTCGTAACTCACTCTATTTTATTTTAAATGTTTTCAAGTTGAAATAAGTACATTTGATCTTGTTGTATCCATGGAGAAGCAAAAAACTATCTAAAATGAAAATTTGATAGTTGGGTTTCACTTTGCACTAAAATTAGCTGTCCAATAAAGAATCAATTGAAATACATGATATGCTAAATTGATTGTATAAGTGTAAAACTATATGTATTGTGTGTGTTTGATGCTATTATATCTAGAAATAAAATAATTTTTAATATTATAAGGTTGTGGCCTTTAGGAAACGTTCAAAAATAAGGGAGACTTTATCCATTTTTCCACAAAAATTTAAAATAAATTTTCAAGTCCTTTTAGAATTCGGAAACTTTCGTAAAATAGAAAGAGTGAAACTTTTTAAAGCTTGTGGAAACCGGTTTCAAAATCCACACTAATCACAATCAAAAATGGGTTGTAACATTCTTAAAAAGTTTTAAACCATGAAACAAAAGTAAAAGAACATAACCAGGTGAATAAAACTCAAAAAATTGGAAAAATTCTATTATGTTTATTAATTACTTTGGAGATAACAAACTTTTCTCGAGTTTTAAAAAATTTAATTTTTTCTTTGAAATCAAGTTAGAAATATTTCTTCAAGATATTTCTTGAAAACCATTAAATACATATCCATATATTACTTAAGAAAATACTTTCAAATTTAGAAATATAAATTTATCTTTAATGCAAGTGAAAACTATTTTTTCTTTCCTTTTGAAATTCCATAGGATCCTTTATTTGTTCTACAAAATAAACCTTTAGTAAAAACAACAACCATATAAAGAAATAGTAGACAAATAAAACATGTAGTAATATATATATATATATATATATATATATATATATATATATATACAAATGTAATTATATAGGCATTACCTTTGTACAAAAAGTTTCTAGGGTCTTACCATAACCTTTCAAGTCAAAACATTTATACAAGTACTGCAAAACATTAGGAAAAAAGCATACAAATACTAAGATAGTTATTAATTTAACTAGCTATTCATGAAGTCCTTAGAAAGGACCTTCACATAAAGGCCATTTAGATCCTTAGAACTTAAAATGTAAGGTGGTGACTTTATAACTACAAAAACTAGCAATGTGATTGGGAGTATAAGCAGAGTGGCTAGGAAAATCAAGGCAAATACTGAAGGATTATAGGGTTTAAAATATGTGCAAGCACATCTACTACTCCTGCAGTAAGTAAAGGCTTGTCAAGAATAAGGTCCTTAAAAGATATTTACTAGCCAAAGTCTACTAAGTGCTAGCTTAAATATGATTGGATAGGGTTAAGCTCCTGGGGCTCAACCCTAACAACTTGCATTTGTACCCTCTGATTCACACTGTTGTCTTCATGAATTATAAGCATGAAGTGGAACTTTTGCTTAAAAATGTCATAGATATGCCACTATATGTTTATAATCTCAAGTAGGGCCATGAAATGGAGTATTTATAGAACATATCCATAAGAAAAGTGAGTAATAAATTACTTAGTCAAATAGGTATTATACAAATTTTCTAATAGATTTTAATTAAGAAAACTAAATATATACAAGATATATATTAAACCACTTTCTTACTAAAAATATTTTCCATGCATTTCACATATAGCAATTTTGTATATTACACTACTAGAGATGTTAATTATAAGCAAAATCATTAGTTAAAAGATAAGAAGGCATAAAGGTTCCTCCTTATTACTCTGAATAAACCATAATAATGCATATCCTAACCTTGTCTCTTTTTTACCTTACATCATTCCTTGTAACTCGAAATATAGGATGGTAGGCCAATCTCCTAATCTCTCCACAAGGGTCATATAATCACAAGATTTTCACATCATCATATACAATACTCAAGCCATAATCACATTAGCATCCAAGCCTTTTCACATAAAGCTTTTTCAAGTTCATTTGTCACATAAGGCACTCATTGGCATATCTTTCATATTTATAGGGTAAGATAAAATGCTATCTTTTGGCCATAACCATAATATAATATAAGATAAAATATAATCTAGTAAGAAAGAATTTACATTTACTTCCTCATATTTTCGTGATCATAATAAGCATTTGAGCTTCTACATGCTAGAATATTATATCATATTTCCATACAAGAGTTCATCATCAATCACAAATGCCCTTCTGGATGAACTCATTAGTGTATATATAATTCATTAGCTTAAAACAAGAAACCATGGACTAATTTTGTCATTTCAAGTACACAATTTCACTATGGCAACCCGTAAAGCATCATTCAATTTCTCATAATATTTCCATCGATGTTCAAGCATACTTTTAAGCCATTAACTTAATACATTAGTATGTTATATCAAGCAAGATTTCATTTCAAAAACAACAATATACTTCATGGTTTTTCAACAAAACTATGAAAGGGAAAAGTTGGTTTTTTTAAGTTCCATAACTTCCAAATCTAAACATATTTAAGCATATGCTTTATACATTATTCTAATAGTAAGAAATTTATTTTTCCTTACTAATTCAAGCACATTAGCATGCTATCCAGAAGTAATAAACTAAACTTTTTCACTATATATTAACACCAAATAGTCAAGAAAACAATCACTAATTCTTACTAGATTTTAACAGTCACCCTTACACTTAAAAAATTTGTTTTAAATATTGAACTTTTCTCAAATTTTTTAAAAATTTCCAGAATTATTTTAAATACATTAAATGTGATTTTCTAATCTTACTCATGCTCAAAACATGTTTCACAAATAATTAAAACATTCAACCATCAAACAACATTAAAAGAGATAAAATCATTTTTTAAATGCTAACTTTTTATGCAACTTTTTATGGAAAAACCTAGAATTTTCCATCCATGTATTAATGACTCAAAAGGCTTGTTTTCAATTATTTTCTCACTCAAAATAAGTTATGCAAGTGACTAAAATGTTTTATTAGAAAAACCACTTGAAGGAAACAATTTGTTCTTTGAAAACACTACTTTTTAATGTTGTTTTTCAGCATAAAGCCAAAAAAAGATTTTCAAGCATGTTTTTTAACATGTTTTTGCTTCAAAAATTTGATATAAATGTTTACAAACATATCTTAAATAGTTTAGAATGTAGTGTAATAAGATTTTTTTTATAAATAGAAAATATTTTCTCTACCAAACAACAAAGTTCTCAAAAGCTATATATATGGTTTTAAACATGATTTTCACTTCAAAAATTTGATGTAATCATCATAAAATATTAATATTATGGTTTAAAGTAATGTACACTTAATTTTATCACAAAAATTAAAATTTGGCCATTAGTTCACATATAGAACCCAAGAGCAATATCCTTGCTTTGTTACAAAACTTTTACTTTTATTTTTGTATAAAACTATGTTTCAAATCATTTCCTACTTAGAAAGGCCATTTAACAATTTTCTTCAAGGATTTCTTTTTATTTTCTTAGCAAATCCTTTTCCAACAATCTTCCTTTTTTTAAACAGGAAGGGAATCCAATCATTTTTTGAAATAATTATTTATTATTGAATTTAGAGTTTGAATTTGATTCATTATTAGTATAAAATATTTTTCCCTATCAATGAATTAGAAAAAAATATGTTATTAAAAATAATAATAATTAATTTTTTTAATAGTAGTAAATAAATTTTAATAATTTTTATTGATATAATAATACATGATTAACTAATAGTATAAAGTTAATTTATATTAATAGTGAAATAAATTTAAATCCTTTAATTTAATAGCAAATTCAATTAATATTATATAATCTCATTTTGTTCAAAGCTTTGTAACTAGTAAGTTGTAATTATTATATATATTATTCATAAATATTTTGTAACACCCCAATAACATTGGTATAACTAATATGTATCTAATAAGAGTACATATATAAGTCTATATATATATATATATATATATAGGTATGTACATATGAATGAAAATAAATGCATACAAAAGTGCGTAAAAACATCGAGAATGCCTAACTTTCTATTTAGAAGTATACATGCATACGTGAGTATATGTAGACTACTTAAGAGTATGTGATGCAAAATCTAAAGTGTATATAAGTAAAATAAATACCCATATAGGATTAGACCCAATTGGTTTGAGCTATAAGAAGGCCTAAACATGACAAATACAGAAAAGATTAAGGGAATAGTTGACAACCACATTTTTATGCTAAGTTTATTACATAATTAGAAGTGTTTTTATTATAACTTTTGGTTAGAATGTTTAATTTTCAAATCATAAAAAGACACGAAAAAAAGACATCTAAGGATTTACCTATGAAAATTTCATAATTTAATTCTAAGCTAACTAATGTTATCATTTTTTAAAATAGGAAAATTTTCTTGCAAACTACCATTGACCTACCTTAAAAATATTGGGTATAACTTTTTATCAGAAAACTTAATTAATGAACAATTTGTAACTATGGAAAAAGGACACATAAGGTTACTTAAAGCAAAAATTTCATGTAATGGGTCCTGGAAAACAACAAGTTATGAATTTTTCCAAAAATTAGTAAAACTAGTTGCATAAAATATAGGTTTGGGCTTGATTTGGAAATTTTGTTAAAAGTAGGTTAAGCCCAACTATAAAAAGGTTACATATAATATTCAGGTTGATAAAAAAATATTTTAGGCCTTAAGAAGTGCCCACTCAGCACTCAATGTAAGGGTAGCCAAATGTAGGCTTCCATGGACCCTAAAATTTGTTTAAATTTGGTTAAGTTTAAAATTGTGAAGAAAGGCTAAAAAAAGCAATGATTATCTTATATTAGAGATAACATTAAAAAGGAAAACATATAGGAAGTAGAGTAATCATGCATAAAAGATAATAACCAATTGCATGACTAGGAAATCCAACGAAGGGATATTAGGATTGGAGATAAGAAATAATTATTCTTTTGCAAATTTAAGGAAGCTAAAAAACCTAAATCTCCTACCTTCTTCCTCTATTCTCATGGTTCACCCTTCCCATTAGCACTAAAATTCTTTCTTCTCTTCGTAGTGTAACCAAAGCATATAAAAGCTTAAAGGAGTAGTTTGATTTGCATTCTTAGTAAGAATACTATTACCTTATGATGATCCTTTATAGTTTAAAAGTATAGAAGAATATGTGTTAACTAAAAGATGACCTATTTGTTTAAAGTTTTAATCTAATCAAGCACCAAGAAATTAAAGTGAATATAAGGATGTAGAAATGGGTTGTAGCCTGTGAGCATTGTGGGTATAAGGTAAGGTAGGGCAGGGCAGGCTAGAAAATTTAGGCCTATAAAAATATAGGTTTAAATAGTTTAGCTTGCTTAGGTCAAAACTCATGCAAGCAAGCTCATATAGGCACTAATAGGCTCGTAAGCTTGCTATTTTATATATATAATATATTTTTTTTTAATTATAATAGGAATGATGTAATACATTAGAGACTCAATAACTTAACTTAATACAATTTGTAGATTACAAATTATATGGGTTAACCCATAAGTTAAATTTTTATATATAAAATATATGTTTTTGTATTATAATAGGAAGAACTCAATACTTTGAAGGCCTAATAACTTAATGCAGTTGATTAATTGTAAATAACGCAAGCTTATTTGTAAGCTTATGTGAACAAAGAATAAGGCATGGTGGGCCTATTATTTTTAGCTTGTAGGGTCTAACTTGTTTAAGCCTACCCACCTTATTTTGTGTCCCTAGGTTAACAGTTTTTATCTCCCTAATGATGTTTAAGTTATAGTTGAATCTTTTAAATGCAAAAGAGTTCAAGTGAAGTTTCAAGATAGTTATGCATATTAAAGTTAATGAAGGATATTTGAAGTTATGATTTTAAGATAATCATATTAAAGTATGATTAAAGGTAGAATCCATGAGAGATTATTAGAAAAACCTTTTGAAAAACTTCATACATGACATGGCTATACAGGGAAATTTTAGGAAAAAAAAAGAAGTTAATTTCAAAATGGAGAGAGGCTTATAGATTTTAAGCATATTCATATATGATTTGGTCATCCTTTAGTTTAATCTTTAAAAATTTTATTAATAAGTTTATTTATATGATTTGGAAAAGAATGGAAGATTTAAGTTATAATTATGAAGATATTTGCAAAAGACTTGTTGAGTAATAATAGAAAACATGACAAGTTTTCAAGTAGATGTTCAAATAGGGGCTTGGTACCCCTTCCATCTCCCATTAATTTTGATTGGACACTATTGATCATCCTAAGTATATAAGAATGAAGATTAAGAGTCATATCTTGAGAAATGCTAATGCGACACTTTCAATTTACAATTTGTAATAAGCAATATATAAGGAAATATTTAAAGAAGAGTTTAGGTACTCCCTTCCAATTAAATATGTTATGAAATTATCCTAAATAATTAAAAATGGTCATAGACAAATGCAATCACTAAATAAATAACTAGTTTGGAAAGAAACAAAAAAGTTCAATGAGGGAGTTAAATAGACCATATTTGCAGCTTGGATAATTAAAAATGTTAAGAAAAATGAATATGGTAAGTAGATATATTAAAAACATCATTTAGACAAAGATATATAGCATTGCTAATGATGGAAAAATGTTATGAAATGGATGGTAATCCCCAGGAAAGGTCATGAGTACCCTTTTATATTTCTCTTGAATTCGATAAATTATACTTTTGTAGTAATAATGTGTAAAGTAAGATTGAAATTGAGAAAATGTGAGAATATGTTAAGAATACATGTTGTGCTTTATGACCACTATGAAACTATTAAAAGTGTGAAAATAAATATTCTTTTGCTCTATTAAAAATGCATGAGAAATGACACATTAGATAAATATATGGTTAAAGCATTTCCACAATATGCAAAATGATGACATTGATGTATGTTATATATTCATGAGCTGTATGTATTATGTATTTTTGTACCTTATGAAATGATGCAAAAATATTGAATATAAAAATTGAGATATGATCTCATGATAAGTTCTTATATTATATGCATGTGTGAATCATGTGATGAAATTAACAATCTCACGAATTATGTATGATTATTATAAGAAGTGACTGTCATATTTGAATAATGAAACCCATGAAAAGGGTTATGAAATTGAGAATTTACAAAATATGAAAATTTGCAAAAATATGAAATTGTGAATTGAGAAGCTACTAGGTGGCATGAATATTAGGAGATGAGCTAATAAATTTATATGTATATTTCCCCATGGGAGTAAGGAGCATGTGACTATATAAATCAATAGTAAGATAGATAACAATGAATTGAAGGAATAAGGTAGGGTGAGATAGATAGGGTTAAACTAAAGATATAAGAAGGAATTGGTACCACATTGTATATGCACATCTATACTTATATAATTGCATGATATATGTTTATAAGCCATGAGTTGACTTATAATTGCATGTTATATGCTTATGAGATTTGAATTGACTTATGATTACATGTTATATGCTTATAAGATATGATTTGGCTCATGACTTCATGTTATATACATTTATGGTAAAGTCTAACCCATATAATATGTAATAAACATATAATATGAGTTAGTGATCCACTTCTTACTAGAGTTATTTGATATGTGATAATGAGTCCTTCTCATAAGTGTATGGTATCTTAAATACTAGATTGTGTATTAAATCATTGAACAAGGCAAACATTAATTGAATAAATTAAGACTCTGTTTATTTTATTGGAAAGTATTTTCTATAAAAAAATGTCATTTACATATATATATATATATATATATATATATATATATTAATAAAAGGGTGATATATCATTTATATTGATGACTACAAAAAAAAGTATACATAAAAGTTTGGAAATAGAAGAAAGCAAATTCCTTTTTAGAATAGGGGAAGTTGCTTTTTTCAAATTCTTCATATTTAGCACTAAATAAGTAAAATACTTTCTTTTTATTTTAACATTTTATAACTATATTTTGTAAAAAAAAATGCTTTCTAATGAAACAAATAAAACCTAAATTATAAAAAAAAATGTACCTTATCCAAATAGGTGATAAAGGAACCAAAAAAGTGGATCACAATGATGCTATAAGCCACCTTCATTAAAGATTACACTTTTATTTTAATAGATAACACTCACTAAGTTTATTTATACTTACTCTAGTTATATGCTTGGATTTTAGGTATTAAGACACAAAGATAGAATGTCAATGCACGAGGACATAATGGTGATGACAATGCCACATCCATTTGGTATTATCTACATACTTTTCCACTATAAGCTATTCATGGACCTTTGCAAATGCACTTTCATGTATAACATTTTCCGTGAATACATTAATGGCCTTGATATACCTCAATTGATTAAAGATGGATATTTTGATATCTTGCTATATATATATGTTCTTTTATGATTATCCTTGGGTGGCTAAAGCAAACTAAACTATAACTATAAATATATGAACCTTTAGGCCCAAATCATTTTCTAGTTATACAAAAAAAATTACCATTAAAATCTGCATCTAATTATGATATTTCAAATTAAAGATTCTTAATTTATATGGTAGAAGTCGAGGATATTATAATTTTTGTTAAGATAATATGATAGTAATTATATTTGCTCATAATTATAGTAAAAAAATAGTTTGAGAAAGAACAAGAGAATTTTAAGATTTAAATCAAATAATTTTTAAAAAAACTATCAATACATTCACCTAATAGTAAATATGGTTGAAAATTTGAAAAATAACTTAAAAGAAAGGAAGTATTTTCTTCTTATGATCAATTTAAAAAGGTTGAAATATTCAATTAAAAATTCAACCACGGACTAAAATCCACTAAATAAATTTATGAAATTTGTTTTTAAATAATTATATTTAGATTGTGTAATTTATGTGTATTCTTAATAATAAACATGAATTATAATTTTTTGTTTATATTATGGTATCTGCTTATGGTTATTTGATATGAATGAAAAAATAATTATACATACATACATACATCTTTATATTATATATTACCTATTATGTTCCCTATCCCTTGTTATGCCAAGTATCATTACTATAATTAGGCATTGTTAATTCGTTTGCTACATATCAATTCGTCATTCTTCAATGAATATTGTGCTAAATTAGTCATACTCACGCAATCAATATAAAGAATTGAATCCTTTATTTATATATAGTAACTTATATTAAATTAAAAAAACTTCCTAATTCTTTCCCTATATATTATATTTTTATAATCTCTCTGATTTCTTTCCTTAATTTAGAGAATTTTTTAATTTTCTTGCATTTTCTTCCTTTCTAGAATAATTTCTCTAACTTTTTCATTATTTATTGTATTTTTGTAATTACACTGATTACTTTCCTTAATTTATTACATTTTCGAGGATTGAATCTCTCATTTATATATATTAGTTTATATTAAATTAAAAAAATTACTAATTTTTCCCCTATTTTTTATTTTTATAATTTCATAATTTCTCTAATTTTTCCCAATTTGCTAACTTTTTCTAATTTTCATACATTATTTTTCTTTCTAAAATAATCTCCTTGGTTTCTTTTTCTTATATAACACCAGTTGATTTCTATAGGCACTAATTGACCATTAACAATTAATTCATTTATTTTTGTGAAAATTATGCCTTCATCTATGATTGATTTCCATCTTTATTTTTGTATTTCTATTTATATCATTGAAAAATATTGAAACCCTTATTATCTATATATTTTGTTATCAATTTTTGTTGCAAATAAATATTAATATTCTCTTTGCCTCATTGTTTTCCTCTTGATTGATCTTCTTTTACCTCACCTCTCTCCCTTTCATATTTTTCAATCCTAAACTCTAAAACCTATAATTAGTCCCAACTCCAATTATGCAAGTTATTCAGTTTATGAGTGACATTATTTTACTGTTAACAATACCCATCCATTGAATTATTATAGTGTCATCTTAGTAGGTGACGACTGCTACTTTTAATGATTCCTTCTGACATCCTACTTCACTATGGTTAATAATTAATAAGTATTAATCTTTTTAGAAATAGTTCTTTGTTTCTTTGATCTTCTTTTATCAATATTATTTTCTTTTTTGTAGTTTATACTAATTTTTTATATAAAGTAAATTTATTATATATAACTTACTTCATCATATAAAATATATTATTTTTTCTATAATTCTAGATGTGACATGAATAAGATGAAAAAACATTATATGTTAGCATTAAGAAGACATATAGTACAATTTTTTTTCAAAAATTAAAGTATATATATATTTGAATTTTTGTCAAAGGCTGATGTATATTCATCTTTTTATTGTAAGTCAAATTTCAATCTTTGTTTGTATTTAGCATATATACTTATATTACAGTACGTAACTTTTAAAGAGACTAATATATTTGATCAAATAAATATCCTTTATTTAAAAAGTATGGAAAGATTATTTAGTAAATTAGATAATATTTATTTTTAATTATCTAGCATGATTTACATTTATATAGAATTTTGGATCGATATATACATATTCCATTTCATATAAATAAATGTTATTTTTCATATATATAATTCTATGTTATTTTTTAAAATTTAATTTTTTTTAATATTTAAATGTGTATGCATCCCTGTAGTTATGTTAATGATCACTATTTATATAATATTATAATAAAATAATCATTTTATCTATTATCAATGAGTTATATAGTATATTCTCTTATCTAATTTGAATATAATTATATCAATTTTATAGTTATTTAATTGATATAAACATAATAATACATTTTGCATTAATCATTTAAACACTTTATAGTTTAAAATTTAAAAATTATAACTTATATTATAAATTATTATCAATTAAAATTAATTAAACTCTGTGATACATGGGTTATAAGCTAGTTATATTATATAAGAGTTCCTTAATTAAAAATTTATAATTAAAATAAATATATTTATGATTTGGCATTAAATTGAAACTTTGATGGAATAAAATTGATAGAACTTGAATTCTATTTAAATTAAATAAGCAATAATAATAAATAATAAGTAGAAATAGATGTTATTTTAAAAAATTGAACAAGAAAAAACAACATACAAAAAAAAAATAAACTACTAAATTAATGCTTGAAAGATACATATTAGATCAAATTTTCTCTGAAAATTTATTTTACAGTAATTAATTAAAATTTTAGGAAAAAATATGAAGTAACATTTATCTTTCTAATATGAATTTGATGCAAAAATTAGATATTTGTATACTTTTTTTTTTGTTACTTATCAAAATAGTAACAAAGTTTTAAAAGACAAACCTTAAAACACTTGCAAAATAAAACAACCTAACGAAAGCAACCAAACTTATAGTTAATAGACAAGACTTAACCTCCTATTACATTCGATGGCCAATCTTTACATGGGTTCCTATTGAAACTTTGACTCATCAAGAATAACTTAAACTTACCATGATAATGATAGGAGTCTAACTAATGTGAAAAACTCTTATAAGATATCATGTGCTTGGTGGAGTGCTTGAACACTTTATAATGAGTCTTTAATGATTTCCAAAATTGTTTTTTGATAATCCATTCTTAAGGTTGGCAAGATAGCGTCATCCATGGTAATGATGTAGGACCTCTGAAAACACAAATTCCTTCGTGATATGGCTTGATATTTGACAAAGCTTTGATATAAAGTCTCTCCTAAAGTTGATTTTTGAATATTAAGATAGTCTAAATTGACATTAAGCTTCTATTCCCTTTTTTGAATATGTGAAGGTAAATTATGTAAGTTAGATGACCATATGGGATTCTAATTATCTTGATTAGCTCAAAAGCCACGTGTTACAAGTCAAGTTAGACTACCATGTGAAAAGGGTCCTTTAAAACTTCAAAAGTAAATGGGACGACACCAAATAATAGAAATCTTGCTTTTGTTAGAGTACAAATGTGAACATTATACTTGAAAATGACCTTGCTAACCACACTTAGTATAAAACTTTATGACCTTTTCTTTTCTAAACAAAGTTAATGTAGTATGATCAACATCAATATGGTTGAACACCTCAAATCATTCAACAGACAATAATTTTTTCATATGAGCACTACATTTTAAATGTGATTACATTTTTGTTGGAAAGGTGTCACTTGAATGTGAAATTCTACCTTTTGATGCTTTGGAGTTCTTAACTTATCATCAAGTTCAGTTAGCTTAGTAGTCAAATGACTTATTTATTGGTTTAGCATTTCAATTTTATACTGCTAGTCTTGAACGTAAGTTGTGAGCTCAGTAGCTTGATTATTGGCAACTTGTCCTTTCTCATAATCAAAGGCACTAACCACCTAGTGTCATAGTGCTTGTATCTTTTTTCAACCACGATTGTTAAAATAATAAGGAAGACTAATCCCCCTAGAGGAGTGCCAACATTCCAAATTGAGCTAAATTCATTAAAACATTAAGTTTCAAATTGTTTTAACTCTAAAACTAGATGCATCATAGTAATCTCCTAGCCATTCCTAATTGGTTGTCCAATCACAAAGTCAACAAGGTGCTTCAACTTTTTCTCTCTTTGCAATCTTTCTATTTTGTCATTTTAAAGCTCGATGTCAAAAGCCCCTTTTTAAAATTTGAGTGGTTATGCTAACTTTTCATTCTAAAATGTTTTAGCCATACAAAACAAACAATTTGCCATTAAAATAAAGTAGGTCAAATCAAACTTGAAAAGCCATGCTTTAATTTTGCAAATGACATTTTTTAAAACAATCTGGAAATTGGAATAGGAATAAAGTTTGCAAATAGTAGTAAGTCACCATTAAATCTTAGGGTCTATTTATTTTCTATTTTTTTGTTTTTAAAAATAGGAAAACCCATTTGATAAGTTATTTTTAGAATCTATTTTTAAAAATTATTATCTAAATGTATAACTTAAAAATAAGAAAATAGAAACAACTTTTAGTTATTTTTTGAATTTATTTTCTTATTCTAAATATTAATTTTATAATTAAATAAAATATTTCTTATTTACAATATTAATCACCTTCTAATCTTAATTTTTCTTCAATTTAAAAATAATTTTTAAGAATAAAATAACAATTTTTAAAAATAATTCTTGAGAATAATTTTTAAAAATATAAAAATAAAAATATATCGAAACACACTTTTTAACTTTCTGCCACTACCCAAAATCCGAACCGAAACAAAATTGGAATCTTGGCTATCCACCTAATGCTTGGAAGAACTGAATTGTTAACATTAAAGAAATATGCCCAAGAAATAAACCAACCGAAAATACAGACGTAGAAAAATTGAACCCACTGCTATCAAACCTTTACTTGACAAAGGTCTAATGACAGAAAAAGAGATCTAAGGGTAGAGATACTCGGAAGGAGGGAGTGCAGGCTAGCAACAACGGTGGATCACGAAGATGATGAAACAGCAAAATAAAAGTCCTAGGGTTTTTGGAAAGGAATCTTCTTGATCATGGATCACTGGATTTATCTCACTTCTCATTTCTTATGTACTTATATAATGGAAAACAAACTCTTAAAAAGAAATCTAATGTAACTTACACCATTAAGGGTTGAATTTACTGAGTTACTCTGAAAGGAAAAAAAAAGAAAGAAGAAGAAGAAACATGCAGACAAATTGCACAGAAAAAAGCCATTTTTCTTGTTTATTTTTGCTCAAAACCTGATTGATTTCACATCGCTAGTCAGAAACTAGCCCCAAAGGAAAGGCTGCATCCAAAAAAATGCAGGAAAGTTTTCATCAGTGCTTCTGGTTTGGGTCTATTGATATGCCTTTCATAGTTCAAAGAGGTGCAAGATACTGCCCCACGAATCACAGTGATGCTGACATGTTTTATAATGGAAACCGGGATTATAATGCTGAATTTTCTGTTCTATCTAGTACAATAAGATTCACGTGAAATTTCAATCTATTTCTACTTATTATAAATTTTTTTAGGAAAAAATAAGATATTTCCTTCAATTATGAGATTACTAGATCTTGCCTTTTCAACTTTAAAAACTTAAAAATTACTTCTTAAAATTATAAAAAAAGAGGAATTACCCCTCACTATTAATTTAATTTACTATTTTATTAAATTATATAATTTTTTATAACATTTTTGAATAAAAATCACAATATTATAGTACATTAATTTATCTTATTATTTTTTTATAAATAATTTTTATGTTATATAATTAATAAGAATTAAATTAGATATATAGAGTTTAATTAAATAATAAAAAATTAATTATAAAATTGTATATAAAAAATGATCAAATAAATCAATAAAATATAATACCATCATTCTTGTTTTGAAAGTTCATTAAAAAATAATATAATGATTAATTAAGTTACAATAAGTATTAATTTCATGTTTTATGAAGTATGAAAGATAATTTCTAAGCTTCCAAAATAGGATGGAATAAAATCCAACCATCCTAAAGTTGAAAAGGATATTTTTCTTTTTTTTTTCAAAATTTTAATATAATTACACATATATGTTGGAATTAGGCATGAACATTTTACTCAATAGTAGTTATCATTATTTGATTTTTTTATTAAATTAGTTGCTTATTCCATGTAATATGGGCAAAAAATATTAAATGAAAAAAATAAAGTAACTACAAATATTATGTTACATAAAAAATACTAAAAATATAATATTTTTATTTTATATAATCATATTCAATTTAATTTTAACACCATAATAATTATAGCAGTGATGAACAATAATTCTTACTTTGTTGTCTAAGTTTTTTTTATAATTTACTTTATTTAAAATTTATTAATTATATAGCATATGAGTTATCTTTTATTTTATTCTTTTAAAATTTATAATCTATTGTAATACTCATATTTAAACTAATATATTTATCTTTAGAAAGAGATTATATTAGTTAATAAATTTACTTTATATACATTTTTCCCCAAAAAAATAAAACCATTTTCAAAAATTAAAATAAACATTCATTGAAATTAATTTTCGATCACAAAAAGAAATCTAACTAATATAAATTTTTTAGAAAGTTTAAATAGAATTTTAAATTACCATGTTTTATATAAGATTACACATTTGTTTGAAGAAAAATTAGTTGTCTTCCTAATTCTTATAGCATATTAGTTTGGAGTCACATTTTATCTAGCCATTATTTATTGCTGAAATATATGCTTCCCTTCTCAACAAGTTTACTTCTCCAAACTTCTCATTTTCCTTCAAAATTTTTATTTAAAAAAATAAAAATTTAAATAAAATAAATCTATTAATTAATATAATTTCTTTTAAGTATTATGATGGATTATAAATTTTAAAAGAATAAAATAAAGATAATTCATATACTATATAATTATCAAATTTTAAATAAACTAAATTGTAAAAAAAATCTCAAATGACAAAGTAGAAATTATTGTTCAACTTTGCTATGATTATTATGATATTAAAAATAAATTAAATATAATTATATAAAATGAAAATATTAAGTTTTGAGTATTTTTATGTAATATAACATTTGTGTTTACTTTACTTTCACTTAATATTTTCGGCTCATATTCTATGAAATAAGTAACTAATTCAATAAAAAATTGAATAATGACAATTAATGTTGAGTAATACTAATAATATGACTTACAATATTATTATATATTAATTTATTATATCATTTTTTACATATAATTTAATAGCTCATTTTCAAGTTTTTAATTAAAATTTTATATATCTAATTTAATTTTTATTAATTATATAACATAAGAATTATGCATAAAAATAATATAATAATCTAACATATAATAATATTATGATTCAAGCTTAAAAAAAATTTTAAAATTCATGTAATTTAATAAAAAAAGTTAATTAAATAAATAATTGGTGTTAATTGCAAGTTTTATATAATTAAGAGATTAATTTACAAATTTTAAAATTTAATAGGAGAAAAATATAACTATCTCATAATTGATGGGGTTAATTTATAATTTTTCTAATATTTTTCATTAAATTACTAACAATGAAGGTAAAATTCAAGTTTTGCATAGTTTTAGAGGGCAATTTACTTATTTCTATAGTTCGAATGGATAAAAATCCAACCACCTTCGTAGCTGGAGGGGTAATTTGTATTTTTTTTAATAAAAAATTCTATATCTATCTTCAAAATTCATCATATGCACTTCTTAGAAACTACACCAGATACAAATCCTTTATTAAATGATTATGTCTATTATTATTTTATTAATAAAATTAATTTTTATTATTTAAAGTAATAATAAAAAATTAAAAAAATTATACCTTTGAACTAGATCAAGCCTAGAGTGTAAGTAACTCAGGCGGTCTATGAAGGACTTATGGCCTAACCTACTTAAGGCCTAATTTATCCTAACTTATTTATTTAAATAAGTCAAACTTAGACTAATAAATTACTCTATTTAAATAAATAGGTCGGAATATTTTTCTATAGGCTTAATCTATAGGTGTATAAGATCGGTCTATTTAATTATAAATATATTTATAAATAATATAATAAAATATATATTATATATATAAATAATATAAATATTTTAATACATACACATATATATGTATATAAGCTTACTTAAGCCATTGGATAATTTTGAATCTTAAAAAAATTTTAATCTACTGGTAAATTTTAAACTCTATTTATAAAGAGAGACTTTTAATAGGCTAACAAGACTAATAAAATTTTTTTAATAAATCAAGCCGAACCTAAATTTTAATTTTATACATGTTAATAGATCAGGCTTAGAATAATAACTTAAAAATAAGTGTGGCTTATTTAAGTTAAAACTCAGCTCAACTCAACCTATTTACACTCCTAATCAAGCCTAATTTTTTAAAAATTAAATGACTGAAATTTGGATTCATATCATTATATTTTATATAATTATACACAAAATTTGATTTAAAATCCAACGATCCGACCGTGAACATTTCTAGTTTGTCATGCACTGCTAATCTACTGCGCAGGCCCTTGGGCAACCCATATTAATTCTTTT
Source organism: Sindora glabra (assembly GCA_020226215.1). Classification (NCBI taxonomy): domain Eukaryota; kingdom Viridiplantae; phylum Streptophyta; class Magnoliopsida; order Fabales; family Fabaceae; genus Sindora; species Sindora glabra. The sequence continues at coordinate 79,632,304 of CM035227.1, forward strand.
TTATTAATTATTTTATTATTTTTAATAAGTAATGGAGTAATTATTAACGAATAGTCAAAAAGATTATTTAAATAAGTATATAAAATGATTTTTTTAAGCAGGAGACATTGCGTTAAAATAAAACAACCAAAAATAATAAAAAATAAATAAATAAATCACGGGTTCCCAACTGACCTAATTAAAATAGAGATTAGAGAGTAAGGAAAAAGAATATCATCTCGGATTTCATCTTCATCTACGGCATAACGCGATAAAGGAAGGGCGCCCATTCGGTTTAGATAGAGAGAATATGAATAATCTTTTACCGTAATCGTGCGAGCAAGTGCGCACAAATCCCGTCAACGGAGGTATCCTAATTCCGCATTGAAAAATAGGGATAAAAATAAAAATTCATCCCATCTCGTCCCATCTCACGTCAACCCGTAAAATTGCGGACCCATTTTACATCTCCACGACACAACGTGAGTTACATGCATCACGTGAAGCCAGACCCATGTCTTCGGAGTGATTACGGACTGCTGATTCAACCCATCCTTGTCCAAGCAGATTTCAGCACTTGTTGACTCATTCACAGAAAATTTCATCAAGCAAGCACAAATGTATTCCAGTCAAGATTATGATGCATCGATTGCATCACCAGCTTGAACCATTAAATTTTATTTATTTATACAGTATAAATAAAATTTAACAGTAAAATTCATTGGTGCACTGATTGCGCTATAACCTCTACCATGAATAGCTGGTAAATTAAAACAAAAGATGACGATGAAGTAATATTTAAAAAAAATTGCAATTTTTCTCTAATTTCACGCAATTATATAAATATTTTCTAAACGTATCAACAACGTTATGATGAATAATTTTGCGTAGAAAAACTCTAACTTTTCTAAAAAGATTCAACATTTCTACAAAAATTTGCAAATTATTTACAATTTATTATTACGTTAAGAAATTAGTTTCAACATATACTCTAACAAGTTTTGTAAAAGAAAAAAAATTATAGTTGGATAACTTTTTCATTATAATTTACATTTTTATATACAAATAAAAAAATTTTTGAAGACTTTTTTTATATAATTTTAAATGAACATGTAACTTCTGATATACATATTTAATGCAGAATCTGTGCATACTCATAATTCTTGATGAAAAAGACAAAAAAGCTACAAGATTTTGTATAAAAAAATTACTAGAACTCACAAATTTTTCAGATAGTACCATAGCATAACCATGTTCATAACTATATAAAGTGCACAATTTTACACAAATTGAAATCCATAGACTTATGCAACTTAAATTGCTAATTAACAAACCCAATGGCATTAGTAAATATAAGATATGAAAACTTCAATTTTAAGAGAACGTAAACACAAATTAAGGTCGATAAACATCAACTCATATTATAGAACACACTCGACTTGAAAAAAGTCAGTGACTTCTAACATTTATAAACAAGATATTGTAAAGGATGCCTTACACTCGGAAGAAAAAAAAAATTAAAATAAATCCACTCATGAATTTCTTTCATTACTTTAACAGGCACTTTTGCAAAACTTCTCCCATCATACTCCCAATACGCTCAATAGGTGCCAAATTCTATGTGCAAAAGTAGAAAATGCTTCATGCAAGAACTCAGCCGATAAAGTTTTGATATCAGGAAAAGAAAAGCGAACCGAGGGATTTTGACAATTTTCACCATTACAAGAGGCAAAAGATCAAAAGGGACCCACTTTTGGGGTCCGTAAGGCATCCATGATGAGAACAAAGGCAGAACCTACAAACGGCCATTTTATCATTCCACTTGTGGGTCCCCCATATATTTTCTTCTTTCATTGGTTTCTCTAATCCTCATCTAATGTAATCCTTGTTTTCACAAGATAATATGGATAATATGGACATGGAAATATGACTCATAAGGTCATACCACTCTAATAATGGGGAAAATTTTTTCAAATACATTTCCACCATTTAAGCCTCCATCATGCAGCAAAAGCAGTACGTCTTCTATAACTAATGGCAGAGATAATTCCAAGAAGGAAACAGTGACCCTTTTCCCCACCCTGAAGTTCTTGATGCTATAATGAATAGATGGTACAAAAATAATTAAAAAGAAAAAAGAAAAGGGGCAAAAAAGGGAAAGAAAAAGCTTTACATCTTAGTTATCACTTTATAAGCATCAGGGATTCAGGTTTATGCATGAAAGTCCCTGTCTGTTTGATATCAATTACTATCAACAGATGAGATTCCATGAAGGCCTACAAACGTTTTACCTATTTATTGTTGCTGTTTGGTCTAAGTAAAATCGATAGGATTTCGGAGAACTGAGGGCGCTTTGAGGGCGTGTTGTTCCAGCACTTTGTCATGAGCGATTTCAGACTTTGCGGGCAATCTTTGGGGATCTCAGGTCTAAGGCCACAAGCTGCGATGCCCACTGCTGCCTGCACAGGTGAATATGCAGCATAGGCTGCCTCACCAGTAACCATCTCCCATATTATCATCCCGAAGCTATAAACATTACTCATCCACGTCTCCGTGACACTCTCTGGATCACCTGCAATTATCTGTTTCCAATAAGAACAACAGGCAAGTGAGATTGGGAACTAGGTGATTGAGGCTATAGAAGGAAGGTAAATTAAAAGAGAAAACAAAAATCCAAATGGTAATTATCAGAACAGGAGCTTAAATTTTAGCTTTTACATACAACTTCAAGGTTCCTTGCAAAATATTAAGTCTAGAATACAAAACATTTTACAGTTCTCGTAGTTCAAACAGAACATCTACATATGTTGGTTAATGAATTTAATGATTGATCCTTAAACACTGGGCAATGATTAGATCATTGAGATGTCAGATAATATAGTTTTGAAATAATGAATATATATTAACAGTTTTCATCTGTTATTCTCTGCTTGCACACGAGATGCAAGAGTTTTCTAAATAGGACAATCACTAGAATGCAGAGACAAACATCATGTTAAAGATTTAAGACATGCGGGCTCCATTGTGGAATCAATTCTAGTATAATTGGCAATCCATAGCCACACTGATTTGTTTGATGATATACAGGAGTGCTTAAATAAAGGCATACACTACATAAAGCTAAAGCAAAAACAATTATGAAGACATGTTAGGCATGCTTCCACAATGATGCCGGGAAAAGTGACATAAAGTCCCTTTCCGCTGTAGGCTATTTCAGTAATGCACTCACATACAATGGATCTATACAACATCCTTGGAGACAACAAAACTCAAAAAGGTTGCTCTAAATTGCTCTGCAGTTGGACATTTAGTATGTCTTTTCCATGTTGTATTAGCCCACCAAGAGTGGACAGCAAAGATAAAAGAGCTCAAATATTTTAGACTGGAAGCAAAGTCATCAACAGGTGTGAATGAGGAAATGCAATAATAAAAATTGTGAGCAAGGGTAAAAAAAAGCCAATATACAGCAATTACATCCTAGACATTACTGTAGTTGGAACATTATTGTGACAATCCACAGAACAAAACTAAAAATTGACTACACAACGGTAAAACTATTTGCCTCGAAAACATGCCAACTATATACAAACAACTCTTAAACTTTGATTCTTATATTATCTGATCCTAGAGCAGCATATAACATCATCAACTGGCAGTGAAATATGTAATTTTTCCTCTCAATATGATAAATAAATATCAAGTTGAATTTTTCAATTTCTCAAGAGTGCCACCACGTCAAAAGGCAAAATTACAAAATTATGCACATTTACCATGTAATTGATAAGAACTTGATCCTTGATCATGTGGCATTAGTATTTGCTGACAGTGGTGATGTTTAAAAATAGATCAGTATGTGCAACATATTTCCTGAAGCAGTAGCCTAGAAGGCTAAAGCTCATCCCATCTATCATAGCTTTACGTAAAGCTATGTGGACATATACAGGGCAGCCAGGCCTTAAACTTCTGAGAAGGAGATAAATCCTATTCTCAATAGTATTATGTTGGCAACTTGGACTGTTTGTGTTCCTTTTGTTTAAAGAAACACTTCGAGGAAAATTAAAGAATGCATCCCAAAAGCAAATAAAAATGGATGGGAAACGTCAAAACATTTTGTTTAATTGCATCAATATTTTGCTAAATTATAATCAGTGTGATTAGGGACAAACCTCTGGAGCTAGCCACCGGTAACCATCAGTTTCATACTCCATTGCCTCTCCAACACTCTTGCAAGCAGTAACTATACCCATATCTCCCAAGCAAGCATTGCCATGCCGATCCAATAGAATCCTCTGTGTATTGAGGTCTCTGTATGCAACATCGTGATCATTCATAAACTTGATCCCCTCAGCTACATCAACCGCAATTCTTATAATATCCCTAGTCTGAATCTTCTTGTTTTTTAACATTAAATCATGAACAGACCCACCTTCCATAAACTTCGTCACCACACATAAACCATGATTTTCATCTACACAAACACCACAGAATTGCAATATGTTTTTATGGCCACAAGTCATTATTTCCAACAGATCTTTACGGAGTTCAAACTCGTAAGAATTTCCTTTATCACACCCCTTTAGCTTTTCAATTCCAACCCTTTTCCCAATATACACCCCCTTATATGAATTGGGTCCAATCTGTTCTGTAAACTCAAGACTATCTGAGCTCAGCAACCACTTTTCAATCTCATCACCTCCCGACTGAATCGTCTGCCATTCATCTACAGATACAAGAAAAGATGAAGTAGGTAAGGGCATCTGAAGCTTAACTTTTTGGGCCGGATTCTCAAATCCGTTTCCATAAAATGCATCACCACCATCTTCTTCAATCTCCCCAAGTTCTCTCCCTCTGGAGTTCTCATCTTGACATCCACAAAGCCCAAAAGGAAGCTTCACTGTACTGGCTTTGGGTTTCTTCATAGCAAATTTAAGAGCATTTTCGACTCTGGTTCGGAGTAATTTATCTTGCCCAGTTTGCACAAGCATAAGGACAATCCCAAGGGTAAAACCTTTCTTCTCAAAGATCTGCATTTTCTTGCAGCAAATGGATGAACTATCCAGTGCACTGGACATTGCTGGCGATGAGATTGGAGAGTTACAAGCAAATGTCAGCTTGTATAAAGACCCCTGAATTTCACTATCAGAATCCTCCTGAATCAAAATTGCAGGCTGGTCTTCCGCTGATGCTTGCTCTATCAACTTGATGTGAAGAAATACATCTTTCATATCAAATCCCGCTTGAGCATAACTGTGAAAAACGAAGTAACAGTAGAAAAAATAAATATAATCCAAAACTAAAAGAAAACTAAACAATCCATTTTTGGATAACACGCCAAAATGCTATATTTAGCTATTAACTCGAAACAGATAAACAGGTTTGTAGCGTTGAAGCAAAGAAAACGCATCACTGAAGTGAACATAACAAATCCAGAAAGTACAAATTTAGGCCTTTTATACTTTATGTAAGAGTAGCAATCACCCATTTGTTTCACTATCGTTAACTTTCTCAGAAATCAAACAGAAAAATCAATTTCAACAACCGGTTCAATCTTCAGCACCAACCCACCTGAGAGGCAACGAATCGTAATGCTTGCGGATATTGGACATGAGCTTCTCAGGCAACTGACTCCCAGGATAAAGCTGCGTGAGGTTCCGTACAACACTTCCCCAAACAACTTTCCTCGAATTATCAATCTTTGATGGTGGTGCATCTCGAACGGAATCCAGATTGAGCGAGTTCTTCAACGAAGCTATTGCCTCAGACACGTTCCGGCTCAGCTTCTGGAACTTCTTCTGCATCACCGACGATGAATCCTTAGCTCCGGCGCCGGCAGAGCTCTCCGCCGCAACACCCTCGGATCTATCCTGCGTCCTCATCAAAACCTGCTCCACCATATCCTCATCCGTGCTCGCCCGGCTCGACCAACACTCCAAAGCAGCAGCCATTGCAAAACTACCCAAGACCCAAATGTAGCACCGACCCAGTTCAGAAATCGGACTCAAATAGCCAAAGAGAGCTTCACAAGGAAGAGAAAACCAGAAACAGTGATGGGTTCTTCAGATTTCTGACACATTCTGGCATTTTGACAGAGAAGCCAGATGGTGGAAGAAGAAAAAGAGCGAAAGAAGGGGTAGTTTTGTTGCAATGAATGTGAATCGAAGAGAGGGTTTTGATATGATGAAGTAGAGTGAGTATGAGTGTGATAGTGACGCGGTGATTACATAGAGGGGAGGGAGGGGGATGATGAAGATGGTCATGTGGGGTCGGGTAAGGGAGAAGGTGGGACCAGGTGTTGTTTTTGATTGGATGGTAAAGTTGTTGGTACCTGGTCTGCCATGTGATGTGGCCCACTTCTGTAAGAAATATAAGAAATGGACCTCAAGGGGCGTTAATCAGGGAAGTGGATTTTTTTAAAGTTAAAAAAAAAAAAAAAGGGGTGAATTCCTATCTATCTGCGCGGTTTTATTTTTATAATCGGATTCGCATTGTTTTTCGATTTAAGACGGATATTAAGAGAGGTATAACTAATTTTTCTATCTATTCTATGCATTGCACTGAGCTTGAACCTTCCTCTAATTTACATAGGGATTGCACTTGGGTTTGTGTGAGATTTGGATTGTTCTAGGTGTACCATTGAATGTTGTTGATTTTTTTTTTCCAACTGAGTTTTACTAGTTAGTTACCAAGGTATACCCAACCTATGATTCATGAAGGGAGGAAATATGATCTTATTGTTTCTTAAATTCTATTTGGCAAATTTGGTTAAACTAAAACAATTATGTTTTCAAAGGTTATGTTTCAACCCCTTCTTATTTGCTAAGAAAATTTCCACTCTTGTCCAACATTGAGGTCAGTCTTTTTGATGATTTGATGGAAGCTTTGGTATTTCTAGTCAAAGATTAGTTAAATGAGGATGTCCTTCCCATAGTGTTTAAGGATGTAGAATGAGTTAAGCAAACTTATGCAAGTTTAACCTACATGAGTTTTTATTCTTATGAGCTTACCCGTGTAAGCTCACATATAAAATGGGTTAAAATAAAAATTATTCGCACTACCTCATATGTGGTATGGGCTTGCCTCTTAGTAACTTGCATATTTTTATATTTTTATTAATTATTTTATTTTATAATTTATAAATTATATTTTAATATTTTAATTTTTGTTGAATTATTTGGATAAAAAATTTGATTGGAATACAGAAATTAGATTGGATTTGTTAAGAAGTAATTGAATTAAATTTTTTTATATATTGGGCCTAAGTGTAAAAAGAAAAAATAATTAAAAAAATTAATTTTTTAATCACAATCAAGCAAGTGACCGCGCGAGCTTTTGTTCATGCAGACTTACCCGCATAAGCTCTTATTAAATGTAGGCTTTATATTAGATTACTTGCATTGCTCCATGACTGCAAGCTACCTGCATTACTTACGATAGCTTGCAGTCATGAGACTCATTTTACATGTCTCATGGTGTTACTAGTTAGGCTCTGTTTAATTAGGAAGGAAATTAGAAAAAGAAAGAAAACAAGTGAAAAGAAATTAGGAAAAAGGATAATTTTTTTATTATGTTTGATTAAAAAGAAAATAAAGAAGAAAGAAAATAAGAAAAATATATATTTTTTGTTTAGTTAAGGAAAAAAGTGAGGAGAAAGAAAAATTAGAAGTTTAAAATGACAATAATGTCTATCAAATTTATTACCTAATACATTTTTAATACTAATAATTGAAAATTTTCAATCTAATAAATTATTTTAATATAATATTATCATTATAATTAAAATTAATAAAACAGAGCAACTCATAACTAAGGAATAGAGAAAGAAGAAATAAAAAAAATGATAGCAATATTTTTATTATTATTTTGTGAAAATATCAAATAACATCTAAGAAGAGATAGGAGAAAATGGAGCAACCTATAACTAAAGAATAGAGCAAAGAAAGTGATAAATAAATGAAATAATGAGAGGGATAATCATTAGCATAAATATTTAAAAAAAATAAACAAAAATAGAAAAAATATCATAAACATAAGCTGAATGCTCCAAGATGAATAAAAGTGAAAGAAAAAGACCATCCGTGTCAACTAAAATGGATTGCCTTAAATTATCCTTTCTCTGCAAAATCCTAAAGCTAAAACCATAGAAGAAATATTTGATGAAAGCCTAGAAAAAAAGGGCTAAGATTAATAGGACAGAAGGCATTAGAAAGATGGTAATTTTAAATAGGTGAAATAAAAAATTTTCAAATCTTGATATGATTCAAAATCAAACAAAAAGAAAAAAATCACAAAGAAAAATCATCAAAAGAATGAATTAGAAATATTATAATAAAAGAAAATTCATCATAAATAAATATAAAATGGAAGAGAATAAAGGTAAATCACTTCAATTACTCATCACAAATTTGAAAATCTTCAATAAAAAACATAGATCTAGATGAAGATGCACGATTAAGAACAGATAAAGTGATCTAGTTGGGGATGTGCAAGTAATAATAGATGGAGCTTATGGCTTTGATGGCTTCTTCTTTTTTTATAAAATAGGTAAAGTATAAGGGTAGGAAGAAGAACTAAATTATTTTATCTTTCTTTTATGTTTTCACCTGCAATTTCTCTTTAGAGAGAAGAAAAAGAAACTAATAGGCCCCATCATCAATTTCTTTTCTAATTTCTTTCTTCTTCATTTTCTCTTTGTCTCCAAATGGGAAAATATACTTTATCTTCTCTGAAATTTCTTTTCCTTTTAATTTCTCTCATAAAAATCAAGTTGTTAATGTTGAAAGCATATTTTTTTTTTTTAGAAATTCAAGTTTTGTTAGTTTTGGAGCCTTTGTAGAAATGTAACTAATGAACTAGATTTTCTAGCTTTTTAACCATTACTTCTCTTATGATGGTTAAGATTATAAGGTCTTAATTACTTTGAAGTTCGTTAATAGCAAAAGGTTCATAAATATTTTAGAGATTGACTCTCTAGTTCTTATTTCTAAATTATTTATATCTTGCTTCTTATTAAATTTGCAATGGATGTATTATGCCTTGCTTCTATTCAAGCAAAAATCCTTGGATTCCAATGCTTGTCTCCAAAACTCAAATTTACAGTTAATCTCTTCCCTCAATTCCTCAATCAGGACTATACCATCCGCAAATAGTATTTAAAGATAATCTAGTGTATATCTCTGGTAAGAACATCCAATACTAGATTAAACAAGTAAGTCTCTTTCTTTACTCCAGATCATAGGCTTTCTCCTTTAACAAACTTTAAAAAACTCTTAAAGATTACATAAAATCTTATTAAAACTAGCAAGAATTCTTAAGAAATCACTCTTTTTCTCTTAATTTTCTCTCTAACTATGGGTAGGTGATTATGTGCACCAAATAGCTTCACTATTTATAGAAGAAAGAAATGCACTAAGCTACAAAGAACCTAAGTGCATTTTTGCAAGGAGAAAAAGATTTATAGCATTTTTTTATCAAGTCTTTATCTTTGTTTCCAATTCCTAATATTGGTTTCCTATTCTTAGCCTTTGTAACGTTATCATGGCATATGCAATTGGTGTGTTACATCATAGCATGTGTCATTTTTTAACTAACTTTATAGGAAATTTCCTACCAACTTTCTAATCTTAATTAACCACTAATTAATCATTCCTTAATCTAATCATCCTTATTAATACTTTAATTAAGAGTTTTTCCTAATCTTTCTACCAATATCTTTGAAATTTATTATATTCCCCTTTCTTTCCCTATAACCATGTATACCCTCTTTATGGTGCATTAATTCACATTTTTGACATTACTTTAAAGCCTTATTGATCTTAGATCTTGGATACTTCTATTTACACAAATTTTTCTTAGATAATCTTTCCATCCATTAATTCTAATAAATATTTTTATCAATATTAATGAGTATTTTTATAGATGGCCTACTTTTAAATATTGTCTGGTTCTAACTCTGTCATATCTTAACTATTGAATTTTTGCCAACGCAATAATGATGTGAAATGGGGTGAATATTAAAGCATTAGGAATCATGTGTTGATTATATTGGATAAGGCTGACTTTAGAAAGACAAAGTTGAAGATCATGAGGGATATGATTAACCAAAGGAACAAGGAAGAAATTTGCTTGATCTATGCATTTATTGTTATTGTTATTAATATGATTAGAAACCTTTCTTTCTTAGTTTGAATTAACATATGATATTTCCTTATATGATTGGCTATGCAAGGATTGTAATAATGACAAATGGTTAAGTCTTTAATGTTTGAAGCTTGCTATTTTATGGGAACTTGAAATGTTTATTGATATCTCTTAATTCTTACATGATTTGCTTAATTTTGTCTATATGAATTGGTATATTTTATGATTTTAACATTTTAGACACATAACAAGACATTTCTCCACGATTATAGTAAGCAAGATACCCTCTTTCAAGGGCTCGGCACATCCATCTTTGGCATATTGGTAACAAAGTATAAAATTTGGTACATTTGTAAATGCAGGAAAATGGAATTAAGCAATGCAGTAAGCTAAAATGTTTTTATGACTAGATTATGGATATTACTTCATGATTTGCATTATTAAGGTAGCTTGTACTTAAATGTTAGAGTCTATAAGTTAACCTGACTATTCTTTGATAAACTAATTATTGTGTAATGAAATCCTTGAAAGTGACTAAATAATGGATGTCTCCTACTAAATAAGTGCAAGATAAGATTAGAACGTTTGTTATGTTTACTAATATGCGAAAATAGGATGATAAGATTATTGGAAGAATAATCATATGCTGATTATAGCCAAGTTAGGTCATGACATGTATAATATGAAATTTACTAAATGTGTTACCACTATAGCAAAGGGCATGAAAAAATATGTTAACAATATATAATATAAGATTTTTTTTTTTGCTAAACTAGATGTAAACATGAGAAAATGAAAGAAATGCATTTCTTATTGCTTTTAAATATGATGTAGATAAATAGAGAAAATGCAACCTATTATATTGTAATTTTTGCTTTTTTTGTATGGAGAAATTGTTTTCTATTATATCTTTTTAACTTTCGAGCCAAACATCATTATGAATAATTCCAACTTTCTTCGTGGATGAATTACCTATTTACTAAGATCATTTGTGTGGCCCATATGTATAGAATCCTTATAATAGTGCACATTATTGGAAGTGTACCTTATCAAATTCTCAATTTTGTAGGAATTGTTGATTTTAATGGTTCAAACATTGTTTGCTTATGGTATGGGACTAAATAAATTGAGGAGTGGTAATTATTATTCTAGACCTTGAAGCAAGTGTCAAGTTAAAGTCATAAGTTTCTTCCAAATTACTTTGTAAGGTTAAATCTTACTAGTCTTATTTATGTATCATTTTGTAAAGGTAGTTTAATTCATGGTGGTGAAGCAATCGTAAAAGCTAATAAAATATTGGTAACACTAAACAATTTTTAAAGATGGATACCCCATATTACACAAGCTTACACATTTGTTTAATTCTAAGGCACATGATTATATATCTTTCTATACTATGAGATCTCATTGTTTATGCTAGTGATCCAATCACTACAAGACATGCTATATGATATATCATAATCATAATTCCTCTATTCATGAAGCTTAGAGGCAAGACCTTACTTAAAAGGCAATGAGCTTTAACCATTTGGACTAACAAGCATTGAGATAGCTTTTACCTTAATTTGGGGTCCAACCTAGCTTGACTTTAGATTAATGATGGCTTAATATAGTTGTTAGACACTGCAAGATCTAGAAATAAAAAAAAATCATCATGTAACTAATTTATGCATGTTAAGTGGCCATTTCTTTTGTTTAAAAAGTTATGATAAGATAAAGTTTTATTCCTAATAACTAATTGTAGTTTTCTATGAAAATTAGTAAAATTAAGGATAAGGACTAAATGTAAATGTTTTTTCATGAAAGAGAAGCAAATAAGGACTAATTGAACAAAAGTGTTTTAAATAGTGTATATACAGAAGACATTGTACCTAAGGGTAGTCTATGTACATACTTTGGGGCTAATATCAAGGGAAATTATAAGGTAAATGGTTTTCATTTCTTTGTGGATAAATTATGGGATAAAATCCAAAGGTGGCAACCTAGGAACCCATTCTTTCCTAGGATCTATTATGTCTACTTTCCTTTTCTTATCATATGACCTTTACTTGAATTCCAATAAGAATCCATTCCAAAATGGACTAAATGGTTTGAAATTTCTTATAGGCAAGAAATACTAAAGGGAGAAAGCTATCCCTTATTAGATGAGAGGTTGTAGCTCTATTTAATGATACAAGTGATCTCAAGGTCAAATATTTCTATAATGTGATATGTCAAAGTCAGGGAAACTAGCCTATAATTTTATTCATGATAGTCAAGCTCTTAGGGTATAAATTCTTGAGAAGAAATATCTTTCTTTAGGTAAGAATGGAAAAATCTAAAACATAACATGTTGCATTCCTATATTTGGAATACTTTAAAATGCACCACTAAAATAATTAAGGCAAGCATAAAATGGATAATTAGTAATCAAGAAAATTTTATTTTAGTAGGATTAATTGGATTTACAAGTTTTAAGAAAGAATATCCAAGGCTCTATTTCCTAGGGAAAGTAAAGGATGTTATTATTAATGGGATCTTGATTTTGAACAGCATCTCTATGTCTTTTCCTCCTAGTTTAATCTCTTCCGTCTTAGAAACTCTTTTTAACCTCACAGGATGAAAGATAAGCTAGTTTAGGGCTTATTATAGTTTGAGTTTTGCTTTATTAAAAGTATTTATCATTTTTTGGAAAAAGAACAATCTCCTAATATAAGGATGCATTTCAAATGGATTTGGAAAACTCTCACTCTCCTTAAAATCCATTTTTTTTATCTAACTATCCATTTTTTATGTATCATGTGATTTAGGTATTAATTCAATTAGTCAAATTTTAGATGAATGCCCCTATTATATACCTTTGGAACATCCTTCCAACTTTCACATTCCACTTTTACAATCAAAATCCACTTATTTAGATTTTGTTAACTAGTTAAGAAATAATCTAACCTTATTTAAATTATTTTGCAATCTAAAGGTCCCCTTGGCCATTGTCTTTACTTTTAGTTTATGGAATCCTTGGCTTTATATAAACCCAAAAAAAAGGACCAACATTAGCTAATGCAATAGAATGCTAGGCAACCATAAGACATGTTAAAATACTTGCTCTATAATTGGTAGTGGAGGTTATTAATACCTAATGCTGCAAGGCCTAATATCAAGAAATTATTTAAAAATACAAAATTTTGAAAAACTAATTGGCTTGTTAAAAAAAGCCTAAGTCTTTATAAAACCCACTTAAAAGAGGAGAATAAAGCATATACTTCCAAAAGGTGTATTAGGTTGCCAAAAGGAGCCTAAGTCTCTATAGAAAAAAATACCTTCAAAAAGGTTAAAAGAGGTCAACCTTAAAAGATGCTAAAAAAAAAATTTTATCTTAAAAGGGGCTTAAAAAAGGTTAAAAAAACCTTTACATTAAAATAGGCTTAAAAAGGTCAAAAGGCCTCATATTATTGAATGCACAAGGGAATTTGCAATAACTACCTCCCTTCTCACTCGTTTGTAAAGCTTGTTGTCTATTTACCCTCTATTACATTAGAAAAAGGACTATCTATTTTGCCATCAATTCCAATTTTACCATAAAGGTTTAAATAAATAAGGTCTTGCAGAGGCTAAAAGCCAAGTAGCAATTGTCTAATTTAAGGGTAAAGATCGTTTTGGCTGTGGGAATAGAGTAACTCTTTTTCACTGTCTTCTTAAGAATACTTAAATACATAGCTTGGAGGGATTGGAATAAAAGTATCACTATAACCCATGGGAGAGGCGGGCATATCATGCCTAGCCCTTCTTAGCCTTATGCCCTCTAGATTATGATGCATGAAAAGGCTTCTATACTCAATAAACCACTGATAAAACTTAATCCGAACATAAAACCTTTAGCTACTTTGTAAGAGTGTTACCACTATCACTACTACCTTTATTGCCACCACTATCATAATCACCATTGCTATCATAAAAATGCCTACTACCCTCATCATACATTTTGTACTTTTATCCCTTTATGTTCTATACTAACTTAATCTTTCTTGCAAAATTTATTCTTACGACTTATATCCATGTTACTAATTTATTACATTATAAATACCCCCTCATTAACCTTAAATAGAAAAGAAACATAGGCATAAAGTACATAAAAAAAGCAAAAGCAAATCTCATACAAAGATTCTAAAAAAACTTATGATCTCTAAATCTTGACCTTTCTAGAAAATTAAAAAAAAGTCTAAAAAATCTATTGAGTACACACAAAAAATCCCTTTTCCTTATTCCAAAAGTTTAATTGTAAAGAGCTTATTCTTCATCCAGCTTTAGAATCAATTTCCCATACTACATTATTATACTTACATCTTCTAACTCTAGAACCCACTAAGACCTCTAGAACATTTTTGGTGACACCATTAAGGAGGTGTATATGATGATGGCATCTAATGACAAAGTGGTTGGTTAAAGTTTGGATAAAAATCTTATATTTATAAGCATTCATTCCAATAACATTTTTGTATTTAGTAGTCAACCTAAACCGATAATCTAAATAACTTGAATCAATAGCAAACCTAAGCTACTAGAACTGGTAATGACTATCTTTAATTATGACAGCTTTGTCAAACTTTAATTATAATTGAAACTTTAAGTCTCAATAATGGACTCACTACTTTAGCTTATTTTTAATCAGGGAATATTGTATCACAGCCAAGCAGCTCTATGACTTAGCAAACAAGGAATATTAATTTCATGTTACGTATTGCGATAATAGTGTCCGTGTCACTATTAAAACACCTTCTCAAGAAGTAATGATAAATACATTAAGCTATCCTCAAAATAGCACAATTTATGGGTGAATCCTCTTAAAGAGACATTTTTCTTATTTTTGGTATAACTAGTTAGTTAAGTACTATGTGGTTGCAACTTCATATATAAAAATAAAAGTCATTGAAGCTCAAAATATTATATAATAAAAATAACCTTTTATGGAAAACATACCTCTTCCATTCTTAAAGGATTATCTCTATTGCTTTCTTAAAGAGGTAGGGTGAAGAGAAGTAGCCAACATAGACTTCTAATTGCCATTCCCTTACAGTATTTTTATACACTTTTATCCTTAAAGATATCAGCCCCATCTTTCATAAAGCTTGATATGAAAGGAAATTTTAAAGAGCATATCTACTAATTCGTTGATAATATGAGCATTTTTTGTGTTGATTACAACTTTTGTTTGAGATAGTTCTCTAAATCTCTTCGGTAATGCCTACTTTTAGTATACTAAATTGTAAATTGGGTTCATGCTTTCTTAAAATTTTTATAATTGTTCCTTTTTGTAATAAGTTCTTTATTGTATAAAAGGTAGTCCATCTAACAGACCTTAATAGGGTGTGACAACAAAAAAGAAGAAGATATAGTAGCTTTTATCAGAAGATATATTCATTAAGCTTAGAATTTTTAAAAAGAAGTCTCTAAATCCACCTTAGTTCAAAGCTATATTGCTAATATAAATGACTTAGTCACTCTATACCTTTATTACGGTGATATTGAAACCTTAAATGATTTTATCATCAGAGCTAGAAAAGTATCAAGTCCTCCCAAACAACAAGTTAAATGAAAATGGTCTTATGAAAAAAAGGGTATAAATATTGTTGTGGTGCAAGTTATTAATAAGAAAAAGCCTACATTTAGCCTTGGTTTTATCTCAAAGAAAGGGAGAAGTTACAATTAAACTCTTCCACAAGCCGTAATCAGCCAAAAAAGCTTTAGCTCCAAATTGTCAACTTGGAAAGGAAATCCTTCACCCCTTTTCCCATGTTCTATAAAAAAAGGTTTATGCCATGCTAAAAGCATGGGTGGAAGATGGAAAAATAGATCTATCATAACTAAAAGACTTGTCCCTAAAACTCAAAGGAATGTGCTTCACCTTTACCATTATCTCTAACCCTAACTTACACTACTGTTAACTATTATGGTTTGAGATAAATCTTCCAGAATAAATTAAACAAAAGAGAATTATAACTTGCTCAACTCGATAAGGATGAAGTCAACTATCAGCCTTTCTCTAATAATAATATTAACACTATTAGTCACTCTTCTAATCATGTCTTCCAATGATTCCTTAACCAAAGCCTTAATTAAATTGCCTAATTTTTACCAATTTTTTACCTTATTGAATCTAATAAATATGGAAAATATCAAGTTTCATTTGTAGTTGTAAAAACCTTATAAAATTAAGGTGATAGTTGCTATATTATAAGCGATAATCTATCAAAAAAAGCTTAGGCTTATAATAGTGCCATTATATTAAAAAAAACTAATAAGTAAGTTGCCTATATGGATCATAATCGACCTTTGTACATATAAGCCACAATTGAAGGAATTAAGGTTACTCAAGCCTTAATAGATAATAGTTCAAAAGTTAACATTACCCTTATGTCTTTGCTTGAGGTAATTAATTTCTTGAAGAATCATATAAGAAAAGCACTAACCATATTGAACACCTTTAAAGGAAGTCCTATCGAAACCATTAGGTATGCCCATCTTAATCTTATAGTTAGATCTATCAAGATTGTCAACAAATTCTACATCATCGAGAGAGCACTAAGTTACCATATCCTATTAGGCCGCTTATGGCTACGTGCTCACAATTGCATACTCTCCATGTTATATCAATAAGTTAATGTAAATTTCATGGAAAAATCATAGAGCTTTATGCTAGCAAAACACTATTCGAAGATGAAGCCTATTTCATATATGTAATTTATTTTAATAAGTTGTCTTGATCAGGAATGAATGTATTGGCCAAGCCCTAAGGCATCCTCTTCAACATTAGTAAGGATAAAAAGAAGAAGGTTATTACAATAAAGGTATCCTGCCTTTACAAAAGAGGTAGTCCATCCATAAGTAAAATGATGTATCTTGCCACAAAAATGACAATAGCTCCTATGCTTACCAAGATTCTGAAATAGAACCACCCACCAAGAAGTCAAAGATAAAATCTCTAGTTGTTCATCATACTAAGAATATAGATAGTAAAATTATTTACCACTTTTGATAGAATGAAGGTCCTATGACATATGAAGTAAAATTGCAATTGAACTTAAATGTAAGCCCTTCAAACTTTGAATTTTAGAAGGGTATAGAAAAAGACCTATTACCAACAAAAAAGAATTGGAAGAGGCATATCTTGCATTGTAAAATTACTTAAAACCTTTTGATAAAGAACTTGAAATAGTAAATTTGAGATAGAAAAGTGAAGATTAACTAATCTTTATCAGCTTAGCTTTTACAATAGAATAATAGGACCATTTAGTTACATTGCTTAAGAAGTTCAAAGATGTCGTTGCATGGAATACCATGAAATGCTAGGTTTTATCCCTAGTTTAGTATCTCATTACTTAAACATTCACCCAAATAAGAAGTTAGTGAAATAACTACCTTGATAGTTCCCTTACAGCATAGAAATCAAGATCAAAGAAAAGGTAGAAAAACTTTTTAAGGTAGGATTCATCAAGCTAATTAAACATTAGACTTGGTTAGCTAACGTTGCCCTGGTCAAGAAAAAGAATGAATAAATTTTTATTTATGTAGACTTTAGGGATTTAAATAAAGTTTATCCGAAAGAAAAATTTTCATTTCCTCATATTGATGCACTAGTAAATTCAACAGCTAATTGTTAAAAATTTCCATTTCTAGATGGCTTCATTTGCTACAATTAGATTTAATGTACATTTTAAAGGACCTCATATGGGAAATTTGTATTATACTATGATGTCGTTCGATCTTAAAAAGATGAGCTACTTCCTTATATTTATGATATGTTGCATGACTTTATGAAAGACTATATGGATGACATAGTTAAATTGAATAAGAAAGGAGATCACCTAAGTCATCTCAAAATAGTGTTTAAAAGATGCAGGAAATATTACTTAAAGTTCAACTTATGAAAGTGTTCTTTTAGTCTCTCGCTTGTCAAATTCCTAAGGTGCAAAGTGTACAAAAGAGGAATAGAAGTAGATAGTGGAAAGTAAAAGCATGTTGTAGCCTACTAATCTTAAGATGCTAAAAGGACTTTTAGGAGAAGTTTTTTAAATTTGAGGGTCCATTTCCATAATATTAAAGCTCATTAGTCCCTTGAAGTCATTATTTAAAGAAAAAAAACCTTTTTTTATTAAACCAAAGAATACCAAAAAGCCTTTAAAAGAATACTGAGCATTCTTTACTCCACCCATACCATAATTGCTCATAATATGGTTAATGTTTATATTATATTTGACTCCTGCAATAAAATCCATTGGAGCTTTGCTCACTTAAGAAGAAAATGGTGTGGAAAAGATAGTACAATACCTAAAAATATTACTTAAAGGGTTAGAGTTAAATTATTTCTTAATGAAAAAATATTGCCTTGCTTTTACCCATGTAACATAGAAATTTAGGCATTATTTCTTAATGCACTTAGTTCGCTTGATAACTCAATTTGATCTGATCAAGTTCTTACTTAAAAGACTCGTATTGATAAGAAAGATGGCTAGATGAATGTTACCTTTCGAATATGACATTATTGAAAAACCCCTAGAGGAATAAAATATTAAGCTTTGATTGATCTTTCGGCATAGTTTCCTTCTAAGAAGCATGAGCCAACATTTAAGGATATACTAAAAAAACTCCTAAAAAGTGATATATGTGCAATTTGTATGGTAAAAAAGCCTAAAAAAAGAGGCATAAAAATCACGTTAAGAATATCTATTAGAAAGTTGCATCCCATAGCTTACAAGTTAAGTTTCCCAAGGACCAAGAATGACACAAAATATAAAGCTTTAATCTTCGGCATGGTAAAGGATATAGGAGCATAGTTTTTTTTTATATAAGGAGAATGGATGTTTGTGATAAAGAATTTCAAAGTAAAAGCCCCTACAATTGTAGCTTATAAAGAAGTTACACAAATCTAAGTAGTGAAGTTTCACACAATAACTTCTGATCACATTCAAAAAGAAGGAAATCACCAAGTAGAAGTATTAGCCACTCTAGGGGCTAAACTTTCAACATAAGAAGAGAATCTTTTGGATATTACCTTAAAGTTGTACCACTAGTTAATGACTATATTGAATTTATAACCTTTTTTATTAAAAGAAAATGATTAGCAATATTCTTGGATTAAAAAGTCATTAATCTTATAAAGAATTTCACATGAACATGGTAATTCTTTAAAAAAAAGGAAAAATGGCCTGTTGATAAGGTTTATATCCAAAGAAAAAGGAAAAAGCTTTATGACTAAAGTATATGAATAAACTTGTGACAAAGCAGGATAATTTTTATATAGGATACTATAACATTAAGGGTTTTATTGGTCAATAATGAAGGAAAAGTGTGAAAAATTTTAGGCTAATTGTTAGGAATATGTAAAAGAAAATATAAAAATAGGCATCATAAAAGTAAAAGATTAGGAAAAGAATATGATTCAATACTTAGAAAATGGTAACCTCTCCATTAACTTAAGAGATTCCAAGAAAGTCACAATGCAAGTTAGCCACTATTTTCTCAAAGATGGGTTTTTATATGAAAAAGACAAGGACAACACGCTAAAAAGGTGCTTAGGCAAAGAAGAATAAGAAACCATGATTAAGGAAGTCCATCAAAGAGGGTGTGGAAAGCACCAAGGAAGAAAAAAACTCCATCAAGAATTCTTACACTTGGGATATTACTCACAAATTATATAATTAGATGTTGTAACATTCATGCAAAATTATTAAACTTACCAATTGCATAAAAAAAACTATTCATGCCCTAATAGTGGAATTACAAGTGCTAACTATGCCCTGGTCATTCCATACTTGGGTATTAGGTTTTGTTGGACCTATTAAGCTTGATTCAAAAGGAAAAATATGGATTTTAGTGGTAGCTTAGTATTCATAAAGTGGATAGAAGTTATTGCTCTGAGACATGCCTACAGAGAAACTATTAGGAATTTTTTCAAAGAAAATATCATTTATAGTTTTGGTACCCTAGATGCATCATTTTAGATAATAGCAAACCTATATGAACAAATTAGTTATAACATTTATGGAAAAGTACAAAATCAAGCATGATAGGTTCAACCTTTACTACCCATAGGGGAATGATCAAGCTAAGGCCATAAATAAAATATTATTAAAGATTCTTATCTAGAGAGTGCATGATATGACTAAGCCCTAGATAAATCACCTATCTTTTACTTTATAGGCATATCAAATTGCTAAAAGGGGGTTACTCAAGCAACGCCTTTCTTATTGGTTTATGGAGTTGATGTTGTGGTACTTGTAAAACTACTTGAAAGCCCATGTATCATAGTTGGAAAGGGCCTTAAAGTTAATTTAGAATCACAACTTGACATAGTCAAAGTAATTAGAATGAAGGTATAATATGCTTATGTTATTTATGTTAACTACATCATTAAAGCTTATCAAAAAAGGGTGAAGCCACAATTCTTCAAAAAAGGAAAGCATGCTTTTTATTCTAGTGAATATATTTTAAGAGGTCTACACACCTCAATGTTTAATTTTAAATAAGAAAGCCTCTACATAGTTAGCAGGGTTTCCATAAATAAAAGTTTTTTAACTTAAAAGTAAATTATAATTGCATAAAAAAAGATAAACATAATATATATATATATATATATATATATATATATATATATATATATATATATATATAACTTAAGAGCTATTATGGTTGTAAAGGAATTATTAAAGAAAACATCTAATTTAGCAGGAGTTAGAAAAGATGATGAAAATTCTGAGATCGATGAAAAGGACCTATATTTTTGCTTGGGACACCTATAGCCAAAGTCATTTTCCTATCAATAAAAATGTTGAGATCGAGAGCCAAATAGTTGTAGTGAAATTTAACCAATCCTAACTAAGGATTCATATGAAGTGATTAAATGAAGAGAAGGATTTAGTCATTACCTTTAGTAGATAATTCAAAGGCTTGATCATTGATCACCTTTTTAACTTACTTTTGGTTGAAACTTTAAAGTCCACATGAATTTGCAAATCACCAGTGAATGTCTTATGGCCAATGATTAGAATTCTCCTATTTTTCCTTACAATGCTAGCTATGCCCCTTTTGGGGTTATGGTAAAAGAGAGCTGCTAAGGTTCTTTATGTCATTGGGATGCATGAATAATAAAAAAAATGAATTAACACCTAATACGCTTATTTAAATAAGTGCATAAAAAATCCTAACTAATTAAGTTTTGTTCCATGTATAATTATGGATTTATAACTGAGCCTTATAATTATAACATGAAATTCT
The DNA here is from genome assembly GCA_020226215.1 of Sindora glabra. NCBI lineage: Eukaryota > Viridiplantae > Streptophyta > Magnoliopsida > Fabales > Fabaceae > Sindora > Sindora glabra. The sequence continues at coordinate 79,653,670 of CM035227.1, forward strand.
CATATACTAGGTCTAAACAATTTGGTCTATCAATTTCAAATCCGCTAAGTTCTAAGTGTGCGACCTTACAGGCTCTCATTACATTGGCAATAATCATAAATCATATTAATGATCATAAATAATAAATGGTATTTAGCAATGCATCATTGTTATTCAAGTAATAAGAAAGTTGATGATTTAATTGAATCTACACATGTGATCATCATCTATGACTTTTTGTCCTAGACATCTAGATTGAGCATGGAACATGGATCATGTCATTCCCGTATGGCCTAATTCAAAGGTTTTTTTTATTCAGAAGTAAGCTGACTCAAGCAGATATAATTGACATCCCATGTTAATCTACGTAAGTATGATTATGCATTTTTCTTAACTTTACTTAATTAAAAGGCTCATAGATGTCACTCCTATTATATAAGAGGGATAAATTCCATCTTGATTACACAAATTCCTCTGCATGATATGTGACACTTTCAATAACTACCCTTGCATTCACTTAACCATGAGTGACATAAAATAGTATCAAAATGTAGAACTCACATATAGGAAACCTTGTTAATCTTAAGTCAAATGACTATATTAATTATGATCATTAAGAATCATTCATGACACTCATATAATGATCTATATAGTATTCTTAGGGTAGGTCAGCCTATACATAAGTTTTCTAACTTGTACTCATGTGTAGACTTAATATCTCATACAAGTCATCACACATGTTAATCTTAACATATCAATACAACTCAATCATAATGATATATGACTAAGGACATTTAAGAATACAATTATTCTAAGATTATTATCATAATTAAATATACTATGCAAAATATATATATATATATATATATGATAATTGGAATTTCGTTTAAAATAATATGATTCAAATTTACAATCATCCATATAATTGGTTTTAGGGTATATACACTAACAAAAAGGAAGTGTAAAAGTAATTGCATTGGCTCATAGCCTTATTTGGTGTGTCTCTATCAACATTAGTATAAATATCTTCTTAGATGCAAAAACTCTACAATAATGTGGTTAAATTTAAGGTAAAGTATTCTCCTAACATTTTAAACACCAATTTCGAATGTAACATGGTTTGCATACCTTTAGAAAAAGGTAAAGTTAATAGGAAAGATAGATATCTCTTAGATAATTCACCCTTGATAACCTCGATTAAACAAAGAACTACTTACAAAAAGAGAAAACTAGGTTTGAAAATGTTGAAGCCTTATATATTGTAATGTTAGGATCCTTCAATATACTAAATAGTAAAAGATGATAGGAAATAGACTACCTTTGAATCTATATAGTGTAAACCCATGCCTTCAAAGTAGTAGTGTAGCAAGATTAACAAATGCAAGTATCTTAGGTCCCTTATTAAGCAAGCTTATAAGGACTTCCAAAGTTTCCTAGTTTATGTTAGTGTATATGCCCTAAAACCAATCATATTAGTGATTGTAATTTTGAATCATGTTATTTTAATGGCAATTCCAATTATTATATTTATATATATTATCTGCATAATATATTCAATTATAATAATAACCTTAGAATACTTGTATTCTTAAATGTCCCTAGTCATATATCATTGTGGATTAGATTGCTTTGATATGTTAAGACTAGCATGTGTAAAAACTTATATGGGATATTAAGTTTACACATGAGTACAAGTTAGAGAACTTGTATACTGGACCGACCCATATTAAGAACACTACATGGATCGTTATATGAGTGTCATAAGTGGTTCTTAGTGATCATTATTAATATAGTCCTTTGACCTGAGATCACCAAGGTTCCCTACATGTGAGTTTCATATTTTTGATACTATTCTATGTCACTAATGGTTAAGTGAATGCAAGGGTAGATATTGGATATGTCACATATCATGCGGAGGGGTTTGTGTGATCAAGATAGGATTTGTCCCTCCTATATAACAAGAGTAACATCTATGGGCCCCTTGATTAAGTAAAGCTGAGAAAATGTATGGCCATGCTCAGATGAATTGACATAGGATGTCGATTACATTTGTTTCAATCAGCTTACTTAGGAATCAAGAAACCTTAAGATTGGGCTATACGAGAATGACACGGTCCATGTCTCGTGCTCAATCTAGATGTATAAGACAAAAGGACATAAGTGAAGATCATGTGTAAAGGTTTAGTCAAATCACCGACTTTCTCATTACTTGGGTAACAATGATGTGTTGCTAGACACCAATCTTTGTTTATGATCATTAATATGATTAATAGTCATTGACAACGTAATAAGAGCCTGTAGGGTCGCACACTTAGAGCTTAGTGAATTTGAAATTAATGGACCAAATTATTTGGGCTTAATATTTGGGAATTCATGTTATAATTATAAGGCCCAATAGTAAGCCTATAATTGTACATGGAATAAAGCCCAAATAGTTTAGGTTTTTCTATGCACCTATTTAAATAGGCTTATTGGGTAATAATATGATCACGATCATTATTCACGCACCCCAAAAAGGCATAGAAAACCCTAGCACCTCTCCTTGATCAAAACCCCTGAAGAGGCCTAGCTAGCACTACGAGGTGTAAGGAGATCAATTCCAACCGGTGTGTGTAGTGGACATTCATCGGTGATTTACGGGTTCGTGTGGATACCACAGAGGTGCAGCCACATAAACGCTATACTGGTGATCTGATCTTCTAGTTTCTATTCTGGTTCGTGATTTAGAGAGCAGATTGGATTGGAAAACGGACAGAAGTAGATCGGATTTGTTGTGTAACGGACAGAAGATTTTTGGCCGAAAGGTATAAACCCTAACCCCTAATTTATGGCGTTCTAAATTCGCATGGATCCTTGGTGGAAATCGTGCAAAAATTTTATTCCGCTGTGCATGTATGATACGCGATTTCCAGCAGTTTAAAGCATCTTTAGCATGATAGATGATTGTAGGAATAATGTCTACCTCGATGTAGGAAGGCAAAGGATATATTATAAAACTCCCTTGATATTACTTAAAAGATCAAAATTTTTCCTAATTGAAAGTACGGTTAGTAGTTAACTAGTCTTTCCCAGCTATAAGGCCTTAATAAATGTGTTAGTGAATGGCTTCAGAAAGTTCAATAAACATCCTTTTTTAACAAAACCCTTGGACTAAGGTAGGAGAAAGGTTTTCCTTATCTTTTAAAAGAGGAAAGTAAGAGTCAATAGAAGCATTCATGGCTAAAAATCTCAAATGTAAGGAATTATATAAAGAAAATAAAGTAATAATTTAAAGGTAATGAAAAAAGTGGATTTTATAACAAAAGCCAAGTTTCTCCCATTGGATTGTACACTTGTTCCATAAGAGTGTGAAGGACACAACAAATACATAAAAAGAAATTATAAAAAATAAATTATTTATAAGCATGAAATACCATTATGCAAAGCATAAAAAAATGATAATGTGCAAGATTATGGCGTGTTAGGAGGATAAATATCCTAAGGAAAAATTACTATCATTTATATATGTATAGATAAAATAGTACACATGAATATATACAAAAAAAAGAAAAATTACAAAAATAAAAAGTAAAAAATCATTCATACCACCCTTTCAAAAAAGTTGGAACCCTATTATCTATAGTTCTGAGTTACCATGTTTTTATTTCATAAAACCTAGAATCCACTTGAAAACATTACTAGCTCAATTCTTTCCATATTTAAGTAAGGGAGCCTCTTTATAATAGCCTTATTTTAGTGCTTTTCCACTTGAGTTTCAATCATAACCAATATTAACCATCAATAGTGAATGGTCATTTCTATTGCTAGACATTTTGTCTACACCACACCTCTGGGATTTCAGATGCTGATGTTAACTTTATTGGAAATCCATCCATGTTACCCAAGATTAATCCGCTGTTACTCAAAGTAAATTCCTATCTAGTTTTAATAAGTATGGGATTGGAATCATATTTTCCTATCGCCATAGAAAACCTTAAATAGAGAGGGATGTTAGTAGGAATCTTATAGAGTGAAAAGTAAGAGGAGACACTATAAAGGTCTAACTTATGATTTTTAAAGTTGAGTTGCTACACTTGCATGTCATCCACTAGTATTAGAAAGTAATGCATTAGAATTGAATTAGAGTATAGATATTTAGAGTAACTTATCTTTCTAAAGGTAGAGTTAGATGCATCCTTAATTGCTTTCAATTTAGAAGATCCCTAAAATAATTCAAAAAATAAGGTAAAAGTTCATCCTTGTGAGAATGATTTAATAGAGTTATCGTTACAATTTGGGTATAACAATAAAAAGGGTGGATTTTGCATAATAGGTCTTTACCATAGTGGTTTACTAGCTCACAACCTCTACATATATCTTTTATAATATTAACAAAGTTATTGTTATCAAAATACATAAATTACTGATCTTAAAAGAATCCCTTAATCAATACTCTTTTAGTGGCATTTTCAACAAGATTAGTAGTTACTGCATTAGAAAGGTTTAGCCTACATTGGACATTTTTATTGAAAGAACAATAGAAAAGAGAACAAAAATTTACTTAAGGATACTTTGTTTGGTAAAAAGATAAATATGCTTAAGTTATAAAGTAAGCAATCTAGAGAGAAGCTTAACATTTTATAAGTGATGTGGTAGCTAGTCCTTAAGTGTTACAATGCATTGGAACAAACACTACTATTAAAGTGATATGATTTTTATGAAGCTATAATGCATGCTATCAAAGCATCATCCTTTTTTATGAGACAATGGCTTAATAAAAGGGATTGATTAAGGAATAAATGCCAACATAAAGACAAAGAACTAAGGGAAAAAAGACTTTATTCATTAAAAGTACAATTTACAATTTAAAAAGAAAGGGAAAAAAGAAAGTAAAGAATAAATCTAATGTGGTATAATTGTTCTTATTAGAGAGTGACATTCCCTCTTGATGTAATTAAGAGGAATTTCTCTTTAGTTTTATGAAACCTAAGAGCCTTCTATAAATCCTTAAATATTTATCTCTTCTAGGCATATAAAGTGAAGGCTATTTATAATAATCATAATGTAGAGACCTGCCAGTCATGTCTTAATAACAATCAATATAGATACTTGTTACTGAGTTATTATCTTACCATAAAATGAGAGAAATTTAGGTTAGCCATGCCTTTAGCATTCCACAAAGTAATTTTGGGTGGCCCTATATGATACCATATTAGAGTAAAAGGCATTGCTCATTAGTTAAGAAAATTCTTTCATCTGTTCATCCTATCATCTAGATTATTGTAATACCTTTCTACCCTGATGACAAAGTTCAAATAAGGAAAGAATCTTAGCAATTTATAGAGAAACAAGCTAGGATGTCTACCATAAAATTTCAAGTCATGATTCGAGTTATAGACACCTAAGCATTAAGGCTATGTCTACTCCCACCAATGATTGAATGCTTGCAATATGCAAAATATTTTTTATATTATTTCTTCTTATTTTATGCCTCTTAGTGTGTTTTATATATTTAATTTTAAAAAATCGGCTTTATTATATGATTAAGTGATAGTTTTCTAATGATTTTAGATTATTCAGTTAATGTTGGATTTTTATTTTATTTTAGGTTTTTAGTGATATTTTAAGTTCCATATGTTATAATTAGGTGATTTTTATATCTTTAAAAAGCTAAGAGGAAACTCTAAAACTCTTTTGTTTTAGTTGAAGCCCAATTTGGATGCTTGAAAGGTAAAAAAAAGTCATGAAATTGACACTCTATTTTTATCTCAGTTGAACTAATATTAGTTTTTAGGTCGTAATAAGACTTACAAAGATTTAATTAGGATGAAAACAGCACTAAAGTTACCTAAGACCTAGTCCAACAACTTTTAAGTTTTGAGTTTTATAGGCTTCTAAAATAACAAAAGCCCCATTCTTTGTAACCTTAAGAGGCATATTTACCTGGCCCATTACCTTTTGTAGCTTAAGAAGTCATATTGAAAGGTTTGTGGCTCTAAGAGCAAACATAGCTCATTTTAGATAGTATCTCTTTTTCTTTAATTTTTTTTATATTCTACATATTGATTATTATTTATTCTCACTTGTAGAATTAGGATAATTGATTGTAAATCAATAGCAAAGACATATCTAAATTTCACTTGTTGATTTATGATGTTTATGAAAATTAAAGAATGAATTTATTAATTATCACTTTTAGAATTATTTGATTTAGCTTGATCTAGTTCTAAATACCTAAAATTATTATTAATTGAATTTACTAGCTTGATCTAAATTGAATTGATAATATAAGATTAATTAGTCTCTTATTTTTGTTAATTTGTATTTAGAATTTATATGACTATTGTTGGCTTAAGAGTATTCATTAGTTAAGTGTTTAAATAATAAATTAAATTTTAAGCACTAATGAAAATCTAAGAATTAGAGTGCGAAAGCCTTTTAACCTCTCATTTATTCTTCTATATCTAATTTTTTTGTAAATTTATTTTTTAAAACTGCTTTAGAAAAAATTTCTACTTTATATTTTATTTATGTTAATTTGCTTCTATTCCCTTGAGTTCAATTTGGACTTACCTCCTATTATGTTTTGAGTAAGTTTGAGATTCAATTTTGGTATGTTATGATATACATCAAAATTTTAGTGTCATTATTAATGATTAGTTAACTAATTTGTAGGTAATTTTATTTATTTTTACCTTTTTTATTTTAGTTTTTTTATGTTTTCTAAGTTTTTCAACTAGTTCGAGCAAAAATTTTTTTATGGAATTTATGCATGAAATTTGGTACTCCACCATTTTTCACCCTTCTCATGAAGATGGCTAGCTTGCTAGGCACTACCACATTTTTAGTAAAAAAAGCACTTATTTTTTAATTATTTTTTTAGCTTACAAACTTTTAATGTTTTTCTATTTTTTTTCAATTTTCATTCTTTTTTAATGCATGAATAGATCCTCACATGATAATATATTTGATTTAGATCCTAAAATTGAAAGGACCTTGCATACATTAAAAAGAAAAACATAGGACAGATTTCAATTTAGTTGTTAGTATAATTGAATATATAGCTACAGAAAATAATAATAAAACTCTTAAAGGGTTAGCTGCTCTTGACTTAAACTACTAGCCATTATATATTCAATATCTTGATGTTGATATTACTATTGAATTAAAGTCTAGTTTAATCCATTTATTGCATAATTTCTATGGTCTCGCAAGGTAAGATCCTTAAAAGCACTTAAAAGAGTTTTGTATGGTTTTTTCTACTCTAAAGCCTTAAGGTATCTCTAAAGACCATATCAAGTTGAGGCATTTCCTTTCTCACTAGCAGATTTAACTAAAGATTGGTTGTATTATTTACTTTTTATTTCTATTGCATTATGGAATGACGTGAAGAAACTATTCATTAAGAAGTATTTTCTTGCATCCAAAATTGCCAATATCAAAAAAGAAATTTATGCCATAAGGAAGTACAATGGTAAGATATTATGAATACTGAGGGAGATTTAAAAGACTTTGTGCAAGTCATCCTTATCATCAAATCAGTGATCAATTACTCATCCAATATTTTTATGAAGGTTTGCTGCTATGGATAAAAGCATAATTGATGTAGTAAATGATAGAGCTTTAGTAAATAAAACCCATAAAGTTGCTTACACAATTATTTCAACAATAACTATTACCTTTTAGCAATTTGGCACCAGAGTAGTTAACTTAATCATAAAATAAATAAATAAATAAATCGAGTCTCTACTTCTAGTTCTTACTTGGAGAAGCAACTGCGGTTGAATACTTTGTAAATTACAAATCTCACATCTCTAGTCAAATAAATAGTAAAGGGAAATTTTCAAATTGCTGAGGTTTATGGCATTTATTGCTTACTTGTCCATCAAACTAATACTTATCCTACCTTACAAGAATAAAAAGCTATGCCTCAAGCCTATGCAACAAACATGTTTCCCTACCTACCTTAGCATAGACATAATCCCAATTCCAATTACTGTAACCCTAGCTAGAGAAACCATTCAAACCTCAAATATGATAACTAACCTCCATCTCCATAATATCCACCTTCTAACCCATTTAGACCACCTATCACCAATCTTGCACCTAACATTCAAGCCTTCATATCTAAACTTTCTCTAGTAGACTTGGTAAGCATTATGGCAAATTCTTCTATCCAATTTTAGTAAAGATCTAAGGCTAATATTCAAAACCTAAAAACATAAGTTGGGTAATTAGCTAAAGAATTTAGTCACTTCAAAGGACAAGGTTTAAGTAAACTCGTTTCCAATGCAACTATTAATCGAAGAGATAAAGAAGTTATGAATGCAATAATGCTTAAAAGTGGTAAAACTCGTTTCCAATGCAACTATTAATCGAAGAGATAAAGAAGTTATGAATGCAATAATGCTTAAAAGTGGTAACCTAGTTGAAACCCATCCACCTCCCTAACTAAAAGTAAGTTAGCAAATAGAGGATAAAGAGAACTAAAGGATTCAACAAGAAAAAAAATGGTACAAGTAAGGTATATTCTGTCCCTAAGCCTCTACCTTCCACTAATTTTTCTATTCCTCTCTCTTTTCCAAGTAAAATTGTTAAGCCCAAAAAAATTAAAAGTGAAAAATAGATTTTTAATACTTTTAGAAAAGTAAAAGTTAATATACTTTTGTTAGATTTGATCAAATAGATTCCAAGGCATGCTAACTTTCTAAAAAATTTATATATTAATAAGAGAAAATTAAGGGATGGTGGATGGTGAGAATGTGTGTGTGATAGAGAATGTGTCTACCATTATTCAAAGAAAATTATTAAGAAAATGTAAAGATCCAAGCATATTCACCATTCCATGTGTTATAAGTAAAACTAGAATTGAGCATGTTATATTAGACTTAGGAACTTTAATTAATGTTATGCTTTTTTCTATTTATAATGCTTTGAAATTGGGTTCTTTCAAACAAACAAAGGTGGCTATGTAATTGGCAAATAAATCTAACACTTACCTTTTGGTGTTTTTGAGGATGTTCTAGTGTAAGTTGATAGATTGATTTTCCTAGCTAACTTCTACATTTAAAGATGAAAAATGAGACATCCAAGGCTTTTTCCCCAGTCATTCTTGGTAGGTCTTTTCTAAGAAAAACAAGAACTATGATTATTATTTAAGATGGAACATTAACTAAGAAATTTGATGGCATAACAGCTAAGTTTGACGTTTCTAAGGCTATACTTGATAATTCTATGCCTTTCCTTAATACTTTTAAACTTTTACTTCATGATGATCCTCATTCTATTACTATTGATTATATTGTTTCTAATTCTATTGATTATGTTATTATTTATCTTATTAGTTCTAATTTTGCTATTTTATACATTTTTGTTCATCTAGAAAAACTTGAATTTTTAAAGGAAAAATAATGCAATCTTAGTAATCATTTAGGTTATTTTATTGATCATGTTGAATTTAGTATATATATGACTTTAAGCTTTTAAGGAAAAGTAATTTGAGGATAGTGCTTGAAGAAATTATGCTAGATAGTCTTAAATTGCAAAGGACCCCCTTGTTGGATAACATAAAGGTTGACATTTTCAAGGCAAAAGAAGGGGTAGTTTTTTATTGAGATCCTGTTTAAAGGATGAGTACCCAAATCTAGCCAAAGATGTTAAAGAAAAGCACTTTTAAGGAGGTAACTGAAGCTTTTATAGATTTGTTATCTCTTTCCTTATTTCCTTCATTGTACTTGTCTTTATTAGTCTTTAGTGTTTTACATTGAGGATAATGTATGATTTAACTGTGGGAAGAGACATTAGGTTTTTGAACTTGTTTTTCTTGGTTTTTTTTAATATCTTTCTTTTAAAAAAGAACATTAAAAAATTTACTTTCTTTTTATTTTTGGGTTTGCTTTTAGGCTTTTTAATAATTTTTTAGTTGTATATATTCCTTGGTAGGGATTAAATTAAGCTTGATAATTCATAATCTAATTAAATGAATCATTTTGCTTCTTAAAATTGATTAATGTAATGATAGAATTTGAATTGATGGATTAATTTTGGTAGATATTAACCCTTGTGAACTTTTAAACTTTAATGTTAGGAATTATATTATTCTTTCCCTCTTTTTTTCTTGTGCATGATTTGCATCCATAATTTTGTACTAAAAAACTTGCTTTAATTCTTTTTAAGATTACATTTATACATGCATACAAAAATATGATTAAAGTATTCTTCATTTAAGCTAGTGCCCAATAACTAGCCTTGAAATTTTATCTTTGGTGAACCTTTTCCTAGCATAATTATCATCTATTTGTTGAAAAGCCTATGAATATATTTTTCAATGAAAAATAAATATTTTTACCTAACCTTAAAAATTAGTAGAGCATTTGGATCTTTATGAGATAAGTTCTTGAATAAATGTAGGGTGTGTGTGCTATGAAAAATATTAACATCAAGTTCAAGGTCCAATTGCGAAAGAAAAAATGAAGAAAAAGAAAAAAAAAGATGAAAAAAATGATGGAAGGAAAAAAAACTAAAAAAAGTGGAAAAAGAAGGATATGGCAAAATGAATTGGGAAAAAAGGAAAAAGGAAGAAATTGATAAGTATTTGAATTTAAAGTTGGGTTATTATGTTAAGTTATAATGGTTCATAATTTGCTCATATGTCTATATTTCAAGTTTTCTTTTGATGTCATTGATTTTTTAACTTTCATATCTTTAATTTTCCTTCCTTTTTCTATAGCACTATTGCAACCTTAAATAAAGTTCTTTTAATTTACATTTTACATGTGATTTTGAGTAATAAAGATAAGATGATAGGTAAGTAGTTTTGAATTTTTCATGAATTAAATTAAATGAATAAATTACAATAAACACTTGAGAGTTGAAAAGTTACTATATCTTCTGAAGATCTATCAATTTGATCTTATCTTTTTGAATGATGTTATATTATTTGATGTGTAAGTTATCAAGATTGATTGATTGAGTCATGATGTGTTATTTTTTTAAGAGTTTAATTATTTATCTTGTTTTTGATTTTACATTCTTGAAATCATTAATAAGCTAGTGTTTGGTTTAGTTTTTAGCTTTAAATAAAGTGTGTTTTGACTAAGGACATAAAAAGGCTAAGTATAAGAGAATTTGATATATAGGATATTCTTTATATTATTTTCTTCTATTTTATGCCTTTTAGTGTATTACATATGCTTACTTTTAGGAAATTAGCCTTGTTATATAATTAGGTAATGATTATCTAATGCTTTTAAATTGCTTAATTGATGTTAGATTTTTATACTATTTCAGATTTTTTGCCATAATTTCAGTTTAATATGTCAAAATTTGGTGATACATCATTGGAAAGCTAAGATGAAACTTTAAGACTTTCATATTTTGATCGAAGCCTAGTTCAAACATTTGGAAGGTCATAAATGGTGGTGAAGTTAATGCTTTATTTTTATCCAAGCTGAACCAGTGTCAATTTTTAAGTCATAACTAGAACTACAAATGGCCAATTGAGGTAAAACTAATACCTAATGTTAGTTAGGACCTAACCTAAAAACTTTTAAGTTCTTAATTTAGTGAAACTGTCATTTTAATGATCAAACTTGAGTTATAAGCCGAGTTGCAAAAATTACTGTAGTAAAATGCTATTAGTAGTTTAATTTGTAAATTAGATTATGGACTTCTAAAATTAGTTAGGCCCTATTCTTTATAACTTTAAAAGTCATATTTACTTGGCTAATTGCACTTTGTAGCTTAGGAAATTGGATTGGATGGTTTGTACCTCTAAGAGCAAATAGAACTTATTTTAAATAGTGACTATTTTTTTTCTAATTTTCTCACTATTCCATCATGATTAGTTGATTTTCCATTAAGGTTCAAGGGTTTAAGAACTCTAAATTTAGTTTAATTTAAGGCTTCTCTTCTCTTTTTAATTTGTTTATAATTCGTTTATGTTTTGATTTTTTGTTCTTCATTAATTATGATTGCTTTAATGATTGACTAATAAGGCCTATTAGTTTATTACTTTTGGTAATTTGATTCTATATGATTACTTATTGTTGATTCTCACTTATATGATTAGGATAATTTATTATAAATTAGTAGCAAATAGATATCTAAATTTCACTTGTTAATTTATGATGTTTATGAAAATTAAAGAATGAATTTAGCAATTATCGCTTATAGAATTGTTAGATTCGACTTAACTTGGTTTTAAATGCTTAAAACTATTGTTAATTAAATTTAATAGCTTGTTCTAATTCTTCTTTAAGTTTCTCATTTAAAGCTACTTTATGCTTGATATTTTGTTTATGTTTATTAACTTATATTCCTTTGGTTTCAACTTGGATTTGCCTTTTACTACATTTTAAGTATATTCAATATTCAATTTTGGTGTGTTACAATGTGTATCAACCTAACTATATTGTAAGTCCAATCCAAGATTAATAGGTAGCCTTTCCCTTTCTATCGATAACAACAATCATACTCCTAGCATATTCAGATTAGGATCATCATTGCAATATTAGATGAATGGAGAGTGATATTGTCACTATTAACAAAGTGAGTATGAAGATGAATTTTTCATCTTATTTCATTAACGAGACACTCTAGTAAGCCTTAGCATTTATTAGGATCTTCAAAAATTATATAGAAAGAATTGTGATGTAGAGGTAGGAAATGCGCATTAATATAAAATTCTCACATCACTTCATCTCATTTTCATTATCAGGAGTAGGATTGCAAATAAAGAAAGAACCTAATTGACTTATATTGACATGAAAAAAATAAAAAAAGGGGGTAAACTCATTTTTGGAAGATTTTTTATCAAGAGAAAGCAATTTACATAATATAATAATGAGGAAATCTAAAAATAGACATCAAGTTTTATAGTGCTTAGTAAACACTTTGACTAACCATCCCATTGCATGGAAAATTAGTGGTGTTAATTATCTTCCCTTATTATAAAGCGATTAACATAATTGGAAAAGCAAATAGAAGGCATAATTATCAAGACATTAAATAAGAATATGAAAAGCTAAATATATTATTTATAATAGCATGATTTATAGAAAAAGGGGATGTTTCTTTAAAAATTCTAAAGAAATAAAAAAGACAGTATAAAATGACTTGATCCACCACTTGACCTTGCCATATGAATAACATCTTTATTCTAGAGTACCCAAGCACCATTAAAGAAACCTGCAATCTCTATTATGTCTAAGTTGGTAAAAGAAAGTCCTTTCGCATTGCCCTAGGCTTTTAGTCCATCCAAATATGCCTCAATGATGATAAAAACATGAAATTCTTGCCATGCAAGATCTCATCAACAATGGTATAAAAATTTAGATACAATATGTTGCAAGTGTTCTAAATTCTAATCTGAATAAGAGATAGCTCAATAATAATGTCATCAGGGCTGTGATGGTATTTCTTAGAAGGAAACTCACACTCATCCAATTTTACTTATTCTTTTAAGTAATGATCATGGAAAAACGCATGCTTATAGGAAGCCTAGTTAGGTATTTAATGTGTAAGATTTTAACTATGTTATTTTCTACTATTTTTATGTTTCTTAGTATGTTATATATGCTTAATTTTGTAGAATTGGCCTTGTTACATAATTGGGTGTTGTTTTTCTAATATTTTAAAATTATTTGGTTATTGTTAAATTTTTACACTATTTTAATTGTTTAGCTATAACTTGAGTATTAGATATTGTAACTAGATGATTTTTATATTATTGGAAAGCTAAGAGAAATATCTAAAACTTTGTTTTTTATTTGGAACTAATTTGGATGTTTGGAATGTCAAATTTAGTTGTTAAAATGAAGTAGTAATGCTATCTAGCATGACATATCCATGATTTTTAAGCTTTAAATAGAGCTCTAAAGGTTCAATTAACTCAAACTAGTGCCCAAAGTTTCTTAAGACCAAAGTCAACATGATTCAAGACTCATTTTAGTTAAATCATATACTTTTAGGGGTCTTATAATTGCTAAAAGTCAGACTTATGAGATTTTACTATAATAACTCTTGTAGTGTATTATTTTATAAATTAGGTTCTGCGTTTCTAAAATTAGCAAGACCTTACTCTTTGTAGGATAAGAAATCAAATTTAAAGGTTTTGTGCCTTAAAAGGCAAAACACATAATTCTAGATAACTTTCTTCTTTTCTCTAAGTTTCTTTTTTTCATCCATGGAAAACTAAATTTCATATTAATTCAAGGATTTTGAAGCTCATGCTAGTTTAGATTATGAGATCTTGAGTTATAATGTTGATTGATGTTAATTAATTTTCCTCTTTCTTTAATTCTCAAATTTTATTTTTTAGAATTGCATGAATTAAATATAAATTTGGTATAATTTATTTTTAATATTGTGATTTATGATTTTAATCTGGTCTTATATTGAATCTTGGTTAGTTAATTAACATTCTTCATATGAGAATAGAGGATTGAATGATTAAATCAAATGTTTCTAGTTTAATCTTTCAATTCAATTAAATTCTATATAGATTATAGTGGTTGCTAAATTCTACTAATCTAAATTGATCAATCTTATATCATAATATAGCATAAAATTCTTGAATTATGGCAAGGGTTCCAGATGATTCTAGGCTTTATGATTAATCTATTAAAAAGTTCTTAATTTTCTTGGATCAATTATGTTTCTCTACTATTTCTCTTTGATTAATTGGTCTTTTGTTTTCAATCTTGCATTTTATTTATTTCAAATCAAACCCCTTTAATTCAATTTTATTTACATTTTTACATCTTGCTTGCATACTTTTTACTTAATTATTTTAGTGTACAAGATTAAATTTTACTTCTATTTGCATTTATTTCTTTTCCTTTTATTGCATAAAATGCTTAAATAGTTCTATATTCATAGTTAATAAATCAATGTGATAGGATATATTAAGTAGATCACTAAGGGTTCAACTTAGTTTGTTGCCTTATATTCTAAGTTTTCATTAAACTAGTAATTTCTAATTTTAATTAGCTTCGGCAACTATTAGTATTGAAAGTTATAAAGTATAAGCCTTTCTCTTTCATAATGTGTAACTTGTCATCCTTTATCTAACATTACTCAAATCATTTGCATGTCTTTCCACTTTACTTTATACCTAATGATCTATCATTGAGTCTAATATGAAAGAATGTTTAACTCCCCTTTTAAGAATATGTAAGGGATGTTCCAAAGGGTTCAAATTCAGGAAATCATATGGGAGGCAAATGAATGAAGGAAACATGACCGTTATGACATCCTCCTTTAAGTATTCTATTCTATTACCCTGATGAAAAACCTAATAGGGATGGTGATTATATCATATATCCAATGTAAAAAAATTAGGTTAGTGTATTATTCCCTTTATATCAGTAGTAATCATATAAAGGATTTCTTTGTGTGATCTTATAAAATGATATCCACAATAAAATCCATAAATAAGTGAATAACTCATAAGGGAGTTAGAACTGGGTTTATTAGAAGTAGTATAACCAGTATTGGAAAAATTCATCATGCTTCAAAATTTGCAAAACAATAAGTTTCCATCGAAAAATATATATATTTGAAGCAATAACTATTTATTTATAAACAAAATTGAAGTATTTATAAATTATCAAGTACTTTTTGTCAACCATTATGATGATTTGGAATTATTAGAACTATTAAAATGTCATAATCATTTATCAGAAAGCTCATAATGAAAATTTAAAAGAAAAATTCAAACTCATAAAAAAAAGGTTTCTTCATCATAGTAATTACTAGAAGAAAAAGGAGGAAAACGATATCATAAATCAATCTTTTGCATCCTCCTTAGCTAGTATCTACGTTAGAAGCATCTTGTTAACACTAAGATTATGGGAAGAATACACCTTAACTTTTTAGGATCCCATAGCATCCATATCCTTTCAATAAAGCCCAATACATGAATGACCTTCACTTTGAACAAAGGCATAGAATTTGTAATCTTGTAAGACCTATTATTTGACATGTGTATCTTTGGAAAGATTAAAACTTTTAGGTTTTGTCTCCATAAAAACTTAGTAGTCAAGTTGATAAAGTTTAGATGCAACATTCCACGAACATTCCAAATCCCTATTTCCTTATTTAGCATACCATAACCTATAAGACAAAATGAAAGATGGAATGGAGAAGGATCTATATGTCTTAGCATCTGGCTTGCAAATTTTCCTTCAAATGCTTTGTAAGAAATAGCTTTGTTATCCAAATCTAGGTGAGTGTTCATAAGCTTTATGTTGTAAAGACTACTCGCTCCACACTTTATCTTTATTAGGTCAATACTTAAAAGTCATTTATGGATCTCTATAGAAAATTGCTAATCTTGTCGAGCAACAACATGCTTAACATCTTGAAGGTGTAGAATCTTAACTTCAAAGTCCTCATTTGGAAATGTTAGAAAAGTCCCTAACCTCATTGATAAAGGAAAATCTTATGCATGACAAATAGTAGGTGAAGCTAATTGGGCTTCATCTGAGCTTGACATAGGAATAATAGCCCCAACATTACAATAACAATGAAAAGTTTTCACATCTTAGCATAATAAACTAGGTCCCCAAATGTGATAACCCACTCTATTTAGAAGGTTGTCTAAAACTTGGTCCAATAGCTCTTTAATGGACTCAATGAAGTAACCTTTCTTATAGAAACTCCAAATTATGTCTGCTTCCAAAGAATTAGTTTCCTTAATAGCTTTATACAAAGTAGCTTGATAATGGCGATTCATGATTATAGAGAAAAAATAAAGATTATTCTAAATAAAGCAAGTGTGAAGGAACATATGAGGCAAAAAAATAGTATAATGATGTGACCTTACATAAACTCACTAAAACAATAAGATAAGATGTGTAATCTTTTTAGAATTATAGTTAAGTTAGATGAAACCTAAGTGACTATAATACTAAGGAACTTTAACCTTAAACAAAGAAAAGATAAAATAAGCAACATTTAATTGTGACTGTAAAGGAAAGGTTATTAGAACTTCTCTTGATCATAACAAACAAGGGGAAAGAAGTTTATATACAATACATGCGACATGGTCATTTCATTAATATCCCAAAGGTATCATTAAAAATTACTACATCTAAAGAACTCTAATATCTTCTTAATAGATTGTTCCAACTATGACTAATATTCAACCTTCTTAGTCTTTGCTTTGGCTATAATACATTTGGCCTTTTCAATGACATGTTCAACCTTTTTAATGTGTGAGGTAAAGTAACTTATGGCCCAAGACATACTTCTAAGCTCTAAATTTTTTACATGGATATGCATCTGCTTTATGAAACCTAAAAGAAATGAGTTAAGGAAGAACTAAGCAAGGTCATTAATTTCTTAATAAAATTTTAATTTTTCCTCTCACAATAGTTCATTTGTATTTTTACCTCCCTATTTGTCAAGAAATGAGGCAATATGGCATATGCTATAGCTACTCATCAATTTTAACCACTTGAGTCAGGAAGAATCAATTAAGGTTATTAGCATAGAACTTGTTTTAGCATTTAAGCAAAGCCTTAGAAACTAAAATTAGAGTTATAAAATGTACTGCCATCTCTAATGTGTCTAAATGGTCATTAATAATTTCCTTATCCTCTAAAGGAATACTAAAAACATGTCTAATAGGACCTCTAGGCTTGAATTTGACTTACGTAAAGCAATAAGGAGATACATCGTAGAAAGCTGCTTAAGAGTTAGCATAAGACTGTTTTCAATTTGTGGCTAATTCAAAGATCCCCCTATCATGGTAAGAATAAGAGTCTTCATCCCTATTGAGAAGATAAATAATTAAAGAAAAAGATGTAAAAAGAAAAGAAAAGAAAAGGAAAGTAAAAAGGAATAAGTAAAAATTGCTTGTTAAATGAGGGCTTTTCTCCTATAAAATAGCATTGGTGTCCAAAACACCTTCATGACTTTCTTTCATTATTGCATATAAGAATGAATGAATTCAATAAGAGTAAAGAACAAACTGCATAAAGAAAAGAAAATGATGTTTACCTTCTCAAGAACTATTTCCTTCCTAGAATTTGCTAAGGTTCTTTCAAAATATGAGAAATTTGAGAAAGCGGGTAACTATTTCCTTCCACTATCGACAAGCTCCAACCAAGCATCTTAAGTGGAGGTAAGCATGAATATATCACAAAACTTTAATTTTTATGATGTTTTGCTAGTTAATTCAAGAAATACCCATTTTGTGTTTTAAGAAAAAGGATAATGCATACGAAAAATAAGATCTTTATGCTATAAAATGTTAAAATAGAATTACTAAACTATAAATAGAATATTTGAATTTGAAATGAGGAAACCCAATTCTTAAAAACCATTTTGGAGTATTATACCATACTAATTTTAATAGTGGTTATATATTTTAGAAAGTCAACGATGCAAGTAATTCTGAATAAATAATGGTAGCTCTTAAATATAAGATTTTATGTTATGGAATGCTAAGATGATGGGACTTGAGTAATTCTAGAGTATTCTTATGGTATAAAATTTTAATATCTTAATTATTTCATGTTTAATTCAAAAAGATTCTAACTTAAGCCCGATAAAGTAATAATCTTATACTCTAGAATGTTAACATGTCATGAATTAGTTATGGAATTGCAATGTTTGGAAAATGAATTAAGTAATGCCTTTATGCTTATAATCTATAATTATGAATAGTGCATAGGAAGAAAGTAAGAGAAATTATGGATGATTAGAATTTTTTGAAATGGATGAATGACTCTACCAGGTGAGTATATATCTCACCATAAATTAATATTTTTTATAAAAGCTTGTTTAAATGTTTTGAATTATATTTTCTAACTAATGGTATAAATTATATATCCATATATTTATTCATGTGTATGCTCACAGACGTAATATAGTATCCATGACTAATAAAACATTAGTTTGTGATTATGTATGTGTTAAGTGAATGTTAATTGATTAGAGTGTATAACAGAAGCATGATAATAGTGTTTCTACCTAATGATGAATTGTGATTGAGTTTTTATTATATTTATATGTTATGGCTATATGGGTCAACATGATGGCATTATTATATATATATTGTTGTATGCTTGATATTCCTCCATGATGAATTTGTTACCTTGCACTGAAGGTCTTATAAATAATTGTGATATGAGAGCTAGGCTTTCCTATGCATATTACTTATGAATCATATTAATAGTGACATTGGCAACTATGAATGCTGATGAAGCATTGATATGGGAACCAAATGGAAAATTCCCGACAAACAGTTGTGAAAGATATCAAATTGATTTAAGAGTTAGATGGAAAATTTTTGACAAATAGTTGAAAAAAGTATAGTATTGACCTAGAAATAAGTGACTATATGTACATTTATTATATTTGGATGTGTGATATGATGTGATATTGAAAATTATTTATGATTAGATATTATTACTGATGTGATTGAAATAATTTATTTGTGTTTAAGCCTTAATGGCTGTTTATGATTATAATGTCTACCTAGAATGAGTAGTATATGATAGAATAACGATGTTTTGTATTAATGGATAGTTGAGATTTCCATGAAATATAATGTGAGATACAGGATTTAAGTTATGTGCTAGTGAACTTCCGTTTTAGGGCATAATTTTGTATATTTTAGAAATCCAGGAAAAATAAGTTTGCTTATATTTTCTAATTTAGTATATGATTAACTTGCAATTATTATTTATAAAATTGATTTTCTTGCAAAATGGTAGTAAATATATGCTCACTAAGTTCTTAAAACTCATTTCTTTTTATTTTTAATATTTTCAAGTTAAAATAAGTGCCTTTGAGGCTTGTTACATCCATAGAGAATCAAGACCACCTTGTCAAAGGATTTGATAATTAGAATTAGAATCAACATTAAGAATAGAGATTTGTCGATTCATGTGATGTATTGAATTATTTGTATGTGGACATATATTGTAGGCTTGTATAATATTATGTGAATGATTGATGCTGTCATATCTGAAAATATATATATAAGTTTTGTATTATAGGGCGTGTGGCCCTCAAGAAGTGCCTAAAAATAAGGAATCTCTATTTGTTATTTTGTAAAATTTAAAGTATATTTTGAATCCATCTAGAAGTATGGAAAATTCCCTTGGATAGATTAGAATTAAAAATATTAAGACTTGTGGAAATCAGGTATCAAGATCCATGCCAGTCATGATCAAGTTGAGTTATGACAACAACTCCTTATTTTGCTTGGCTTTAACAATACAGTACTATATGGTGGCCATTCTTTAGCTAGCAATCACTTTGGCATTGGTGCTTGAGGTTACCAACTATGCATCAACTACTTGGAAGAGAGATAATGAGTTATGATTGACAAGACCCCTACATCCAGTGATCATGTGCCATTTAAACCATTGCCTTGTTGTGGTTGACTCCTTCCACTTGTAGCTAGTTATTGTTGTTGCCAGTGGTGTAAAAGGAGGTCATGAAGCTCAACGCTGGACCTGTGATAGAAAGATGTCATTTTTCTTCGAATCACTAGCTATAGAGCTTAATCTTAGTGTCGGTGAGCTACCAGTGAATCCTTTGATTTATGGTAAGATGTTTAATGCCATAAGCTTATCTGATTCTTGTTGTTTTAGGTTACTATAAAGAAACCCATTTGCATATTATTGATATATGTGCTGATACATGAGAAAAATATGCTTTTTATGCTAGAAGTTGCTAGAATAACATGATCAAAGTATATATGGATCAATACTTCTTAATATTCCAAGGGATCTAAATGTGATCTAAGAAATTCCCTTTATGTAAATTACGAATAAATGATGACGACTTGGAAAAAAAAAGATTCTATGTTGGAGAGTGTTATTAGAGTTTTTTCTATTATGAATCTTTATATTTTTAAGTGATTTGGAGTTTAACTAAGAAGAAAAAATGCATTACATATATATATTTACATTAAGAAACTTGAATAGTAACTTAGAGATATAAGAGTATAGTTTTATATAATGATGTGATTAAAGTCTACTTAAAATACCAAGTTTTAATGTTTTTCTTGTTTTATGCTTTGATTTAGAAATTTCCCCTTAGGAGAATTTATAGATTTTCGATGATAACTTTGAAAATAAAGGAAATGATAATCTACAATGATCAAATGGTATAAAATGAGTCTTTTAGAGCTTTAGGTTCTAATGTTTATATTTATATGGTTTCGATATGAAAATCCTTAAATAATGGCATGTTTGAATTAAAAATTGATCTTAAAAATGAGTGGATCACATGGAGTACCAATGTATCTTGAGTTGGATGTGGAGTTATAATGTTTGGAAATAAAATAAATGATGTCTTTATGAATAGAATCCTTTCAAAGCTTTAAGTTTTAATAATTTACTTATATGATTGTAATTAAAACTCTTTATATTATAGTGAACCTCTAATTAATATATTGGTTTTATAAAATGGGTAAAGTATGATTTGAGATAGTAAAAATATGATTATATCATGATTAGAACTTAAAATAGAAAGTTTGGAAAGAACGTAGGTGACATCAAGACTTATAATTTTAATTTATTATCATAAATAGTGAAATAAGAAGAAATGAAAGGTGAAAGCGAAATAGTTGAGAATCTTTTAAGTAGTTGGGTGACCCCATTAGGTGAATATATATCTTACCATAGATTAATATTTTAATAAAAGATTATTTAAATGTTGTGAATTATATTTTCTTACTAATGATACATATTACATATCCATATACCTATTCATGTGTCATAAAGGTACTTTGTGGCATAAAATTATTATATGGTATCTATAATTGATAGAATATTAGTTTATTGATGTGTAAGTATATTGGGTGAATGTTGAGTAACCATGCTTAGAAAGCATGGTGATGTCACTATTGATTATTGAATGCTTGTGATTAAGCTCTCTTTGTCACCTGTATGTTAGAAATTATGGTGTGAATTGTATTAAGATGTGAATAAGTGTTATAGCCATGCAAAAGGGCATGACAATATTGTTATATAGATATCGTTATATGTTGATGTTCGCCTTGTGTTGATGATTAACTATTTATAATGAAATTGCCATTAAAATTATGATCTGTAGAGCTGAGCTTTGGTGAATTTAATGCATTATGAATTATGCTATAAGTGGCATTGAAATGAGAAATATGATGGAGATAAAAATGTGAAAGCCAAATAAAAAATGCTCAATAAACAGTTATGAAAGATATAAGATTGACTCGGAAGCTAAAAGATGAATGCATGTATATTATTTACTATGAATCAATATGACATTGAGATTTGTTTAAGCTTGAATGTTACTGTTTGATATAATTGCAAGAACTTAATATGATTGTGATGATTTAATTATGATTAAGCCTTAATAGTTATTTGTGAATGTGATGATTACCTAAAATGGGTTGTGTGTGATATAGTGATAATATCATGTGCTAGTGAATTATTAAGATTACTATGACTTATGTTATGAAGTATGAAATTGAAGCTGCATGCAAGTGAATATTCAATTCGAGGCTTAGTTTTGTATATCTTAAAAATCTAAGAAATGGGTTTGCTATAATTTTCAAGTTTAGTACATGATTAGCCAATGATTGTTTTATATATATATAACTGATCTCTTACAAGGTAGTGATAGATATATGCTCATCGAGTTCTCACAACTCACTCGATTTTATTTTAAATATTTTCAAGTTAGAATAAACATGTTTAAGCTTATTGCATTTATGGGGAATCAAGACAGCCTTGTTAAAGAATCTTTATAGTTGGATTAGGATTAGAAATGAGTTAAAGATTATGATAATTCAATGTTTGATATGTTGAATCATTTATCTGTATATAGTTGCAATTATGTAGTATTATGTATGTATGTGGTGCTGTTATATTTGTCATATGTGAGAATACATATAGGTTTTATATTTTAAGATGTGTAGCCCTCAAGAAGTGTCTAAAAATAGAGGAGACTTTATCTATTTTTTCATAAAATTTAAAGTGAATTTCAAGTCCCACTAGAAATATAGAGATTTTCATTGGATGAATTAAAGTGAATATATGTTAAGGCTTGTGAAAATTGGGTATCGGGATCCATGCTGATCACGATCAAGTTAGGTTATGACATTTAAATAGAATTTTTGTAGGTATCCTTAAATTCACTTACTCCAAATACTTTGCTAATAACATCTTAAAAAAAACAAAAATTGAACTAAATAATTCAATAGAAAACAATAAATATTATGTTACTAAATTCATATATACAAATAAATCAAATAAAACTAAGAATATATGGCTAAAGAAAGCAAGCATGTTCTATTTTATAACCTTTTGTATCTTTAGATCCTGGATCTTTTAGTTGAGCAAGAGAGGAGTGAATTACTAGAGGAAGGGAGCGAAGTTACGAAGGTAAAGACTATAACCTTACTCTTCTTATAGCCTTCTTTTCTTAGCAATAGCCCGTTACCAATAAAAAAGTAAATAGCTTTAAGGAATATGAGTAGAAGCGAGTAAGACATAGGGGAATATGAAAGGATAAGGCTATGGATGAGCAGGAGAAGGCAATTAAGATTGTTAGCCAAAGCCATTGCAATATGGATGACAAGGATCACTCCTTTATGCTTTAGTTATTATCTAAACCATACATTGGAATTTTATTGTCAGCAATTTTTCTCACATTAGTGGAAAGTTGGAAATTAATTTTGTAAGGATGATGAGTAGTACTGAAAAAACCTATATTATTCTCAATACTAAACTAAGAAATCACATACACATAACCTTACTAAAAATTGGTATGAATTTATTTAGCAAAGATTTTTTTCACACATGCCTTGATTTCATTTACCTTATGAAACAAAGAAAAGTAAACATTAAAATTCAAACATAATCATATATTCACAATAGAATATCAAGTGTATAATGATTATATGAATTTACTTTCTTATTTATCCGAATTATTTCAATACTATTTATCACAATCTTATTATGTAGTTAGGCATGTCCTCCAAACAAATTATTCTCACCTTAAATTTTTTATGACTTTTTGAATGGAGAAATATCATTAATAGCATCAAATTTGAAGGCCATTGCAAATATGTTCTCTATATTCTCTCAAAAAAGTTCATCAGAATGAATGCTATAAGAAAAGACCTTTTCATTATTACATCTAACTGCACATAGGAGACATAACATTTAAGGGTTTACACAAATTAACTATTAAAACATTTGTCTTATGTGTAATATATTTTATTAATATAATATAATAATTAATAATATTTTTTTAATTTCTTATGAAGAGTGCAACTTTTGATGAGAAACCAATTCCTCCACATGTTGCTACGTATGTAAGCTTTATATAAGTGGAATTCATTTCATATTAGGTATTGATTAATGATCAATTGATTAATGGTTAATGTATAAACACTAAAATTAATGTTAGTTCTAGAGCTAGCAGACCATACCTGTGTTAGTATATTTTTCATATGATGGATTAGGTCTAAATTGGAATTTGCCTAAATGATTTGTGTTTATGTTTACATTTGAATCGTTTGTATTGTTCTCTCTTATTTGTTTTTCACTTTTGAGAATAATACAAATTACCCCCTTCAACAATGAGTTGATTAAATTTTACTCCCTTAAATTATGGAAACAAGCAAATTACTTCCTGAAACTATGCAAAACTTGGATTCTACCCCTACCAATAGTAATTTAAAGAAAAATGTTAGAAAAAAATTACATATTAACCTTATCCATTATAAGATAGTTACATTTTGCTTTATTAACTTTTAAAATTTATAAATTAATCCCTTAGTTATATGAAATTTGCGATTAACACCCATTATCTACTTAATTAACATTTTTTTATTAAATTACATTAATTTTTTTTAAAAATTTTTAAGCTTGAATCATAGTATTTTTATATGTTAAATTATCATGTTATTTTTTATGAATAATTCTTATGTTATATAGTTAATAAAAATTAAATTAAATATATAAAATTTTAATTAAAAACTTGAAAATGAGTTATAAAATTATGTATAAAAATGATAAATAAATTAATATATAATAATATTATAATTCATATTATTAATATTGGCCAATGTTACTCGTTACTATTTGATTTTTTTTAATTGAATTAATCGCTTATTTCATGAAATATGGGCAAAAAATATTAAGTGAAAAAGTTAAGTAAACAGAAATATTATATTATATAAAAAATACTAAAAACTTAATATTTTTATTTTATATAATCATATTCAATTTAATTTTAACACCACAATAATCATAATAGTGATGAACAATAATTTTTACTTTATCGCTTGAGATTTTTTTACAATTTATTTTATTTAAAATTTGATAATTATATAATGTATGAGTTATTTTTATTTTATTCTTTTAAAACTTATAACTATTATAATACTCATATTTAGATTGATACATTTCTTTTTAGAAATAGATTATATTAGTTAATAGATTTATTTATTTATATTTTTCTTTTTTCCAATAAAAACTTTGAAATGGAAGTGGAAAGCTTGAAGAAGTAAACTCATCAAGGAGGGAAGCACATATTGTGACGGTAAATAATGATCAAATAAAATTTAATTCCTAACTAATATGATGTAAGGATTGGAGAGACATTTAATTTTTTTTCAAACAAAAATATAATCTTGTATAAATTAAGGTAATCTAAAACTTTGTTAAATCTTTTTTAAAAATTTATAATTGTTAGGCTTCTTTTTGTGATAGAAAATTAATTTTAATAAATATTTGTTTTAATTTTTGAAAAGAATTTTTATATTTCTTTTGGGAAAAATGTAAATAAAGTAAAATTATTAACTAATATAATCTTTTTTTAAAGATAAATATATTAGTTTAAACAAGAATATTACAACGGATTATAAATTTTAAAAGAATAAAAAAAGATAACAAATATATTGTATAATTATTAAATTTTAAAGAAAGTAAATTGTAAAAAGAATCTTAGATGATAAAGTAGAAATTATTATTCATTACCGTTATGATTATTGTGGTACTAAAAAAAATTGAATATGATTATATGAAATAAAAATATTAGGTTTTAGTATTTTTTATAACATAATATTAGTACTTACTTTATCTTTATACTTAATATTTTTTGCCTATATTTCATGGGATAAACAACTAATTCAATAAAAAAAATTGAATAGTGACGACTAATATTAAATAATACCAATAATATGAATTATAATATTATTATATATTTTTTACATATAATTTCATAATTCATTTTTAAATTTTGAATTAAATTTTTATATATTTAATTATATAATATAAGAATTATATGTGAAAAATAATATGATAATCTAATATATAATAATATTATAAATCAAAATGAAATTTTTTTCTAAAATTTATGTAATTTAATAAAAAGTAATTAAGTAGATAATGGATGTTAATTGTTTTATATAATTGAAGGATTAATTTATAAATTTTAAAAGTCAGTAGAAGTAAAATATAATTATTTTATAATTGATGGGATTAATTTATAATTAATTTTAATATTTTTCATTAAATTATTAATGTTGTGGTAAAATTCAAGTCTTACATAATTGTAAAAATAATTTACTTATTATAATTTGAGAAGATAAAATTCAATCACCCAAAATTTAGGGGGTAATTTATATTTTTCTCTTCACTATTTCTCCTTTCATATCTTTCAAAATATGTATGTCATGTCGATTTACCTCACCTGATGTGAACGTCAAAAAATTGACATTGCTTTTTAGCCACTGTGAGGCGCTTCGAAGATGGAATCTTCTTTTGGCTCATTCTAGCTGTAGCACGCTCAGATCTCAATATCCCTGTTTGACAAATCATTTGTTGTCGTCAGAAATTCAGAAACCAGTATCGTCGCTTTGTACGTTCCATGGCCTCCTCCAGTAATACTGAAGTTGTCGACGACGACGATGTTCCAGAAGAAGGCGTATGTTTCCAACTCTCTAAGCACCCATTCGTATTGAAATTGAAACAGGGAAATTAAATATAGCTAGGGAATGTTCTTGACTGCCTCAGCAGTATGATGTTGTTCAATTTGGTTTAAGCTTGAGCATGCCTAGGATTTCAAAGTGATAATTGATTTTATTTTTAGTGCTTGCGTAGGTTGTATAAAATTGGTGAATTAGAGCTTTCTAGACATAAAAATGATTCATTTTGAGAAATATGGCTTGTGTTAATGGGTTGCAGCTTGAGCATTTTGATGATTTCACTCTTGCCTCATCGTGGGAAAGGTAACTCAACTCTTCCTTGAATATCTGTTGTTCTTTTCTTGCTATGCATATCATGTTAATCATGTAAATTGTAAAATGAATATTTGTCTAGGTTTATATCTGAAATAGAAGCGGTTTGCCGGCTTTGGATGGCTGATGGTGCGCTGAATTTGTTGGTAAGAATGCTTGGTTTTGAAACTTAATTTGATCCATTATTTTTAATTTTTAATAAAGTAATGAAAATGGTGCATGTAGCTTACCTGTTTTCCAGTACGAGTAGCATGGGCGTGTATTTTCATAACTTTAAATTGATTCTCCCTTTTTTTCTTTTTAATCCCGTTTTAGTCAGGTAAGGCAGTTAAGATAGATGCTCAATGTTGCTGGCTCTTAGTTGAGGTGTTAGAGGTTGTTTGTGTTTTAAGCATGCCTAAATGGAAAGAGAATGAATCTTTTGATCAGTCTTAGTTATTAATAAAAAAGTTGCTTTATGTTCACTGATTTGTACAGATTATCTTTGAGTACTTTCTGGATTTCTTAGACAATTTATGGCTTAGATGTTCTTTATGTTACACAAGTTGTTAAGGTGGCATGTATGTGATTGAGAGCTAAAGGCAAGGAGATTATGTATAGTGCTTATAGTCCTGTGTTCTTCCCTTCAGGTTGGTAATCTTGGTTAAATGTTGGTAATATTATATGGTTTGTCACTTTGTTTAAGTCATAGTTTTTCTATTCTTAATTTTGAATTTGTTTCTAATGTGATATGGATCTATGTTGTCTTGAGATCCAGTGTTGGTGGATAGAGTGAGGTATTATCTTTAACGTTGCTTGTTTCCTTTGAAACTTTATATGTCACTTGCCTTGTCACATAAATTTGCCCACCTTTTTTTATGGTTGTAGGAAAAAGGGGCAGTGCTCTTGGAGCATTCCAATAATTTCTATAAGGTCAAATCTGAATTGAAGTATGCCATGAAAATTTATTCCATGGAGTACTATTTTGAGACCAACCCTGATGGTAAAAGAACTTTTATTGTAAATGTTTGGCAAGTTTGGGTTAGGGAAGAGTAGTTTAATATTGTACTATCTTCTTGACTTCTGGTTGGTGCAGGCAAAGCTGCAAATTGGAATTCCAACCTGGATGACTTGCAGTTATGTTTTGGTGTAAAGGAGTTTCTGGTATGTTTTGACATTGCATCTTGCCTTCCATTAAAAAATTAACCATGTCATTAAGTAGGCACTTCTTGTCTTGTTCATGATTAGGTATTAACTCCTCAGAGTGCAAGTGGTGTGGTTCTTGATGCACCTGAGGCTAGCAAGCTTTTGAGTGCTGTTGCAATTGCTCTGTCAAACTGTTCAAGGTAACTATTGTTTCCTGATACATGATGTTTGTAGAAACGTGGCAATTTGATATAACAATTTTTAAATCAATATAATTTACATTTATTTGGCACATTCGTATTACAATTCTTAAATGGTGCTTGCTCAAGTTTATTCCTGCCTTTTATTTTTTGTTTTTTCAGTGGAGAGGCTACTGTGCTATTAAACAAAAAAAAAAATATTTGTACCAATTTGAATGTGTTCATTGATGAAATTTCTGGTTAGAACTTAGATAATTGTATACTCTATTCTTGTAAGATGACACACACTAGTTAATAGTCCTTGCGGTACTACATCATAGGCACATTGAAAACGTAGATAATTGTTGCCAATCCTTGGGCTTTATTTTAAAAGTATCTATTCAAAAAGTTGTGGCTGGTTGTAAAAAAGCATGTAAATATAGTTGCATCATAACACTTGCTATGTAGTTTATGGCCAGCATTTGTTCCAGTTCACGATCCTTCTCGGAAGGCATATATTGGAATTCAGAACATGGGAACCATTTTCACTAGAAGATTTGAGGCAGATCGAATTGGTAGCCAGGTTCCAATAAAGCTTATGCATTTGGAGGGGCTGTACGAATTATTTGTATCCAAGTTTGTAAGTGTCATCACAAGTTAATATAATTTTTAGTATGACTTGGACCTGATCATTCTGAACTTGCTTTAAGTTTACTTTTAAAGTGATGTTCACTTCTGGCATGGTCCTGAACTCCTTATATTTGCACTGCCCTTTGGATCTGGTACAGAATATTTGCTTACCAGTCACCATTACCACTTTGAAAAGAGTGGTTTACCAGTTAGTGCAAATGGAGGGCGGTTTCTTTTAGATGAAATAAATAAGTACATGATGCAGGACGGAAGGGAGAACATAGGAACTAGATAATGTTCTAGTTGACAACCTAGAATCTGCTGGCATAGTAATGCTGGAGTCCACCAGAGAAAGGGGAACTCCTTGAATATCATTAAAATCAGAAATAGATGGTGTATCACCTTTTACATGTTGATGCCTTATTTATAGGTATGATAAGATTTCCTCAACAAATAAATATCCTTCTAGAACATTCATAACCCATATAGAATCCTACTAGGACTCTAATTTTATATTATTTATCCTAAAACTACTTTAAATAACTATATAAAATTCATGAAGATAATAATTACGAGAATTACAAAACAATTATGAAAATCCGAGAAAGTTGTGATTGACCTATCTTCTTTGTCCTACATATATATATGTATATATAAATTGTTCAAGATTAACTGGAAGTGGACAAAGTCACATAACTAAATAGTAGATGTTTTTGAGAAAAGATGTTGGACTGAGATCCTACATAAATATTTGCACCTCGGGATGGGACTTAATTTGTTGTGATCTTTGTAAAATAGTTATGTCAGCGATAGATTTTCTCCCCTGTATTTGGGATTTGTACCTTCTTACATAATCACTTCTTCCTAGTATTTTATGTAAAAGTTTATGTGAAACTTTAATTTACAGTTGGCACTATCCTTTTAAACTGTCACCTGTTATAATTAATTTTCATTTGATATTGAAGGCCTACTCCACATTGGATATTTCTGTTCATCATTTCAAAGTTCGATTTGCAATGAAGCTGACATACGAAACACTTCCATATGATGATGATGAATTCATCAAAGGTGCTGATGCTGAAATTACAAAAACCAGGGAAAGTTCCAACAAGACACAGTGGGATGATGATTGTCCCTGGAGTGAGTGGTATTCTTCTGAAGATCCTGTTAGAGGTAAATAATCTGAGGGAGTCCGAACTTTTAGATAGAAATAGTTTTAGTCTCCTACCTGGATGTGGTTATGAGATAAGTGTTAAGACTGGGGCAATTGTCTATATGTCTGTGTTCTGAATTTATGATATTAAGGGTGCAATTAATTCATGATATCTATGCCTTCATACGTGCAAGTACATGCACTAGTGGTATGGGTTACATATTATAGACATTGAGAATTATTTTCATGCATGATCAAGTAGTTTTAAATTTGTAAAGTGCTGTCTGCTCCTATATTGGTAGAGTAGCCATCTGACATTTGCAGGTTATTTATAGTTGTAATCATATTTTTAACATAATTATTTATGATACCTGTGAACTTGAAAATAAAATTTTGCATCTCCATGACCAATTAATGGTTTTGAAAAATATTTTACTGGTGGATCTGGTTATAATTGTCTAATTTTTATGTGAAACAGAGGAAAATAATTCTTTTAGGATATTTATGATGGATTTTTGGGGTTGTCTTCACAGGTTTTTACTGTTTCAATTTGAAAAGATATATAAAATAGGGATCTAAGATGTTTTTGTAATTATCCGTTTGCTTCTTGTGATTCTGGTCATGTCTTTGCTTTGTCCTCTTGCAATAAGTCCTTGACTCGATCTCATAACTGACTGTATCTCACTTTTGCTTTAAAATCCATTGCTTTCATTTTTCCCTCTTAGAAGTCTTACTTTATGAGTTAAATTGTTTGCAATTATCAGATTTTGGTTTTCAATTGGTAGCTTTTCAAGCTTCATTCTTGCCATAAAGCTCTCAAGTTTCAGTGCCATTTCCCTTTTTTGATGCATATTCTGAATGCAGGATTTGAATTAATTACAATATGGGCAGAGAAAATGGTGGAAAGCTCAATGGAAATGGCTGAACTAGAAAATTCTTCACCTCATGAAGCCGAGAAGTGGTTGATCTTTCCAAGTTTTTCACCTAATTTGTAAGTTATTCTATTGGTATATGAACAACACAAATTGTGTCGATTATAGTCCCAATAGGTGCTGATTAAGCTTTTAATAGTAGTCTGATATGTGATATATTTTGTAAATAGTAATCAATTTGGGTCTCAACACATTGACCTACCTCAGACTTCACTCACTAAATATAACTTGCCCAGAGTTTTGGCATAATATCGAGGACTTAGATAACAAGTCTATGAAGATGATACTTGAGATCAGTTGTCAGTACATAAGAAGTATAAGAAATATGATTTTCCTCAGTACCAAATTGAAAGCTTACATATCTTAATATTGAACCCAAGCTACTATCTTTATATTTGATTTCAATGTTCACCTAAACCACTATATTTTGATCTCAATTTCCTTTTCAAATAGCATTTCCTATAGTCCTTGCATAATGTTATCTTTAAATTATTTTTGATGCAATTGCTTCTGCAATTCATTGTTGAAATTTGATCATGTGTGCCTTCTTAGTCAAGTTTTGAAAATTTTTTTTTCTTTATATAATTATAGACTTGAAGGTTCCAAAGAGAAACGGATTGGGTTTTCTTCCCAGTTACACCATCTAGTTGAAGCATTGGAAATGTCCTTTGAGGCTCAGTTTATGGAAGATTTTGTTTCAGGTTGGTATTGCTTTTAGTGTATCCTGTGGGTTATTTCTTCTATTTCTGTGTGCTTCTGGTTTTATTAGTTGGTAATGCTGCCACATTTTGGCTAAGAGTTTCCATTTTCCCCTTCTGGGCTGTGGCAGTTGAAAACCCTGGTTCTGATAATTTGAAATCCACAATGGTTGTTCCTCCACCGACGGTTGTTGATCGTGTGTTGAAAGAACTATTTCATGAGGGTACTTTAACTCCTCCTCCTTCTAATATGTTTAGTCTTTTTTTATATTTATTTTGGATACAACATACTTGTTTCAGTAAAATTAAAACAGCATGCATCAGACGCATGAAATTTTCTTATTAATTCTATGGTTGTCTCTGTGATATTTTTGAATTTTGAACATTGAATAACTGATATTCACTATAATGTTATCAATTGAACCAAATCAAACTGGTATTTTCTGGGATTTAACGAGAAAATTGAGAAATTATGTAAATTTTGTGATAAAAAGGTAGTCATGTACATTGGCTACTTAAGGGAGGGTTTACAACAGAGTATTGTATAGGTACGCAAATATACTTCAGGTTTATTAACTTCCATTGTTGTGCCAGTTTCTGTTTGTCTTTGTTCTTAGGTGTTGACTTATTTTCTATTGCTAACCATGTCAGTTTAGAACCATGAATCTTCTGTTCTTAGCTCTGACTTTTAGATCCTGAAACGAGGAGATTTTGGGTCCTGGAAATATGTCTTCCATAGCTTGGCTCTGGTTAGCAAATGGCTTTGGTGTCTTCCCCTAGAGAGCTCTTCCTTTTGGCCTCAAGTATTAAGTGCAAGTATGATCTTCACCAGGGTGGGGGGAATGCTGATCAAACATGTACAGCCTTTAATACTAGCTGTTGAAAATGAGTTTGTCGAGGTTTTAAGTTGTCTGAAATTCTACAGTTTGAAGGGTGAATCAAGGGTAGAAACCTCAGGAGTTGACAGTCTATCGTATGTCTATGGCTTGAAGGGTGAATCAAGAATGGGGTTTGAGAGTGATTTTGGGGCTGTTTGGGTGCTGTGAATTGTGCCTGTGACAAAAAAGTTTAGGTTTGATGGTTTTAGGTTCTGCTCTGGTCTGGGCAGCTTTAGAATATTAAAAAAATATAACAGAAATGGGGAAGAAAAATAGATAATAAACCTAGGAGTTATGCCCAAAGTTCTTTAGGAATCACACACAGGGATTGATTGCATCACATCAGCAAGAAATAAACATATATGCTGAAATTGCATAAACTGGTTATATTAAATCAATAGAAAGCCTATCGTAAATACAGCTGAATAGCATAATTCCCTATGGTGAGGATTTGACTTATCTAAAATTAATTAATAAAGGGTAAGTTACTATCATAATAGACTGTTAAAAACCTAAATCACACATCCCGAATACAACTTTTGACAAGAAAACATAAAATAAATAGAATATTATGAATTCCTAAAACAAAAATTACTAGAACACCTTTAGATTATAAACCTTGTAATTAAGGTCTAAAAGGGCATGTTCTAAAAATTCAGAGATGAATTGTCATTTGTTTTTGCACTGTGAGATGGCTTAACAATTATGGAATAAGCTTGTTGCCTTGTTTGGGGTATCGTGGGCTTGTCCAGCTACTTTGGACAGTTTTTTAACTATTACATACTGTGGTTTAGGGAGGAATAAGAAAAAGAAAGCTCTATGGGAAGATGCAAGACTTGTAAGGGTCCTCAAGGTCTAGCATGTCTCTAAATTAATGCTTGAGATGCCTTTTATAATTCTTTGAAAGATGCTGCTTAAGCTTGGTAACAGGATTTGTATTATGTTTTGAAAAAATGATTGAGGAGGATACTCTCCTCTTTCCCACTATTGTCCTCGGCTTTATGGGATCTCTTCCTTTACATTCATTCCCTATCCTTAATGTTAATTCTCATGTCAATTCCCCTTTTTCTTGGAATTTTCATTTCTGTAGAAATATTAATGGAACAACATTAGTTGGGTAATAGGTTGTATTCATTTAAATATAAGGATGTGGAAAAAAAAAATTTTAAGCTTGGGATACTATAATCACAAGTACTAATTTTGTAATTTCTCAAGCAAAACTTGCCTGTCTCTCATGCAAATCGTAATAAATATTAAATATTTCCATCTGATTAAATAATATAATTTCAGGTCCTTATTTTTTTTTTTTAATTTTTTTAACTACCATATCTAAATATCTCTTATACTATCTCATAGCATAAAACCATGTATCTCTTCTTGAAACTTTTTTATCATAAATAATTGAGAATATGGTTGCTAAAATTTGGAGTACATACTGTATATTATTTTTCTCTAATTGCTGATATAATATCTGCAGGAGTACAACTCCCAGATTTTTCTATTGGGGAACATAAGACTGCTCGAGCGATAAAAGGCGCACCTCTTGAATCTCTTTTTGCACAGTTTTGTTTGCATTCTCTTTGGTTTGGAAATTGCAACATACGTGGTATGTACCAAAAATCTTTTTTTTTTTTTTGTGGGTGGGGGGGGAAGGGGGGGTTTTGGTTGTATAAACCAACAAATAGAATATCTGCATTGTGTGTGGCATTGATTATCTGATATATCTTGTATACAGTCTATCTTTTCATTTTGTATAACTGGATTTTGGTCCGTACTTCAGCTATTGCTGTACTGTGGATAGAGTTTATTCGAGAGGTTAGATGGTGTTGGGAAGAGTCACAGCCATTGCCTCGAATGCCAACAAATGGTTCAGTTGACCTTTCAACTTGTTTGATCAATCAGAAACTTAAAATGGTAATTTATTTTAATCATTCAGGGATAGTTGGTGAAACTTACTCCTACTCGTTAATTTTAGAAATTTTTGCATTAAACTTTTTCTTATTTTGCCTTTTTCCTGTTTCATTTAGACCAGCTTGTGTTGTGAGATCATCTTTCAAATGTATTGAGTATGAAATAATTTTGATTTTGCTAGTTCTTTTAAACAACTGTAGACATGTGGAGAGACTGCTGAGATTTATTGCACCAAAGAGCTTCTGTACCTTTGCTATTTTCATTTTTCTGGCCTTTTCAGTAGGATATCTTCTTTTCATTCGTCTTATCCTCTGTCTTTACTTTTTAGGGTAAAATGTTTTGAACAATTAGCCAGCCATCTATTGATTGAATATGCAATTTTGTTTATTTTCATTCAACTTTGTCTGATTAATGGGAGAGATTCTCTGCATATTAGTGCTAGTTTAAATTAAATGAAGGGTTATTGTTGGTAGGAATGGAATTGGACAGAAAGAATTGAGTAATTAAACAAACTGATTTGAATAAAGCCAGGAGGTCTTTTTCCCTCTAAGAGTACTATTATTACCTCTTCTTCCCAAGCATGGATAATACAAACTTAAAAGTACTCCCTTCCCCTTCCTCTCCCCTAATTCTCATCTCCATTTGAATCATTAGAAGGTGGAGTGTAAGTCATGTAAGAGTACTTGTCCCTGATACAGTTAAGGGAATAAATCACATTGATTTCATTTTGTTATCATAATTTTATAAATTCATTAGATATTCAGAACCATCTGATTTCTAGATGCTTGTAAGTTTCACCTTCTGATGTGCGATCCCTATAAAATGTGCTGATTTTGTATGTTATTGCTTACATAGTGATAATGCTACTGCTAAGATGGTGATGCTTTGTACTAATTTGCTGTTCAGCTCGCAATATGCATTGAGAAGAAGCGTGAACTAAATGAAGATTATCAAGATTGTATTGGAAGTGAGGACCAAGTAGACAGTACGACTGAGGTGACAAACTTTGATTTGTTCTTGTGTTAGTATATTGATTATTGTGTTATTGTAGTACTTGAATTTAGAGAATTCTGAAATTTTGAGGGAATGGCTTAAGCAATAGCTTCAGTCAAAGAGTCTATTTATAAACAGAAAACACAATTAATTGTGGATATTATAATCAATTAGAGATAGTAATTCTAATTCTAATTAAGTTAGAAAGGAAAAAAAAATCAATCTACAAAACTAAAAATCAATCTAAAATAATCTAGAATAATTTCCTAATATGTACATAATTTTAACACTCCCCTTAAACTGAAGCATATATATTATATTCACCTAGCTTGTTACATATATAATCAATTCTTGGTTCTTGAAGAGACTTGGTGAAAACATAAGCTAGTTGATCATGTGAATTTATAAAGATAATATTGATCTCTTTCAAAGTTATCTTTTTTCTGATAAAATGATAGTTTAATGTGCTTACTCTTGTCATGAAAGATTGAGTTTAAGATAATGTGCAAAGTAGTTTGATTATCACATGTAAGCTCTAAAGGACCTGATTCATATGATTTGAGTTCTTGTAGTAATTGTTTCAATCACTTGAGTTCACATGTGGCTAATGCTATAGCTTGATACTTTGTGTTTGCATTTGATCTTGCCACTACATTCTGCTTTTTATTTTTCTATGAAATAAGATTTCCTCCAATGAAAGCGCAATAACCAAAAATAGATTGTTGATCACTTTGAGATTCGGCTCAATCAGTTTCAGAATATCCAATAATTCAAGTGTGGCCTTGATCTTTATATAATTGTCTTTCTCCTGAACTTCCCTTAATGTATTTAAGAATTTGCATAACAAGGTTCTAATAAAATATTAGGTCGAGTAATTGTGAGATAATTCAACTTTCCAACAAACTTACAATATTTTCTTGCACCAATAAAAGGCTCCTTTTGTTTGATCCTGCCAAGTTCCTCTGGACAGATAATGTGCAGAGAGAAGTATGATGGATCAAATATTCTCTCTCTCTCTCTCTCTCTCTCTTTCTCTCTTTTTCTGGTTATATATATATATACTTATTTTGGCCGAGTTGCGTAATGCCAGCCTGTAACTTGAGTGGGGGCATATGTTTCTAGTGGCTGTGTTAGGCCTTCGACAGCCGGAAGTAACGCGCTTTATGGCTCAAGTGCAGTGTCAAATGAGCTAGAGCTGCTGCATCGGCGCCCGGATGTAGTGTTCAATGAGCAAGGGTACTCATGTTTTTCTGGATGGATGTGGGTAAAGAAGTTAGTCCACAAGAACATAATTAGGTTTGGTACTTGGAATATCGGCACGCTAACAGGTAAATCTTTGGAGGTTATGGATAACATAATTCGAAGAAGGATTAACATCATGTGCCTTTAAGAAACTAAATAGGTTGGAGAAAGAGTTAAGGAGCTTGACACTACAGGTTTTAAACTATGGTATACAGGGAAGTTTAGAGGAAAGAATGGAGTTGGCATTATTGTAGATAAGATTTGGAAGAAGAATGTGGTGGATGAAAAAAGGACGGGGGATAGGATCTTATCTCTAAGACTAATAGTTGCACGGAAGACTATTAATATTATTAGTGCCTATGCACCATAAGTAAGATCGGAGGCACATTTGAAGGAGAAGTTTTTACAAGACTTAGAAGGATTAGTTCAAGGTTTTTCACAAGAAGAAAAGATTTTCATCGGAGGAGATTTAAATGGACATGTTGGTAGTGAGGTAAGGTAATTTTCGAGAGTGCATGGAGGTTTTGGTTATGAAGCACTAAATGAGGAGGGGCAATCCATTCTTGATTTTTCGAGCACTAAATGTTGCTCCAGGAGTCCTTACAATCTTAAAATCATATGTCATCGAAAAATCAAGAATGGATTGCAAAGTGAAACGAGAGGAGGGGAAACACTTGTTTTAAGAAACGAGAGGAGCATCTAATCACGTACAAGAGTGGAACTTCAAGGTCACAGATCAATTTCT
Organism: Sindora glabra; assembly: GCA_020226215.1. NCBI lineage: Eukaryota > Viridiplantae > Streptophyta > Magnoliopsida > Fabales > Fabaceae > Sindora > Sindora glabra. The sequence continues at coordinate 79,691,370 of CM035227.1, forward strand.
TTTTGGTAAGGAGCTTAAATAGAAGAATATGTAAGGATTGCAAAGTGATTCCGGGGGAGAGCCTTACTACACAGCATAGGGTTTTAGTCCTAGACGCTCTTTTTAAAACCCGTAACAAGAAGAGATAACAAGTTATCAATCCAAGGATTAAGTGGTAGCAACTCAAGGATGAGAAACAGATAACTTTTAAGAGAATATTATTGAAGGAAGGTAATTGGGAAGCACAAGGAAGTGCTAACCTTATTTGGGATGTGATGGTTAAGAGGGTTAGGATGGTTGTTAAGACAGTTTTGGGTGAATCAAAAGATTTTGGACCAAGAGATAAAAAATCTTGGTGGTGGAATGAAAGTGTGCAGGAAAAGGTCAAAACCAAAAGAGAATATTTTAAGGTCTTGCATGTGTGTGATAATGCTGAAAATTGGGAAAGGTATTGAATAGCTGGGAAAGGTATCGAACGGCTAGGAAGGAGACCAAAAAGGTAATAAGCGAGGTACGATCTAAGGCTTTTGAGGAGTTTTACCGAGATCTAGGAACAAAGAATGGAGAACAAAAGATTTACAAGCTTGCCAAAAATAGGGAAAGAAAATCAAGAGACTTGGATCAAGTAATGTACATTAAGGGTGAAGAAGGACAAGTTTTACTAACAGATGAAGATATTAAAGAGAGATGAGAAAAGTACTTTTATAAGCTTTTCAATGACGAGCAAGGATTGACTAGGGATATGGAAGGGTTAGAAACTCAAGAGGACGAATAAAATTTAGCTTATTATCGCAGGATTCGAGTTGGGGAGGTAAAAGATGCTCTTAAGAGGATGGAGAATGGTAAAGCTGTTGGTCCGAATGGTATTCCTATTGAAGTTTGGAAATATTTAGGAGAGTAAGGTATCTTTTGACTCACCAAGTTATTTAATGAGATTTTGAGGTCAAAGAAAATGCCGGATGAGTGGAGGAGTATTTTGGTGCCTATATACAAGAATAAGGGAGATATCTAGAATTGTGCAAATTATCGAGGGATAAAACTTATGAGCCATACAATGAAGCTATGGAAAAAAGTAATTGAGCACAGATTAAGAGAGAAGATTAAGATTGCAGAGAACTAATTTGGATTTATGCCAAAAAAATCTCCAATAGAGGCTATTTATCTTCTACGAGGGCTAATGGAAAGGTATCGAAGTAAAGAAAGAGACTTACATATGATTTTTATTGACCTAGAAAAAGCCTATGATCAGGTTTCAAGAGTAGTGTTGTGGAAGGCTTTTGAGAAGAAAGGTGTTTGTGTTGCATATATTCGGGCTATACAAGACATGTATGATGGAGTAACTATAAGTGTAAGGACTCCTGGAGCAGAGACAAAGGACTTTACTATAAGGATAGGTTTACATTAAGGTTCAGCCTTGAGTCCTTACTTGTTTGATTCAGTCTTAGATGTTATTATCAGGGATATACAGGAGATTATCCCTAAATGTATGCTATTTGCAAATGACATAGTCTTAATTGAAGAATTGCGGGAAGAGGTTAACTATAAATTGGAGCTTTGGAGACAAGCTTTGGAATCAAAGGGTTTTCGCTTGAGTAGGAGTAAGATGGAGTATATGCATTGCAAATTTAACAAGAAACAAGATAGAAATGAATTGGAGATAAGAATTGGAGAGCATATCATACTGCAAATATCTAAATTTAAGTACTTGGGATCTTTTTTACAAAGCGATGGGGAAATTGACGGAGATATCACACACAGGATACAAGCTAGATGGTTAAAATGGAGAAAGGCATCTGGAGTGATTTGTAACCGTAAAGTACCTATTAAACTTAAAGGGAAGTTTTATCGGACTGCTATACGACCAGCTATGTTTTATGGTAGTGAATGTTGGGCTCTAAAGGGACAACAAGAATAAAAAATGAGGGTAACAGAAATGAGAATGTTAAGATGGATGTGTGGTCATACAAGAAAGGACAAGATACGAAATGACTGCATACGAGGGCATATTAGCGTGGTACCTATTGAGGAGAAGATAACAGAAAATCGGTTAAGGTAGTTTGGTCATGTGTAAAGAAGGCCACTGGAGGCACCAGTGAGAAGAGTTGATCATATGGTTTTCAGCCTTGTGAAAAAGTGTAGAGGAAGGCCAAAAAGGATATTAGAAGAAGTTATAAAAAGGGATCTCTTGGTGAATAATATCACAGAAAATTTGGTTTTTGATAGAGCTCATTGGCGTCGTGCGATTCATGTAGTCGGCTTCACTTAGTGGGATAAGGCTTTGTTGTTGTTGTTGTTGTCGTCGTCATCGTCGTTGTTGTAATAAAAGGCTCCCTTTGATTTGGTAGAAGCTTTACATTTGCGTTTGTTGGTGTGTTAATTGGTTTAGACACCATTATACTTGTTTTACCTAATATATCAAGAGCATATTTCTTTTGACAAATAGAGATGCCAAGTTAAGATTGTGTTACCTCAATGCTAAAAAATTATTGAAGCTTCCTAAGATCCTTAATTTGAAAATGATGAGATAAATGTTATTTGAGCTAGTCAATACCCTTATGATCATTTGTTGTAATCACTATGTTGTCATCATAAACAATTAGGTATATACAGCCAGAAATAGAAGAGGGATAAAAAATAGGATGATTAGCTTCACTTTGCTACAAGCTAAAATCTCGGACAACTTCATTGAATGTGATATTGTTTAGGGTGACAAAGAGATTTTTGCAATTTATATATTAGATGAGTCTCTTCCTAAGCAACAAACTTTAGAGATTGCTTCATATAAACTTCCTTGAGATTATTGTGCAAGAAGGCATTTTTAATGTCTAATTAATGTAAAAGCCCGTAGCAAATGGCAACTACAATGAGAAAAAGACAAATTGAAACTATTTTTGCAATTGGTGAGAATGTATCCCCATAATCTAGACTAAAGATCTAAGTATAGCCCTTTGCTAGTAGTTGAGCTTTCAACTAGTCAACCTCCCAACTAGGGCTAACTTTAATAGCAAATATTCAACGACATTTAACTAAAAATTTGCCAGTAGGTAATGATACTAGATCCCATGTACTGGTGTGTAATGCTGTCATCTTATCCAACATTCCTTAATGCCATCCTACGTGAGAGAGATTTTTGTACAACATTAGGAATGGAAATAAAAGATAAGGCAAAAACAAAAGCATGGTGGGATGTAGATAGGCGTTGATAACTAAGAAATCATAATTAGGATATGGATTTCGAGTAGAATGTTTACTTTTTCGAAGTGCAATGGGAAGGTTATCAAGACTTTCCTGTGGATCAAATTTTGGAGATGAGGGTGGAACAAAAGATGGATTTATAGGATTTTCTTCAATAATTTGGGTTGGTGCTGAATCATAAGCTGCTTGAGTCTAATGAAGTCATTGTTGATAAGTAATTAGAGGCTTATTGCATGGAGATGAAGAAGATAGGAGTGTAGGATCATAGAGGTGGATTTTGTGGAGGAAGAAGAGATAAGGGAGAAGATTCAAAATATGACATCAACAAAAGTGAAAAATTTATGTAAAGTTGGTGAATAACAATTGTAGCCCTTTTCCAATCTTGAATATCCTAGAAAATTATATTTGTATTTAGGAAACAATTTGTCTCTTCTTTAAGAGATCATGAACAAAACAAGTACATCCTAATACATGAAGCAAATGTTTATACATGGTTTTTTTGGGAAAAACTGGAGATTAGGGAACGTGATTATTCAAAACAAAAGGAGGCACACGATTATTTAAATAACATGCAATATGAACAACATCTATCCAAAAGTGAAAGTGAACATCTATATGGAGCAAAAGTGCCTACAATTTCAATTAAATGTCGATTCTTTCTTTTAGCAATGTCATTTGGTTGAGGTGTGCATGGGCATTTGGATTGATGAAGAATGCCTTCGGAGGACATGAAAATGGAAAAAGATGAAGAAAAATATTTTGAGGTTTTGTCACTCCAAAGTATGTGAATTTTTAAACCAAATTGTGTATTTTAAGTCAAAAAGACTTAAAAATAGAAAATAACTGAAAACAATCTTTAATTAAATATAAACAAGTGAATTGAAAATAATCATTAATAAATGTAACAAAATACCAAAAACCCAAAGCTTATGTAACATAAGTCGGATCCCAAACATTAGAATGAATGACAGAAAGCCAAGTCTTGGCTCTATTTTGAGTTTTACTAGGGAATGAGATGCATGCATGCTTACCAAGTTGACAAAGCCTGCACTCTAAAAACTCTAAGGTTGAAAGCCTAGGATTCATTTTGTGAAGCTTTCCAATACTAGGATCACTCAAATGGTAGTGAAGCAACTCAGGAAATTCAGCATTAGCACAAATTAATGAAGAAGTTGGTTGGACATAATAAAGTCTCTATGAGTTATACCCATTACCAATCATTAGCCTTATACTCCAGTCCTATATGAGAAAGGAATTAGCAGAAAAAGTCATGGAACAATTGAGAGTATGTGTAAGTTGGTTAATAGATATCAAATTATGTGGGCAAGCAGGAATATGAAAAATTGATTTTAATAGTAAAGAAGGAAGGGGATTCACTTGACCAATACTGTTGGCAACAGTTTTGGATCCATTAGCTAAAGTAGCAGTAAGAAGAGATTTACTGGTGCTATTTAAAAGAGTAAATAATGATTTGTTACCAGCTATGTGATCAAAAGCTCCAGAATCAAGAACCTAGAGTCCCAATGATGCTAAATGAGATAGATTGGCTGAAGAATTGCCTGTGTGGGCTATAGATGTCATATTCCTCCTTTGTTTGTACTGAACATATATTGATTGGAGAAACTCTTGATACTCTGGATCAAAGGTCAGTGATGATTGAGTACCAACATTAGGGGAAGAAAATTTTTTTGATACTTCAGACATCATTCTAGAACTAGCAGCAATGATTTATTAAAAAAACTCTTGAAAACCCAAAACAAAGAACCAAACTTGATCTGTATAGGGCAAAAGAGGAGATTTTGTTGCTGTAACAGATGAACAAAGGTGACAGAAGGACCCAGCAGGACAGCATGAGCCAAGAGAGGCAGCACGTGTATCTCACCAGCTGGTGCAGAGAGCAGCGCATGGGCTTCATGGGCATCTGGAGAAGTGGTGCATGAATGTCAAGCACTAATAGGAGTTGTTGGAAATTCAAAGCAAATTGTGTAAGCAGTTGTTGAAAAATCATGCTAATACTCCATAAATTGGAGCAAACAGCAATACAGAAACAGTGCGAAGATGAGTTGTGCACATATGTAAAAGTGATGTGATGATAGGGTTTGGCTGGTTGTGTTGTTAAGTATGATTTTGGGCTTGGTTTTGTCAAAAGGTGAGTGTAGATTATTGTTTTTGGAAGGGTAGTGGGGGTTTAGAATAATTTGATGTAGCAATTTGGCACTGTTTGGGGAATAGAAAGGATAATTGATGCTGGATGGGAAAAGAGAGGTTGCAATCAACTGTGCAGCAAGAAATTGAAAGGCAAGCTCTCTGAAGAAGGCTTTGATAACAACTTGAATGCAGAGAATTTTGAATTTTTGAGGGAATGTCTCAAATAGCTTTAGCCAGGGAGTTTATTTATATACAGAAGATACAATCAATTGTGGATTTTACAATCAACTAGGGATAATAATTCTGATCCAAATCAAGCTAGAAAGGGGGGGGGGGGTTCAATCTAAAATAACCTAGCATAATTTCCTATTATGTACATAATCTTAACAGTAGTAATTTCTTATATTTTGTTTTGTCAAGTATAATTGGTCTTAATTGATTTGCAGGAGGAAAGTGTTGTTGATGATACATCCAATACACAAATCACTAATGAGGATTTTGCTGGGAAAGTTGACAGGTGAACTTAGCAAGTGAGAGCCCACTTGTCTATTTTCTTCCAAAGATGGTAGATAGTGGAAAAACTGTTGCCTTGATTAATTTCCTTGGTTTCCTAGTTGTATTTGCTTTAGGATATTTTTAGAATAGGTGGCTTATCCATGAATGTGGAGCAGTATTCCTGTTTTTAGAGGCTTACAAAAGAGGGTAATGTGCAATGTTGTAGTGATGCAATGTATGTGCTTGGAGTATTATAACTTCTAAGAAAGTAATTCTACATAGCAAAAAAATAACAATAATATAATAAATTTATGCTGATGGGTTTTCTACAAAATGGTTTTGGTTAGTGTCATTTTGGCATTTCACTAATGGTATATTATTACATTTCTTGGCAGTAGAGGTTAGATTCCTGTATTTTTCTGGGTTAGACCTTGCCTTCTTGTTGTCCTATTGGAGAGGAAGGATCTTTTTATTAATCTAATTCCTTTAGTCGTATAGGGTGTATTTGGAGATATACATATATATTTATTTTTAAAAGTTGTTCTTAAAAATCGATTTTAAAACTATTTTTTTTTTAAAAACTGTTTCTGAATTCAAAGAAAATAAAAAACAGAGGATGTTCGATGAAACAAATAAGCAAAAGTTTTGTTTAATTACAAACTACCATAAAAAACAAGAAAAAAAAGTTCAGAAAACATTTAAAACCTTTTTAGTTTTTAAAACAAGAATTTCAAAGATAGTTTTTAAAAATAAAATCTGGAAACATGTTGTGAAACGGCTTTTTTAGTGTTTTTGCATTTGTTTAGATATGTTTTTGTTTTTGTATTTTCAAAAATTGTTTTTAAAAATTATTTTTTTTCAAAAACTATTTATAAATTGAAAGAAAACAAATAATGGAGGGTTGTCGGTGTTGTAAATAAGAAAATATTTCATTTAATTATAAAACTAATATCAAGAACGAGAGAACAATTTTTGAAAACATCTAAAAGTTTTGTTTTTCTATTTTTAAGTTACATATTTGGAATTACAATTTTTTAAAAACAAATTCTAAAAATAGGTTATCACACAGATTCTTTTGTTTTTTAAAATAAATTAAAAAAAAATGAACAACAGTAAACCAACAGACCAATACTGTTTGTCCTATCTTTTTCAAACAATAGTAATTGATTTTCATCCTTAATTCAACTATATAAATGATAAAGCATAACTTTATCCATGTTGCAGTGTTTCAACAACTGGTGATGATTTACATGCTGGAAGAACAACATCAAGAGTCAGTGGAAAGCCTGAAGATATGTGTATGGTTGCTGACAAGCCTTCTGATTGGACTAGGAAAGGGTCTGCTGGTGTTGTTGGTTCCATGATGCTTCTCAAGTCGAATCAGAACTTGCATGCCCCATACACACAGGTAACACATAGGCATAATTTACCATCACTATATTGATGCATCAGTTGCAAGACTGCATATAATGCTTCATATCCTATTTGCTGTCACACAGGATGCACCACTTATGACGGAAGACATGCATGAGGAACGGCTTCAGGCTGTTGAAGCCTTTGGAGATTCATTCGTAAGTGTAAATTCTTATGAAATGCAAATATTGATCATGACTATAAATCGTTCACTGGACAGATTATTACCGGGCAATGGTTGTATCTTAGATTAAGATACATCTAACACTTTTATGGGGATACAAATATGATTTTTAAGCAGTGTTTAGGTGGTCTAAACTCAAGTTTTGACTTATGAGTTGAGCAAGTTTGTCAACTTCGGCATTTTGGTGTTTGAGGAGGGTATGGATATCTAGTAGTGCTTCAATGGCCTGTGGATTTGCTAGGTGACTCAATGTCTGACATGACTGAATTAACATATCTCAATGTAGATAATCACAAATATATTATTATTATCGTAGTGGGACTGATTTATGAAAAGTGTTGTCTGCTATGATTCCCCATCTTTGACTTTGATATGAAATTGATTCTGTATTATTCACCAAGTGTAGGGTTTTTGATGTGCCTACATGCACATTTGCTTTCTGAATTCATTGTTCCTGATGATTGGCACAAGGCTTTGATAATTATGCATTTTTAAATGTTGGAACTGATATAAATTGCCTTGAGTAAAAAATTCTACATATTCTATGACTTAAGAAGGGGATAACCTTTTATATTTACATCTCTCAACTAGCACAGGCAATGCATATGAATTAAAATTGTTATTTTTGTGATTAGTATCCATTTCTTTCCCCTTTATATTCATTTGATTTTTGAAGCTATTGAGATTATATGCATTTTAAGAAATTATCCTAGAATGATTCTAGATTGATTTCTCAGTTTGGTAGGTTGATTATTCTTTCCTTTCTAATATATATATATATATATATATATATATATATATATATATATATATATATATATATATATGTAATATATGTATGTATTTATTAGGAAAATAGATCATAGGATGATTTTAGTTCATTTTCTTAGCCTGATTGATTGGAGATTCTCTTGTAATCTTTTGTGTATAAATAGCACAAGTGCTGAACAATTAGCTCAAGCCATTTCCTCAAATTCAGATTTCTCTGAATTCAAGTGAAGCAAATTGTCTATACTTGGGTAGGATCTAATCTTGATGACGGTATAAAGGGCTTGGAAACAAGGGGAGATGAAATTAAAGCCTGAATTATTGAGACATTGTTCTGAGTTATCTTTTAATTACTTCTCTTGCCTTAAGCATTCTGGAGATTCACTCATCTTAAGTTGAGTTGGGTAATTGATTCATGCTTTGCTTGTCACCCCGAAACTAGAAGAAAACACACTAGTGTAATAATATATAAGATATTTCCGTGCCCTTACTCCATTGCCACTAATAATGCTTTATTCTATGCAGAACTTCTCTGCTCAGCTGGAGAAGGATATTTTAACTTCAGGTAATGAGGATCTGACTTACTTTTCAATCAGCATCCTTGTTGGCTAGATTCAAATGGTGTATGTTGATATTTATCGTCATATAAAGCACATGCATGTAATAGTAAGGTCCGTGTGGGTCAACACCATCCCATATAAATATATATATATATTTGCCCTTCTGTGCCTTTTTTTGTTACATCTCCAAATATATGAAGCTGCTTTAAATTTTTTAAGGATAATGCTATCCATCGCTCCTGGGATGATGGTTGAGGTATAATTAATAGCCCTTAATTAATAATTACACAATTAATATTATAATTACATTTAATTTTTTATTTTTATTTTTAGTAACACAATCAATGAAAAACACTAATTTTAATAATAATGTATTATTAAAATAAAAACTAAACATTGAAAGTAATTATAACATTAATTGTATTATTATTAATTAGGGGCTATTAATTACATCTTAGAGGCTATTAATTACACCTCAATCATCATTATCCATTTTTTTAATTATTTATTTTCCACCAATAAAAACACTAGAACCTAAGCATGCCAAATGATGTTTGGTCAAATTGTCAACATTTTTTTTTAAATTTGAATAACCACATCATAATAGATGAACCACAGTATCAATGGGGTAACAAATTGCAATGTGGTTGGCCATATATATCAAGCTGGATAGGCATTAATAATTATTAATAGAGAAGTAAAGAAATTGTCAAGATTTTTCTATTTTGTGTACATTATTCCACTTGAATTGTTGAAAATGACTTAAGCAATTAGTTACATTTAGGAAGTTTATTTATATACAAAAGTTGTAATCAATTACAATCAAATCTGTGATACTAATTATAATTCTAATCAAGTTAGAAAGGAAAAATATTCATCTAAAATGACTTCCTAATATGTACATAATCAATCTAAAATCCTAAAAAAGTATACAATAATGATTTCCTAAAAAGACATAAATCTCAATACTCCCCCTTAAGGTGGAGCATATATATCAAATGCATCCAACTTGTTACATACATACTCAATTCTTGATCCTCGAAGAGACTTTGTATAAAGATTAGCTAGTTAATCATTAGAATTCACAAAAAGAATGCTGATTTTATGCAAAGTTATCTTTTTTTAGATGTAGTAGTCAAGTTTAATGTGTTTAGCCTTCTCATGAAAGATTAGGTTTGAGGCAATGTACAATGCACAATGTGACCTGATTATCATGTACAAGTTTCATAGGACCTGGGTGATATAATTTGAGTTCTTGTAATAATTATTTTAATCATATAAGTTCATATGTGGCTAATGTCATAGTTTGATACTTTGCTTCTGTACTTGATCTTGCCATTGTATTTTATTTTTTATTCTTCCATGAAATGAGATTTTTTTCAAAGAGAATATAATATCTAGAAGTGAATCATTGATTACTGGGAGACCCAGCCCAATCTACATTAAAATACCTAACAATTTGAGTGTGGCCTCAACTTCTATATAATAATTCTTTTTTTGGACTCCCTTTCATGTATTTGAGAATTCGTGTAACAGCATCCTAATGAACTTCATAGAGTGAGTTGAAGAATTGATTCACTACACTTACAACAAATGAGATATCAGGTTGAGTAATTATAAGATAATTGAATTTTCCAACAAGCTTTCGATATTTTCCTAGATCTAAAAAAAGCTCTCTTTGATTTGGTAGAAGTTATACATTTAGATACATAAGTGTGTCGAATGGCTTGCACTCCATCATAGTTGTCTCACTTAGTATATCAAAAGCATATTTCCTCTGACAAATAGAGATATCGGATGGAGATTGTGCTACCTCAATGGCAAAAAAGTAATGAAGTTTTCCAAGATCCTTGGTTTGGAAGTGATGAGACAAATGTTGTTTAAGTTGGGTAATACTTTTATAATCATCTCCTGTAATCACTATGTCATCATCATAAACAATTAGGCATATTTGACTAGAAATAGAAAAGTGATAAAAAAAGAGTGATTAGCTACACTATTGTATGCCAAAATTTCGGACAATTTTATTGAATCTCCCAAATCAAGTTCGTGGAGATTGGTTAGGGCTATAAAGCGATTTCTTCAATGTACATACTAGATGAGTCTCCCTCTGTGGAACAAATCTTGGTAGTTGTTCCATGTAAACTTCTTCCTTAAGATCATCATGCAAGAAAATATTTTTAATGTTTAGCTGATGAAAAGGCCAATGATGAATGGTGACTAGAGAAAGGAAAAGATGAATTGAGGCAATCTTTGCAACAGATGAAAATGTATTCCCGTAATCCAAATAAAAAATGAGTATAGCGTTTTGCCATCAATCGAGCTTTTAACTAGTCAATTTTTCCATAAAGACCAACTTTAATAGTAAAAATCCAGCGACATTCAACTAAAAATTTGCAAGCAGGCAAAAATAGTAATTCCCATGTGCCATCGGTGTGTAATGCAATCATCTCATTCAACATTGCCTAATGCCACCTTGAGTGAGAGAGAGCTTCTTGCATAGTTTTGAGAATGGAAATAGAGGACAAAGCAGAAACGAAAGTATGGTGAGATGTAGAAAGATGATGATAACTTAGAAAATTATAAACAGGGTATGGGTTTCGAGTAGAATGATTATCTTTTTTGAATGGCAATGGGAAGGTCATTAGGATTTTTTGGTGGATTAGATTTCAAAGATGATGTTGGCACAAGACATGGGTTTGTAGGAGCTTTTGCAATAATTTAGGCTGATACTAAATGAACTAAATTTTCAACAATCTGAGTTGGATGAGATCGTCATTGATAGGTAATTAGGGGCTTATCCTATGGAGATGTTACAAGTGTAGGATCATAAAAAAGAATAGGTAAAACCTTAGTTATAGGAGTGAATTCTATGGAAGAGGAGAAAAATGTAGAAGACTCAAAGAATGTGATATTAACAGAAATAAAAAATTTATGCAAGGTTGGTAAATAACATTTATAGCCTTTTTGCAATCTTGAATATCCTAGAAAAATACATTTGATGGATTTAGGAGATAATTTATTTTTTTTCCTGGAGAAAGATCATGAACAAAATCAGTACATCCAAAAATACAAAGAAGTTTATACATGGGTTCTTTTGGAAAAACTAAAGAATGAGGAATTTGATTATTTAAAATAGAAGAAGACATACGATTAATTAAATAACATACAATTCGAATAGCATTTGCCAAAAACGAAAAGGAACATTTGTATGTGTTAAAAAAGTTCATGTAGTTTCAATTAAATGTCAATTCTTTCTTTCAACAATACCATTTTGTTGATATAGGTGTGGACATGTGAATTGATGGATAATGTTTTCGAAGGATATGAAAGGAAAAAAAAAATATGTAGAAAAATATTCTCGTGCATTGTCACTTCAAAGTTTGTGAATTTTAACATCAAATTAATTATAAAGTTAAGAACAAAAAGACTTAAAAATTGAAAATAACTTAGAGTGATCTTTCATTAAATATAAGTATGTACATCAAGAGTAGTCATTAATAAATGTAATAAAATATTGAAAATTCAAAATTGAAATAACACGACTCAGGCCCTAGATATCAAAATGAATGATAGAAAATAATGACCCAACTTTATTGTGGGTTTTACTAGGAAATGAGCTTCGTACATGCTTAACAAGTTGACAAAATTCACATTCTAAAAACTCTATAGTGGAAAGATGAGGAACCATTTCATGAAGTTTTTTGATACTAGGGTAACCTAAATGATAGTGAAGTAACTTAGGCGACTCAGCAGCAGTACAAATTATTGGAAAAGTTGGTTGGAAGTAATAAAGTCTTTGTGACTTGTGCTCGATGCTAATCGTCATCCCTATACTCTAGTCATGGATGGAAAAGGAATTAGAAAAAAAATGTTACAAAATAATCAAGAGTGCGTTTAAGTTAGTGGGCAGTTAGGAATATAAAGGATTGATTTTAAAGGTAAAGCTTGTGCATTGATTTTTGTTCTATCAACTAAAGTGACAATAAGAAGAGATTTATTGATATAAAAATGAGTAAATATGGATTTGTTACTAGTTGTGTGATCATAAGCTCTTGAATCAAGCACCCAAGGTCCTAAGAATATTGAATAAGATAGATAGGTTATAGAATTATCAGAATGTATTGTGGAGGTAATACTTTTTCCTTGTTTATATTGAGTGAATAGATTATGAAGGAATCTCTGAAGCTCTTAATCAGATGGGACTGAGTGATTACTTGTTTCATTATTAGCCGCATCTGTACCAGTTTCAATGTTAGCTAAGGTGGCAGACTATGCGGGGTGTCCATGCAATACTCAATAATATTCTTGTGAATGCCTAGGCTTTTGGCAATGATTGTAGTAGTAACAAGAATTTTCTCGTCCGTCACCTCCCCTTCCACTTTCTTGATTTCCACGACCACCTTGACCTTTGTCATTGGAATGGGATACTAATACAGAAGTATCATTTCCTGTGGCAAAAGATATTAGATGTTTATCACTCTTTGTGATGAAAAGTGTTGGAGGTTTATGTTGCAGTAAGCTTGAGAAAGCATCATTCAAAATTGTGTAGAAGTTAGTAGTTGATTACAAATTGCAAAAAATTCTGAGCTAACACATGCAAGAATCCAGCTACTTCAAATTGACTAGATTATATATAAGATTATAAAGTCCCTGGATGTTATTTGAATATAGTTATTTAGCTTTTTTCCACACATTATAATAGCTTGTAGGAAAACAGAAATAGATGAACAAATCGGGTTCAATAGACTGCTATAGAATAGATAACAATTGAGCATTTAGTTTTTCCTAAGCTGGTTAATTGGGTGTAGGGATATTTATAAGCCTTTTTGTCAAGTGATTTTGCATTTCCTGCCCAATAAACCTAGTTTGAATAGCAACAGACCATGAAGCATAATTGTCTTCATTCAATTTGATTGATGTAATGGTAGGATTACTGCTAGATAAGGAGGAAGAGTTTTTTGGTAATCTTTGAATTTTCTTCCATGTTAAAGAGGTAAATAGAAAGGCAACAACCAAAAACCAGAAGGATAGCAACTAAAAAAAAAAGGAAACCAAGAAAAAAGAAACCTTACTATTTAGATTTGAAAGAAGGGGATTTGATGTTCGGATTTTAGAACTAAGGCCACAGATAGATTCAATGAGACAATGTGGTTGCGGTTGGGTGGCGTATGCTGTTCATGTGTGTTTGGAGCAATAGCACATAGGACTCATGTATCTACAGTGGTGGTGTGTTGACGTCACGCGCTAGTTGAGGAGGCTAGAAATTTGCTAGGGATGATGATTCTAGTGATTGTTTGTCAGAACTCGTGCTATTGCTCCGTGAATCAGAGTAATCAGATTGCGCACTACTGGCATTATGTAAACAGTTTATAAAAAATAGGAAATACTATGTTTGGGTTTGCAGGGTTTGTGTTTAGAGGTTTGGAGGTGTTTTGGTTTATATTTTTAGGTAAAATAGGAGTCTTGAAATTCAATAGAAGATAATTGAAGCAAAAGTGGAGTCCCTCAATGTGAGGGCTCTGATACCAACTTGAATAGTTGAAAATGACTTAAGCAATTAATTATAGCCAGGAAGTTTATTTATATACAAAAGTTGTAATCAATTACAATTAAATCTGTGATATTAATTATAATCCTAATTAAGCTAAAAAGGGAAAATATCAATCTAAAATAACTTCTTAATATTTACATAATCAATCTAGAATCATTCTAGAATAATTTTCTAAAAAAGTATACAATAATGATTTCCTAAAAAGGCATATAATCTCAACAATTCCATTATTTTATCCTATATAAATCAAATAATACTTTTCCCCTTTTCTATCAGAAGTGTTGTTTATATATTCTTAAATCCAAAGATTTTTCCGTTCGCAGTGGCATATGGAAATCCTAAATAATAATGCAGAAAAAATAGCAAAACATAATTGTGAGCTGACTCTATGTTTCCTTTTCTTTCTATCTTGTGCCTAGGTTTGACTTTTTCTGGAATATTAACTTTTATGGATTATTTGTATGGTTCTCACATGATGAAGTTATATTTTGTTGATAAGCTAGTTGTAATCTTCCACAGCAATTTCTCGTGTAACTATTCAAGTCAATTGTTAAGCTTTTTCCTCTGTTGAGAAATTTTTATGTCAATTCTGGAATCAAAAGTTTGAGATTATAAAATATGACCTAGTTGCCCGAATTAAAATAGGATTTTTTCCAAAATTTTAATAAAGATCTTTTCATTTTCCCTTTTTTTTCCTTGTTTGAGGGGGGGGGGGGGGCATCATGGTGATTAGATTGTGAAGCTATGAAAAATTTTACTTCATTGTTAACCATGTGCGTGGAGATTCCTCTGCAAAACTAATATAAGACATTACTGACCAATGATTGGCTTTGTTGATATTAGACATGTCAGCATTTAAAGCAGCAAATCCAGATGCTGTTTTTGAAGATTTCATTCGATGGCATTCACCTGGAGATTGGATAGAGGGTGATCTTCAGGACAGTGGATCTTCCAGTAGCCTTGGCCTTGGGATTGGGAAGTCAAAAGATAATTGGCCTCCACGGGGACGGCTTTCAAAGAGAATGTCCGAGAATGGGAACTTGTGGAGAAATCTTTGGAATAGTGCGCCCGCTCTTGCTGCTTATGAGCAGAAACCTCTCTTGGATCCAAAAAGGGAAGGAGAAAAAGTGAGTTTTTCCCCCCCTAAAAATGTTGAGCTTGATTTTGTCATGCTATTTTGAAATATAATGTTGTGGCCCTTCTGGGAAATCAACACCATTGATCTTTGTATACTGAATGCTTCTGTGTGTTTTTCACAAGATACTATAACAGTGACTGACATGATTTTTATGATATCGTTGTTTATGTTGATTTGATGGCTTGATCATTAAAATTTTGTCAAAGTCAATTTCTCATACTTCACCCCATGTGGACCCAAGCAGTGGTTAGTGTTTCTCCTCAGTGTAGTAACTACTCGATTTAGAAGGTGCGGGTCTTATGGTATGTTTCAATGAGGGAAAATGAAGGGAAGGAGAGTGGAGGAAGGGATATCTTCTTGAAGGAAAGGGGGGGGGGGACTAAAAGTAGAAAGATAACCTTCCATTCTTCTTTTTTCCAAACAAACCATACCTAAACATCACTTCCCATGTGTCTTCTAGAAATCATCTTATCCAGAAGTAATTCCAATCATCTTCTTGTGGGTGATGACTTTGACAAGTGTTTTTCTTTTTCTTTTTTTATGGAAAAAGAAAATTTTATAGAAAGAAGAAAGAGTACTTTAGGGGAGGATAAGAAATCCTTAAAAACTAATACGAAGTTGATGTCCAATTTCTTTGCAAATCAGACTCGCCCAACCCTCTAAAAAACCCATTAACTTTCAACCAAAGAGAAGCAACAAAAGAATCCTATGCCATAGAAAGTTGTCTGATTGAGTCCAATTTCTGAACATTTTGGCATTTTTTTTTCCTAACCAAATGCACTAGCTAACTGCAAAACATGCACAGGCTTCTAATCCTTATTCCCTCCAAAAATCTTGAAATTAACAAACAACTCAGATGTGGGGGCCTGCCCAAGTGATATCAAATAAGGAAAAGAATTTGGTCCAAAACTCCCAAGCCATATCAAATGCAAAGACAAATGATTGTTAGTCTCTAAATTTTGATGACACATCACACATATATCTGGAGATAGTGCCTTATGGCTCTCACAAATCTGGGTTGTTATCTACCCAAATTTGCTCATACATTTGAACTTTTGAGTTTTTCTCATGGCTTTCACAAATTAACCTTCAATAACTACCCCAGTTTAGGGAATACGAAGCTTGTCAAAGTATATGGTTTGCATGTTGAAGTATGGGACTGATTGCGGGCCTTGAATCTTGGTAACAGTCTTGGGAATGTCTTATCATGAAAATTGCTTTGAAATTAAGGAGAAAATAGTTTTCACACTTCAGTAGGGCTAAATGATATCCATATGAGGGGCTAAAGCTAGGTTCCATTTGATATAAAAATCTACTAAAACAAATTTAATTATGAATTTATGAAGCTGATTGGTCCTAGGTGTTTGAAATGATGGTATCTTTGTTGCTTGTCTGTTGTGAACAATACTTGTTGCTTTGGAAGTAATTTTCCTCAAAATAGAGTCAGTCTGCATGTTTGTAAATGAGATGTTTTTTGATGGATGTAATTGTTGTATAGTATTAAATATAATTGAATAGTATTAATTGTATTGTAAATATATGTTGGTAGTTAGTTAGTGATTAGTTTAGGCATATCGCTTAGCATTAAAGGGTATTGATTGTATTTCTATTATATAAAGAACAAAAGTTGAGATGATTTCCTCAAGCCATTCTAACAATTTCAAGTTGGTATCAAAGCCCTCACATTTGGGGACTCTGCTTTTGCTGCTATTCTTTTTCTGTCCCCATTTGTTCTCCTGTCCAGGATTTTGAGTCAACCCCTAATCTAACCCGAACATTCCAAAACACAAACCTAAACACAGACACAGCTTCCAAATCAAAATCAAACACAGACCCAGCTTCCAAATCAAACCCAAACACAGACCCAAATAGTTTTTCATCTTAGAAACTCTTCTGCATCAGGAATTAAAATATATATATATATATAAAGTTCATACTGTTGCCTTGGTTCACACAGTAATATCTCAATTTTTTTAAAACTACCACCAGCATCTATTTCTCTGTCGAATTTCCAGCCACCCCCACTGGTGTGCATCATCAACATGCCACCTTCTGAGACGTGTGATGTCCACGTGCCACCATTCCAGGGACATGTGAGCTACATGTGCTACTTCATGTCAACCGCATTTCCTCACTAACTCCATTCATAGCATAAGTTCATCTATCCAAGCACCAAACCTCCACCTTTAGGATCTAGACAATGGTTAAAATCTCCTATTCAAGTTCTTCTTTTTTTTCTTTTTCTTTTTTTGGTTTTTTTCCCCTGGTTTCTAATTGCTACCCTTTGCTGACCTCAACAATATCTCTCTCTCTCTCTCTCTCTCTTTTTAACCCTCCATCATGTTAACTTTTAAAACTGACAATTCTAGTAATATCTTCTCTTTTGTAATTTCTGGTGCTCTTACAATTACTTTCGCAAAATTGAATGGCTCCACCTATTCTTCATTAAGTGCTTTAGTTTTATTATGGTTCAAGGGTTAAAGTTATTTAGAACATAACTAAAAAGGTTGAAGATGTTTAGGCTAATAAACAAAGTGACTAGAACAAGGTTAATGCACAATTATGTTCACTATTGTGGCAATTCATTGATCCTAATTTGCTAGTATTTTTCAATCTTATAACACTTGCTACACCTTTTGGGAGGAGGTCTGGGAGGAGGCCAAGAACTTACACTCCACTGATACTCAACAATTGTATGAGGTTATGACTGAATTGAAGGATTTGAAACAAGAATTAAATTTATTTTCTTATGTTAGCATTGCTAAGACAATAATAGCCCAGTACAAGAAGCTTTTGCCCATCATTGTTGACTTTAAGGAACAAGCGAACCAATGAGATAAGTTTCTTATGGTCTTTATCCTTGTCGATTTAAATTCTATTCTTGAAATCTTTCTTTAGCAAACATTGGGCAATGCAAGATTTTTGCAGTAGAGGTGTTAATCAATTGCTTGTTACGATAACCCACTTCAACCACTCTTATTAATACTAAAAACTCTACTTTGGTGACATATATTGGTGATCAAGGAGGGGGACGTGGTGGCGGTTGAAGCAATCAAGAGGGACGTGGTGGTGGTAATTGAAGCAATCAACTTTAATATGCTTACCATCATAAGCCAAGACATATTGAAGATAAATGTTTTGTTCTATATAGATGACCTCCCTGATATGTTAATGTTGTTTAATCTGGTTTTGAATCATTTGTTTAGTCCTCTCTCTTTTTTGACCTAGAGTATCAAGAATTTTTTAAAGGACAATTTCTTCGGTACGAAGCATCCAAATAGGAGCAGGTATATCTTGCATCCATTGTAGACACGAGTAATTCTTTAGCTTGCTTATTTCATTTTGCATCTCTTAATTGTTGGATTCTTGACTTGGGAGCTTCTGATCATATATCTTGTAGTCAATTTCTTTTTATTCATCTTGATTGCATTACTAAATTGCTTTTTTCAATTACAGTGGTTGATGGTTTTAAAATAACCACTCATGGTATTGGTCAAGCTAAACCTCTTTCTTCACTAAATTTATAATTTGTTCTTTACATGTTCAATTCTTCTTTCAACTTAATTTCTACCAATCAACTTACTCATACTTCCAATTGTTTTGTAACCTTTTCTAATTCTTTTCTAATATAGGATCGAGATATGGGGAAGATGATTGGTACTAGACTTGAGTTGAAGGGCTTTACTATATTCAACCGACATCATCGCTTATTTATGCTGCTGCAAAGTCTTTAGAATTAGTCCATTGTCATTTGGGTCACCTAAGTTTTTCAAAAAAATGGTTCCAATTCTTTCAAATTTGGAGTCCTTAGATTGTGAATTGTGCCAACTTGGTAAACATGTTCATAGTTCTTTTTCTAATAAAACTGCTAGTCAAGATAAGTCTTTGTCCATATCTAAGGTTTTACCTTTTTTATTCTTTGATTCAATTTAGATTCCTTCCAGTCCACCACAAGAATGGCTTCTAATCACTCATCAACGACATCCTTGCCCAATTAAGCCTTAGATTACTAATGATGCACCTATTGACTTATTGACCGGTTCCATGAAGTCTCCTATCTTAGATCCACTAGACAATCTTCCTATTGCCTTTCATAAAGGTACTCATTCCACTCGTAATACTTATCCTATTTATAATTTTTTGAGTTATCTTTTTTTTGCACCCCATTCTACCTTTGTTTCTGCCATATCCTCTGTTTTTATTCCTAAAACTGTATAGGAAGTTTTTTTTAACCCAAGGTGGTATCAAGTGATGCTTGATGAATTGGCAGCCTTAGAAACTAGGTTCCTTTATTGTTTGACAAATTTATTGTTGGATGTCGTTGGGTATACATTGTTAAAGTTGGCGTTGATGGGAAAATAGACTTGTTGAAAGCTAGAGTAGTTGTTAAAGGCTACACTTAGATTTTTGGCTTAGACTATGGTGATACTTTCTCTCCTATTATCAAAATTGCATCAGTACGTTTTTGTCTATTGCAACCATTAATTATTGATCTCTACATCAATTGGATATCAAAAATGTTTTTTTACATGGAGATCTTGAAGAAGTCTATATGGAATAATCTCTAGGGTTTGTTGTTTAGTGGAAGACCAGTCTAGTTTGTCAATTGAAGAAATGTTTATATGATCTTGAACAGTCCCCTGGAGCTTAGTTTGAGAGGTTTAGTAAAGTCATTCAAGATTTTAATATGTGCCAACGCAAAGCAGATCACTCTTTTTTTTTATCATCATAATCATTTGTCTACTTTTTAATCCATATATCTTATGTTTTATGTTGACAATATAGTTATTAGGAGAATTGATTAGGTTGGTATCGATTAACTCAAGTAGCATATTTTTTGTCATTTTCAAACCAAGGGCTTAGGAAAACTCTGACATTTTCTTGGCATTGAAATGGCTCAATCTCATTCTACCATTTCTATCTCTTAATGCAAATATGCTCTTGACATTCTAGGTGAGACATGCTTGATAAATTCTAAACTTGTGGGTACTTTTATGGATCAAAATATTAAAATATTACCTAATCAAGGTAAACCACTTTTAGATTCAAAAAGATATTGTAGACTTGTTAGAAAATTAAATTATCTCACAATCACTTGATCAAACATTTCTTTTTGCAGTGAGTGTGATAAGTCAGTTTCTCAACTCACCATGTGATATTCATTGAGATGTAGTAGTTCAAATTCTTTGCCACATAAAAGGAAATCTAAGCAAGGGTTTGTTTTATAAGAATAAAGGACACATTCGGTTTGTTGGTTACTTGATGTTGATTGGGCAAGTTCTCCAAATGATTATCACTCTATTTTAGGCTATTGTGTTTTTTCAAAAGGAAATCTTATTTTTTTGGGAAAGTAAGAAGCAAAGTGTGATGGCAGGATCAAGTGTAAAAGTAAAATATCGAGTTATGGCATTAGCTATATGTGAACTCATATGGTTAAAATAGTTATTACAAGAGTTAAAACTTTATGCATTTAGTCCTATAGAGCTTGTGTGTGACAATTAGGCAGCCCTGTATATTGCATCTAGTTCTGTCTTTCATAAAAAAACCAATTGCCACTTAATAGGAAAGAAAGTTGTTACAAAAGAAATTATCACTATTTTTGTGAATTCCAACAAACTAGCTGATATATTCACAAAGTCCCTCCAAGGTCTAAGAATAAATTACACATGTGATAAGTTTGGTGTATATGATACATATGCTCTAACTTGAGAGGGAGTGTTAAATAGTATTAAATATAATTGAATTATGTCAATTGTATTGTAAATGTATGCTAGTAGTTAGTTAGTGACTAAAGTGATTAGCGGAATTTTAGGCTTATTGATTAGCATTAAAGGATATTGATTGTATTTCTACTATATGAAGAACCGAAGTTGAGATAATTTTCTCAATCCATTCCAACATTTTCAAGTATACATGTATATATATACATATACATTATACAAGAGTATGTGAGAGATGAAGGGTGTAATCATGGCCATTAGATATTGCATTGATGGCCAAGATTAAAATAAATATAATTCAAAGTCGCTTAATCACTTGAAAAGGCCACATGATTGCTTAAAATATAATCTAGCCCTTTAATATGAAATTTATTTGCTTCAATTTACTCCTATCAACAACATTCAATGTCTCTTGTGATCAACAATATGTAGAGTGCAAGGCATTGTGGCTATTGTGGCTTTTTTGTTTGCAGGTTTCATATCTTGTTGCATTCCAACATTGGATTTAGGAAAGTCATACCAAGTGCTCGAGCTTTAAGAGTATTGCTTGTTGACACATTGACATCACTCCCCTTTTAATGCTTCAAAAGGTCATTATGGCCTTTGTAGTAGGCAACAAGCCTCTTAGGATGGTTCTTATAACAATTCAAGGATATAGATCCCTTCAATTTCTCAAAGAAATTGAAACTCCCAACTTTTGTGCAATGTAGACACAAACGGTTTGCACACAAACCTTGAGTTTCTACACAATGATGTTAGAATTATGTTGTAGGAAATTACCTTTGATTAATTATGATTGATTGGGCTTGCTTATCTTGCACCAAATGTTAAAAGTATTAGAGTCTTTATATTTCTTGGGAGCTCCGTATACCACTTGTTGGGAAATTTTGAATTCCTATAAATCATCTATACCAAATCTAGAATCATAGAATAAATAAATATAAATTAAATAGGAAATTGTTACCTTTTAAATCATGAATTTTGTTTTGGAAGTGATTCTGACAGATAAATATGCAACATACTTGAAAAGCAATTTCTTTCCCTACTTTTCCATGGTCAGCCATAAGACATTACTTCAATGAGGCAATATGTTTAGACTTTATAGAATATAGAGGGGACTTACAGGCCTACACTAAATGAGAACAACAACAACAACAACAAAGTCTTATCCCACTAAGTGGGGTTGGCTACATGGATCGTATGATGCCATTAGGCTCTATCAGAAATCAGATTTTCAGTGATATTATTCACCAAAATATTCCTTTTTATAACTTCTTCTAATATCCTTTTTGACCTCCCTCTATATTTCATAGGGTTAAAGACCATGTGATCAACTTTTCTCACTGGTGCTTCCAATGACCTTCTTTGCACATGACCAAACCACCTTAACTGATTTTCTATCATCATTTTTTAGTTTCTTGAAGACACATGATATTAATCCTTCTTCGAATCATGGTGTCCATAACTTCCAAAGATTTACCTATTAGCGTGCCAATATTTCAAGTACCAAATCTAATTATGCTCTCCTGGACTAGTTTCTTTATCCACATCCATCTAGAAAAATGTGAGGACCCTTACTCATTTAGCACTGTATTCGGGCGCCGATGTAGTGGCTCTAGCTCATTTGACATTATACTCGAACCATACAACACGTTACTTCTGGGTAACAACATAGCATTAACACCAATAAATCATCGTGTGTAATTCATATAAGATTTCAACAAAGTTTTACGTTAGTTGTCAAAGGCCTAACACAACCTATAGGAAGAGAAGTGCCTCTACTTGGGTCACAGGTTGGCGTTACTCAATTCGGCCAATATATATATATATATATATATATATATATATAACAGGGGAAAAAAAAGGAAACTAGTCAAGTGAATGAGAACATCACATCAATTACATTGGGCCTTAAGCTCAAAGCTCAAAAGGTGCAACCTGATTAATTGGATCACTTATACATTTGGGTTTTCAGCTTATATTTAGGCTACACATTTAACCCATTATCACAAACCAAAATCCCAATCAATTTAAGCCCAATAATTATAAAAAATATTTTAACATTCTCCCATTTGGGCAAACATTGATTGAGTTTTATATATTTTGTAAAATCATTTCTACAATGACTCTTGGGTTAAGTCTTTGATGGTATTCAACCAATATATCATTCATTAATATATTCGGAGTTTTTTCTTCAACTCACTCTCTCTCTCTTTTTCTCTGTTTATTTCTTCTGCTTTCTCTAAATCCTAATTATTTTTCTCAACATGATACTTGAGGCTTTGTGGGATATATTGCTTTTGATCCTGAACCCTTCTCATATTGTTGTGTTTCTGCTTGTGCTGTAGCATACTCTACCATTCCTTCATCCTTTCAATTCTATCAAACCCAAATTTACCCAGATTTAAATTACCTACTCACCCTAATACCAAATACTCAAAATTACCCACATACCCTGAATCAAATTTCCCAGATCTCATTTTTTTCTCTTGTTCGAGCATCATACCTAGTGTGTGGGACGATTCTAGTAGTGTTATTGTGTTTCTGGACAAACCAACTTCAGAGTGAAGCTCACCAGCAAAATTCCAGCACCACCTTGTGCATGAGTCACATTTGCCTCTCTTTCTGAAGTGTGTGAGGCCCATGCACTAGCACATCTGGAGCACGTGTGAGATGCATTGGATCTGCCCCCCTACTTTATCCCTCTGTCACATCTTCATATCTTCTGTTGCAACAAAATTTTCTCTTTTGTGCTGAAAATCATTCCAGCAGTATTATGCACTAGTGTTTATTCTGATAGCACTTATTTTTTGTGCTGATGGTGTTCTGGCAGTATTGTGCGCTGATGTTTATTTTAGTAACACATCTCTTTTGTGCTATCGGTTGTTGGATGCTTATTTCGACAGCACTCCTTTTTGCATCCACAGTTGTTCTAGGAGTACTTTTGCACCAATGATCATTCTGGTAGCCAAGAGATCATTTTGCATTTAGGGGGAGTTGTTAGCATATCATGTTCGTTGCAAGCTATTGGAAGATTCTTCAATTTTTTTTTTTTCATTTTTTCTAATTATGTTTTATTGCATTTTATTTTAAGGAGTTCTAATTTATGTTCCAAGCTTAAGCTTGGGGGGGGGGGGAGTGCTGGAAATTATCTTTGATTATGATTGATTCTAGATTATATTATGATTGATTATAATTGGTTGGACTTGCTTGTCTTGTATCCAATGTTAAGGTTGTTAAGAGTCTTTATATTTCTTAGGAGTTCTATGTAAATAGAGCATTAAGGTTAAGTCTTGGATGATATTCAGCCAATATATCATTCAATAATATATTCAGAGATCTCTCTTCAACTCTCCCTACTTCTTCCCCTTTCACTAAATCCTAATTGTTTTTCTCAACAATGAGTCACATGTTTCTCTTCAAATTTACATTGTCCAATTTTTGAGAAATTGAGGGGATCTATGTTTGGGTTCTTCATTCATATTTCATTCAATATGCTTTGACTTCGGTTGCAGTTGTACTTGATTAATTCAGGGCCTCAGAAGTATCAGAAGACTGTAATGTTTGTGAGCAGTATCAACTTAATATAACTTTAATGCGAGTTTAGTAGTTGAATTGAGGACCGAATACACATGAAAGAGAAAAATAAAATAAAATTTATTTGTAAAGCTGTCTTGTGGTCAAAGTAACATACGTCAGATGAAATTTGCATAGAACCTATATATCCACGCATAAAAATAAATAGGCAGTTTTTGGGGAAGTATTTGAATTCTTGTATGTATTTTTTTATGGTCTCCATGTATCTCATATTTTCCACTCTAATTTCTGTAGCATCTTGAAACTCTTAGGTTCTTCATTACCTAGAAACAGTAAGGCCCCATCAATTGCTTGAGCAAATGACTTGTACTGCCTTCAGAGCAGCAGCTGACACATTGAATCAGACGAGCTATGGAGAACTGAAACAAATGGACACCAAAATGCAACAACTTTACCTTACGATGGCACCTGCTTTGAGGCCATTGCAAGGTATTTATCCAAGTCATTAACTCTGACGTGTATTTAGAAAAGTGTAGTAAATAAAACGGTTGCATTTTGTTGCAGCAAATCGCTTGTCTGGAGACAGTGAAACTATTGAAGACCTAAGACAACTTTGTGTTGTTTTTGAACATGTTGAGAAATTACTGACCGTTGCAGCTTCTCTTCATCGCAAGTTTTTACGAGCCCCACGCATTGCCATGGATATGTTTGATGATTTTTACAACTTCTACATCCCAAGGATGGGTACCGGCTTGATGAGAGACTTTGTTAAAAAGGTCAAATGCCTTTGCCTTAAAACATAATGCTGGTTTGGGTAGGGCTAAAAAAAGACAATTAACAATTTCTTCACTGAAATTGTAAGGTGTTATAAAAATGGCAATAGCAATCCCTAGATAATACTCCACCCATACAATTTCGTCCCTCCATATTGTTAAGGGATGACATTGTATGTAGAGAGGGAAGAAATTGTACAGATAGAGTATTATTTAGGTAACTATTGGCTATTTTTATAATTTAGGGAATTATTTTACTTGTGTCTTACAATTTTGGTGACAAAATTTTTAATTTTGTTAAAAAAAAAAAAAATCCTCTTGAGCATTGACTGACATGTGATTTCTCTGTTCTGTTCTATTGGTTTAGGAATTCGACAAAAAGCAAGAAGTAAGGTTTCATGAGAGAGCAATTGTGTCAAACATGTTTGTTCCTCCCACCGCAAATCAGTCATGGAGAAAAGTTCTAAGCATGGGCAATCTTTTCAATGGTCATGAACCGGTCGTCAGGGAGATAATTTTTTCACTGCGTGAAGGCGTGAATGGTAATCACTATGCAGCTCATCAAGAAACTCATGAAGAAATTGAAACTTATAGAATGTATATATGCGGAACATCGAATGACCTCCGGGTAGCTCTATCTGTTGTCTCGTGTGATTAATTTGAAAAAAATTATACACTCGTTCTAAAATTCAGGTTCAAAACCGCATTTCTACTCGCGATGTACTTTGTTAGTGGGATACGGTTTGGATATAAGTTTTAGATTTTGATGTAGCTTTTAGAACGGGGATGTAGCAAAATTCATTAATTTTATGGTTTCATTAGTTTGTATTTGTTTCGATCGTCCTCATTAGGAATCAGTTTCGTAGTATTATTGTTGATGCACCCTGGCAAGAAATACCATTTGGTCACCATGTTCACCCGCACCGCACACACTATAAGGGCATAAATACAGAGAGCATTATTGATATTGTGAGTGAGATGAACAAATTTTTACCGTTAGATTTACACGCATGGTTAAAAAATTACTTGCTCTTCGTTTGAAGAACTATTTAAAAAAAAAGGAAAATTAATTTGTGCAAAATAATTGAGTATTGCTACTTGTATTCTTATATGTCTTCTTTTGTTCTCCATCCCATATTAAGATAAGAAGACATTTTTTTATTGTAAAATAAAGGATTGAATTATTATTATTATTATTATTTGGGGGGGGGGAATGGAAAGGAAAGTGAAAAAGAGTGAACACATAAAACTGCATACTTAAATTCTTAAATTCAATCTACTTTTATAATTCTTGATTTCAATTTCAAATGAAACTGAGTTCTAATTTTTATTTTGTTAGTTATAAATAAGGGGGTTAAGTTAAATGACTTAAAAATTTGATTTGATTTTATGTTTTAGTTAATCTTGACTTATAAGTATATTCTTACATTATATTTTGGACTAGTAGGCACTTGAAACAGTAAATAATACCTGCTTGGTCGAATGATGGTTGAAAAAGGCTTTAAAATGTCATATAAGTGTGAGGAAGACTACAGTGTCTCTAGGAATTTCTAAACCCTGGGTATGTGGTACAATCTCATCTATTGGATGAGATTACTAAAGATTTAGGTAATCTCATCCAATTGATGAAATTATCACATCACCTAGGGTTTAGAAACTCTGGGAGTACCTTAGAATTTTCCTATAAGTGTACGTATAGTCTCATTGTATTTTGGACCAATAAGTGCTTGAATTGTCTAACGAAGTTTGAACATGGCCTAAGTGTCAAATGATTTCTCTTGGCTTTGTTTGTTGGATTGGATCTGGTTGAGTAATGATAGTTATGCACATAAATATAAATTAATTTTTTATTTTTTATTTAATTTTAAGAGAATTACTTGTTTTACTTATATATGTGTACATGAGTTACATATTAATTAAGAATTTACTGTAGGTTGTTCATAAAAATAAGCTATGAATGAATCAAGGCTGTTGTTGTTGACATCGGAGGCTGATATCCATTGATGGAGCAACGGAATATTTAACAAGGAAATGACCATTTCTTTGGTTTATAATGATGAGATATTGAGAGCGATGAGGAAGGATCTCAAAATGGGAGACGGAAATCCTATAAAGATTCCTTAGTTAGGGGAGAGGGCTTTAATTCTAAAGGAAGTGATGAGGAGATATCTGAAGGGAAAGACATGGAGGATGATCAAGATTTTAGTGGACTTACAATGGAGGAAGTATGAAAGAAAGTAGACCTTGTCCTAAAATAATGGTATTTAAGGAGGAGGAGGAAGAAAGAATGAATAAGCCATGATGGAAGACACTTGTCATAAAGCTATTGGGAAGGAAATTTGGGTTTTGTATGCTGGACACTAAACTTCATTGGTTGCCAGCATGGGAGGGTATATTGCAAATTAGTGATCTAGTTAAGGACTATTATCTAATTAAGTTTAGTATAATAGCAAATTATGAATTTGCGTTGACAAGAGGGTTAACTACTTTTTTATCACTACTTAACTATTAGATTGTGAGATCCTAAATTTGATCAATTTGAGGACTTCATTGAGAAGATTGCGGTTTGGATTTGAATACTTGATCTTCCTATAAGATTCTTTGACAAGAAATTCATGACTTAAGGAATAAGGTGGGCAAGACTTTAAAGGCATATGCAACCACGATGGAGCAAGCAAGCAAGACTTTAAAAGTAGATGCAACAATAATGGAGCAAGGTCAATACATTTGATCTATGTGGAGGTTGATCTTACAAAAGAACTATTATTTGAATTCTCTATCTAGGGGAAAGACTATTATATACATTATGAAAGCTTCCATACCATTTTGCTTCCAATATGACAAATACGATCGCTCGATGGAAGTTTGCCCTAGATATGAACAAAACCACAATGAAGATGTGATAAGTATGGAACTTGACATTGTAAATCATATTACAGATTAACCAATTCCTAAATAGAAATTATGGTATAGTAGGTTGATGGTGGTGACATGAACACATTGGAAAACCAAAGAAAGGCGAAGGTAATGGGTGCAAAATCAAGAAAATCAAATTAGACAACTAGCATGATGAATGCAAGATCCAAATTTAGAGTACTTAACAACCCTAAATTTGAGTAATTGAATGTCATTGATGAAGAAAATCACTATATGGTAAATAATGATAGATTAGTAAGTATTAATGATAGAGCAATTAAAAGGGCTAACAACAAGGTAAATAAAAATTGTAAAACTAGCTAGAAGAATAAGGCATATGCTAAAGAGAGTAGAAAGACAATTGGTGTTGCATGGCCTATAGAGGCTAATAATAATACAGCCTATAAGCTAGTAATAGAAAGCTCGATTCAAACTTCATGTCCTAAAAAGTGGTAGTCACATATCAACGTTTAACCCCAAGAAGCTCTAGTGATTGCTATCCATGCTAACTATATTCTTGAAATGCTAAAGACAATAGAGGTTAAAGTTCATTATGAAGGGATCTCGAGACTAGTGATCCCATCAAAACATAACAAAAGATCAAGGAAATTTTGAACCTCTAGTATTGGATAAGCAACACACACAAAGATTAATGAACACTAATGGGCTAGGAGGTTTGGGAAATTCAAGGGAGAAAAGGGAGGTGATGAAAATTGATTGAAGATGAAACATTTGTTGAAGCCCTTTTTATTCCTTTTATATTAATGATAAAAAAAATATTAGTTTGGAATTATCATGGAGTTAGAAATAACCAATTTATGAATCAAATTAGTATAGTATCGAACTCAATCAATCCTGGAGCTATTTTTATGGCTCTGAGTATAATATTAGTTTTATATTAATGATAAAAAAAAATATTAGTTTGGAATTGTCATGGAGTTAGAAATAACCAGTTTATGAATCAAATTAGTTTAGTATTGAACTTGATTAATCCTGGAGCTATTTTTATGGCTCTAAGTAAGGGTAATAATTTTTAACACAACACGACAAGTCAACAAGAACATGATATGACTATTTGGATTTGGATTGACACGTTAACTTATTTAAGAATTTTTATTAAATTTTATTTAAAAAATAATTAATATTTTAATCATAAATAGATATATATAATAAAGATATAAAATTATTAATTCATTAAAATAATAATAAAAATTAAAAAGAATATTTTATTAATAATTAAAAATATTTTTATGAAAGATAGTAAGTAATTAAATTGAATAAATAATTTTATAATATAAATTTTATTAATTTAAATTATTAAATAAGTTAAATGGGTGACTTGTAGGTGACCTATTTTGACACGTTTAATAAATGTGTTGACTTAAATAATATGAATTACCACCCTTAGCTCTGAGCTATGTTAAATAGGAGATTACTAATATGGATCGATATTCCAGAGAAAAATGGATAGTCTAGAAAGCACATATAGTGTTAATTGAAGTAGTTTTAATAATTTTCAATTCCTTCATTTAAAAATTATTAACAATTCAAAAGAAACTTGGCATCTCATAATAGTGTATACTAATCTGATGCTAAACATGAAAAGGATCATGTGGGAAAAGCTTGCTAATAGTTATAGTTCTATGGTGAGTCCATGGTTAGTTCTCAATGATTTGAATGATATTAGAGACTTAAATGAGAAGAAAGAAGGTACTTCTTTCAATTGGTATAGAGCGAAGCTATTTAATGAAAGAATTAATAGTTCCAATTTTTTGTTTGGTAGAAGATACATTTAGAGAAGTCCAAAATAGAATGGGTATGATTGATTATTCGAGAAGTTAGATAGAGCATTCCACTTAGTGGATTAGCATATAAAATTTCATAAAGCTTATGTTAAAGTTCTTCCTAGAATATTTTATAATCATCATCCAATTATTATTAATTTATTTGGTAATTTTGGAAATAGTGAGAGTAAATCTTTTAGATTTGAAGCAACTTAGTTAACTCATGAAAATTTTCAACCTTTCTTATGACAGGTTTCGAAAGATGACTGTCATGTTACAAAAAAATCTTAAAAATTTAACACTAACTGTAAAAGAATGAAATTATAATATGTTTGGCTATATTGAAAAAAGAAAGAAAAAATTGCTTGCCTAAATTATAGGTATTCAAAAAGCCCATGAAAGAAAATCTAACCTCTATCTCTATAATCTTGAATATAGTCTACAAAAGGAACTTTCCCAGACGGTGGCATAAGAGGAAATCATGTAGCATAAAAAATCTTAAGCAGTATGGCTAATGAAAGGAGACCATAACACTAGATACTACCACAATAAAACTTTTATAAAAAAGAATCAAAACAAAATCAATATGATTAGAAATGTAAATAGTGGATAAGCAAAGGATAAAAAGCAAGCGGAGGATCTTGTATGCTAGAAGAATCAAAACAAAATCAATATGATTAGAAATGTAAATAGTGGATAAGCAAAGGATAAAAAGCAAGCAGAGGATCTTGTATGCTAGTTTTACAAAAATTTATTTAAAAAGGATCTTGTTAATCATATGCTTGCTTCTATGAGAATATATTATTCCATTGTAATAGAAGATCAAAATAGATCCTTTGAGAAAGATGTTAAAATGGAGGAGTTTAAAACTGCTATACTTTTTATTGGAGCAATTAAATTTCCTAGCATTTGTCAATTTCCTGAAATTTTCTTCCAGAAATGTGGTATGTATGAAAATTTATTAGCTTGTTATGGAAAATTTTTAAAAGAAAGATAATTATGATTTGAACAAGACATTAATTTTTCTAATTTCAAAAATTGAGAAATTTAAGTTTATGAATCAATTCAAGCCTATCTCCCTCTACAATATCCTCTATGAATGTGTAATAAAGGTTACTATGAATCAAATCAAGCTTTTTTATGTATATTAATATCCTCTTATTAGGTAAGCTTTGTCCCAATAAGGTGTATTCAAGATAATATTATTATTGCTTAAGAATTATTTCACACAATGAGAAAAATGAGAGGAAAGAACGGATTTTTCATTATTAAAGTTAATTTGGAAAAGGTACATGTAACAAAGTGTTGGGAATTTGGATTATCATATACAGCGAAAATTCAAAATTTGATCCGAATTCTACCTAGGATCTATGCAAAAGCATAAATTAATAATTATGGTTTTACCTATTGGGCACTTGTATTTCTACTGATCAAAACTTAAGAACGGATGAATCAAACATCGGCCAGAAGGTACAGCATCTCTAAGGTATCCACACGGAGTGAACAATGACCTTTCACCTTCCACGAATCTGCTAGGATGCATTTTTCTCTCTAGGATTTAGGATTGGATATTTTCTAAGTAATTTAAGGTTTTATGGAAGCTATGAGCGTGTGTATAAAAGTGCTGCTCTCAAATTCCTTTTTATAGAACTTAGGCAAGCCACAATCCTAGTTCTACTAGGATAATGCTTCCAAAATTCTAATGACACTTAACAACTCATCTTATCCTTATCCTAGAGATAATAGGGAGAGATAGGACTTATCTATTAATTATTTAATATTAGATAATGATATTATCTCATAATATAAATATCTTAATTATTAGATAATTGCATATAGTTATCAAATATCAAAATAATATTATCTCATAATATATTTATCTAATATCTGATAACGTGATTATTTGATATTACTTTAATATCAAATAATATCACATAATAATAATTATATTTATTACGTAAAAAATATATTATTATTTAATAATATATATATGCTCGAAAATAAGTTCAATTAATTGGATATTAATCTAATTAAATTTTAATTAATTATTATCTTATTCCTACTCCTTTTGTGTGACCTTGTAAGTTCTTACTACATTGACAATGACTCATTATTGAGCTATAGACAGTGAGCGGTATCTAGCAATACATCACTGTCACTCAAGTAGTAAGAATGCCTGTGATTCGACATCCACCTAATATATGATCAATATTTTGCATCATAATCCCTTTTGTAATAATATCTAAATTGAACTGAAGGCATGGAGTGTGTCATCCTCATCAATGTTCAATTTATATTTCTCAATACTGAATAGATTTAAAATAAATTATTAATATTACATATTAATCCAATTGAGCATGACCATGCACTTCTAAGTCTCACTCAATCAAAGGGTCCGAAGATATTTCTTTTTTATACAAGAGTAACAAAATTTCATCTACATCACTCACTTCCCTTTGCATGATTCATGACACACTCAATCAATGCCCTATTCGTCATCTTAATTAAAGGTGACATAAGACAATATTAAAGTGAGTAATTCCTCATGTAGAGAACCGTAGTGACTTTAGGTCAAAGGATTATGTGTATTTGTGATCATATGAGAATAACTTATGACATGTCTATCCATGCAATATTCTCATAGTGGGTCAGTCCAATATATTGTTCACTAATAATGTACTCATGTATTGACTTGATATCACATATCTATGATTTATAATCATCAGTCACTATACATGCTAGTCTTGATATATTATTACTATCATTTCATAATAATACTTGAGTAGAGGCATTTTAGGAATAGCGAAACTATTCCAAGGATAATTATTATATTAAGTTATAAATCGCGCAGGATAAAATTATGAAAATAAAATATAATAATTAAATTATCTAAAATAAAACATAATACATTGTGTATTATTTCAATCATCTATATGATTAGTTCTTAGGACACACACCAACATAAAGGTTATTATGAATCAAATTAAGCCTTTTTTTATGTATGTTGATATGCCCTTATTAAGTAAGCTTTGTCCTAAGAAGGTGTATTCAAGATAATATTGTTATTGCTTAAAAATTATTTCATATGATGAGAAAAATGAGAGGAAATAAAGCATTTTTCATTATTCAAGTTGATTTGGAAAAGGCTATAATAGTTTGAACTAGGATTTTATCAAGGAAATCTTATCTTAAGTTCATATAACTGAAAGTCTCCTAATTTAGCTATGAATTGCATCCAATCCCTATCTCTAAATGTATTGTTGAATGGAAGCAAGATAAAATACTTCAACCCATGCAAGGATATTAGACAAATAGATCCGTTATCTCTATACCTATTTGTCCTATTTATGGATAAGTCGTCACATATTATTTGTGAGGCATTGGAAAAGAATCAGTGGATTCCCATTAGAACATGAAGAAGAAGGCCAACCATATTATATCTCATGTTTGTTGATTATTTGATATTATTTGGTGAAGCATCCTTGAAACAAATTGAATTAGTGATGAGTTTCTTGGATTATTTC
This sequence comes from Sindora glabra, assembly GCA_020226215.1. Classification (NCBI taxonomy): domain Eukaryota; kingdom Viridiplantae; phylum Streptophyta; class Magnoliopsida; order Fabales; family Fabaceae; genus Sindora; species Sindora glabra. Next base: position 79,725,058 of record CM035227.1, read on the forward strand.
TCAAAAATATTAGGCCAGAAAGTAAATCAGACTGAAAATAATATACTTTTTTCTAGAAATGTAAAGTAGGAGATTTGTTAATAGTTTGTAGATAAATATGGTTTTTAGGGTTTCTTCTGATTTAGTTTTGTTTTTAGGTATCCCTATGATTCATAAAAGAGTTACCAAAAATACCTGTTATCATATTGTTTAAAAAGTGCAAGATAACTTAGCAAAATGGAACACAAAATGTTTATCAATGGCGGGTAAAGTGTTTTTTGCTAAGTTAGTAATTAGTTCCTTGCCTATTTATACAATGCAGGTAGCTCATCTTCTTACCATTAGTCTTGAAGAGATAAAGAGATACTAGAAAGCTTTCATTTGGAAACATGACATAAATGAAAGAAAAGTTCATATCATTGCTTAGGATAAATTCAGCAAGCCAAAGGAAGCGAGTAGCTTAACAAGTTGAAAGTTAACAAAGCATGTTTAATAAGGCTTGCATGGAAACTAATATTTAGGGAATTAGAATATGAATTTAAGTGATGAAAGAAAAATATAGAAGAGATTGTGACTGGAGTAGATAGGTGAAAATTCAAAATGTAAACTTGTATTTTTGCAAATGATTAAGTAAAGTTTAGGAGCATGTTTTCAATGGTATTGGAAAAAACTTGAACAATAGGTTGAATACTGGCTTTTGGAAGGAGTGTTAGCTAGATAACTACCTTTTTTATGACCAAATAGTAGAATCAATCCTAGCTCATGAACCACAACTTTCAACGATTGATTATACAACTACCAATGGATAATGGGACCTTACCCATCTTTCCTAATGGTTACTTAGTAAGGCACTCCTCAAGATTACAATTGTTTCGCCCCTAGTCTCTATCTAGGACTAGATTTTATTAGATGGAGAAGCACCTCTAATAGTAAATTCAATATTAAGAAAGTTTATAATGATAGAACTTTGAACATGAATTACCAACTAGATTAGTTTTGGAATCGCCTTTGGGTTGCAGAAAGGAGCTGAAAGAATTAAACTCTTTCTATGGAGATGTTATAAAAGAGGAATATTTACTAATGTAGAGAGAAATAGAAGGGGGATAGGTTTAAGCCTGTGAAGCATTTGTAACAATAAAATTGAAAACACTATCCATATATTATGAGACTATTATATAGCTAATTAGTGTGGTCTAAATTACTACATACAAAGTACTATGCTATTTTCTTTGGAATAAAAAGGATAGATTAGTTTAATATCAACTTAAGTTACTAAATAGGTAAAATAATAGATTGTGATTAGGCTTTCATATGGGGAGTTACAGTTTGGAAGCTTTGGTCATGGAGGAATAAACACATATTAGACCTATGTTTACTTGGCTTGATAAACTAGAGAATGAGAGCATGCCTTATGTGAACAATATTTTAGTGGTAAAAGCATTAGCAAATTAGAAACAAGTTGTATCAATGCTTACTTAAGTCATGGTGTGATGGCATTCTCCTCCTTATATGTAGGTTAAAATTAATGTAAATGTTGTTGTTTGTTGTATGTTTGCTTTAACTAGTTGTGGAGGTATATTGAGAAGTAGTGCAGGAAATTGGATGAGAGGTTTTTATTGCACTCTAGGTAGTTGTTCTCTAATAGTGGTAAAGTTGTAGGGAATTTTCTACAACTTAAGGTTAGTCTAGTAGTCAAGTTATAGAAAAGTTATTTTTGAAACTGACTTTAAGCTAGTTATGGAAGCACTAACTAATATTATTGAGAAACCTAGGAGACAATTAGCACTAATTCATCAATGTAAAATGCTTGTTTCTAACGATTAGGATGTTAAAATTGATCATATTTATAAAGAATGAAATGCCTATGCTGATTAGCTTGCAAATTATAACTTGAGGAAGGATTTAGGGCTAGTTGTTATAAATAATCCTCTAACTAATTTAAACTATTTAATTATACATGATGCAATTAGGGTCTCTACTCCATGAGTTTTTCACTTGTAATTTCTTTCTTGTTGGGCTTCGGATTGTTTATTCACAAAAAAAAATTCACTTAAATATATATATATTATTTTTTATGTACTATCTAATTTTAAAAAAAGTACTTATTTTATTTAAATATGTTATTACGCAAGTTATATGTCAAATATTAAAAAAGGTGTTATTAAACATTAAAAAGCTATTACTCATTTAAAAGTAGTGTGTGATGATGTGTGTTGAAGATTTTTGGTACAAATTTGAGTTGAATTTTTTGAAATTGATATTATATTGATGTAAAAAAAATCTTTAAGTATGAATTTGTTGTTCAATGGATTTTCCAAGTAGTAAGAAAAATTTCTAGTGCTAGGGAGTAGTTTTTTTTTTGTAATAATAAAAGTGATTAAATTATTAGAGGAACACATGCAAATCTTGGGATTGGACCTGATATGCAAAGAAAGGCAAAGGTGATTTAAATTAGTATGTGTTTATTTCTAATTTATTTTTATTAATTTAAAATTATTAAAAAATATAAGTTAATTCATTTGTAAATAATCCATGATACATTTTTATTGATTAAGAAAGTGATGCATTTTTGTACATAAACCTATTTATGAATAAATTAAAAATGTAATTTTTTAATGATTTTAAAAGGGTACCATTGTAAAACCTTCCTTTCAAGTCATCTTCTTTTAAGTGGGTAAACCTTTAATGGAAATTTTTTAAAAAATAAAACGTAGGGGTACTTTTTCTTTATTAATTTTTTTAATTTTGATAATATTGATGTGACATTTTATTATTTTAATTTGTGAATTTTATGAGAAATGAATAGCAAATTTTGTATTGACATGTAAATTGTCCTATAAAAGTTGCAACACATCACACATGAAATTTAAATTGGGGTCTTGTAATTTGTTACCTTTAAAAAGAATTACAAGATTGTAGGCAAATATTTTTTTTTATCATGAATGATTTTGTTATAATAATTATCTATTAATAATTGCAACCAATAATGAAATGGTTATAAGACTGTTATAAGATGACTTATATTATTCGTATGATTAATATAAAAATGGTTATATTATTAGTAGCATTAATATTATTAGAGAGAGATTTAATTTATTAATATCTTGGAGAATTTATGTTTAAATTTTATTATTAATATAAAAAAATGTAAGAGGAAACCATCAAATTGTTATATGAAAGATCTGATGGACATCAGATAGTGTTGAAAGATTTTTTCTTTTTAATATCATTTTAGTATCCATGTCGAAATTTTCAGTTTTAATTTAATCATTTGTAACATTTTTAGGTACTAATTTAATGTAAAAAAATACTTTTAGTACTAATTTGACATGAAATTTTTAAAATTGATATTAAATTAATGTAAGAAAATCTTTTAATACTAACTGAATGCTAATCGAATTTTTTAGAAGATGACTTGGTAGTTTACTCAAAAATTAATAACTTCCGGTTACTATTTAAAAATTTAAAATATATTCATCAATTACCGTTGCAATAATTTTTTTTGAATTCAAAACATTTTAATATATGACAATAAAAGTGACTTATATTATGTTTTGATTTGACAATAAAATTGTAATATTCTGACAAGTGCTGCAATGCCATATTATTATTATTATTATTATTATTATTATTATTATTATTATTATTATTATTAAGAAAAGATGTAAATTTCTCCTTCCAATGTTGGATGGTTATATTTAACGCAATTAATTTTTGAGACTTATAAATTCAAATATTAAATTATAAAAAACTTGCATAGTACACATTATTCATTTATGCTGTTTTTGGTACAGTAAAATGAAATATAATTGGATGGAATGAAACAGAAAAGAATAGAATGATTATTCCATAATTATGTTCGATATATTTAGGAATGGAATGGAATTCCATAATTGTATTTGATATAATAAATATTGTAGGAATAAAATGAAATAAAAATGTGTCAATGACAATAATACTCTCAAAAATAAAAAGAAAGTATAAAATTGAAATTATATTTATATGAAAGATTGTATTGCCATTATTTATTTATTTATAAATTTTTTATAATTGAAAATAAAGATCATAATTTTCAATATTATAATTAACAAATAATTTTCTATAGAAAAAGCATAAAAATTAATTTAACAAATTTTTTATATTAATAATTTTTTAAAAATGCAAAAATATTTAATTTTAAAATTTATTATTGAAAATAAAAATAATAAAATATTTTAATAATATAGTATTAAAAAAGGATGTTATTTTATTATTTATTAATAAAGGTTATGTTAGAATATGTAAAAAATATAAAGGATAAGAGTGTAAAAAAATTAATTTCACAAGTAATAAAAATGATTATTTCATCACTTTTTCTATAAAATGAAGACTCCATCATTTAATGAAATAATTATTCCTTAAGAAATAAGCATTTCAATTCCATAGTTCGAGACTTCCATAGTGCCTACCAAATAATATCTATCCATTCTATTCATCATATTAAATCTACTATTAAGTAATTATTTTATTAAATTATATACCCTTTTTATTAATTTTAAAATATAAATTAAAATATTATTTTACATTATTTTATTACATCATTTTTATATAAAATATTAGAACTCATTTTCAAGTATTTAATTAAAATTTTATATATCTAATTTAATTTATATTAATTATATAACATAGAAATCATTCACAAAAAATTATATAATAAAATAATATATAATAATATTGTAATTCTTATTTAAAATTTTCTTAAAAAATTAAATAATTTAATAAAATAGTTGATTAAGTAGATAATATGTTACGACCCATTTTCTAGCCAAGTCATGATTAGCATGAAAACATTATATAGGTATCACCACACACCCTACTAGACTTTCTTTTAAAAAATTTTGTAAATTTTAAGACTTGAGAAAGTTTATTATTAGATTTTTTTAAAACTTTTCAAAACTTAATATACTTGAGAATGACTCATGAGAGAATAACTTCTAAAAATTTAGCTAGTTTGAAAACTATATAGGTAACTATACTTGAGAAAACATTAGTTTGGAAACTTTCTTATAAGACATTGTGGTGGATGAAAACTTCACAAGGAAATATTTTTGAAAATAAAGGTGAAATATGTTTTCCATGAAAACTCATGAATTTTTATGAAAAAGATTAGTTCAATAATGGAAATATTTTTGAAAATAGCAGTGAAATATCTTTTCTATGAAGAGTGTGGCAGTAAGAAAAACAAAAGCCTTTTTTAAATACAAGTGATAATATTTCATCTTGATAATAAATGAAAATTAGTATTGTGAAGTTTATGCTTCTTCTTTAAGAAAAACTATGAGCTTGGTTTGCTCAAAGGAAAATATTGCTATTTTTTGAAATTCTTTGGAACAAACTATTTTGATGAAATGGATGAAAGACTAATTTATGATAAAACTTGTAACTTAAGAGGAAGAGAGATAATTGAATTTTCTAAATAATAGAAAGTAAACCTTAATATAAAGCAAATACAATAAAATAGAACTAAGTTAGTAAAAATCAAGAAATTTAAAGAAAATTATTTGAAATCAAATTGTTATTTTTAAATAGCAAAGTCATGATTGACAGAAAATAACTCCCCTAAGAATTTTCTATTGAAAGATACTACAAAGAAAATTAGCAATTTTCAAGGAAATATTTTATAATAACAAATTAAAGGAGTTTTTTAAAATCTTTGTTGTAAAAAAATTTGAACTTTTCACAAAAAAATTCTTTCCTCATTTATTGTGGTACATTATGAAAAAAATATTTTAATATTCATAAAATACAAGAGTATCGAGACTTTAAATATAAATTTATGTAAATTAATTGGTAAGAAAAACATGCATGGATGACACTCTAAATATGATAGAAATGGAATATGTAAATATTTAGGGCCTTATGGCTTATTACTATGCAAGTTCATAAAGTATTAGGCTTATTTACAAGCCCTTAATAATTATACACAACTAATAGTCAAATAGTAGAAAATAGAGTACATGATCTAACTCATGTCTAATCATGATTGTAAAAGTTCTTTTTGGAGGGATGGTGTCTTGTCAAGGAAACTATGGTGGATCATTTAGTGGTATGGGAATAACTATAAGTGGTTGATTAAGAATGGGCTATGGGATAAGATACATAGATGCTTCAAAAAAAGTATATGGACTCTTTATGGCTCTCTCAATAATTATATTATGCAAACCCACGAGAACCATATTCATGTGATAAAAATAAGTTGGCCCATTTTCATATATTCTCATAAGGAAGTAAAACTCCAAATAGTATATACCATACTAAGTGAAATATAGTCTTCACTAGCAATTAGTAACTATAATAGGAGCATCCATCATAATGGAGGAGCATCTAAAAAATATCAATCAATAAGTAGTGAGTCTAAAAACTTACTAAATGGGTACTTTACCTCTATTATAATGGGTTCTAGCTAAAAAAGTATACATACAAAAATACATATTAGAAAGAATGGAATTCTTACTAACACGTTTTAATATTAAATAAATTTACAAGTGTATATATATTTGTCTATTGCATAATAAATAGTAGGAGGCATGCAAATTACCTCTTTATTACTCCTAGTATTCTTATCCCACTCATTATTATTATCATCCCTTAAGTCAACCTTATCGCATGCATTGGTATAAGAAGGGCATTGGCCAATAACTTTCCCATTCACATTTTGGAATAATATTCACTTTTTAGGTAGTTATAGTGAATACAATCATATAGGCTTTAGATACTAGTTGAATTATTACACTAGTCGTAAGGTCAAAATATCATTTAATGCCATTGTCATCATTTAGAATAAAACCCAAATAAAATTTAAAAAATATAGGTTTATCAATCCAAATCACATTCAATTCCTAATTTCATATTTATAATTTCCTAAAATTTTAGATAACTAAAGGATATAACTTTACAAAAATTGTACTATTCGTGAGCTCTTTCCATTCCAAAATTTCATTCATGCATTTTAACAATTTTCACAACTTACTATTTACTTTTGGATCATTTTGATGCCAAATTTTGAAAAAGAAAGGGAAAAAAAGAATGCTCATGGTCCAATAGCAAGACAATGAGCTTCTTTTTATCTTCCAACATAAAAAATTTCCTCCTTTGTTTATATAATACACAACAAGTAAGGCCTTAGGCTTATCCAACCAAAGTTTTTTTTTGCCAATTTTTTCGCTTTTCCACATTAGTTTAGTAAAGGAGTGGCCCCTAATTCCATGAGCCAACCATTATTTATTTGTTCTTTCTTTTGAAAACTAGGAAAGTGGCTCACTAGAACCATAACCTACACTTTCCATTTTATTTTATCTTATTTTATTTAAAAACTATAAAAATAATTTTTTTTATTTACATAAAAAATATAGCAATATTTATTTCAAATATTCACATTTTTTGGACAAAAACTAAAAAACAAGGGAAAGTTTTTGGTCACAAAAGTTTTGAAATTTTTTTGAACAAGTACCAAAGAAAATAAGAAAGAGTGTGGTCCACTCTTGCTTGAAATTGCTTGCCCAAAAATAAAAATTTGTCTTATGTTTAGTAGGGTTCAAGGCTTATAAAGATGAAAAGAAATGAATTGCTTTTGTGTGATGTTCTCAAGATATTTGTCTAAAAGAAAGAATATAGGCTTATTGTGGAGAAAAGAAAGTGAACTGTTGGTTTTTGATAATATTCCAGCTTTTAAAATCTTATGAGGTTTTAGTAGTAGATGTGTATTTTGAAAAATTAAACAGGAGAAGTGGCCGATGTCTTGGAAGATAAATTGGGGAGATAAACACATGGATGAATAGTAAAAAAATGTTTTCTTTTGTCTTATTTTAATAAGATAGGAATATAATGCAATACTAATATACAAATAAAAATGATATTTTTCATCTAATATTTTCATTTAGATAAAATAAAATTTAGTGAAATCCAAAACTATTTTTAGTTTCATAAAATTCACCCATTTTATTAGCAATTTTGTATTATATTTTTAATCTCTGTATATGAAATAAAGTAAAAAATATTATGATTTTGACATTAAAAAATCCATTTTGAATTCTACTTTCCAAAACATATTTTTTCCTTGAATTTTTTTATGCTTTTGTAATTTTAGAAAAATCGAGGAATCTTCAATATAGTATAAATCAAAATTTCCACATGAATCAACCAGTCAAAATAACTTTTCATGACTTTTCTTTTAAGTGTACTTTTTCCTTAAATGGTAAAACCCTACCCTAAGCTTACAATTTTTGTGAGTCTAATGGTTTGGATTTTTCTAAATATTATAATATTAATATTATTTATATATTTCTTAATTATCCCTTTCTTTTAACTAGAAATTTTTTTCCTAATAATAATAATTTTTTTCTAGTTGTGTGGAGTTCCAATAATAATTCTATTAGTTTTTCTTCTAATATTTCTAATATATATTTCTTTTACTTACTTGCAACTAATCATACATATAATTACCTTAAATAATTCTAATTAAGTGATTTTTTTGCTTATGTTACTAATACTTCCCCTCCAAAAAAATTGTTTTTGAATTTTCAATAAATAAGATAATGAAACATAAAATATTCTACTACTCATTAAAGCTTGAGGAATCTTATCAAATAATTGCTGGTATTTTTCTTTGATCCTGTCTTCCAATTCTCAAGTTGTTTCTTGCTCCTTATGTTTTTCGTAAATCACTTTTACTATAGACACTTGCTTGGATTTTTATTTTCTAACTTGTCTTTCTTTATATTCATTAGTTGCTCTTTATAAGTTAACTTTCAATCTAATTATACTAATTCTTTCTCTAGTATATGCAGCTCATTGAAAACATACTTTTGTAGCATGGATCTATGAAAAACATGATGTATTACTTTCATGCTATCTAGTAATTCTAATTGATATGATACCTTTTTTATTTTTTTAATATTAGATATTGTCTAACATATCGTGCTATTAACTTTCTTATCTTTCCAAAGTGTATCACTATTTTTATTAGTGAACTTGCAAAAACATGCATTCTTCTTCCTAAGATTCCAATTCTTATTAAAGTGTATCTGCATAAGATTTTTATTTATCATGTACAACTCGTAATCTTTCCTTGATGTCTTGAGCTTTTTTAATTGCATCCTCCACCAAATCAGCATTAATTATCTTTACTTCATTAGATTTAATGTTTCATTTCATATAATAAATAAGTTAATAAGTTATAAGTAAATTAATAAGTTATAAGTTAGCCTTTACAGTTATTCCTCATACTAACTTATTGAAAAAATAAGTTCTAATTTAATAAGTTATCTGAAATAGTTTATAACTTATAAGCTATTATCTTTTCAAATTCTTTTCAAATTTATCATTATTCTTTTTATTAATTTATAACTCGTGACCTTTATAATATAAATCTAAATATTTTTTAAAATATAATTAATTTAATTTTAATATAGTTATGTCCTAATTTTAAATTATAAATATATAAAAATATATATATGTAAATAAATAAATAATATCATAAAATATAATTAATTATAATTTTATTATAAATAATAATAAAATAAAAAATATGTAAGTAAATAAATATATAAGTTTACAAATATAATTAATTAAATATTAAATATTATATTTTTATTTTAAACTTCTTAATTAGGTTAATATAATTTAATTTTTAGATAAATATGAATTATTTTAATTATATATCTATTTTTATTAATATATCCTTTTATGTTATTTTATAATTTTAATTAGTTTAACAACTAATTTTATAAAATACTTCAGCTAGCTTGTTAGTTATCGATCATCAACTATAAGTTATTAGTTATTAGTTAACTTATTAACTACTAGCTAACTTATCAACTATTAGTTAGCTTATCAGTTACTTACACGAAATGAAACTTAAATCATTTTATTAGCAATCAACACTTCCTTCTATATAGCACTTCAAATGAAGGCATTTGATCACTTGTCTCATAGCTTTTGTTATATATAAATTTTATTAGAGGTAGATATTTATCTTAGTTTCCTTTAAACTCTATTGTAAATGCCTTAAGCATATCCTTTAATATTTGAATGGTCCTTTCAAGGTGTTTATTTGTTTATGGATGAAAAGTCATGCTCAAATATAATTATGTTCTTATTACTTCTTTAAATGATTACAAAAAATAAGAGGTAAAATACATCCTCAATTTAAAATTATTATGGTTAATATGTTGTGTAGAAGTGTAATTCTATCTAAAAAGATATTGTTATGTCGAGTACATTATCTTAATCGGCAAGAAATGTGGCATCTTTATAAAGTAATCCTCAATTAGCCGTATGGAATCATAACCTTTATTGGTTTTTAGTAATCTAGTAACAAAATCTATGATGATGTTCTCCCACTTCCATTTTGGAACATATATGTTTTAATGAAGTTTAATTGGTTACAATGTTCCACCGGACTTGTTGGCAAGTCAAACATTTAATCATATACTTAACCATATCTTTCTTCATTCCTTCCTACCAATATATGTTCTTTATGTCTTGGTATATTTTTGTCACTCCAGGAAGCATTGTGTACCAATGACTTATGAACTCCCCTTAAAATTTCCTTTCTTATTGTGTTAAAAACCCACAATTGTTTCTTATTTCTTATTATCCCTTCATTATCCATACCTAGATGGGTTTCCTCTTCCACCATTGGTTTTCTCTTCATTTAAGTTTGCTTGAAATCCTTGGGTTGCTCCTATTTGATTTCCTTTACTATAGTGAAGTGTATTCTTATGTAGCTAACTTTCCCCCTATTTTTTCTTTTTATGTACTTTTTCTCTTTCTTGGGCCTTTTTGACTTAAGGTATCTGCCACTACATTTACTTTTCCTAAATCATAATAAATAGAAAAGTCATTGTCCTTCATCAATTCCATTCATCTTTATTATGTAGATTTAAAACCTTTTAATCAAAGATGTACTTCAAGTTTTTATAATCAATGTAACTTTCATAAGTTGCTCTATAGAGATAATGTCTCCAAATCTTTAAGGCAAACACCATTGCTACCATTTCCAAGTTATGGGTTGTAGAATTCATTTCATGTTTTTCTAATTGCCTTAACGGATAGACTATCACTTTCTCTTGTTGCATTTGTACACATTATAACCTAATTCTTGATACATCCCAATACTTTTATTCCATTAAGTAGAGCTAATACTAGTGTAAATATCAAACATTTTTTATCTTCTTAAAACTTTGTTCACATTCATCACTTTATATAAACTTAGCTCATTTAGGTGTTAGCTTAGTTAATTATGATGTGATCCTTGAGAAGTCTTTTATGAATCATCTGTAATATCTTACTAGTATAAGAAAACTACATATTTTTATCTTTGTGGATAGTCTTAGCCATTTACTTGTTGTTTCCACCATTTGAGGGTTTACATAGATTTCTTCTTGAGATATTAAATATCCTAAAAAATGAACATTCATCATCCAAAATTCACACTTCAAGAATTTAGTATGCATTTGATGCCCTCATAATGTCTACAATACAATTCGTAAATGCTACATACCCTTTTTTGCTTTTAGAGTACACTATGATGTTGTTAATGAACATAATGATGAATTTATCCAAGAAAAGCTTGAAAATTTAGTTCATTAACTCTATAAATGTTGTTAGTGCATTTGTTAACCTAAAAAATGTCACCAAAAATTCATAATGCTAATATCAAGTACAAAATGCCATCTTCAAAATGTTTTCCTTTTGAATCTTCAATTGATGATATCCAAATCGTAAATTGATCTTTGAGAAGTTTTGCGCTCCTTGTAATTGATATAATGAATCCTCTATCTTTGGTAATAGGTATAGGTTCTTGATTGTGACTTTATTCAATTGCTAGTAATTGATACATAATCGTAATGATTCATCCTTCTTCTTAACAAATAATATCAAAGCTCCCTAAAGTGAAATAATGGGTTATATGAAAACATTGTCCAACAAATCCTATAATTATTCCTTCAACACCTTTAGTTTTATTGGTGCCATGTGATACAAAAGAATTGATATTAGCTCAATGCTTAGAAATATGTTAAACATGAACTTCATTTCATGGTTAAGTTATAGACCTAGTAATTCTACTATAAAAATGTCTTGGAATTCATTTGTTATAGAAACTTTGTTGATTTTCAATTCTTTCTTTTCTATTTCACTCATTGTTGCTACCCATGCCATACAAACTTTTTCTTATAAGTTTCCTAGCCTTTATACAAGAGATAAAAGTAGGCATCTTTACTTTCTTATTACCTTGAAAAATGCATGCTACTTTTCCTTCTGATTGGTAGGATATTGCCTTATCATCGCAATTTACATAAGTGTGATATTTAGATTGCTAGTCTAATCCTAAAATAACATCATAACTTATCATATCTAGAATTATTAAATCAACTATCATTGAATAATCATTTATCCAAATTTCACATCTCTTAACCCTTTGAGTAGTTATCATGGCATTTCCCATAAAGGTAGTGACTAATAACACTTCTTCCAATTCTTCTTTAGGTTTTGCAATTTTGATAGCCAAACTCTTAGATAAAAATAAGTAGGTTGTGCTAAGATCAAATAACACTCTTGCTAGAAGATTTTTAACTAGTATGGTAAATGTCACTACCATATTTGAAGTTTAAGCTTCTTAACATATTATAGGATAAACTCGAGCTTAAAATCTTATTGCCTCTTTCCTTTTATTTCTTTTTCCTTTGGGTAGGTATAATCGATGATCAAATAGAAATTATGCTCTAAGTAATTTACATGCTTGGTGTTGTGGCATTGTTTCTGTATTGGGTTATTATACTATCTCAAGCTTTATGGCCTAATTGTTTGCATTTGAAACTAGCTCCAAATTCAAATTTGTAAGGTCCAAAATGATTGAATTTGCATTGATTGCAATAAAGTGGTCTATTTTATTAATTTAATGTTGAGTAAGCCGAATGATGAGCTTTTATTATGGATTCTAATCTAAAGTTTGAGCTAGTAGCAAAAAAGTCTTCTTCCCTTGAAACCTTTGTTTAGCAAGTTATTCACTTGCTCATCCTATCAGTATATTATGTATAATGGTAGCTTTCCTATTTTCTTGTTATTTCTTCCTTTAAACTGCATTTGTTACTATCTAGAGCTTGCCTCTTTATTGTTGCTTTTCCTTTGATCATAATTTTGATCGTATGACTTAGTTTAAAGCTTGTTATTATATATGTAGTATCATTAGAAATATTGACTTGATCAAGGAAATAATCATGTAGCCCATTCATGAACCTCTCAATTATTGCCTTTTCAATTGGTACTAGATGTCCAACATAATGGGAAAGTTATAAAAATTAAGTACATATTGTGAAATCATCATCTCTCCTTAATTTGATTATTTAAATTCTTAAGCTCTATCTTCTCTAATACTTGATGACAAAAATCAACCCACTAATTTAACTTTTAATTATTTTCAAGTAATTAGAATAATGGATACAATTTTGATACAATTTTGTGTTCTATATTTTAAGCATACAAATAATGTGCTACATCATCAAGCTGATAGCTTACTAATTCTAAAACCACGATGTCACTATATCTTAACATTTTATAGATTCTTTATACTTGGTCAAGAAATTGGTATGCATTAGCCATAGGATTAATGTTGTCATGCCTTGGAGGTTTCAATTTTTGAAATTCATAAATAATTTAAAGCCTATCCTTAGAGAGGTATAAAAGAAGGTGATTATTGTCTATCTTCTTCTTTATTTAGATTCAAATTTTTGAGGCTTTAAGCTACCATTTTAGCTCTTCTTTATAGAGTTTGCTATAAAGTAGCTACCCAAGCTAGTGTTTTTGGTTGCCCATGTTCACCATTTCTATTCTTATTTAAAGTAACTACCCAAGCTATTATTCAAAAACTTCAAGATATGCCCTAATGTACCTTTTTCTTCTAGCCTTGCCTTATAAAGTAACTTAGGTTAACAAACAAAACTTCTTATTAAATGAAAGATACCTACCATCCTTTATACTTTTGTTATCTTCATTACTAATTACTAACTTTTGCCAGGTTCACCTTTACTTTACTTAAACCTTTTCACATTTCCCCAGACTATTCTTTAATATGAACTATATCTTAACCTATTTTTTGGTTAGTTGTGACTAGCGTAAAAACATAATCATAGGCCTCATTAAACTTTCTTTTAAAAACTTTTACAAATTTTAAGGCTCGAGAAGGCTTTTTGCTAATAAATTTTTTCTTTTCCCTTTTCAAAATTTGATTTACATGTGAGTGACTCATTAGAGAATAACTTTAAAAAATTTAGCTAGTTTGAGAACCATATAGGTAACTATACTTTAGAAAACATTAGTTCAAAAAATTGTTTATAAGATATCATGGTGGATGAAAACTTTATAACAACACTATTCAATTGAAAACTCATAAGTTTCTATTTTTATGAAGAAGATTAGTTTGACAATGAAAATATTTTTAAAAATAAAGGTGAAATATTTTTTCCTTAAATAGTATGATAGTAAAATTAACAAAGGCCTTTTCTTGATAAAAGTGATAGTATTTCATCTTAATATTGAATGAAAATCAATACCATGAAGGCTTTACTTCTTTGAGAAAAATTGTGAATCTAGTTTACCGATAGGAAAATATTATTGATTTTTAAAATTTTTCAAAATAGATTGTTATGATGGAATGGATGAAAAACTAATTTATGATAAAAACTCATAACTAAAGAGGAAAAAGATGATTGACTTTTTTAACTTTTAGAAAGTAAATCTTATTGTAAAGCAGACACAATAGAATAAAAATTAGTTAGTGAAAACTAATAAATTTAAATATGATTATTTGAAATCGGATTGCTATTTTTAAAGAGTAGAGTCATCATTTATGGAAAATGACTTCTCCAAGAATTTTCTTTGAAAAGATACTACTAAGAAAATTAGCAATCTTCAAGGAAGGATTTTATAATGATAAATTAAAGGAGCTTTGTAAAATCATTGTTGTAAAAAATCTCAAGTGTTCAAATAAAATTCTTTCCTCACTTCTCATGGCAACTTATGAAAAAGAAATATTTTCATTGTTTATAAAAATATAAGAGTTTTAGGACTCTAAATATAAATTTATATGTTAATTGGTAGGAAAAGACATGTATAGATAACACTCTAGGTATGATAGAAATAAAATATGCAAATGTCTAGAATAGAATATGTACATAGTATGGCTTTATGGCCTATTATAGTCCAAGTTTATCATGTGTTGGCTTGATTACAAACTCTTAATAATTACACATAACTAATAGTTAAATAGTAGAAAAATAGAGATAATCATACTAAATGATAATGCATGATACAACTTATGGCTAATCATGATTATAATAGTTCTTATTAAAGGGATGTCGGTCTTGTTGGGGAGGCTATGGTGAATCATGTGGTAGTGTGGCATGACCATAGGTGGTTGATCAAGAATAGATTATGGGATAAGGTGCATAGATGCTTCATATAAAGTATATGGATTCTTTGTGGGTCCTTCAATAATTATATTATATAAACCCATGAAACCATATTCATATGATGCAAATATGCAGACCCATTCTGATCAATCCTTATAATAAAGTAAAATGTCAAATGATATATACCATACTAAGTGAAATATAGTCTTCACTAGTAATCTGCAACTACAATAAAAGCATCTATTAGGTTGGCAAAGTACTTGAAAATATCAACTAATGAGTAGTGAGTATAAAAACTTTATAAATGGCTAATTAACCTTTATTTTAATGGATTTTATCCAAAAAAATATATACAAAAGTGTATATTAGGAATAATGGAATTCTTATCAATACATCTTAGTATTAAATAAATTCACAAATGTATCTATATTTGTTTATTGTAAATAAATGGTAGGGGGTATATAAGTTACTTCCTTATTACTCTTATCATCCTTATCCCACTTATCACTATCCTTCTTCTTCTAAGATAATATTTTCCCACTCATAGTATAAGAAGGGTGCTAAGCCAATAACTTACCCATTCACATTTTGGTATGGTATATGCCTCTTTGGGTAGTTATATTGAATACAACCATATAGGTTTTAGACACTATTTGAATGATCAAACTAGCCGTTATATGCTTTTATTTCATGGTTGAGTCTAAATATCAATGAATGTCATACTCATTATTTAGAATAAAACCTAAATAAAATTTTAAAACATAAGGGTTTATCAATCTAAGTCATATTCAATTCCTAATTTCATGGTTATAATCTCCTAATATTTTAGAGAGACAGGGGATAAAATGTATGGAAATTGTATTATTCATGAGCTTTTTCCATCCTAAAAATTCCATATTTACATTCTAAAAATTTTCACAACTTATTATATACTTGTAGGGTCCCTTTGACTTTTAACGAGTCAAATTTGGGAAAAAAGGTTAAAAAAAGAAAAAATGAAAGAAAAAAGGAAGAAAGAAAAATGCTTTTAGTCTAACAATAAGACCGTAAGCTTTTTTTTTTGTCTTCCAACATAAAATATTTCCTCCTCTGTTTATAAAATTCACTACAAGTGAGCCCTTAAGCTCAAGTGACCAAAGTTTTTTTTTTAATCCAAACTTTTTTTCTTTATTTTTTCGAGTCAATTTAGTACCATAATCTTTTTAAAGGAGTGACTCAAAATTCTGTGAACCACTTTTTCCAATTTTTTTTATTTTTTTAATATTATAAAATATTTTTTTATTATATCATATATATGGCAATATCATTTACAAAAAAAAAAGAATATAGTAATATACATATCAAATAAACATTTTTTTTAACAAAAAATAAAAATAAACAGGGAATGTTTCCACTATTAGTTGAAGTTACTTGCCCAAAAGCAAAAATTTATCTTGTGTTATTGGGGATCAAGGCTTATAAAGATGAGAAGAAATGGAGTGCTTTTGTGGTAGTGTTGCTCATGATATTTGTCTAAAAGAATTGAATATTGGCTTGATGTTAGGGAAAATAAAGTGAAGTGTTAGTCTTCAATAACATTCTAACTTATTTAGTCAAAATAAGAGATAAAAAATATGACTTTAAAATCTTATGAGATTTTAGGAGTAAATACATGTGGAAAAGTTAATAAGGAGTGGGTAGTTATTTAGAAGATAAATAAGGAGATTATATGATGAGTTTTGATAATTACAAATAGGTGTTGCAATAATATTGTATGTCTTGTGCTAAATTAGTATATTTTATAAGTTTTAATGGACATACTATGTTATAATTGATGCATGTATGATATGAGGCTTATGCATGTTCTTGTACTAATTTGTTTTATATGAATTATGCATATCAATATCTTGGTAAATTATATTGGACTAACTATATGATTTGCAAAGTTTATGAACTTGTATATAGGAAAGTTTAAGATAAAGAAGAGTGAGTATTGAAGTAAGAAAATAGAAGATCATATTGTGCTCAACTCTAGAATAAGGAAGAAAGACAAGAGAGGAGATGTGATCCCAAGTAGTGTAAATTGAGAAGATTAAAAGATTGGAAGCATCAAGAAAAGTTAAGGAACTTCATTGGTATAGCTTTTCATCTTAAGGCTTAGTCTTTCTTGTAAAATAGAGTATTTCATAATATAGAGCTCAAACATATTTTTCATATTCTTAGCTTGATCAAAATGTTTTAAAAGATAGCCCACAATCACATTTTAACAAGATAACCTATGGGGACATTTCAAAAATCAATGAGATATGAGGTTTTAATGTTTTTATTTTTGACCTCTGGTCAATCTTTTAATCATATCTCATAAAATACTTGTGATTTTATTTCCAAACTTTTTTCATATGAAAATATACTCAAAGATATTTTCATGGACATATCATTTGCTTAAAATTATTAACATATGAAAGAGTTATGATCTCTTCAAATTGAGTCTAAAAACTAACTTTTTGCATGCTAGCCATTTCTAACGTGTGCTCATTATTTTGATCATATCTTGAAAAATATAAATTATGTGAGCATGAAACTATTTTTATGTGAAAATAGACTCAAAGGGCTTTCCATGGACTGGTCATTTTCTTAAAATTATTAAGATATAAAAGAGTTATGAATTTTACAAATTGAGTTTTAAAATCAGATTTTCACTGATTCACTATTCCTGACCTTTGCTCATTGTTTTGAACATATCTTAAAAATAACATCAGATATGAGTATGAAATTAGTCCCACTTAAAAGTAGACTCAATTAGCTTTCCAATGATAGGTTATTTGCTTAAAACAAATTTAAAATGAAAAAGTTATGACCTTTTAAAATTGAGTCTGCGTTTCTATTTGGGTGAATTGATTGGCCAATCGATTCTAGATATCCAGAGAGTACTCTGGACATCTTGAATCGATTCACCACTCGATTGTAGTAGTTCTAGTGCACGAATAATGGCTAGTAATGGTTAGTTTTCATTCCTAACAACCCCAAATAGCTATAATACTCCATGGGTTTCATATAGAAGCTAAGAAACACGAAATACAATATAGAGAGAGAGCCTAAACATCAATTGTAAACATTATTTTACATCCTTCTTCATCCAAATCATGATTTGAGCTTTAATTTCTGAAATTCTTCTATTCTTGGTGCTTCATTTGTATTATCCACTTTTTAAGAGAGTTTATATGAATTTTTCTTCATCATAAATCATTTCCTAATTGTAAAGGGTGAGGTATCCTTTGAAAAAACTTAGAGAGGGTCAAGAATCTCTTGTAAGAGAGGTTTTGCTCAAAAAAGAGCAAGGATTGTAAGGCTTCTTCAAGTGCCATTGAAACTTGAAGGGATAGTGGATTAACATAAGCTTGGAGAGCTTGGAGAGTGGATGTACACCTTTATGAGGATATCCAAGGGAGGAACCACTATAAATCTTTGTGTTTGATCTCTCTACCCTATCTCTTCATTGTTTCTGCATCATTTCTCTATTTTTGCTAGTTTATGCTATGTTTTGTTGCTATTGTTAATTGATATATTGTTCTCCAATATTAATCTTGTTGCTTGGATAATTAAATTACTGAAAGAGAAACTCATTTAGGCATTAGTTTTTTAATTATTCATTTATGCATAGTTAAATGAATTGCTTTGCACAAGTGAATTGAATTGCTATATATTATATGCAAACTTCCCTATTAAATTATCTTGGATTGATTTCTTAATGATTTATTTGGTGTTACACGTTGAATTGTGATCTAGTGCTTATAATGATACATAGATGACTAAATGAGTAAAAGAGGTGTATATATATGCATTGACTTATTGATTCCTCATCCATAGTTGAATGAGTTGCTTTGCACTAATTCTTTGAATTGTCATAGCTTGAGTACAAACATATTCATAAAATTTTATTAGAAGTATTTAAATCAAAATTATTCTTATGACTTCCTAAAATCAAAGGGTTCTCAAAAAGAGTTTGAAAAATAAAATAAAAATTAAAAACATCCAATTCACCCTATCTTAGGTGTGGGTTGTCAAGACCAACATTTTAGTCCTCTTTTAATAAAATAGGAATATAATGCAATAGTGGTATGTAAATAAAAATGATATTTTTTTTATATAAAATTTTCATTTGGATAAAAGAAGGAAAACTTAATGACTCCAAAACTATTTTTATTTTCGTGAAATTCACTAAATTTATCCATAACTCTATATCATATTTTTAAAAATTATATATGAAATGAAATCAAAAAATTATAATTTTAACATCAAATTTTTCTCTTGAATTCCACTTCTCAAAAAATATTTTTCTTGAATTTTTTGATATTTTTTTATTTTACAAAAATTAAAAACTCTTAAATGTTGTATAAATTGAAGTTGCCATGTGAATCAATCACTAGTAATAACTTTCTACGACTTTTCTCTTTAGTGTACTTTTGCCTTAAATGGCAAAACCTTGCCCTAGGCTTTTGTTCTTTGTGAGTTCGAATATTGATATTAATAATTATATATATTAATTATCCCATTTCTTTTAATTAAAAAATATTTTTCCTCATAATAATTTTTTTCTAGTCATGTGGATTTCCAATCATAATTCTATTAGGTTTTCTTCTAATATTTTTAATGGATCTTTCTTCTATTTACTTGCTACTAGTCACACTTCTAATTACCTTAAGTAATTTTAATTAAATAAATTTTTTAATAGATGCTACATAATGAGTGTAAATTACAACTTCTATATAGTTAAATGATTTTATTTACAAATTTTAGGGTAAATTGCAATTACCAAATAAGGCTAGCAAAATTTGATGCACACTTTTAATAAAAAGTTAGATGTTAAATATAGTTCTAAAATTTGACATAGGTTAATAATGAACATGGTTTAAGAAGCCCTTAACCTCTATTAACTATATTTAACTAGTAATACAAGATCTTATGGAAGATTAGTTTTTATATGAACTTTAATGTTAGTCTAAACTTTATCCTATATTTGTTGTTCTCTTTTTTTATCCTTTTATTTTTTTGAAATATTATATACATTATTTTATTTTATTTTATTTAATTTTATTCTTATTAAAAAAAGCCTTGTTATTTTATTCAAATATCAATTTTAAAAAGTGAATTAAGGGAAAAACATTATTTTGGCATAAAATTTTAACTTATTTTTTTAATTGCCAACTTGGCAATTAAAAAAATAAGTTAAAATTTTATGCCAAGATAATTACATTTGCAAATAAGAATAAATTGGGGTGATCAAAATGGATTGAATTTGATTAGGATTGAATAAGAGAGGTTAAATTACAAAAAATTCCTTGACCAATTTTATTTGATCCATACTTACTGTTACCACCTGGAGTATTTTACAATTTTCTTTTATTATAATTATAATATAATATAATTATATAAGTTGCAATATGTAAGGACAATCAAAATAACACAATTTGTTGTATGTTTTTGTATCATATCATAATAGTAACCAATTAATTGGGTTGTAGAAATTTTGGAAAGTGTATTGTTGAATAACGGTTTTATAGGCTTTATTTAACAATTAACTGATGCATTAGTGATTAAGTGATTCAATCAATTATAAATTGATTGTTACTTCTGTTAGTTAATTTGATTAATTAATAATATTGGCTATTTGAATAAATATGTTTAATAAAATTAACTATATATATGTAAAGTAACATATATCTTTATTTGAGTATTTATATGTATATGTGGATATATACATATACGTATATTATCTATATATTTAAATTAATATTATTAATTTTTATTTTTAATGTAAAAAGCTTTAAATTTATCAAATAATTATAAAATAATGTTTTTAACATATTATAATAATTATTTTTATATTAATTTTATTATATAAGTATAATTAATGAAAAACTAAATAATTATTTATTATTTATAAAAAAATATTTTGTTATAGTATATATTATAGTACATAGAAGAGCAAGAATATATAATAATATGATGATTGAGTTAATGATTGAATTAGAGGCATTACATGCCTATAGTGATTTTATTTAATAATTTATTTGAGTATTCATATGTGTATATGTATATATTATCTATGTGTTTAAATTAATATTATTAATTTTTATTTTTAATATAAAAATTCAAATTCATTATATAATTATAAAACAGTATGATTAACATATTATAACAAGATGAAATATATGATGTCTTGAGAGTTTTAAAACCTAAGTTCATGTGATAATTTTAAAAGTTATTAGATTGAACTTGTTTGATTATTATCCTTTAAATTGAATAATTTCAATCCAATAATTTTAGAACTTATTATATTACTTTAAATTTTGAAATTCAAATAATACTATAGCAAGTATCTTATAATAATTTTTTTAAAAATAATAATTTTATTATTGTATAAATTTAATCAATGAAAGGTTAAATAATTATTTATTATCTATATTAATATTAAAAGAAAGAGGTATGAGAATGAGTGGACTCCATTTTCCTTTTTCTAAATAGTCTATGTTTGCATGTTTCAAATTTTAAGAAGATGAATGATAATTCCATAATTTTAAATTTACTTATTAAATGTTAGAAAATTAATATAACTTTGTAAAACTACCCATAAACTCATTTATATATACACTTCTTTCCTTCTCTCTCTCTTCCCCATACTTCTAATCAATGTTGAACTATAACTTATATGTACTATTTGTAATCACTTCTTTTTCTCTCTTAGACACCCAACTCTCTCCATCTCTATCTCCACTAAATTTTTATTTATGTAGAAAAAACCTTAATTCATACATGTCAAGGATAGAAAAACTATTAATTATCTATCAATTATATGAAATTTTAATCATTTTAATTGATAATTAAAAAAATAGTTCAATCATTCTTTGCATGTAAAATCACTCAGGCAAGCACAAGTTGTATATCAATTAAGACTTAAGAATATCAATTAATATAATTTAAAATTTAAAATTATTTGAGTATTACTTAACATTATATCTTTTTTTTTATCAACTTAATTATCTAAAATACATCTTATTTTTAATATTTTAAATTAAAAAAAAAGCTTCTAAATATGCATGAAAACATGCTCGCGCACGAAAAGGCTGGTTTATAAAGGAAGGTTTTTTTGTCTTATTCTAATTCTAATCTAATATATATTATAGCACAGACCATGATAAGATTGTATGCATAATAGTATTGTCTTAACTCTCATGTGCGATGTACAATATTCTTTTCTAGTCAAAATTAATTAATATATGTATGTATGTATGTATGTATACATTTCATATTTTATAGATAAATATTATCAAAAAAAATTATTATAAAGTTAACATAATTTGTGCAGTTAAAAAATTAAAATCAGGAGCATAAAGGCACACCTATATTTAAATACACACATTAATCTTCTTTTCTAAATTTTCTATAAAAATCTTCTATTTTATGAAAATTTTATATAAGATACTAAAATTAATAATCAAATAAAAATAAATTCTGAAAAATCAAATACTTAATTTTGTCAAACTTATATATTTTAAAATTAGTTCAAATGTATAATGGTTACTTTTTTTACCAATAAAAACATCATAACTTATTATGCATGAGTCCTAGAATGATTCACAATATAGGTATATACAAATAATTCATTAAGAATATAAAATATATTTAAATAAAAATAATTATTTTAAATTATACAAATATTCTATCTTGAAATAGTTTTAAATTTGGTATATTTAAAATGTTAACTAATAAGAATATTACTGAAATTATAAAGTTAATAATTTAAAATTCAATATAATTTAAAAGATAGCAAAAAAAAGTTAGTGTAATAATTATTAAATTTAATTAACAATATTAGAGAATAGTATTGTAAATAAAATATTTTAAAAATATATTTATAATATAAAATTTAAATATATATTTATTGAAATTAAATTAATTTTAGTAAAATAAAGTGGGGACAAATATAAAATATCTGCTCATATATATGAGCATTACAATTATAATAATATTAGGTGAATATGCAAGAATATTATAACAATTTACAATGTTGGGATATACAAATAATTAATTAAGAACATAAAATATATTTGAATAAAAATAAATAATTATAATATTTTTAACATAAATATTAAATATGGTCTATTAGTAGATTATAAATTTTTTATTTATTTAAAAGATGATTGAAAAATTAAATAATTATAATATATTAAATACAAAAAGAAAGTAATGTAATCTAATAAAATATAAAAAATAAAAGATATTCTATTAAATGTTTTTTGACATGAATTTTTTTGAGAGGGAAATTTTTTTATTTTAGGAAGGAAATAAGTAGGTGGAACAGTTTCAGAGGAAGATATGCATAGATAAATATAGATTTATTTAAAAGAGAATAAAATATTAAATAATTATAATATATTAAAGTTAAAAAAAGTAAATTAATCTAATAAAATATGAAAATGATAAATATTTCATTAAATGTTCTTTGACATGAAATTTTTTTTGGAGATTATTTTGGGAGAATTTTTTTTTATTTTGAGGGTAAAATTTATTGATGAAAGAGTTTTAGAAAAAGATAATTATATGACAAAAACACAAACCCCCCCTAAAAATATGGGCTTGTAACAAACTTAGAATATGAAATTTTAAATGTAACAAATCACTGCCTGAAGTTTGCGGAAAAATGAAAACGTCAACCTCAGTTTATTTTATACGGAAAATTCATGTTCCCTCACTGCTTTAAATAACTATGATTTTAATATGCTGCTTCAATTTCCTAGTGGTTCTATTTTCCTGCTATGGGTTCTATTTTTCTTCATGTAATACAAGTCCTATGGCCAATTTTGCTTCACTGCTTTAAATAACTATGATTTTAATATGCTGCTTCAATTTCCTAATGGTTCTATTTTTCTGCTATGGGTTCTATTTTTCTTCATGTAATACAAGTCCTATGGCCAATTGTGCCTTACCAATTTATTATGTTATAGATGATTGGATTTGCAATTCACCTATGACCAGATGAGGCTAGTATGATATATGTTTAATTCTTGGGTTTCTATCTTCAGAAATCAATTGCTTCCATGGTTGTTAATTCAGGAGGGGCTATTCTATGGTTATTTAGTAGGTAAGTCCCAGTGGGTCAAGGAATGTTACTACATCAGTTGAGGTCTGGGCCACGACACCTGCTAGTTTACAAAATAGTCAGCACAGACATGCCACTCAGTCCTGATGGTGCTCTGAAAAGTAATATTAGGCCGAGTGAAGACTGCTGATTGATTGCTTTGAAAGTTAGAGCACTATAGCTCAACAATTACGGCACCTGTTTATTTTGTTTTTACCTGGTTTCATTCAAAAACTTTAGTCTCTATTTGTTTTCTATTTTCAAAAATAATTTTTTATTTTTTTAAAAAAATATGTTTGATAATATATTTTCAAAATTTATTTTTAAAAATTATTCTCTAAATATGTAATCTAAAAACAAAAAAATAAAAATAAATTTTAATTATTTTCTATTTTTTTATTTTAAACATGTTTTCTATTTGATAATCTAAAAAAAAAACAAATAAAAATAAATTTTAATTATTCCCTAAATATATTTTCTATTTTCAAAAATAATTTTTTATTTTTTTAAAAAATATTTTTGATAATCTATTTTCAAATTTTATTTTTAAAAATTATTCTCTAAATATGTAATCTAAAAAAAATAAAAATAACTTTTAATTATTTTCTATTTTTTCATTTACAATAGTAATCATCTTTTATTCTATATTTTCCTTCGATCTGATAATAATTTTTAAAAATATGAAAATAAAAATATATTTAAATACACCTTTAATCTTACAATGTTACTAACATTACGACCCTCTTTAGATATGAATATATATTAGTTTCATTTAGACCTTTGCTTATAGTTTTCCTTTTTTCTTTATTTTTTTTGGTACTTTTTGATCTATTAACTTTCATTATTATATGTCACAAGGTCCCAAATGGAATTGGTTTTGCCTTATGTATTAATCAATAGTTATGGTGAGGATTATAATTGGAGAATGAGAAAAGGGTCACCTGTGTAACTTACTATTTGTGAAATCTACATATTTATATTTATAAGCTACTTGTCTAAATTACTTAATATTTATAAGCTACTTGTCTAAATTACTTAAAGACCAGAAACTCTCACAGGTCTAACCCCTTTAATCAATGGTGGTTTGTTGAATTTTTTTTAAAATTTATTATTATTTTTTAAATCTGGAAAGATTAGCTTACAGTACTATCTACATTGCCAAGTGCAATTATAACTTGTGACTCATTGTTTGTTCCTAATATAATAGTGAAAAAAATGGAAAAACTAAAAATGTTTATATTTTATAATATTTTGATGGCAAGTTTGCTTGAACTAAAAGTTATAGTTATGGCACTGTATGCATACATACATATATATATTGCTACCTATTATTTATAAAACATACTCATCTCATATTGCTACTTTAGTTGCTTGTCATATTTTTTGTAAAAGTTCGATCATATTAATGGGTCTAATAAAAATGTTACTTCATAATGATAAATTTCAACTAATTACGTTTATTGTTATTGGAAACATACATTAAAAAAGGCTTTGAATATAAAAACTAACACATTGATTGTTAACAAGAAAGTGAAGTGATTTACTTGACCTCATTTTTGCAAAACTAGCAATGGTTTAGATAAGTTAAATTTTGACTGAACATTTGCCTTGAAAATCCACAATTTTGATAGTTACAGAACTGACTAACTTTAAGACAAGTTAAATTTTGGCAAATTATTTTTCAAGTGAATTTTGACTAATTCCTTTTCTAGAAAGATCTATTATTTTGACAGTTTACAAGTATGGAAAGGGAATTTTGATAGTTACAAAACTGCACACTAGTTTCATCCACCAAATCCTTGTGGTCACAAGCAATTGAAACAGCAATGAATGTCACCCTATAGGGCTTTATATCAAGCCTCTACTCTGTCATAGAAAATAAATGAAGGGCTTCCTGACAATAATCATCGACAACTAAACCAACAATCCTTGCATCCCAACAACTTATAGGTTCGATCCTTATGCCATTAAGTACGTCCCAAGCTGAATTCAGATTCCAGCATTTAGCATGCATATCCATAAATTCATCACCTAAATAGCCTTCAATTTTATACTTCCTAACTTATGAGCTCTTGTGTATCTTGTTGCCCATTTCAAGCACGTCTGTTTTAGCATAGGTACATAAAACTGATATAAATGTTACTTCCATTGGCTTTATAATTTTGCATCTTGTGCTTTATTTAGACAATGCTCTGGTATAGTCCTTAATAGAGATATAACTTGCGATCAGCGAATTCCAAGACCCTTAGTTCTCAACAACCAATGCTCCAGCATCTGTGTTTTATTCAGCCAATGATCCAGCAGCAGTGAGAGAAAGCGGACCATGGGTCAACATGTATAGGTCACGTAATTCTTCTGTTGAAAATAAATGGAGGCTAATATTTTCATTTTAGCCCAAAGTTCAGGGAGTGATTTGCTACAGTCAAAATTTTATATCTAAATTTGTCACAAACCCATACTTTAAGGGGGGTGTTTGATTCAAGGGATGTTTTTCACATTCCCGAAAATATTTCATAGGATTGTTACATTTCTATATTTGGTTTAATTTTTTTAAAAATTTATCTAGGAATGTAAAACTCCTAAGAATGTTTTAAAGGCTAATTTTTCCATCAAATATTCTCATGGGGGAGGTGGGTATCTCATATTCATATCTCATGGAAATATTGATATTAAAAGAAAAAGATAATTTTATCCACATTCTTCTATGCCCTCATTTATAAATATATATAAATAATAAATTTTAATCATTAATATAAATAATATCATTACTTTATAAATATATATAAATAATATTTTTTATAAAAAATATTTATTAATAAAATAAATGAACACTTAATTTGTTTTCTTATTTGCATGAAGAAAATGGGTGAAAAAATATTTAAGGATAAAATATATGATTATTATATTTTAATTATTTAAAAATTTAAAATTTTTTATTTTCTTTTCAATTTAAATTTAAAAGAGATTGTTTCTCTTATTTCTCTCTTATTTTATTTTCAAAGAAAATAAAATTTTTTTGTCAACAATGGAAAAACTACTTATTTATTTTATATAATTAATTATATAAAAATTTAAATTCAAATTCAAATTATTAAAAATTTTAATATTTTATATATTAATTTATTTATTATATTTTAATCAAATATAATTTAAATTATTAATTTATTAAGTCTTCAAAAGTCTTCATTCATATATTTTTAATTAAATTTATGATTTATTTCCATTTATAACAAAAAAGTGATAGGATATTTTTGAAAAAAGTAATAAGATTCTTAGGAATATAAGTGTAAATTAAATATTAGAATATAATATGTTTGAGAATGTGAAAAAATATTCTTAGGAATATTTGTATTGAATTAAATATAAGAATCTTACATTCTAAGGAATTACATATATGAGAATCACATTTTCGAAAATGTACACTATCATGAAAATGTAAGATTCCGTGAACCAAACACCCCCTAAGAGGTTTTCTATATTTTCCCTCATAATATAGATTAGGGTAAAATACTCTCACCTCCCCTAAAATTTGGGTTAAATACACTTCCTTCCCCTCATTTTTCATTTTTGACTCTCTACTTCCCGCGTGATTTCATTTTTTATACATTCCCTTTCTTTTACAATAGTTTTTTGTTAGTGCCATTGACGGAAGTGGAAGATGCTCATCTTTCATAATTTCATGACTCTTTTATCCCTAGATGACATATTC
This sequence comes from Sindora glabra, assembly GCA_020226215.1. Taxonomy (NCBI): domain Eukaryota; kingdom Viridiplantae; phylum Streptophyta; class Magnoliopsida; order Fabales; family Fabaceae; genus Sindora; species Sindora glabra. The sequence continues at coordinate 79,753,313 of CM035227.1, forward strand.
AATCTTAAGCAAATTTTAGAAAATGAAGAATTAATTTGTTTAAGTTTAAATAATTCAAGAGGTAACTGTTGATAGCTTGTAGCTAAAATAATTTCTTTTAATTTAGGATGGTAGAAAAATTATAATTTTGTAATATTTATTTATAATATTTTAAGTTATCATAATTTTTTAATTATCATTAATTTCATTATAAATTTAATGATAGTGTATTCAAAAGGTGTATACTTTTATAGATTTAAATTTAATTAATATTAATGTAGATTAATTTTATATTATCACTTGTTATATATTACTAATTATTATATTTATTTAATGAAATATTATCTTTTTCATTTTTTATTTTTGGAGTAAATAATAAATGGAGTTAGAAGGAGTTAAATTTATATTTTTAAGGACAAAATTGCCTTCATTTGTTTGTCTTTCAGTTGCTTCATTGGGTTTGAAATTACAAATTAAAAATTGCATTTTGCAAGAAGAACTCAACTTACACAACAAGAATAGAAAAGGTTTACTAATCTTTGCAAGGGGTAAGATCAAATCTCTAACTAGGATGGATTCAAAAGATTTTAGAAAGCAAAACAGACAAATTGTGAATCAAATACAAAAATATTAGAAATTGAATTAGTTAAAAATTCTTTTGGTAAAGAAATCCCAAAGAATCCCAGCTAACTACCTCAAGACTTAGATGTTGATGCATGTTTCTCAATTTAATTTCCCCATTTTGAAAGCATCATAGGCTTCCTTTTACCATTTCTAATTTTAGTTATAAGTGTACTGAGTTTAAAGTTAGGTAGGCTTAAATTGAAATGGATAGAAACATGAAAATTAAATGTTAGGAAAGAGGGTTGATAAAAAAAAGGTGCTGGAAGGATGAGGGGGATGGATAGTAAAGAACGGAATGGAGGAAAAGAAGAAAAATTAAAAAAGGAAAAAATTTATGTGAGGGAGATAATTTTAATTTAAAAATATTAGATTTAATATATTATAGTGTAAAATGTTTTATACTATTAATAAATAAAAAGATGTTGTTTCAATTAAAATAATAAATTTTAATAATTTTAACCAATAATGAAAATATTTTAAATTTTTTTATTAACATAATAAATAACAATATAAATTTATACTCAAAGTAAATTAAGAAAAAAAGGCATTTTAAAAAAGTATTTGAATTCTTGAAATTCAAATACAAGGAGTATCATTTTCCATGTTAAACATGTTTCATAATCAAAATAAATTATATTTTTTAGGTTTAAATTTAATTCAATCTCAATACAACATATTATATATTATAAATGAATTAGAAGATGCCATATCATTAAAAAATTAAAATTAATTAGAAAAATTTACTAATACTAAAAAAATTTAAATGACATAAAACTATATGATAAATAATAATGTAAAATTCATTTATATTAATAATGGATCAAATTCAAATTATTTTTTTTATCTTTAAAGTTGGAGTTCACTTAAACAACTAGAGTTTCTAATAAAATATATTAAATACATTATCGTTAGATGAAAATTTTTATTTCATTAAATTCAATAAATAATAATATTTATAATTTATATTTAATCATTAAGTAAGTAAAATCATTAATTAATAGAAAAAATAATCATATTTCAAGTATTTGAAATAATTATAAATAATTTATTCATTATTATTTTTGTAAAATACTTACATATAATATTAATGATCAAATATAATTTACTGTTAGTGTAAAATTTTTTACATTAGCAATGAAGAAGACATTATTTCATTAAATAAATAATAATTAGTAATATATAAAAATTCATAATATAAAATTAATTTACATTAATATTAATTAAATTTAAATCTATAAAAGTATTTAATAAAAGTAGAGCTTTTGAATACACTATCATTAAATTATAATCAAATTAATGATAATTAAAAATTATGATAACTTAAAATTTTATAAACAAATATTACAAAACTATAAAATTTCTGTCATCCTAAATTAAAAGAAATTATTTTACCCGCAAGCTATCAACAACCGCCTTTTGAATTATCTAAACTTAAACAAATTAATTCTACATTTTTTCAAAATTGGCTTTCAAAAGACTAAATATGTTATTTGGGGATAAAAGGTTCATAAAATTAAGAAAGGCAAGAATCTTTTACTTCCGTCAATGACACTGACGGAAAACCATTACGGGGGAAGGGAATGTACAAAAAATGAAACCACAGGAAAGGCAGAGAGTCAAAAATGAAAAATGAGGGGAAGGGAGTGTATTTAGGCCAAACTTCAGGGGAGCTAAGAGTATTTTTCCCTATAGATTATAGATAGGTAATAACGATATAATGGTGTAATGGTTGATTATAATGCGCAGAGGCCAGAGCGCGATTGGCCAATGAAACCCTAACAGAACGGAGGCCTTCAGCAGCCATCACTTTCGCCAACAGCCTATTTCCCTGTTCGTCTGACCGTCTTCTACTGCACGGGGGCCAGAGCACGATTAGCCGCTGCTGTCCGCTGTCCTCGTGAAGGTTAGCGTCGCCAGAAGCGCTGTCCGGAGTTGCAAAGTCGGCGTTGTGTACGGCTGCCATTCCCTCGCCAGTGTGAAATTTTTGCCTTCTCTCGCCGGCGCAAACGTCTTGAACCCGGTATTTTTCTTCTTTTTGTTTCCTTTGGATTAGATTTCGGCAACTTGTACTTCCTCGCTGTTGTTTCATTACTGTGATGTTCTCTTATTTCCTCTTTTCAGGTTATTTGCTTTTTAGAGGTCTCCGTTGCTGTTGACTATCGGGGCTAGAGGAGGTACCAATGGAGGGGTTGAAGGTTTCAGATGCTAATTTAGTAGTATATGTTCACCCTTCTAAAAGTAACAGGGTTTCCCAAGCAATTCTTTGTGAGCTAAGCTCTTTGCTTTTCACGTATGTTTTCTCAAGCAGGAAGTTAGTGTTTCTGAATCATGATACTGTTTTATTTTGTTTTTAAGGAAGTGATTGTCAAGTAGGTTTTAGTTTGACATAGGTGATATAATAAGGCTGCGTTATTGATTGTGTGTTGAGACAATAACCACATGGAACGGCTTGTTCCTGCCTGGTTTCGTATCCAGAAGCCCCTAGTATTGCTTGTTGATTTGAAGATTCTGTCCTTCTGAGTTTTATGCTTAAGTTTTATCTGTTTAATATGATATATAGTCATTCGACTTTGTTATTTTCATTGTATTTATACTTTCTACATTCATTCATTATTTTTACTGTTTTAGAGCAAAGTTTTGGTAGTATTGGCATTCTTTTGCACTATTTACCGATTATTTAATGGGAAGTTTTATATCATTCAGATTTTAGAACTGGAATCCTATATGGCTCTCTGATGCTAAGCATCAGTTTCTATCGAGTAGAATTTGTAGTTCCCAAATATGCCTAAATGACTACTTGGCTATTGATAGAATTAGTATCTAGGATGAAGCATGATATTTTGTTGTGTTTATTTGCAGGTACAATGAAATTTTTGATGGCATTGTCTTGGCTTATGATGTCAATTTTATGGATGATGCTGCAAAAATTCTTCCTGGTGTCCATCCTTATTTTGGTGTTAGACTTACAGCAAAATTGTTCCTTTTTTCTCCCAAGCCAGACATGCTTTTAGGTAGTTCACTTTTTGTCATGATTGTTCTGTTATATTTTCTGTTTACTGAGTCCCTATCTGAGAGAAAGTGATGAGGTAAGTTAATTTTGTCAAGGTCTTTCTCTTTGATTATTTTTTTGTTGGGTTTATAAACACAATTCACATCCCAAGATCTACATGTAAGGCTCGAAGTTTTCCTTGCTAATTTAGTTATTTATTGATAATTTCAGAAGGGAAGGTAGTTAAACTTACTCATGAATCCATTCATATTATTGTGCTTGGGTTTGCTTATGGTACTATACCTGACAAAGACATTAGGGAAGAATTTGTACACAAGACTGTGAGTATCTCACCTCAAATAGTTTTAATTCTATATAGACTTGAGTATCGTTCTTAGTTATTAGTTTTGATGCAGTCTTCCTATGTTCAATGTGCATTTTATTGTAGAAACATGGGCAAGATGTGTATGCAAGCAGATCCCACAAGCGGCATGTGATAAAGGTTGGAACCATGATACGATTTTTAGTCAAGAGGTGACATATACTTCAAAACAGACTACATGTGCTTGTTGTGTTCTGTGTTGCATAAGAATCCTTATTAATGAAATATTATAGGCCTATCCTTGTCTTTCTATCTATCTACCCCATAGGAAATGTGGATTTTTTTTTTGGGGGGGGGTTAATTTTGACTCAAATTACTTAATTTCTGTATCTGGAATGTTAATTTGTATTAAGTGTTTCCAACATCTTGATAGGGATTCTCTACTTTGACACCCTAAACAATGAAAGAGAACAAATTTTGGTGAACAGCTGTTGGTCATTGTTGCATAGAGGAAATACTATTAGTTACTGATGTATTAATTCTATATGAAAGCCAAATACTCGACTCCCTAGCTGAAGCAATTTTTAAAACAATAAGCAATTTTTTTGAAGTGCAGGACTTTGTATTTTGTAATGTGTTTGAGCTGTAAAAATGGTTATTGTTAATTATAGATAGATCATAATAGACTGACATCTGTGCTTTTTATCTTATCTATTTAAAATTTGAAATTTCATGAGTATTTGTGTTGACGAAAAGATTCCTCTTTTCTGGTTCTTGTTGCTTAAATATTATTACTGCAAGTAGAATGAATGAAATTTTTTAAAACATTCTTTCTAGATTTATCATTTCTCTTAAAATGTTCAGTCTGTAATAAATCTTTGATGCTTGGTCACTTATTGGAACTTGATATTTCATATCATTTTTGCATGCTTAGCCACTATTATAAAGTTACCTTTAAGTTTTGAAAGCAGTACTCCATTGAACTTGGATCATTAATGTAACTGATCTGATATGTGTGATTTTGTTTGTGGTTATTTTTGTTCTCAAAATATCTTCAGTTCTGGATTATTATATTGTGCTTATGTTAATATGTATTGTGATTGCATCAAAGGGACAAGGATAAGAAAATCATCAAGTAATTGACATCAATGATTTGTCCTTCCAGCTTTGATGAGGAAATACTTCATGTTGTTGGCTCCCTCATTCCAGACCACACAGGCAATGTTTATTGGTTGAACAAAAACATTGAAGATGTTTCACAAGTTGAAAGGTTTTGCTTTTGACTTGTATATTTTTAAGCTTAGAGATTATTTCAATTGTTGAGCTATGCAAGATATCTTTATTTGTAACAATTAAATACTTTACAGGAGTTCAAAGAAGAGAGAAAGTGAGGGTGAATTAATACTGCCGGAGCAAGATACTGTTGGTGGTGATTCATTTTCCTTGGATAATGTTCAGAAAATGAAAAAGTCAAAGAAACAGAGAGTTATGGAGGAATCATGACTGTAGCATTTGAGTCTTAATTGTTCAGTGCCAAGTATGTTCTCAGGTAACTTTTTCACTCAATAAGCGACAACTCATGCATTGAGTGCCTAGAATTTGATGATGATGGTGGTGATGAACTCCTGTCAGTTTCTTCTTCTGTGTATTTGAAGTTTCCGATTATATAATTATTAGGTTCATGTATGCCTGAAATTTAGAAGCAACTGCTTTTGAAGAAAGGAGCAGTTTATTTCTTTGTGCTGGATCTATACTTGCTGAGAAGCCGACACCTTTAATTATGTTCTTTTTCCCCTTGCTAGAAAGTTTTCATCTTATTATTAAAAAAAAAAAAAATCAAATTTCTATTCTGAACTATTTCAAAAATGTTGAGTTTGTGACTGGTATGTCAACTTTTTTTTTCCCCCTTAATAGAAAAGTGGTAATTCACACCCATTTTTAATATCATTATAGATCATCTTATTTGAAGTTTTGGATCTTGGGATTTCATTGTTTTTTCGTACATTATATCTTGTATCCTCTATTTGTATCTTTTTGTCATACAATGAATTTTAGTTTATGCAAGTCTTTTCTCTATGTATTCTTTTGGCATTATGCTATGAAGCACTGATACTCTATTTTTGGTGGAGATCCAGTGTTGCACTAATCTTGGATTCTGATATGTGATTTGTGTCAGAAAAGAATTGAAAGCTTGTATTTTTACCTTTTTGATTTCAGAGTTTTGGTGCCACTTCAATTCTCTGAATTCATTTTCTTTGCCAGCAACCAGCTGTTCTATTTTGTACTTGGTTTATTATTTTTCGAAATGCTGCTTTATGTTACAAACACATATGTGATTTGTGAAGGGAAAAAACAAAATCATTTTGTTTATACTTCAAATTCGATTATGTACAAATATATCACTAAATCAATCCTTTGTTATTCCTAAAATTGGAATTGGAATATCATGATGATCTTCTGCTATATTTTGTGTTAATGACATATGTATCTAGTTCCTAAATTTTATTGTTCACTTACATGAAATTCACATTTTTTATGTATCCTAGCAGCATGTGTATCCTCCTCTTTTTTCTTTTTTTTTTCTAATTAAATTGTTGCTTCTCTTTACCATGGTGTATCATATCCGTGCTTCATTGGCATTAATATTTGAATCTCATTTATACAATTACGGTTCTCTTATTTATTTATTTTTGGTTGATTTTGATCGAGTTATTGTCTTCCTAATTTGACTAGTGTCTGTAAGGCATTTTGTGCTCTAAGCATTTAATCCCTTTGAATTCTTCCTTCTGCTTAGAATTTTCTATCGGGAAATACATAGAAATCCTGTAAGCTTTAATAAGCAATCATTAGTTTTTGATTTTAGTGTGTCAAATTTAAACTGGGACCTCATCAAGAAGATTGAATATTATTGATTACTGAGGGTTGAATCTAATAAATATAAGTGACAAAATGTAAACTAGGTCAATGTTTAAGGTAAAGTGGAATTACCTCTTGTTTAATGTTTGTGGCTTTACATTTTTTCCTTACTGCAGCCAACTTCAGCTGCCACATCGAGAAGGGAAAGTCTTAATGGTGCCATGATTAACCAAGAAGATAAAATACGAGGGTTGGGCATTGAACTAGAACCTAACATGTATCCACAGGGCAGTGCCCAGAGCTTTCATGTCAGGATTTGGTTCAAGCTATGCATAGATACAAGCATACTGCAAGCTAGAGTAATATATTTTGAACTGTGCCCTGGAACTGCATAACCTTAATTGATCATTGACATGACATGACAGAAGTTGGGGATCAGTTTTTATAATAAGATTTCATTGGTAGCCCCATGGAAACTGCTGTTACATCATTAATATGAAATGACCTGCACAAGTAATAACAGGAATATGAAAACTTAGATTCATTGGGATTACCTGAATGGGAGGTTCTACAGAATTTAACGTTAAACTTATTTTTACCATGAATGTTCTCTGAAGAGCAAGGTTCATGGACCATGACTTAACTGTGCCTTTTAACTGTGCATCCTAATGACACAATGGAGGAAATGTTCCCTAAGTTTATGGACCTTTTAGATGGCAGCAAGCATGTCAGCATTCTTCCCCCTTTGTTCTCTCTGGTTCCTCATCTGCAACTCTCAACCACTGTTACTGTAAAACCAGAGATTATGTTTAGCTATATATCTCAATTTCTTCCCATTGTAATATCACTTTTTAAACGATATTACAAAAATAACTTAGACATATATTTGGCATTCAACATGATATGCTTCACATTTTTGCTTTCTCTGCACTGCTTTACTAGTTGTACGATCTCTTTGTTGTCAAACTCATTTGTGATTCTGGATGTTCTTTGTGGAGTTGTGTGAGTTACAAAATGCAGCCTGTGAGACTGTTGTTCTATAGTTAAATTTCTTTAAATTACAGTTATTAGCATCTTTGTGAATTCTATTGCAAATTTATGACTACTATATTACTTCTGTTTATTTTGCTAGAATGACATGCAATAATCATTTTATAGCATGATTGCTAACTTGTCTTTATTTCATCAATTTGTTTACTTTTATGTTTGGGTGCTCAGTCTGCTGTTCCTGCAGGTTCCTGCATCTGCTTCCAGCTTGGTGAATGTCTATAGCATTCGAAACCGCAGTTATCAGAGCTAGGAATAGAGGACAAAGGGATCTGGTTAGCCGCTACGAAATCAAACTAAGTTGGAGAAGTCTGACTTAGGCAAGTTTTGCTCTTTACTATTGAGATATTTGTGCAGAGACATCGCAATTGAGTATTTATGGTTAACTTTGTAGGATGTATCTGCCCAAATCTAGTAGATTTTTTAAGTAGTTATTTCTGTGTATTTTGTAACCCAAATGTCTGAGGATATTAGAGATATATTTATTATGTATTTAGATCCTTGATCAGAAAGCATTATAGGGAAGGTGGTTTAGTTCTAATTGAGTAAGTTGGTAATTGTGCATATTACCTTTCACCCTATTTGAACACGCATGCATAATTTGAGGCAATTTTACATTTGTGTTAGATTGGTGTTGCAAATTTAATTCTGACTGCCATATGTGCAAGTGAGAGGATTAAGGGTGCAAGTAGTATTTATCTTTTAAGTTAGTTGGAAGAATTTCTTATGTTCGGGTTGGAATGTTCATACAATGGCTTTGATAGAACTTTGTTGGTAAATGATCTTAACTGTTATCACCCATGGTGCCGTTTCCCTTTTTATGATTATTCAACTAGTTAGATGTTGACTGATCGGCCATCCTTGGTTGTGTTTCCTTCATAAGCTGCTTAGGATCATGTTTACATTGTTAAATCTAGCTTTGGTTTGTCGGTAACTTTCATGGCGGATCTGTGGGTGTGGTGTACGTCACCTTGATTCACTTAGAATGTCGTTGTTGGCAGTGGTGGCGGTTAAAGCCAAGGAATTGGGCTGCTCGACTAGCTGTTCAATTTCATTAGATTTCTAATTTTACTTGTTACTTTTTTAAAAGAAATGTTAGTTTGATCAATTAGAAAGAATATAGTAAATTGGTCCCGGGCCAAGTTTGAGCACCACGTGATGTCGTTCTATTTTGAATGATCTATATTTGATGACGTCTTTAATTCATTTGGCTGGTGCATGCAAAAAAGAATTCGAAAGATGTTTTTTTGGCTCTACGGTCACACTTCTATGATCCCTGAATGATTAGTAGGACGTTAGCCCCTGGAAATGGTTAGGGCAAGCAAATCCCAATGATTAGGATACCAGCCCTTCTTGGTTCGTAATGGATTTGGATCAGTTTCTTTAGAAAGATATGAACACAATCTTTTATTTTTTGAATCCTATTGCTACTAAAATAAATTGAGTCTAGTTGCACATAAAAATTTTTCGTTTGTAAAGTGCTTTTTGTTACGATGAAAGACGAAACGTCGTTGAATTGCACTGACAAAATCTTCAAACGGGTATAAGAACTAGGAATAGGTTAACATCACATTTACCACAGTTGCTTGTAATAAAATACGGCGAAGTAAAGAAATAAAACCAATCTATCAGTATTTTTATTAGTGTAGTGATATTTAATATTAACAATGAAGATTTTTGCTTTTGGTATCTTGAGCTAGAATTCAGAATGTTACGTATGTATCAAGTGAGTTCTCACTTGTGGGAAAAAATTTTTAAAAACAACTTGAGTTCTTATAATGTTTTGAATTTGTAGCAAATTCTATGCAACTTTACTTCATTTTTAGGGTATAATAATCTTTGATGAAGTGACAACATCAGAAACTTTGAATTTGAAGGTGTACACATACATATATATATACACACACACACACACACTAAATATACTAAATATAATTTCACATATTATTTATTTAATAGTTTTAATTTGGGATTTAACCATCAACTCTAATATTTTAATTATGAAAATACCATTGTGTAAAAATCATATTACTTATATGGTTAAAAACGATGTTTGATTTGAAGACCTCAATTTTGTTTTACGTAAATAACTGATAAGTTAGTTAATAATTGATACTTTGCAAGTGATAGTTGATTAAGCTAATTAAAGTATTTCATAAAATTAGTTGTGAAATTAATTGAAATTATAAAATAACAGAAAATACTATATTAATATAAATACATATATAATTAAAATAATTTATATTTATTTAAAAATTAAATTATATTAACGTAATTAAAAAATTTAAAATAAAAGTATAATATTTAATATTTAATTAATTATATTTTATAAACTTATATATTTATTTACTTCTATAATTTTTACTTTATTATTTATTATAAAATTATAATTGCTTAAAATATAATTTTATAAAAATTATTTTAATTTATATACAAAAGGTGTCGTTGTAAATTAATAAAAAGAATAAGGATAGAATTAGAAAGAATTTAAAAAAGTAGTAGTTTATAAACCATAAGCTACTTTAGGTAGTTTATTAAATTAGAATTTATAAACTACTTGAAATTATAATTAGAGCTTATTTATTATAAAATTATAATTAATTTAAATATAATTAATTATATTTTATAAAAATTATTTTAATTTATATTACAAAAGGTGTGGTTGTAAATTAATAAAAAGAATAAAGATAGAATTAGAAAGAATTTAAAAAAGTAGTAGTTTATAAACTGTAAGCTACTTTAGGTAGTTTATTAAATCAGAGTTTATAAACTACTTGAAGTAACTTATAAGTTAGTGTAAGGAATATCTCTAGAGATTAGTTTATAAATTGTTGATCAGATTAATAAGTTATAAGTTAATTTATTTGTTGCGCGAAACAAAACCCTTATATATTGCATATTGTATTTTTTGAATAACCGATTTCCACTTACTTTCTAACTTATTTACTATATTTTTTTCCTTCTTTTTTCTTAATTGCATCAAAACAATTTGAACTATTCCTATCTAATATGATATGCTTGATTAGTTTGGCAATGAATATGATATATAAACTTGCCTTCAATTACTTAATAGATCTAAATTTACTTAATAAAAATGAAGCTTAAGGGTCTAAATTTACTTAACAAAAATTAAGTTTAAACTTGTCCTTTTTTGAAATCATGTGGCCTTTCTTAATCATTTTAAGGACAAACAACATGTGATTACATAGGTATAAGTTAAGAAAGGGCAACATAATTTTTTTTGAATGATTGTATAATGCAATCAATAAATTTGCAATGTGTGGACGAGTTCAAAAAATGGGGGAGAAAGAAAATTTGTAGAAGAAATAAATAACAATTTTATTTTTATACCAGATTATAGCTCGTCTAATGTGGGAGTTGTAATTCTACTCATTGATTAATAAAACTATCATATGGAAAATAAAAAAAGCAACATACGAAGCCACATGTATATAACAAATGCATAGTGTGATAATTCATTGAAAAATTATATCATGAAATTTCAACGTAGAAAAAAAGTTAGAAATTACATTCACCAGTTTTCATATATTCTAGAACACTTCTTTGAATACAATATTAGTTGTGACACTTGAATTGTTACTCTTCTTGTTATTTTTAATCCTTTTTTACTGATCATTCTAGAGGTAGCAATATACAATTGATCATAATTAAATTGAAGTTTATGCAAACAAAGACTAATTCATTTTAGTGATTGGCTTTGATTTTTGCTAATAGACATTGTATATGACACAATGATTAGAAATTATTTTCTTTGAAATTTGAAAGGCCATTTGAATTAGGAAGGGTTTAGAACCATGCAAGGCATGAAAACCTTTGCATCAATACTAGTGCTAATTAAAGCTTTAACTTCAATCACATGATTGACTAGTTATGTAATTATTAATCTTATTCCATTGCAAAGATGAAAACATTGGTTAGTGTTTCTTATATTTGTAATAGGAACACTAACTTTGAGTTTGAGATTATGATTTGCAATCTAGAACATTGAAGGCCATGAAGAATTTCTAGAGTCAATAGATAGATTGGGTAAGACTTATTTATCTTGTCTTACATATTGATTAAAGAATGATATGTTGAATAAACAATAGTTTCAATCGGATTCAAGAATCATTAATGAGATGGTCTTCTAGTATATCCATGTTAACTCCTCCATCATTTGGTTTTTCAAGTTTTCCATCACCAATTCTCAAAATCCATTTAGAGAATTCTTTTAATCTTTCAAACTTATTAGGAGAACATGAATTGGTTTGAAGTCACATATTCTTCATTAAGGTCAAAATATGATAATAATACCAAATATAAGAAGAATTTATAATTTCATAAGCAATATCACAACAATGTACTCTTGGGATCATAGGAAAAATCTATTGAAAATCATTACAAAAAATAATTGTCTTGCTACCAAAAGGTAGATTATAACTATTTGGATTATCAAAGTAAAGAACATCTCTAAGGTTTCTATTAAGTGCTTGAAAATAAAATTTATGCACCGTTGGGACTTCATCCTCTACTATAATTTTATTCTTCTATAACAATTCAACTTGAATGCTTCCTTATTTTATATTACAAGTTTAGTCTTCATTAATATTTAATGGAATGACAAATCTTAAATGAGTAGTGTGTCCACCTGAAAGTAAAATTGAAGTTATGCCATAGAAGCCAAAATTAAAACAATCCGACCTGCAGACTTTAAGCAAGCAATTAGAGTTTTTTATATAAGTTTTCTTGGTACATTATAATCATATATGGAAAAAATACCATCATTACTAAGATTAACAATGTCCATTAGAGTGTGGGAAACATCTTTTTACCTAGAAATTATGGAATTCAATAAATTTGTTGCTTCAACTTTCAAAGCCTTTTTGTGATAATTCAACTTATTAGTCATTAATTAATTTAGTATTTGAGTAAGCTCATTTATACGAGGAATGATCATAGGAGGAAAATCACAAAAATAACAAACAATACTTTTTAAGATATTTTTAATGTCAACAAGAGCATAATTTTCTAGCTAGTCCTTTGTAAGTCATAAATCTATTCACAAAAATATTAATTGTCAATAAACAATAAAAGAACACATGTTAATTGGAACAAAACATATAACTGCATCAATATTTATAATGAAAATTAATGTGACATGGTTTGGATTATATTTTAGATGCCTTAGATTTGAAATGCTCTTCTTTGCATATATATAATATCTTCACTTAAATAAGGCCAAGTTAGATTTGAAATGCTCTTCTTTGCATATATAGAATATCTTCACTTAAATAAGGCCAAGTCTCATTCCACACAAGTTTAAGTCTTCAAAGGTAATTGCAAAACAACATAATGTAGTAAGTAAAGTTTCCTAAGGCATTGACTAGATCTTTAAGAAGAAGTTTATTTAATTATAGCAATGTACTCTTTATCATCATCAAACAATCTTAAAGTACAACAAGCTTTTTTAAATGTCTCATAAACTATGTCATTTCTTATGTGTATATCCTTATAACATGTTAGTTGTCTAACCTATTTTGGTATTGTATGCAAATAGTATAATTCTCTAGTTGATAGGGGAACAAAATTGTCATGACCCATTTTTAATCGTGATTAGCGTCAATCCCATTATCAACTTCCATAATCTTTAACAATTTTTACTCTTTTTATCTAATGACAGTTTCCAAATTCTAGGGGGACTTAAAATTTATTTTAAGATTTTTGTGAAAAATGGACAAAATCTCCCTTATCTTTGGACACTCTCTGAGGATCACACACCTTAAAATACAAAACCTATTTTATCCAAATATGGCAGAATCAACATATGCACAATGCAATTCAAATTCTGACTTATTCATATATAATCAATACAACACACATCATCATCCAACAAATCTTTATAATATTAACTTCAATCCTAACTCAATACAACCCCAACTGTCAAATATTTAGTTTAGGCGGTATTTGCTTCTCCATGGATGCAAAAAGCCCTAGTATGCTTATTTCAACTTGAAAGCATTGAAAATAAAACAAAGTAAGTTACGAGAACTCAATAAGCATATATCTACCTCTATTTTAGAGGTGATTAGTTTTACATATAATATTTATACATTAACATATACTAACGAACTAATTTCTTGGATCTCTAATATATATGAAACAATGATCTGAATAAGAGTCCACCTGCACATGACTTAAATTCTATTTCTCGCATCATAAACATAAGAGTCTCAACTATCCATTATGGTAGGCATCACATTTTAAGGCTTAAATACAAATAAATTATTATAATCACATCATTAGTAGAAATCAATCATAAACATTTTTATCAAATAGTGACATCTAGTCATAAACATAGTTTTAATTTATAATGAACATATGTGTAGCTGTTTTTTGATTTCATAATCAAATCTATACATTTTTTAACTATTTGCTAGGAATCTCTCATCTGGCCCTCAGATTAATATCATATTCATCTTATATAATTTGTCAAGAATTTCCCATCCAACTTTCATATCATTTCATCATCACAGGTTGTGATATTCAACATCATTACTCTAGCATAGTTCCTCACTTTCTAATGCCTCAAAACACTCAATTCACAATGTAGTAAATGTGTTAGAGCTTCACTTTATTCATATCACTAGATTCAATGCAAGCTCACATAGACAACTATTCAACAATCACTAGCGATCAAAGTCTATAACGTATTTACAATATGATTTATCATAACTCTATCACAATTAATCAATTAGTAGCTAATACAACATTGTGTTTTTGCTGCGCACCCTAATCCAATAATGTCATTTCACTATGCCATGAATTGGAATTTACACTTACATAAAATTATATTTATATAGAAATATAGAATTGATACTAACAATGAAGAAAACACATTTCACAATGTTTAAAATATCTTTTCATAGGATATTAAGAAATGGTGAAATATATACTTACTTGAAATCATTCCACAAATTCAAAGATCTCTAATTCCCTTGATTTCACCTTCTATTCTCCCTATTTACCATTATACAATAATAAATTATAAATTATTGCACATTACTTATTTTTTTTTCAAATACTACAAATCTAAATTCCAATTATAATAACATTCCCTATCATTTGCTCTTTATATTCATAATTCCATATATTGTTACTTAGGAATTTTCACATCTAAACCATATAGACTTAAATAATAGAATTTGAAGGTCTAAAGACAGTTATCTTCTATTGCTTCATTTTCTAGACTCACTTTCATAAATTTTTAATTTTTTTTTCCAGTAAAACCATCAAACTACATATTTGGATCTTTAATCTACTGAGATCATATGGTTTCATATCCCTCTACTTCTTTATATTCTATCCTTATTTGAACAAGATGCCAAAGTACATTTAAGAGTCTCTCTAATCAATGTATATTAAAAATAGGCTATTTAGAAATAGAAGAAGATTCACTATGCTATTCTAACATTTCATATTCTAGATTAATTTTAAGTCATCAGAAATCAAGATGTATTATTGCAAAGATACTATCAGTATAATAATAATAATAATTTGCTATTCCATAGTATAAAATATCCCCTTTTTTCCAACTTATCTTCATATTTCTCAAAACTATCAAAAATAAGTTTTAGATAAATTTCCAAATTATCTAAAATTAGTGTAACATTTGAAAAATAATACTATAACTTTGCATAGCATTAAAATATCATAATCTCCAATATGCATAAAAGGGGTTTTCTAATTTGACTTCACATCATCCGAAATCTTGAAGTAGAGTATTTTAGAAACACTGCATCTATGATAAAATAACATCCTAAAGCATAAAAAGTGTACTCTTCCAAACTATTATTATGGTTCCCAAAGTTGGCAGAAATGAGTCTTTTTGCATCATACATGAATCTGCTAATATAGTAATATAAAATATTCCATTTATATTTTAACTATTATGTTCTAACAGGTTATAATATAAAAATTCTATTATTATTATTTTATTCTATACTAATCATCCAAAATATCAAATACACGCACAGATGAGTTTTCTTCAAGTTACTTAACGTAGTAGAAATCAAAAGAGCCTTAAGGTATATCGTCCTTGTTGGTAGTTGGCCGGAGCTCTATGGCTGTGAGAATGACATCCAAAACTCCAGTAGAAGCAACAAGGAACTTCAGTTGTTTGGCATTGCTCTAAGGCGGTGGAAACCCCAGGTCCACTCTGCCATCTTGCAGCTTCTTCATATCATTGACAAGGGCTGCTAGGCGAAGATGGCAGAGGTGGACATTAGTACAACCATACATCTCCCAAAGGAATTTCCAGACACTCGCTGGAGCTCCGCCGCTACAAGGAAGTTTCATTTGTCATGAATCACAACTCCATGTTTTTGGCTAGTTGCTCTGTTACAGGTGCTTTGCACGGCTTCCTTTCATAGCATGGTGGCAGAAATGATAAGAATCCCGATGCCCATGCTGCCATGGAAAACCTATTAGCCAAAAACTTTTCTTCTAGCAGTTGTGGCGTAGAAGAGAAAAAAAGCAGAACCAAGTGTTGTATTAAAATAAAATAAATAATTTATTTAGATAAGTTTATATGTATTAGTATTAATTAATTATTGAAATATTTATTTAAGTAATTAATTTTTTATATTTTAACATTAAACATAAAATAGATTAGCCCTGGTTTAATATGGGTAGAGGTCCCAACCTACAACCCTTTAGTAATCAGTAATTTCCTATTACAAGTCTGACCTTAAATAGGGATATTAGAGTTATTATTTTAATTTTTATGTACAATAAGGATTCTCTCTCTGAAAAATTTTCTTCCCTTTTCTCTCTATCTAGATAATCTAAGGGGTAAAGTAAGTTGCAATTCTACTTATCATCATCATTTAAATCAGTTATGGTCTCATTAAATTATGCACTAGGTATGCTTATAATTTTATTATAATCAATTTCATATTTTAGAATTTTAATCATACTACCAACGGATTGTATCATAACATGTTGATAGTATGAATAATTTGATTATGAGCATTTTATTATCTAGGAAAAATTTATAAAAATTCCTAAGTTTTCCCTTTTATTTTCATATATGGAATTATTAAATTAGGAATTTTTCAATTTTGAAATTTGGATATGACTTTATTTTCAATTCAATTATGAATTTTGTTCTTATATGCATCAATAATATTATTCTACTTCTGATTATATTTAAATTTGTGATTATTGTAAATCGAAGGCATAAAAATTTTGAATTCTTAGAAATTTTGTAAGGTTGTATTTGTACAATTTTAAACCCTTTTCTCTTCAGATTAATATATGGGTTAGTATCAAAATATAAGCTAAATAATTTTTCTTACATCAAAACGACCTAAAACCCAAATTTCTAAGGCTTTGGAAACTTGTTAATGGTGGAAATCCACTATAGTCGAAATTGCTAGAGCAAGGTTGAAGATGATTTAGCTCCAGCTAATCCCACATGCAACCTGCGAGCGTGTGATTCACGTGCTGGAACATTCCTATTTTTTGGTTTGCTAGCAAATGTTTTTGGATTTATTTTAAAGTTGCATGAAAATTTGTGCGACTTCCTCTTATAGGCTATTTTGTATCATTCCCTTCTGATTATTTGGAGAGCTATAGGGGAAAGTTTTTATTATCTTGGTTGGCATGTCATTATAATTTGCACACTTGTTTCACTAATTGGCTTGATAAATTATTATAATTAATTAGATCTTTTCATTTTATATATATATATATAAAAGAAAGGAGGATAGATTAGGCAGCATATTTTATGCACCAGGATGGTTAAGAAATAATTCCAGCAGAAACCAATGGATCTTTGCCTTTAATGCACTAGAGGAAGTGACACATCAGGAAGATGGAATTGCAATGCCATTGACAATTCCAAGAGGTACCAGAGGCAAGGTGCACACACGATAAACCCACGAGTGGAATACAAGCGCTTAGCGGCTTGTGACAATCGCACGCCTTCCTTCTTTTTTTTAATAGTTTCTGCTGCATCTTGTTTCCTACATGCGGGCTATGCGTGTGCTAGTGTGTGTGTTTCACGCGTTGGATCTTTAGGCTTTGCTTTTAGCCTAATTATATAAAATTTAATTTTATATTTATATATATTTTTTCCAAAATTTTTTTTGAGGTCAATAAATATTTATTTTGAAATTTGTAAAGTTTATATTATATAAAAAATACATTTTATTTATGAAATTTTGGCTTGAAAAAATTCATGAACATTCTTTACATTTTTTTTGGGCCTGGTGAGTTGTCATTCTCTATAGTTGTGAGCATAACTATATTAAATAATTTTAAGCCCTAAATTATGCAATTTTATACATATAAAGACACTTAAAGCCATTTATTTCATACTAGTGATAGATTAAGGATATAATAAGACTATTGTCCATAAAATATTGTTCTTCTAGGATTTTTAGAAGTATATTACATTGATGATGGATACACCCTATCAGTGTGACATTGTTAATATAATTTTAGGATTTAGACTCCTTAGAATAGGCATGCAACGATTATAATATTTCAATATTTCTTGTACCTTATCGGTATGGTTATATTGATTACATTCTTGTGTAGACTTTTGTACAAGCCAAGTCATATAGTACATATAATTTTGATACCACTTTATCATATAGTTGTTTGACTGGTTTGTTTAATTAGGAATCTTGTATTATAATTATGTTGTGCATGCATGATTATAATTTTCCAATCTTGTTGCATCAGTTTCAGCTTTTCAATAACTATATATGGTGAGGACTCTTAATGGAATAAATTATGATAAATAGAGAGAGTCTTTAAATATGTACTTAATAATCTCTAAGGAGAATTTAGCTTTAAAGAACCAAAGCCAGCTGATCTATTACCTGAGTCTAGTGCTGCAGATAAAACCTATTACAAATAATGGTATAAGTTAAACTGGATTTGTTTGGTAGTGATTAAGTTCACTATTAAAAAAAGAATTAGAGAGAGTATCCCAAATAAGGACACTGCTATGGATTATATGAAAGTTATTGGTGAAAAATTCAAGAAGCTTGCTAAGACTCAAAAAGTCTATTGTCTCTCCATGCTTGACAACATTCGTTATGATGGAGTTTTCAAGTGTCAGAAAGCATATCATGAAAATAATTCATTACTACAATAAGTTGAAATCATATAGCGTTGATTTAGGTGAGAGTACTTTGGTCTATAGAGTCCTTTAGTCATTGCTAGCTAAATATAGCTATCTAAGAACTTTCTATAATTCATAAAAGAAAAAGAGTAGATAATAGATCAGATGATTTCTGTAGTAACTCAAGAGGAGAAGACTATGAAAAGTAACCCATAACTACCTTTTGTTAATTACTTGTCTCAAGGCTTCAATAATAAGTCAGGTGGAAATGATAAAAGAGGAAAGAAACCAGAGACACAGATATTTGGAAAGCTTGAGTTTAAGAAAGGTGGTGACAAGGGTAAGGGACAACAGAAGAAATTTAAGGGCAAGTGCAATTATTGCAAGATCCTTGGACACAAGATGTCTCAGTGTTATAAGCTAAAGATTAAGCGTGAGCAAGAAGGGACTCAAAAGCAGACGGATCCCAAGTGAGATAAAGAAGAATGTATTGGGAGTAGTAGGAAGTAAGGTTAAAATTGAATACATAGGATCATTTTTCTTTATGTTTATCTTTTGCACACCTTTTAATTTGAATAATTTCGGTTATGTACTTTTTGCAAGAAGGAATTTGATTTCTAGTTCTATTTTGGATAATTATAGTTATTCCTTTTGACAAGGAAATGAAAGATTGAAATTTATTATGATTTTGCCATTATTGGTATGCCACCTTACAAAATGATCCATATCATTTGAATTTGAATGATTGTCCTATTGTATCTTCTGATATTCCCATCAAAGTTATGATTAGGCATAAACGTCCTAGAATGAGTGAGAATTATTTCATTTTGTAGGATTGACATTTAGGCTATTTTTTTTCTAGAAAGAGATTATAAAGATTGGTAAAACAAAGGTGTGTTGTTAGACCTAGATTTCTCATATTTTGAAACTTCTAAGTGTGGGGTTGTAAAGAAGAGATGAAACTATATAATCCTTAGTTGAAGAAATTAAACTCTAGAATAATCAGTGGGTTCTTCATTAGGCACTAAATTGGATTAAGAGGTTATAGATTTTATTATCTCACTCATAGTACCAAGATCATTGAGTTTGATTGGACATTCTATTTTAAGGATGACTTGGATAGTGGGAGTTCGGTACCTAAAGCTATTAATTTGCATAATGAGATCATCATTCTACTCATATGTATTCCGACTCCTTTAACTACTGGAAAAGGTAATGATGATAATCTAGTTCATATAAATGAAGATCCTTATGAAGAAGAACTTAATCAGCTAACTATTGAATTAAGATAAGCCTAGAGGGTTCGGAGGCTTGTAATATCAAATGACTAGATCATGTACTTGCAAGAATTTGAATAAAGAAATTTGATGGGGTAATTTTGTCATTTCAATACTTTATATTGATGATGTTTTACTAGTTAGTAACTCAATCATTTTCTAGATAAGTCAAAATGCATATTGTCATTTTAATCTTGGCAAAGCATCTTTTATTCTTGGAATTTAGATCCATCGTAACAAAACTCATGGTATTTTAGGTTTGTACCAAGCCAATTAGATTAAACGGGTGCATGAAAGATTTTAAATGGATACCTGTGCATCTAGTCCAATGCCTACTTAGAAAGACGATACGTTGTCTTAATCATATTGCCCTCAAGATGATATTGAAAAGGTTGAAATGGATAAGATTCCTTGTGCTTCCACTATTAGTAATCTTATGTATGCACAAGTTTGCATTTGTTTAGATATAACTTTTGCTATTAGTGTGGTTGGAAGATACTCAAGTGACCCTAGGATGGATCATTGGAAAGCGGTCAAGAAAGTAATGAGGTATCTTTAAGATACCAAGAATCATATGTTGACTTGTAGACAATTTGATTTACTTGAGGGTGTTAGTTATTCAGATTCTAATTATGCCTTATATATAGATGATCGTAAGTTAACATCTGGGTTCATCTTTATGATATTTGGAAGAGCTATTTCATAAAAAAAGTGTTAAACAAACATTCACAAGTACCTCAATTATGGAAGCAAAATTTATCACATATTATGAGACCACTTGTTACGCTATATGGTTGAGTTGATATCTGGCATGAAATTGGTTAATTCTATATCATGATCTCTACCAATTCTTTATTCTCATAATTCTTCTATTGTGTGCTTCTTTCAAAACTATAGGAATTCTAGTCATATTGAACATTTTTTATGTTAAACTCCTGTTCATTAGAGAAAGAAGATTGCTGAATCTTGGACTCGCATTGAACACATCCCTAATGGAGACATGCTAGGGATCTGTTGACTTAAGGCTTACCTATAGGAGTATTAAAATTAAGTAACTCATATGAATCTTGTTAAATTTTTTGATGAAGCCTTAGTTTAGTAGGAGTTTGAGATATGCTTATTTTATTTTATTGACGTCAGTGACCAATAATTGCTCATATTGTAACATTGGTGATATGTTTTATACATATATATAAATCATTTGCTTCCCTATCTGATTCAATGATTTTGAGTTGTTTCTCTTATGAGTTGTGGTCAAAAGACTGACCTTATATATATTCAGTTTCTTTAGAATTATGAGACATTATATTTAAACATCACTTGTATCCTTATCGGATTCAATGATTCTATATGATCTCATTCTAATTATGTAATCATTGCTCAGTTTGGATATTGAAACATTGGTAATATGTTTTATACATATATATAAATCATTTGTTTCCCTATCGGATTCAATGATTTTGAGTTATTTCTCTTCTTAGCTGTAGTCGAAAAACTAACTTTATTTTGTTCTTTTCAGATTATGAGATATTATATCACTTGTCTCCCTATCGAATTCAATGATTCTATGTGGTCTCATTTTTTGAATTAAGTTTATAGCTTAATGTATAATTAATTGCTTAATTATTGATGTTTTAATTATTCCATATAATTAATTAATACTATCCAAGTGGGAGATTATTGTATTAAAATAAAATAAATAATTTATTTAGATAAATTTATATGGATTAGCATTAATTAATTATTGAAATATTTATTTAAGTAATTATTTTTTTATGTTTTAACATTAAGCATAGAACAGATTGGGCTCTAACTTAATATGTATGATCCATGATAAGTTGGATCATGTATAAGCCTATATAGGTAGAGGTCCCAACTTACAGCCTTTTAGTAGTCAGCAGTTTCTTATCATAAGTTTGATCTTAAATAGAGAGATTAGGGTTATTATTTTAATTTTTATGCACAATAAGGATTCCCTTTCCTTAAAATCTTCTTTTCTTTTCTCTCTATTTGGATAATATAAGGGGCAAAGTAGGTTGTAATTCTACTCATCATCATCATTTAAATTAGTTATGGCCTCATCAAATTATGCACCAGTTACGCTCATAATTTTATTATGATCAATTTCATGTTTTACAATTTTAATTCATACTACCAATAAGGGAGGCTTTGAGGTGGTGAAGGTATCAGTGGAGAAGAGTGAAGAAAATGGTAGAAACTAAGAAAGAAAAGGGAAGTTGCTGGAGAGACAATGAGAGAGAAACCTGTAGCAATATCGAGAAGAAAAAGAAAACAAAGCTGCTATACCAACAACCTTCTCCTTCTTTTTTTCTTAGAAACAGCTAGAAAAACAGTAATAAAAAAAGAAAAGGACAACAGTTGAAGTTGGTGTTGCTTTATGTGCAGAGAAGTAGCCGAAACTAGAAAAAAATTGATGAGAGAGTCGGTGCTAGCAAGGAAAAAGCTGAGAATTTATTACTATTATTATATTTCATATTATTTATTTATTTATTTATAATTCATTTCACTATATTTATTTATCACAATTCATTACCTTCTAAATATTTACAATTTTTTACTTATTAATAATTAACTCATAAAATTTCGTACTCATAATTATTATCTCCAATTTATGAGAAAATCCTCATAAAATATTTAAACTAACCTTAAATTAATAATAATCATTTAAAATGAATCCACTCCTTTTTCAATTTAAAAATAATTTATTGAAATATAAATATTTTATTTCATAATTCTTTGTATCTATAATATTAAATTTATCCTCAACTTATAAGGAATTTCTTATAAAAATAATTTTAATCTATTCTTACATCGATAGTAACCATAAAATAAATAATTCCTATAAATATTATTTTTTAATGTTCCAAAATCTCTTAATACAAAAAATAAATTTAAAACTAATATTAACTAAGTAAATAAATATTCATAAGTATCAAATTCATAAAACTTAGGACATTACAAAAATTGATTCTTCTAATGGTAAGTTCATACTTCCTTTTAATCCAGTTTCAAATATCATCTTTATACATATATTCTAAAGGAACATGCATATAAGTTAACTTTCTAGCATTTGGATTTTCTTTGTTTTTTTCCCACCCATGTGGTAAACATAATATATTTGTTTGATTCTTGATTCAATGCTTCTACTATGAAACCATCATTTGTTACAATTAGGTAGTGTTCACTAGGTAGATGAAACTTTAATCTCTTTATTGAAGGTTACCTATGACAAACATCATAACCAAATATTTTGCATCATGCCTCACAAGTTATCGATAGTTGCAATAACATTTGATTTCATCAATATTATTGAAAGACTCATTTTGTTGCTTATCTTGATATAATGATGTCATGACATGATCATAACCTTTGTTTGTATATTTCAAAAGATCATAACCTTTGATGTCATGACACGATTGTAACCTTTAATGGATATGTGATGTTAATTCCTTCGGTTAGATCATCCTAAATCTTAAAAACAAATAAAAAAGGAAGGATAATCATGCTACATTTCAAAAAGAGGAGGGAAGCAATTAGAGAGAAGAGATCATTCTACAAAGGATATTAGTCTTTTAATAAGTGAAATTTGACACCACAAGAGTTGAATCAATGTTGATAAGTTTAAACTTTTTGTTAAAACCATTAGAAGGAAAAACTCTTAAAAAGTTTTTAGATTCATAAATGGTAAAAGTTATAACAATGAGAAATAACACTCCTTAAATAGGTCTTCAAAGTTAAGAAGTCAAGCAAACTAATTAGGTTTTAATTAAACTAATTTGGCTTAATTTAAAAAGCTAATTAGATAGAATTAATCATCCAAAATAAAATGCTAAGTAATAGGCCAAATCAACATAAGACCCAATAATATCTTAGATAGCAAGAAACAAGGCAAAATAACAGTGGGCATACATCTAGACCTAAAGTACTTAAGTACATTCTTGAATATTGAATAGAAAAATTGCAAGCACCCGAGTACTGTATTCATGTCTTTGAATATAAAACTAAAATTGAAGCTTGGTATTCAAGTATTGGGATTGAGTAATTACATTAATTTAGTTAAAGTTGAGGTATACAACACCTAAGCTCCTCCAAGCTAATCCAACCTAACTTCCCTTGCTACTTCTTGCATCCAAACTCTCTTTGTAAGCCATTAGAGTCCCTTTTTTATCTTAGCCTTAGATCTTATGATTAGACCTTCTAGTACATGTGGAAGATCTTCTTCACTCTTGGAATTCACATTATCCCCTTCTTCGAAAGGATTCGCTCTCGAATTGTCCAATCCTACATTGAAAGAAGAAAGGTCAGTAACATTAAGAAAGGCACTAACATTATACTTACTAAGCAAATCTAATTTATAAACATTTTCATTAATCTTTTCTATCACTTGAAAGGGATCATCTCCTCTTGAAGGGAATTTGTTCTTCCTTTAGGTTGAAAATCTTTCCTTCCTTCTATGAATCCATACCTAATCTCCTAGTTCAAAGACAACCTTTTTCTACCCTTTGCTGGCTTGTTTAGCATATTGTTCTATCTTTTTCTCAATATTCAACTTGACTTGCTCATGCAATTTGCAAACCATATCCACTTTCCTTTTTCCATCTAAACTTGATCTCTTATCAATAGGTAAAGGCATCAAATCTAATGGAGTTAAAGGATTAAATCCTTAAACAATTTCAAAAGGAAAAAAGTTAATAGCGGAATGAACACCTTTATTATATGCAAATTCAAATAAGGCAAACATTCTTCCCAAGCCTTTAAATATTTTTTAATTAAGGAGTGTAATAAGGACCTTAAGTTTTATTTACAACCTTAATTTGTCAATTGATTTGAGGATGATAAGTTATTGAGAAAAGTAACTTTATCCCTAACTTAGCCTACAAGATCTTCTCAAAGTAGCTTAAGAATTGGGTATCTCTATTCGATACAATGGCATTTCATGTAATCTCACAACTTCCTTAAAGAAGAGATTTACTATGTTTGTTGCATCATCCATCTTGTGATAAGGTATAAAATGAGCTATCTTTGAGAACCTATTAAAACAACAAACATAGAATGCTTTCCATTCTTTGTCTTTGGTAAACCTAACACAAAATCTATAGAAATATCAGTCCAAGTTTCACTAAGAATAGTAAGTGGGTATAAAGACCATGAGGTAAAACTTTAAATTTAGCTTTTTTGCATGTAATACAATTAGCATAATATTTTTCTATATCACGTTTCAGTGCTAAGCCAAAAGAAATGCTTATTTGACATGTCTACAGTTTTCTTAATCCCAAAATATTCTATAAGACCTCCATCATGTACCTTTCTTATAAACAATGCCCTAAGAGATCTTCTAGGCATATATAATTTATTCTCCCTAAACAAGAACCCATCATGCGTATAAAATTTCACAAGGGTTTCTTTTCATATGCTTTAAAAATAGTGGCAAAATCAATATTATTCTTATACAAATTTTTAATATGTTCAAAACCTAATAGCTTGGATCGCAAAATAGAGATAAGAAGATGCCTTCTTGATAATGCATTGATGACTACATTATCTTTATTTTGCTTGTATTGTACGACATATGGAAATATTTCAATCAATTCAATCCACCTTGTATGCCTCCTATTTAACTTTCTTTGGTTTTTCAAATGTTTTAAGGATTTATGATCTGTATGAATCATAAATTCCTTTGATCACAAATAGTATTGCCAAGTCTTTAAATCACAAATCAAAGTGCAAAGCTTTTTATCATAAGTAGGATAGTTGAAAGCCTCTCTATTTAGCTTCTTGCTAAAGAAAGCAATGGGTTTTTTTTCCTATATTAAAATAACTTTAATACCCACATCCAAAGCATTAATTTCTTTTTTTATACTTCTTACTATTAGATAGTGCCCATAAATCTCATGATAGGTATATTCAATTTCAATTGTTTTAGAAAAATTTGGAAGAGCAAGTAAAAGGGCTAAACATAATCTATCCTTTAACAAATTAAATGCATTCTTTTGCTTTTTTCTCTAATAAAACTCAATATTCTTTTTAACCAATTCATTCAAAGGGGTAGTTATAGTACTATAATCCTTTATAGACCTTATATAAAAGCTATATAACCCTTGAAAATTTCTCACCTCACTTGCACATTTAAGAGTAGGTCACTCTTTAATTGCTCTCACTTTTTCTTGGTCCATTATAATCTCTTTATCACTAATATATCTGAAGAAAATAATTTTATCTAAACCAAATCAATACTGTTCCAAATTTGCATTCAACTTTATATCTCTCAAAACTTGTAACACATATTTGGAATGCAAAACATGCCTATCCACATTTTTCCTATATATAAGGATGTCATCAAAATAAATAACTGCAAATTTTCTAATAAAGGGGTGCAAAACATAGTTCATTAAACTTATAAATGTGCTCGTTGCATTAGACAAATCGAAGGGCATTACAAGCTACTCATATAAACCATGTTTTGTTTTAAAAGTAGTTTTCATTTATCACACTCTTTCATTCTTTTTTGATAATACTCTTATTTTAAATCTATCTTTGAAAAGACATAAGATCCATGTAATTCATTAAGCCTAGGAATAGGATGTTTATACTTTATAGTGATTTTATTGATTGGTTAGTAATTAATACACATTCTCCAAGACCCATTCTTTTTAGGTATTAATAAGATCAACATTGCACATGGGCTTATGTTTTCTCTTATATATCTTTTTAACATGAGACCCTCCAGTTGCCTTTGAATTTCTTTTACTTTTTTTGGGTTAGTCTTATAAGTGGGATGGTTTGGAATAGAAGATTTTGGGGTGAAGTCAATTTGATGCTTACTACCCTTATTAGGTTTTAACTTTCTTAGAGCCTCCATTAGGAAAATATCTTTAAATTCTTGCAAAATAAATTTTATAGCTTTTGGAAAAATAAGGACTTTCATGATTAGTGTTAACGTAGGATTCTTTGTATAAGAGTACAAATATAGGCCTAGATACAAAGTGTGCACTCTTCACATCACTTATTTTTTCCACTCCTTTGTTTTAATCTCTCTCTTTTTTCATTCATGCTTTTCTTCTTTTTATCACTTTCAATTTTTTTCATGCTCTTTTTCTTCTTCCTTCATTTTCTTTTGTAACCTCATTGGATTTTTACTACTTGTTGTGGGGTCAAAGGTTCAAAATTTTTTTCCTCCCATCTTTACAAATTGGTACTTATTGAGAACACTATTAAAAGTAACTTTCCTATTATATTGCTAAGGTTTACTTAGTAAAAGATAGCAAACATGCATAAGGACAATATCACAAAGCATTTCAACATGACATTTTCTAATGGAGAAGGACATCATCACTTGTTTGGTCACCCCCATCTCTCCATTGTCATTTATTATTGTAATTTGTATGGAGTAGAATGTTGCAAAGTACACAAATTTAACTTTTCTACTAAAATAATACTAGTTACATTTGCACACTACCACTATCTACATTTGCACACTACCACTATCTATGATGATATTACACATTTTGCTTTTGATATTGCACCTAGTATGAAAGATGTTTTCTATTTATTTATTCCTTTCTTCATTTACTTGAACATTTTATGCTCTTTTAATCAGTAAGACATCTCTATTAAATGGGCTTTCACTTTCTTTATAGGAAAATATTGTGGATTCTTTGTTTTCTTTATCACTAGTGGACTCATAGTCTTTATCTTTCAAGATCGTAACCCTCTTATTAGGACATTTACTACCAATGTGACCTCTCCCAAGACATTTAAAACATTTATTGTTGGAATATCTTTAAGGTTCTTTGACTTACTTTTTCCTTTTGAGGTCTTCACCTTTTGATTTGGAAGAAGAATCTTCATTGTACTTATTTCTTTTATCTTCTTTTTTATCATTCTTCTCATCCCATATCTTCTATGAAGAATTTGAATGAGAACCATGCTTAGAGGAACTCTTCCTTTTAAATTATCCTTCCACCTTCTTAGCCATATGCACTATATCTTCCATGTTTTCTTGATGTTGTAGTTCAACCACATTGGCAATTTCTTTATTCAAGCCATAGAGAAATCTAGCCACGATTGTTTTTTTTGTCTTCTTCAATGTTAGCTCTTGACATCACAAGCTTTATCTCCTTATGGAATTCTTTAACATTCTTGGAACCTTTTGTAAGGCTTTGCAATTTTTGGCACATGTCTTTATGATAATAACTAGGAATGAACCTCTTCTTCATAATAAATTTCAAGTCCTCCGAAGCATGAATGAGTCTTTCTTTATTTTTTAGGATGTTTGTCATGAATTGATATCAATAAAGAATAGCATATTAAAGAATTTAATAACCATAAATTTTATCTTCTTTTTTTTTGAATAATTATGGTAATCAAATACTAGTTATATATTTTTTTCCATTCTAAATATGTACCTAGATCATTTTTCCTTTGAAATAAGGAAATCTTTAGCTTGGTATTATTGAGTTCATGATTAATTCCTTCCTTTCTTTGCTTATATCTTTCTTTCATTTCATTTCTCCCCTTATTTCTTCTTGTCTAATCTCTTTTATCATCTTTTCTTCTTTCTTCCTTCCTTTCACCTCTTTTTCTCACACTTCTATTTGATAAGTTTGAACTTTTATTATCTTTGTCATTACTATTTACTTCCTTTTCATCATGTTCCTTTTTATTTTATCTCATTTCTCTTCTTGCTCTCTTTCCTCCCTTCATTCTTCCAATCTTCTCATCAATCCTTTCATGTTGTTTTTGCATATCTCTTCCTAATTGTTCTTACATAGCTCTCTCTAATTATTCTTGAATCACTTTCATTATGTCATTATTGTTCATAATATTTCCTAACATCCTTATAAAGATTTTTTCTTGTAAGAAAAAGTTAGATAAAGAATTAGACTTTACAAGAGCACACTCCTCATTTGAGTTTTGAGACACTCCACTTATGTTTGCTCACTAAATAAGGCCTTTTTTCCTCAAATGATCTCATACACTCTTGGCTTTTACCACTTTTATCTTTCCTTCTTGATAGGTCTTTGGGAACTAGGTAACACTATTAACAAGTTTCAATAAATGTAAGAAACAATTTCACTAAACAAAGAACTAAACAATTAAAGAATTAAAGGATTGGGTTGGAATTCAAGAAAGGATAACATAAAGAAGAAACAAAACACACAATAGATAATAAAGAAATAATATTACTAAGGAATGGGCGGACAATGGAAGACTAAGATGTATAATAGAAGTAATGAAAAGTTTAATTCAAAATAAGAAGTTTAAAGATAAATTTAAAGCATTCAAGGATGAAATAAGACATATAATTAAGTAACAAACTTCTTTAACAATCAACTTTGCCTTTGGGAATATCATTTTTTTCTTACTTTCTTTTGCTTTTCTTTCACTTTTGGATTTTCTTTTTCTTTCCTTTCTTTGATTTTCACTATTAATCTTACTTTTTTTTCTCTTTTCTTGTTTTTGATTCACTTTGCTTTTGATTTTTATTTGATTGGTATCCCAAATAATTGTATAACACCTTTGGTGTTAAGTAAAATAAGGCAAAGGGGTAACTTATAAGTGAATATCACAATCACAATAGAGTACTTGGGTGTAAGGGACTGACATCACCTTTACCTTGAAATACTCAAGTACTAGACTTAGTACTAAATAATTTTGTTCAAGTACTTGACTACTATACTTGAGTACTATGTAATTTTCATGCAGTACTTGATTTTGGTACTTGTGTACTTACTTTAGAACTTTAAATTTTTGAACATTTTGCAAATAATTTTAATGCAATCAACTTATATGGTTTTTAATGCAATCACCTTTACCTTGATAGAATCAAACACAAATTTCTATGGTTTTGAAACATTAAAAGCAAGGAATAATAATAGATTCAAGGATTGAACACGAGAACATGTTAAAACACACAATCAACTTATAAATTGAACTTAATTCAATGAACTTAGCACAATTATGTAGAAATAGAAACAAATGAACACAATTTGATAAATAACAAGGATTTAAACTTGGATTTAAGAACAAATTCAACAATGAACAACAAAATGAACAAGAAAAATAGTAAAATTAAAATAAAAATAATAGTAGAAATAGAACTAAACTAGATCAGAAAATCAAACATGAAGATACCAAATAAAGGGGCTAAGAAATGAAAAGAATAACCTAAGAATTTGAGAAGCCATTGCTCTAAATACTAAATGATATGAATTTCTTAGGTTGGATTGCCTTAAATCTCAAGAAAAAAAATAAAAAAAGAAAGGTAATCATGCCACACTTTAGAAAAGAGAAAGAATGGAGTGATTAGTGAGAAGAGATCACATTACAAAGTATATTGATCCTTTCATGAGTGAAATTTGATGCCATAAAAGTTGAATCAATCTTGATGAATTTAAATTGTCAAAACCATTAAAAGGAGAAACTCTTAAAGAGTTTTTAGATTTACAAATGCTAAAAGTTGTAACAATGAGGAATAACCTTCCTTAAATAGGTCATTAGACTAAAAAAGTTAAATAAACTAATTATACTTTAATCAAACTAATTAGATCCAATTTAGAAAGCTCATTAACACAATTCATTGTTGAGAATAAAATACTAAATAATGGCCCAAATTAACATAAGGCCCAAAAATATTTTATGTAGCAAGAAATAAGGCAAAATACCATTAGGTGTGCTTTTAAACCTGAAGTACTTAAGTACACTACTTAAGTATTAAGCATAAAAACTATAAGTACTTGAGTATTCTATTTGAGTTTTTGAATATAGATTCAAAACAAAAGCTTAATACTTAAGCATCAAACTCAAGTACTTACATAAATTTAGCCAAAGTTGAAATACATAACACTCAAGCTCCTCCAAGCTCATCCAACCTTACTTCTTTACCTCTTCTTGCACCTAAACTTTTTCCATAAACCTTTGGAGTCCTTCCTTAATATTCTTAGCCTTAGATCTTGAGATTGGACCCTCTGGTACATATGGAAGCTCCTTTTCACTCTTGAAATTCACATCAATGTGTTTAGGTTGCAAGATTCTACATTGATGTTAGTTTGATATCTTTGCAATAATTAAGAATTATATGGAATAATGAAGCAATTTTCTAACATAATGTGATTTTTATAAAAAAGTTCCTTCATTGTTTTGACATATGGATATGAGATAACCATGATCATTAACTAAATTATGATCAACACATTCTTTTAGGAAACATTTACTATATCTTCCATTTTTCATACATAAAGATTTAGTATCAGGAGATCCAATGGTTACACATCTTAAAATTCTTCATCAAATCATACAAAATTGGATCTTTTTGGTTATAGATTTTAGTACATATAATCTTATCAACATTTATGTTAGTGACAATCTTATATTAAGGAGATAGAAAAATAATTATGTGAACAATAAGAAGACTTCTCTTTTGGAACTTAATGGTGTACATTATTGAAAATGAGAAAGAACATTTAATATTTATATCATGAGAGAAAAAAGATAAATTAAATACATTCAAAATGTTTTTTAATAATACAAAGTACAATGTGATAGTTAAATAAAATGGAAAAAAGTGGCAACCGAATTAGAAAACAAACACTACCAAAGAATGAAAATTGAGAAATTAGTATATACTACATTATAAAGGAAAGTTGTACTTACTTGCTAGATCTTTACTAAAGAATGAACCCTTTGTTAATGTTGCATAGTATATCATAACTTAATCTTAAAGGCTTTGCATATCAAGTCATAGTAATCAAAAGGTTTTAGCCTAAGTGAATCAATACTTGTAATAATCTCAAGTTAATTTGGATTGTATGTGGCTATTAGGAATATGTTTGGATATCTGTCCTATTGACATATGACCATTGCATTGTGATAATTTTGGATTAGATATCTTAAAAAACTAATGAAGCTTGATGGTAGAATAATTCTTTTCACTCTAGATGTAGCATTAGTTTCACCATTTAAATAAGCTTCCTTAAAGCCACTATACATATCTACTTTAAGATTTTTCTAGTTATTTTGGATATTACCTAAGTCTTTTAGCTTTAATCATATTGTATGCATTAATAATAAATTTTACCAAAAGTATTCTTGAATTCATTAGGATGGAAAACTTATTCAATTAGTTTTATAGTTTAAAAGCAAAGAATTCATGCATTGATACCTAACACTTCTTTTTGTCTTCACTTACAAATCATTCATGATATTCAACATCTATCTTGTATCCATCTTCAACATAAGGAAAGATGAGTGGATATTACAATGCAAAGTTAAGAGGATAAGATTCATTAATAGGCTAAACTATACTTGATTTATATTCTATTATTATGTCTCATTTTGAACAATCAATATCACTAATAATAAGACTTGCTAACTCACTAATAATGAGAGTGTTGTAGTTGTATCCATCTTTATCTTTGTTGTTAATTTATTATGACCTATCCTAAAGCATGCAACTAGTGTGGGGAGTCACTATAGATGATAGTATACCATACTTCCCTAAAATAAATTTAGGCTCTATCGTCATTAAAGAAAAATATTTTTTTTTGTGAAATATAATTATAAAAATGTTAAGTTAAGGGATAGTCTTTTATTTGTTTAATATTAATTATGAAGAATTTAGGAAAAATAACTTCTTTTTTAAAGAGGAATTTGTTTTTCTCTATTAGTATGACTTTAGGTATCATTTTTTTATGTATAAATATAGGAAGCATGTCACTCCATCAATATACATACAAATGACATTTTTCAATAGAAAATGCTTTTTGAGAAAACAAATAGAGCCTTAACGTTATGTTTCATATGTAATCATGTCTTCCTTTTAAAAGATTATATGAAATGTATCAATAGGCTATCATGCAAAACTATTCTAACTATTCTAATTTGTACCTTGGTGCCAAAATCTTGGAGTAGGCCTATTTCTAACCTATTTGATAGTACCTAGGCTTAAAAGTGAAAGATCCCTAAAGAAAAGAAGAGAAAGAAAAAGAATGAGTTTCTTTAAATGTTAGTGAGTAAACTAAATCATCCAAAAAGAATAGAAGGAATTGAAAATTAAGTTAAGATAATGAAAGAAAAATAAATTTAATAAAGTTTTGAGAAAGTTATTAAGATCTTATTAAAGTAAGATAGAATTCTTCCTTCTTTTTATCTTTACCATGGTGAGTTAAGATGCATAAATTAAATATCCTTATATATGGAGGCAATGTTGATTCTCATATATATTATCACAGTTATATCAAAATCACACTTGGCACTTTTCTAACAATTAAATCATTTAGTTCAAATATAGCATTCAATATCAATATATAAGAGAAAGGCAAGTAAATTATCATGACTTATATTGGCCATGATCAGAGTAGAATTGCCTTTAAGAGCAACACTTGTTCAAATAGTTAGATGAGAGATATTTTTATCATAAGAAATTAAAAATAATTGAATCATAAATAATAATAATAATACTCCTCTTAATGCCTTTTCTCTTTATCCTTTATAACCCCCACCTTGTCTCTTCAAAGTTAGCTTTGTCCTTTTACAAATGAGCATGCAGAGTTAACACATAAGTCACAATATAGGTATAAAAAAACTCACATCATCATTTTTAACAATTTCCTACTCCATAACCTAATAGTGACATCTTGATTAACATTTTAATTCTATATTCATAGCATAAGAATTCATATTTGTATATTATATATATGTATATACATATACAAGGCCATAATTGATTTATAAGCATAAGTATGTTTACTTACTCATTTTACTCTCGATTATTCATATTAATGCTATCCATTCTTATTTTACATGGACAATAAGGTATAATGCTTTTTGATTCTATAAAATATATAATGATGCAAGGTAACAAGGTAATAATCGATTATAAGTGTCTAAAGGAGAACTTTGCCATCTATAATTGATTATAAAGTCAATTATGAAAGTCCAAAGAGTGACTTTATTAAACATAATTGACTATATAGTTAACTACATTTGAATAAAAGGTAATCTTGATGGGCATAGTTAACTATGTGGTCAACTATGTCAGCTCAAAGAATAACCTTATTGGGTATAGTTAACTATAGAATCGACTTTAACTTTGTGGTTTACAATTTTTTTTTTTGCAAAATCAGTCTTTATTCTCACAAACAACCCCTAAATATTATCTTTAAAATATAATCTTGCAACCAAATTATCAAAACTCAAAATAACTATTTTTAAATACCAAAATCCATCATTAAAACTTCAAATCCAAGACTTAAAACACTAATTTCAAACAAATCCCTAAAAAAAACTATGAAAGCAAATTATGAATAATTGATAAAGTTTAAATTTAGATTTAGATAAAATGTTACTGACAAATTTTAAAAAAGAAGCTTAAAGTGTCAAATGAGATATGTATAGCTTCTGAACATCAAATAAAGCATTGTCAGTTAGTGTTTGCTTTGTTCAATGTAACTTAATCAAAATTAATTTAGTATTCAAATAAAGAGAAGGGACTATATGTGATTAGGAAGACTGATTCATGAGGATTTGAAGATTGAAAGGTTGCTTATATTGTGAGGAGAAGAAATGGAATTGGAAATGGAGCTTTCTTCCTTCTCTTCATGGTCTAGGAGGCTAGGGTTGGTGATGAGAATGGATGAAAAGATAAATAAGGAAATAAGGGAGTTGGGAGGGTTTTTACGAGGAAGTTGGTAAATAGGTTAATGGGCAAATTAGGAAAGTTGATTTTCCATACCCCTTTTCATTATCAATTTCCTTTCTATTCCTAACTTCGTTCAACTAAAATTACTCATAAACCCTTCTTCTTTCTTCAATTATTTAGCCCCAATTAAGTTTTACAAGTTCTTAATAAATTTCTTTTAATGAAGTTTTCAACACGTTCATTTGAAATGCCTTTCACAATAATTGTCTTAAAAACTTACCATTTTCCTTTCCTTAAATTCTCTAGAATAAGCTAATAAAATAATTTTTTTAAAAATTCTAGGGGTGTGACATAGTTAATCTTAATTTAACATCCACAAAATTATCCTTTTTTACATCTTTCTTTTGTCATTCCAAAAGATCAAACTAATGGGTTCACTTTATTAGGCATCTTCTATAAATCTTCAATTAGAGTGGGATCAATATTATTGTTCAATTCATTTGTTAAGGAAATTTTAAGTAACAACTCAAAGAGTAATAATTAATAGAAGTTTAATTTACGAAGTTTATAATGTAGTCAAACTTACTTAACAACAACCAAATAGTTATTAATCTTGTTTTCTATGTCATAAATGTATAAATTAAGCAAAATATGGAGCATTTTCAAGATAAGGTAGTAAAATACCAATTCTATAGTAATTTTGACCATAAATCTAATTAACATAAGGTCCATGTACATTGGTCACATTTTCATCCACTTTACCACCCATAAATATGAATGAGAATTCAGTATTGTAAGCATATATATATATATATATATTTGAAATTCTTGCTTCTTCCACTTGTTAATCTAAGAAAAGATTTTTTAGCAATTTGGATAGTGGTGTAATGTGCTAAAGATTACTTTGTGGTGTTACTTTTATTAGTATTAAGGAATGGAGGCCATAATATGGTTATATTATGAATAGAGATTATCCAAATATATTTCTTTTATGGTTTCATTTAGAGTATGGAAAAGTTGTAACATATAAGGATAAAGACTTTTGTAAAAGAAATTAGTATATATGTGAGAGATAATGCTAATATTTGGATTAAATGAAGAAAGGGTTAGGTAGTAGAATCCTAATAGTATTAGAATGACCCTTTAATAATTTAGGCTACTAAGATTTTGGGGATGTAATACAAATCTAATAGAGGAAATGAGCCTAGTATAGAAGTTAAGAAGACAATTTTTAGGTGAAACCTCCAAAAGGAGGCTAAAACAATATCTATTGCATTTGGAAAGATGAAAGGAAAGGTTGGACCTTCATGATGAGCCTAAATTGTAAATTTATTTATAAAGTAAAAGGCAAACTAGCCTATTAGGATATTTTGGAGATAATCTTGATGTTGTTAGAATTCTATGCATCTAATAGTATTTTATTTTAATGCAAGGATGTTTGATTGATGAACCATTAAAATGTTAAAAAAAATACATTTGGGGTTTCAAACCATATAAATCTCATAACTTAATTCCTAGCCAATTAATACTAAAATTTTTCTAAAAACAAGCAAAATTTTAGGCAAAGCCATGTTGATTGACCAATGGTAATTGAGCTAAAACTTTTCCTAGGAAGGTCTAATTGCCAAATGGCCAAAACTAGTGAAAAATAAATATCTAAAGCTAGAATCAATAAAAATATCACGAGCTAGCTCCTAACTAATAAATGCAAGTAATTTGCACAATCTAAAGGAAGGCTTCGACAAGATTACATTAACTTATGTGCAACAATCAGGCCACAACTTAGTTTAACTAGGCCTGATTCATGAATGGTCAAGATGAGTGAAAAGCAAACATATAGAGCTTCCTTGTGTATGAATTTCATATAGTTGATCTTAATATATTAAATGATATATAAAATTTCCTAACAAATAGATGTACTAAATTAAAAGATGTGGACATGTGTAAATGCATATGATTGTATTAATTATGTGTATTTGAATTATGTATATATGAATTTGAAATCATGAAAATCATTATCTAGGGTGAATGTTTTATGAAAAATTGGATGATTAGGTATATATGCCTCTTTGAGCTCAAATTACCAAACTAAGATAACATTAAGGGGCAAGGACTAGTGATGGGTAAGTCTGTGGAGTGCAAGGGATTTTTTAGACCAAAAGAGAGCCCATTCAACCTCCTTTAATAGAATGGCTAAATGAGGTTACTCTTAATCTCCCATGGAATCCAAATTTTGCTTCAAATTGATTTAAACTTAATGATTAATGATAATGTTTAAGCCAATGCATAGGAGTTAGAAGGATAAATGGCAAAGAGAATCCACAAAAGACCAATGCATGCTAAGACTAAAGGATAAGGCCACCAAATGGCATTATACATGTAACCTAGCTAGAAAACTCATGATTACCTACACCTAAATCTCGTTAAACAAGAAAACCCTCCTAAACATTCTTCTTCACTCACATGGCTATAGCACAAGCACACTAAAGAATTTCCTTTCCCCCTTCTCATAGCTAAAAACCTAAGACTCCTTCTTCTTCACCCACATCCTCCAAATTTAATTTTCTCTCCTTTTACATGAAAAATAACCAAAGCTCACATCTTTGGAGGAGGAAGTTTTTAGTCTCATTATTCTAGCAAGGAAAAGGTTCATCTTTTAAAGAATTTAAGGAAGCATCATGAGGTGAGTATTCTCGCTACATTCTTATTCTAAAATCATTTCATGTAGGTTTTGTTAATGGAAGTTCATTGCATTTTGCATGAAAAGAGAATGGGTGGGTGATGATGCATATGTTTTGGCCATTAAGAAAAATGGTGGGAAAATATGAGCTTTTCTTTTAAAAGAAGTCATGCATGATGAAGAAAGTTGTTTGATGTTGCTTTTGGGAAAATAATCCATACATGAGGAAAGAAAATGTTGATTATCAGTTTGTTTGATTATTTCGATCTTTGAAAAAATGTGAAGGAAAAAATTTAGATTTTCATCTCTAAAATACTTGATTATGTGCATAAGAATCTTGGATAAGTGTTTGAAAAATTTTAATTAATCATACATAAAGGAAAACTTGGTTAATTGGATCCTTATGATATGTTAGGAAAATTAAGGAAAAGATATAACTTCTCTTTTTTAGCTTACATAAAAAAGGGAATAAGAGAAATATGTGAAGAAAATATATAAAATTAAAGTTTAAATGTATGTATACATAAATGTGTAGGCATATGTTCAACAAGAAATAATCAAGAAGTACATAAATAATGATATAGAGGAATTTTATGAAACATGCAAAGAAATGTGTGGAGAAAATTTAAATTAATTACACAAGAAACATAGAGCATGTTTTGAGAAAGAAAAGGAAAGAAATGTGATTTTTATTAATTAGTATATAAGACATAAGGGAGATGAGTCAATGTATAAAAGGAACATAGTTAGGAGCGTAGGTATTCATATATGATTTTGTGCTTATTTAAATGATTTGGCAATCCATTATTTATACAAAAGTTAACAATTGATATTAGAGCCATGTAAATCATATAAATATGTTTGATTCTTTTATAGATTTGGAATATGGATTATGATTTTATAATTTTCTAATATTTGTGATTATAATCTTTTTGAATGACAAATATGCTATGAATCCTACAATTATTTCATAATTTTATTGTTTATTGTCTTTCATATTTGAATATATGATTTTTTTAATTGTTACTATACATGAATTGTTTTACCAATATGAAAAATGACTTCTTACATGAATTTGGTTTGTGACATGAAGTTATGAGCATGAAATGTATTTTACACAGTTTGTGTTAGGTAATAAGTTTGGTTTTGTGTGCTCTACGTATATGTATTTGTTGACTGAAGAAGAAGACATTTTTTAAATTCAATTACTACTCCCATTTATGTATGCCTGGCAATATATAAGTATTTTTTTTTTTTTTGAGTTTAGAATACAGCTCCTAGTATGCATGCTTTTGGTATGTATTTTGGCTTTACACACACACACACACCACATACACATATCTTCCCAAAAAAAATTATTTTTAGTATGCACATATGTGTTTTACGTCTCTAGAATTACTTTCCAATGTGTAGTAGCGTTTCATGTTTGAAGGACGTACATATATAGATATATGTTTGTCCTAAATGCATTTTTTATATTGTGTAAAGCTTTTGAAGATTCTAGATAAATTTCAAGTTTGGCAAAAATAGATACAATTTGATTAGCTTTTTCTAGAAAATTGGTGTTGCGTAATTGTCATTTCCCTATATAAACAATATTTCCATATGTAGAAAATATTAATTTTGGAAGGAAAATTATGAATGAATTTAAAAATTTTCCTTTTCAATATTTTAATGGGTATTGATTACCTTTCATGAAAATGTATTTAAATGGGCTAGAATTAAGCATTTTATAGTTTTAAAATGCGTTTGTTTTGAAGGGCCATTAAAGCTCATCCTAGAAAAAATTTTGAATTTAAAATATTTTTTTTTGCGTTAATATGCATTAAAATACTGAGAAATAATTTGGAGTGAAAATTGCATTGAAAAATGTGTAAAATAAGGAAAATACATATCACCTTGCAATTGGATTGCAATTAGGTTAGGCATTTGGAGTTGTGGACTCGACTGTATGAGGAAATTGATGAACAGTGTGTTTTGGTGCATGCCCACATGCGTTGCCATCCCGTCATTGGATGGCAACGCTGATGGCACTGATTGGCTCCATTTTCTAAACTTAATTTTTGGGTATTTTTTCAAATTAAAAACTTTTTAGTTAATTTTTTTCCATTTTATTTAAATGCCCATTTTAATTTATTTGGGCTTAAAATTTTTAGTATGTGATTCTTATTATTTGGGCCTCCACATATCTTTTTTGTGAGATTATTTTGCTACTGTTTAACATATGAATTAATTTTGCATAAATATATACATAAAGAGATATATTTTATTAGAATCAATATGAGCTCATGTTATGCCACAGAGTTTTATGTAATTGGGGACCCACCTATTGCATAAGGCAAAACTAGGAATTTTTCTACTGGAACTTTTCTGGATTCCGGATGACTCTTCCTTGGAAAAATTTTCTAAAAGCAATTGTTTGCCAGCTAAACAAAAGGAGCCCGAGTATAATTTAGATGCTCTGAAGTGCTGGATGGGTTTTATATTATAGTACTTCTTTGTGTTCATGGATTGCAGAATAGAGCTATTAAGTCTGGTTTGCGTGGAGGCTTTTTTGCAAATAGCATTATTAGAATGTCTGCCCTGCGTCTTTGCCTTCTGTTACAGATTAGTGTTACTTGTTCATAGGAAGCTTTTTTTTTGTTATTTTTATAGAATATGTGATAGTCAGCAGTATAACTGACAGAGAATTCAATCATGGTCTTTAACACCATTCATTATTATTCAAGTTCTGTTATCAGGAAGTCCAAGAATTTGTGTTTTAAATCATTGGTTGAAACTCATGTATTTCAAGCATGATCACCAAAATACCTGAAATTTTGCAATAGCCTTCGTAAACTACCCATTCATTGCCATTTGGGTGTCTCCTAGACATGATAACAGTTCAGACAGCTATGGATCAAAGTCAGCCCCTGAGGAAAACTGATAATAATGAGTCCAGCAGTCAAACTTCCAGGATCCGGAAGTCAGCTGCATCATTTCAATGAATGGGCTGGAAAAATCCGTTTGTCAAATATGGGCTTCCAATGATCTCCCTTACTGTTCTTGGGGCTGTTGGACTTGGTCATCTCCTGCAAGGCAGCCTAGTGCTAAATGTTCTGTTTGTTGCGATGAGGCGTAAGTGATATGTAAAAAAATATGTTCACAATTCTATAATCTTAATGATATTCTAAGTTAAATAGCCTATTCATGCCTGTCAGTGTTATCTAATCTAGAGGTATCTATATATTTCATTCTTAAGTCTTTGTTTAGGAAATAAAATTGGTTGAAATTTATTTAGTCTTTACTCTTTAGTCTATGAAATACAAATTAGAGCAAAGATAAAAACTGAGACTTGAACCAAAAAATTGAAAAGAAAGAAAATTATGATTAGTAAATGAGACATACCGCTTTAACAAGTTACGGTGATTCCATTTAAACAGATAATTTTAAGATTTAGAAACTTACCAACTCATTATAATTATTTCATTGAGCCTACGTTCTGTAGTTTTTATTCTGGATATCTGTGTTGTATCTATTCTCTTCCTTCTGGAAATTTCTGAGTGAACATAAAACCTGTGGGAGTGATGGTAAAAATCCAACAAATGGGAAACTTGTAGCTATAAAGATCGGGAATTTTCTCCTCCTCCTTTTCTGATTTGATGTGTTACCCAGTTCTCTATTATGGATTTAGTTGTTAGATTCAGAGTACTCAAAAATTTGGGTCCACCCACTCTAGAATTGGTGGCAATTGTCCCCATGAAACCAATTTTTTTTTCGCACGTAGTAATTATATATATTGCCTTCATAACGACTAAATGAGAAAAAAGTACTTCGAACACGAGTCAAAGAATTTGAAAACTTAACTCATTACTCACACTGACACACACATGAAGAGAGCTATTAAAAATAATATTTTATTATTTAAATATATAATTTTTCATATATGTATTGGGCCCCACTGAGCAGATCAGAATTTATTTGAAATTCTGATGAAATTGTATAGATAAAAGCAGAAAATGAGAGGAGTCCACCTTCTTGGATAGAAATCTGAAGCATATCAGGTTTTCATCCTAGAAACAAAGGAATCAATCTTCAAATTGAAAGGTAAAGACTATAGAGCCAAACCCAAAATAACATGTAAAATCAATGGAATCATTAATGACTTATTAAAGGACTTTTGATTGTCCTTTCAAACTCCTGATTACGGGATTAGACCCTTCAAAATCCTATTAACTGAGTAGATATATATAATTGTGACTCCCAGAAAATCCGAACTCTTATTAGTGAGAAAATTGATTTTAGCTTTTTATTCTGTTGCCGACAAGCTAGATTTTCCTGGTATGCCACTAATTCTCTTCGACATTTAACACATTTGTAATTGTCAGGCTAAGGCTGAACTCTGCTTATAATCTTCACTAAGCTTCATGCAGTTTAAACTTGATCTTGGACATACAAGAAGTTCTATTTGCTGGATTTGGTTTTGTAATTAGCTATATGGCTAGTCTTAGTTTAGTTGACCATTGTGCATCAGTACAAAGTTTTACTTGCCTGAAGGTGCGGAGGGAGGCATTGGCGGGAGCTGCTAATAGCCCCCCTCCTTAAAAAAGAAAAAAAAAAAGGGGAGTACGGTGATGTCTTCAAGTTTGTGTATAACCTTTGTGTACTGGCTCTCTCTAAGTTTAAAATATATGTGTCCTATAAGAATTCGACGTTTAGACTCTGTTTTGTCAAAAGACTTCCCGTAATAAAACTATTACTTATTTGGATATAAGTAATATACTTCCATGCTATTTATATATTTTGTGATTAACAAAATAATACATGATAGTATGGAAAAACAACTTTTTTAAAATAGTGAATCATACTCCCCATATAAAATTTGAACATATAGAACATTTTTTATTATCTTGATATTTTGTAACTATAAATGTAACAAAATGAGATTATTTCTAGGTAAGATGTTGTCCATGAAAGGCCTCTTCAAGCTTAAACCTTGCACTGCTACTGCTTAACTTGCTATACTTTTACTTAAGGCTTAGGAATTATAGAGGTTTATGCTTAAAATATGACAATCGTTGATACATTCTATAAAAAATGAATATCATTATTGAATAAGAAGTGGTAACTGTCAGAAACTTTGAATCGCTCCATTTGTATAAACATGTCAAAATAGTTCAATTTCAATAAATCAGGTCTTTTTTATGTTTGCATAAATTCTACTTAATTGAGTAAGTAATGGTCAACCTGTTTTGTGTTATCCCTTTCGAAGTTCAATTGCTTTACTCCATCCTCCTAAATCGTAATTTGCGTCAG
This sequence comes from Sindora glabra, assembly GCA_020226215.1. Lineage (NCBI taxonomy): Eukaryota > Viridiplantae > Streptophyta > Magnoliopsida > Fabales > Fabaceae > Sindora > Sindora glabra. The sequence goes on from CM035227.1 coordinate 79,796,175, forward strand.
TACAGCAGGGATGTTGCAAAGGTGAAAGATGATCATGCATGGGAAATAACTGAAGTAAGAAAAGCATTGTCTAGAACTAGGATAACAGGTGCACATAAGCCTCAATATATTTCACTGGAGGAGGAGCTAAAAGTATTTCCACGTCCTCTAGAGTCTATAGTTCATTGTTATAACTCGATATCGTCTTTGTTAATGATAACCTCTATACTTTGTTTGATAGGCCTTGCAGCGAAAGGTGGAAATCAATGATTATGGGTACAAGAAAATCTCTGGACCAAATGAAGGCATTAGAGGCTAAATTAGAGCAACCAGACTTTTCCACTCTCTTATTCTCACTTTTTCACCTACATTCTCTTATAGAAAAACTAAACTGTGTTTGAGTCCCATACCCTCTATTAGTGGGTGTGGGAAACTCATCCAATTTAAACCTGAGTTAAGCATTTTTGAGATCAGATTTAGTCTTTGGAACACTTTTATGGTTTGCAAATTTTGATGCTAAGGCATAAAATTTTTTCTTATTTACTAATAATTATATTTACCACAACTTAAGTTCATGAAAAATGTTATATTGTTTCAATATTATATGTAAGGATTGTAGCCGACGATATCATCAACTATTTTAAAGAAGTTACGTCCCCTCTGTATTGTCACATCATGTATTAGTTTGTTAACCACCTCAAGACAGATAGGTGACGTTTAAAAGTCAGTTACTTTAACCTCTATACAAAAAAAATGAGATAACTGCGACAGATATTTCAACAGAATAAATGGAGCTCAATTTGCAATCCAATCTATACCGTTTCAGCCACTTTTCTGGTCCTGCTAGTGAAGTTCTGCCTTGCATTTTTGTAGTGTGATTCTATATTTAGCCTTCGGAGAGGAAGTTTGGTCAAGGATCAATTATTTCAAGGGTCCCGGTGACTCTCAGGAAATGGCACAAGGTTGCCACTCAAGTTTGTCTACATTTATATTTTTGGGCAGTTTATATTGAGACTTGTAAACTAGGGTACTTGTTTAACATAATTATTAAAATTAATAAAAATTAAATAATGCAACTGATTTTTTTCTACGAAAATAGATGCGAGAGATGGTGTGGTACAGCATGACCCTCAAGTAAATTGAGAAAAAGCAAACCAATTGCGCAATGTTGATTTTAGATTAAAACTTAAAATATTTTCATCTAGCACATTTAGAAAGTAATTGCAAAATTTATGGTACTTTTTCCCAAAATCAGCGCAAACTGACGTCCCTAACTTGTTTAAAATAAGGAATTGTTTAGTTGAAATAAAAAGTAAATTCTTGTATGAAATTAATTTTAAAAAAAAAGTAATTTCTTTTTGTAAACTTTTTGATAAATGCTCAAAATTATTTGACCCACACTAACAATTCAATTCTTTTCAAAAATTAAGTTTTTGTATTTTATTTGGTTTAATTTTAAATTTTCTAAAAATCATTACGAAAATGATTAATATTTACATCAAAATTGTAATACAAAAACTTAGAAATATTGATAAATTTTAATTGTTTCTAATTGTCCTTTTTTTAATTCATGTTTTTAGTCTCTCTTTCTATCACAATCTTTTTAAACTTTTTAATTTCTTATTTTTTTAATTTACTAAAAACTAAAATGAACTTGTATAAAAAAATCTAGATGATTTATATATATATTCAAAAGATAAAAGAATAAATTGGTCACTAAATAAATTGAGTAATGTAGTTTTATATTTCTATTTATAATTTATATAAGAAGTTTTTCTTATTAAAGAGATGTAGATAAGTAACTTTTCATATTCTATGAAAGTTTTATTTCTTTCATTTTAATAGTTGGTAACTAGCAACAATATATTTCTTATATTTTACGAAATTACACTTTTCATGCAAGTTTTTGTAAACTAAACCACGTATAATATTAATTGGGATTTACATGTAAAACATACCATACAAGTGAAGGCTTTCTCACTTGTTAGATAAGATCCAAAATGCAGAGGAAGTTTTGGTGAGTAGAAGTGACAAAACATTATTTAGGTCCTTACTGTAATTTCCTTTTTTTAAGAAAAATAGAAGTTTTGTCTTCTCACCTAATTTTGATATTAATTCATTTATTTTGAGCCTATTAATTTTTTAGAAGATACTATGAGTATTATGTATATTTATACTTTATAAATAAAAAAGTTAATACCTAAAGTCATGATAATAAAAAAAATAGTTTGTTCTTTAAAAAAAGAGAAAGTGATTTGTTATCAAACTTTTTACATTTAACATTTAACATATAAACCTTTTATAATATCTTGATATTTTATAATTACATTCTTATAAATCTCTTCCCTTCTAACAAATATTCTCTGCGAGATCGCTCAGGATACCCTTCATTGAAGCATGGCAACTCTCAATTTGAGGCATTCAAAATTTGAAAACATATATATTTGTCGATAACAACAAATCGGTAAAGAAAAAGTGATAACAAACTTCTGTCAGCCAAAAAAAAAAAAAGTTTTTTAAATGCATATTTAATTGTTTAATGAATTTGTAAAATTTTCTAAGTTCACAATGAACTAAAATTAAATCTATATCATTAAGCAGTGCCTTAAGTACACTAGTTTTCATTGAAGGGTTTCACACGAAATTCATGTCCACGAACTTTCATCTGTCGGAATTTTAACCAAATATGCGTGTCCTGGTACTTTTGGGGTCTTAGTTGTTGCCTCAGAGCCTAAAGCGTTAATCAACTTCACGGAAATAATTTCAGTTTTACTATAACTTCAATATTACTTTCATTAACATTTTGACAAACAAAATATTTTAACTTTATAACTAAGTGGCCGTTAAAATTTAAAAGGTAATAAAAAAAATAAAGTAATACCGAGATTCTTCAACTAACCAACCTTTTCAGTACTTCTTGATTTGACTATCTTTTTCTCTTCATATTTCTTTTGAAATCCTCAATTTAACTGTCTTTTCTCTCATACACATTTTAACTTGCGTACACATCCTTCACATATTAAAAACTAACAAAACCTCATGAGATATACGGATCATCAATAAATATTTTAAATTAATAAAAACAGTTACTTATTACAAAATTTTTATGAATGCTGAATTATCAATAATTAATTTAATATTATAAATGTGAAATCATAATTTACATTGCCATTTTATTATGCATCATAATCACTATAAAAATATGCAAATATTATTTTCATTCATTAAAATAACAGTGAGATTAAATTTTTTTATTGATTTCAAATAAGATTGGAATTTAAATTATTGTTTATCAAAGTTATTTAATAAATATAGCATTCATTTAAAAAATTATCTATTTGAATTTATTTATAACTATCTATTATTTATTGTAGTAGAAAATTATAAAATTACAATGGGACATGCTTGTCACAATAAGTTATAAAATAGAATAATCTTCAAAATGGTTGGTTCAGTGATTATAAATTATGATTCCACCTTTAAAGTCAAGACTCAACTCATGAAAATGTAAATTTATTATTTTTTTGTGCTTATTAAGGTGTTTCTAAGAGTTTGGTACTTGGGGTGGTATAGCAAAATATAAATTACTGGATGAGATTACAAAAATCTTAATAATGACTTAATAATCTTATTCAGTAATTTATATTTTGTCACACCACCCTAAGTATTAAATCTTTAGGGATATCTTAGAATTCACCTTTTTTTTCTTCAAAATTTCACAAACATAATTACCATTCTTCTCATTTATTTATTTTTCATTTGCTTTCACTCTTCAACATTGTTTGGATGGACAAATAAAAGAAGATTTGAATAGGGGAGAAAATAGAATAATAAAGAATTAGTATTTTTATACATATTAATTTAAAAAATTGCAATAACTCATTTTAGTTCTAATTTTTTTTGGGTGGACAAATAAAAAGAAAGATTTGAATACGAGAGAACATATGAAGGAATAAGAATTAGTAGTTTTGTACGTATTAATTAAAAATTACAATTGCACATTTTAATTCTAATTTTTTTTATTTTCTATGAATCCCAATAGAAAAATAATAAATTTTGAAATTTCATTCCCCTTTCATTATTTTGTTCTCATTCAGGCTTAGCTTTGAGAAAATGGGTCCCAAAATTCGAATCATGCATGAAGGTGATGATCCCCCCCCCTCTTTTATTCATTCTCTCCTTCGCTTCCATTCATTGCTTCCATATTCATCAATGAATAGGTGTATTCAAGACGCTAAAGTCCACTTGCTTAAGAGTAAAGTGGATCGGAGAATTCTAAAGCCCAAGTTGCTTATGAACAGAAATGAACAAGAGACATCTGAAACTCACCTGTTATTAAAGAATAATAAATGAGATAAAATTCCAGTAGACTTCACGCACAAAATCATTAAAGTTGTCTCAGGTTTTATAAATATGTGCATATATTAGATATAAAAATTATATAAAATTTATAAAAATATGTATTAATATAAAAAAAAATTTGATCAGCACCGAAGCATACCCTCCTTTGCATATGTGATAATTGTGTGCACAGTGTAAGGTCTGGATACATCTCCCCTTTTTATCTTACCTGATATTCAGGATATAGATTTTGTCTGACATTTGGAATCCTATTGTCTAAAGTCTATCAGTAGACTGCCCCACTCATAAGGCAATGATGCTTGGTGGATTGAAATCAATGACTAATGAAGCTCTTTAACCAGTCAGATTCCATTATCACCTGCCATGCTTTTAAGATTCTAACTGCCTCAAAAGTGACATTGCAATGATTAATTTGTAAGCCTTAATTGTTTTCTTCCTTTCCCTTCGTTCAAGGCATTGTTAATTAATTTGTCAGGACAGACCAAGGTTGCAGTGAAAGGGCAGTGTTAAATCATAACCCACCTTTTTTTGTAATGGATTTCACTATATTTGTAATCCATGTTAACATATATATATATATATATATATATATATATATATATATATATATATATATATATATATATAATTTTTTTCAAATACTATTTGAATTTATAAATAAAAAGATAAAAAATAAAAAATATTAATTTCTTATTTATTTTGACTGAAAAATGGAAAATAAAAGATATAGTATATTAGTCAATAAAATTGCCCTTATTATAACATTAATAAATATATTTAATAAATTTTACATATGGCCAAATTTAAAATTATAAATTTTTTTAATTATTTTTTCTTTCATTTGGTGGAATAGTATTTTACTAATTCTTGAGTTACTCCTTTAAATCTTTTCTCTTCACCTTAAGTATTTTATAGCATCTAAATGTTAAAAAAAATTATTCTCAACCTCTTTCCTTTCCAGGATTTTTTTTTACACATTTTATTCCACAAATCCAAAGAGAAGGTTAGTGACATTTTCCGGAATAAAAAGTTAACATAATTTGAGAACATGTTCTACTAGGACCAAAGGATTATCAAAACGTGCAACAATTTGTTATGCCATTTTTTGCTATGAAATCAATATTTAACCTAAATGGCTGATCCAGAAGTAACTAATGTATGATTAAAACTAATTATAGATTTAGTCATAGATAGTAAAGTCTATCTTTTGGGTTAAACATAAGATCTTTTTTTTTCCAAATCTATTTGTCAAAATATCAATAATTTTTTTTAATTCTTTTAATGAGAAAAATGAGTTGATCTAGTTACATGGGGATTCGAACGCAACTGTGTTGTTATAATAGCAAAAATTAACTTCAAACAAATCAAAGTTGCCCATGAGCTAGTAAAAATTTTAAATATAACACCATATTATATTTTGTTAGAATTCTTAATTGTAGATCTCCAATAACTCATAAATAAAATTAGTGCTAATGTAATTAATCCAGTTAGCGATATAAAACACTGAGCTTTTATGGTACCTAGGCCTGATTTAGGTTAATAGATGTGGATCCTATGATGAATAAAACCATGATTCAACTTACATCATAAGATGGCACTTGACCTTTCTGTTCTATAGATATTACATTTTCCCCATCATAATTAGTGAAAAATGGTCTATTCTCTAGAAGTAGAGATTCTAGTTTGAGCAAATCGAGTGATTATGTTTGTTCATATTTTCAAGAATTTGATCATGATCAAGGAGATTGACCATTATTCAGGAGCTTGATTGTGATTAGGGAATTGGAGCACAACATTAGAAAAACAATAATGGATCCAAATGCTGAATCATATGAACTATAATAGCCAAATCTTTTCACTCTACTTATATTACTATTCTAGTGATTTGCCTTTAAATTATACCATTAAAACATAATTGTTGATCTAGAATTCATAAAAACATAATTTTATTTAGCAACTGGTAGTATTAGAACCAGTTGGTTATATATTCATGGTTAATTTAATATACAGATTTAAGTGAATTTTTATATATTTAGGATAATTAATTTTTGAAAAATATGAAATTTTATGCTTTAGAGTAATTGAACAATTGTGCATGTCTTACTATATATATGCCTTGTATATTGTGTAAAAGTGAAATTATGCATGTTGCTATAATATGTACATGAAATGATTATACACAATTTGCTTTTGTTACATATATGGTTTCTAAATCCATTTATAGCTTTGCATATACATGATTTTTTTGCCAATTCCTATTTGATTACATATATTTTCCACCATATATTGTTAAGGTTCCATGTGCATTAATGTATTGAGCTTTCATTGTTAAGTTTCTGCAACATATGGATGTATATATTTGATTTATCAATCTATGCATTCTTGTTTTGGTTGCATATATATAAAAATGTATGGTTCTATATATGCATATTTCCTACAGATGAGTTGTAATGACCCTTAAACGCTAAAAAGATGGGTGTATGCACACATACATATAGTATGTATAGGTGCACTTACATGACTTACAAAAATCACAAAATAAAACATATGTGGAGTAAAGGTCAAAAAAGGCAAAAGGAAAAATAGGTGAAGTGCTGCAATAATAGAAAATTTCTATGCAATCAATGGAAATTTGGCCATAACTTAAGATTGGAATGCTCGATTAACAAACTATTAAAAAAATTGAAAAATAGACAGTGGAGGCTACATTCCTTTTAAATTGCATAATTTGTCTCTAAGCCAATCAATGCCAGATTTTTTCTAAAAATAAGTGAAATTTTAGGCATGACCATGCTAACTAGTAAATGGTAATTGGGTCATAACTTTGTCTAGGAAGGTTTAATTGCCAAATGGCCAAAATTAGTGAATAATAGACATCTAAAGCTATTATTTGTAAACATTTGATTAGCTAACTCCTAGCCAATAATGCCTAGTAATTCACACCACTTAAGAGAAGGTTAAGGCGAGATTACACTAACTTATGTGTAATAATCAAGTCATAACTTGATCTAGACAAGTCCTATTCATGAATAGCCAAGACTAAATGAAAGTTAACACGTAAGGATTTCTTATGTATGAGTTTCATAAAGAGATTCTTAATATATTAATAAATACATAAATTTCCCTAAAAAATAATATACTAAAAGTGAAAGTGTGGGCATTTGTATGTGTATGCTAATGATTGAGCTTGTGTTATGAGTATGTATACATGGATTATGCATGAATGAATTAGAAATCATGAAAATTGATATTAGGATAAATATTTAATTAAAGGTTTCAAAAATTAGACTATATGCCTATTTGAACCTAAGTTACTAAATTAATGTGGCATCAAATGGGTAATGGGCTAGTTAGGGGTGTGCTGTATGAAGTGTAAGGAGGTCATGGGCTAAAAGAAGACTTATTCAACCTTCTTTAGGGGAATGGCTGAATAGGATCATCCTTATCAACTATGGGATTTCAAAATACAATTAAAGATAGCTTATACTTATGAAGAAACATAATCATTACAAATTGCCCAATGCATGCAAAAGAATTGCCATTTAGTAAGGAGAATCATAAAAGAAAGGATAATTTTTCTTTAATCAACCAATGCATAAAGGGAAGAAGGTTTTAAGCTTATTATTTCCTACCTTTGTAGTTTAATAAACCAAGAAAACAACTAAACACTCTTCCTTTTCCACTTCTCACAACAACACCCACTAAAGTAAAACCAAAACTTCTTTTTCTCCTTACTTTTCCTCTTGAAGGCCAACATCTTCCCCTAGTAAGAACATAAGGGTCTTAACTCTTCCAAAAGTAAGTTATATAATCCAAACTTAAGGTTGATCATAGAATTAGAGATAGTCCTTGAATATAAGTCAAATTATTTTTCATTATGTTCTTAGAATTTTAAAGTATTCCTTCTCAAGAGTTAAGCTTCCTTAAGGTTTTTAACCCATATACTCTTCTTATTATCTTATAGTAGATCTCTTACTAGAAATCCATGAGAGAAGTTTTAGAAAGATGGTAGGGAAAGGTTCAATTATCTTAGCCAAGAAGGGGAATGGTCTTAAATAATGCTTAAATTAAGAGTAAAGTGAAAGTTTAAAGAAATGCCCTAATTAAAGGGGTTAAGCTCTCAATATTAGGGGGAGAAATAAGGTGAAAAGCATGTAAATATATGAAATAATAAGTAAATAGATGATAAATAAAGAAACTCCAAGAATATAATGAACTCAAAACTAAAGATAATTATCTTGATTCTTGTTCATGATATGCATGCCTTAAGTATATTAAGACACTACTTATTAAGGATATGAATTTTATTATATAAATAATAGTGTTTGAACCTTTAAGAATGAAATAAAATAAAAAAAAGAATTTAGAAGTATAAGTGAAGGGAATGGTTTAGCCACTTGGGGTTTATAGCCCTAAAGATCTATTATGTCTTTACTAAATTTGGTTTTAGGGCCCTTGATGTATAATAAAGTTATGGATAGCAATAATATGAGAGAATGGTGAAGATAGGAAATTTAACGAAAATTTGAGCATGTCAAACCCTTCGATTAAGTAGACACTTAATTAGTGCATGATTAATGATAATTAAAATAAGCAAAATAAGAACAAATCTTTAGATGAAAAAGAATGGGTAATTTTTTATCCCCTATGCATATGATGGCCCAATTATGAGAAAAATTGTACTAAATTTATTTTAATAATTGTTAAAATGTATGAAACTCTTGTATGGTGTGAAATTATATTTAAAAATGAGTTTTAAAATTTTGAATTTTTCCATGGTGTGTTGTGGCAAGGGAGCATGGAGAAGGAAGTACTTTAATACCTTGAATTAAAAATCAAGTGGCTAGATGCAATTATAAAACAATGAATAAAATGACAATAAACTCCTTAGGGGGATCTATGAGTGTGTCACAACCCTAGAAGGTAGTAGTTACTTGAATTACTTATAAATAAATCTATAATATGCTATAATTGATGTATCTTGTTATTTGAATGTGCATGCCATACATATGATCATTTTTTTGTGTGCTCGAGTTAGAAAGACCAAGATTATGAATATATGCGAAAGCATGCCTAAATTTTCATTAAATATCATATGAATGATTGTATGCATAAATGACGATATGATATTAAATATCAAGATACCACCATATAAGGTGGCATAATTTATTAGGGAGATTGACACATGAGATGGTGTAGTTTATGATTCACATAAGAAAATGTATTATATAAATATTGAAAAATTGATTGCCAATGTAGACATAAGGATGGTATTATTTATTAAATGGCTAGTAACTAGTTCATAATGGCAGATGGCTAAGAAGACCTATGAATATGAGAATTGATAAATTTTTAGTAATCATGGAATCATTGTAGCATTGAAGTTATACATGTTAATTATATTATTTTTATATTATATTGTTTCAATGACTTTTAAGTTATTATGATTTTATGCATGTGATAATGTGTATATGATACTTTTCTATGTAGGTTGCTTATTAAGCTTGTGTGAGTTACTAGTGGGTTTAAAATGTTATGTACTTAGTTGAATCATCAAGATATCGATATATGAAGACACTGTGCTCATTCACATTACTAAGCCTTTAGGGACTATTCACATTCATTTTTACTATATCCTATTCATAAAGCTAAATCAATGTCAAATGTATTATAAGGTTTAACATGAATCCCTAGTTGGACTAGTCATTCCCTAATTGCTAGTAGATAGTCACTTTGATAGATTGTTTACATTTGTGTAAAATCTAGGAATCTCATTTTTGTACATGGCATGTAAAGTCTAACTTTGGCCTCAGTTGATAGACCCTTTAGTTATTTTGCTGCAAGGTCGTATTCTCTTAGTTAAAAGGTCTATTTTATTGAAACAATTTCCCCAAAGTTAATAATGTAAGTTGCTGGAATGTCTATTTCTAGAACTACTAATAATTTTTTAAAATTCCCTACTCTTATTAGGTTAATAAGCTACTCAAGTATAAATAATTAGTTAATTAAAGCTAGGGGTGTTACAAGATTTTTTGCAATCTATAATTTATAAGTCTTGGCTTTACACATGATTCATTAATATTTGCTTTATATATGTTTATATGTTCCTTGCATGTTGTTTAGGGACATAAAGTTTCATGTTTTTATGTGCAATTTTATTATTAGAAAAATTTTATGTTTCTTGAAAAAATTTTCGCATCTATATACTGTGTAATATTGAAAGGAATGCAAGGTGGAAGAACCATTTTGATTTGTTCAAAAGTGAACAATTTTAAATAAGTTTTTCTAAAAGAAATTCAAAATTTGAAACCTAAAAAATTGCTTATTGCAAGATTTGTGTTGGACATATTTTAGAAAGAGAGCAATTTTGAAAATGTTAAGAGATATTCTTTAACAAAATCCTAATTTATTGGCTCATTTCAAATTGAAATTTAAAAAAAAAATTGAACTATCGTAAGTATTTTTTTAATTTTTGGGATTTTTTGAATTCAATTTTTTTCACTTTGTTTGATAAAATAATGAATACATTAATTAAGAAATAGAATTTGCAAAAGATTGAAGTGAAATTCATGTGGAACAAGCATGCAAAACTGCAAAAATAAAACCAAATCATTGTTGATTACCATTCGATTTAGGTAACCTAGTACAAGACTTGATCAAAGGTTGAAAATGATGAACAAGCATCCATGCATGGTGCCTAATCATGCTAAAGGCACATGGACTATTCAATGGCTTTTCACAATGGTGATTACACTATTGTCCTTTACTTTTTGAGGTAGTAATGTAGTATTTTTCTAGAATTTTTTTAGAATTAAAAATAATTTTAATATTTTTCTATTTTATTTAAGTATCTATTTGAATTTATTTTGGTATAAATTTTTTGCCATATAATTCTGCGTCATTAGCTACTTTATGTATTTTTTTTACCAATAATTAGCACTATTTAAGTCATGTACCAATTTTTAGATATAATTAGATGTTAATAAAGGAATTATTATTAACTCATATTATGATTTTATATTTTATGTAATTATGTACTATCATAAGATTAGTTATACAAAATTTTATTTTAAAATAAAATTATTTTTATATGAATTAAGGAGAGTATTATATTAGTAATATTAAATACCCTTTCAGTATTATATTATTAAATAGTTTGTTAATGATAATATAAGTGCAAATTAAGTCTAATATTCTTAAAATATTAAACACTCTATCAATGTTATGTTTTGGGAATGTGGTATTTAATCCTTGTATCATATTATAAGGTCTTAAATATCCTTTCGATATTAGGTCTTATAATATAATACTATAAATAATAGCATAGTTAGTTTTATGAGAAAAATATAAGCATGATTAAAGTAATTGCATGCATTAATAAGTTTGTGTATTTTCTTCAGCTTCTATACCTATGCAATTAAGTTTTGCAATGAATGTTGAATAAGGCAAACCATGAGGACTAGGTTGAGTCTTTAGAGTTAGCTCTAGTATGCCTTGAGGCAAAATTCATTAATACACTATCAAATATTTAGTGGTTGGATATTGATGGAACAATCCACATAACAAACTCTTTGCAGGCATTGCGAAATTCAAGCAGGCTAAAAGATGGTGAACTAATTAGTAAACTTGGAAAATAACAATAAAGTGCAAGTGGAGCTCATTAGAGATGTTTCTTTGTGACTATCCATTGGGCATGTAGTACTATTTATATACCTTCCATAAGAAGGAATCTAATTTTAGTGGCTACATTGGATTTTGAAGGGTATTCATATCATTTTAGTAGTTAGAGTTTGATTTGATTTATGAATCAACTATGATTGTTATTGCTGCATTATTTGATAGATTGTATAACATTAATTTGAACCCTAGTTTTTCTAACTTCATCAATTAAATGATTAGGAGGACAAGAAATAGAATTGGTGAAAACTCTTTGATGTTATAGCCCAAGAGTTTAGGATACATTTGAAAATATAAGATAAAGCTATTAATAAATGAAGGCTTTTTCCATGATTTAGGCTCGTCAAACTTCAACACATGAATAAATTGCATAAAAGAGAAGTTTTCTACTAAAGCCAGAGAGGGTAAAAGGGAATAGAGAACAAGATGCATTGGAGTTTATTTACATTGACATTAGTGGCCTTATTACACTTATTAAATGGTTAGTTATAAGTACTTCATCACTTTCATAAGTAACTATTCTAGATTTAGATAGGTGGAGCTATTTGGTGAAAATTTTGAATTGTTAGATGACTTTAAAATATTAAAGGTTGTAATTAAGCTTATATTAGGAAAGAAGATCAAATGTATCAATCTAATAAATGATAGGAATATAATGCAAGATATGATGAGACTAGGAGAAAACTTGGTTTTTTTGCCAAGTATTTACAAAATTATAGTGTTGGAGCTAGTTATAGTATACTTGGAACATTAGAGTAAAATGGTGTAGCTAAAAAAGGAAATCAAATGCTCATAGACATAGTGAGATGTATGCATGTATATTACTCTTTGCTTAAGTTTTTATGAGGTGAAACCTTAAAGATTGCTACTTATATTTTGAATCAAGTTTCAAGCAAATTAGTACCCAAGACTCCATAAGAACTATTAGAGTGTAAAAGGCATAGTTTAAAGCATATTCATGCTTGGGTTTGCAAAGTAGAGGTGAAACCTTACATTCCTTCCATGAAAAAACTTAATTCTAAAATCATCCTTGTGTTCTTTATTAGCTATTATAATGGTTCAAAAGGTAATAAATTCTATTATCCATTAGAGTGATTAAACTAGATGATCTTGTTTAATTTAAGGATGAGTTATATAGTAGGAGTTAGATAACACATATCACAAGTTTTAAAGAAGAAAGTGTTGTAATTTTACTAGCTTTACAGCTTGTTGAATCATCTTTTATCATTCCACGATTTGATTCGATGCAACTAATATTAGAAGATGTACAACTAAAAGAAATAAAAGATAAGAAGTCCTATAAAGTGTGCACAATGGCAATTTCTAATAACTATTTAGTGTAAGAGATGAATTTGACATTAATGAAGATACTAATCCTACTACATTTTCATAAGCTATATTTAGTCCTAACTCTATATTATAAATCATTGCAATGGAGGATAAATTAGGATCGATGCACAAAAATGAAGATGAAATCTAGTTAAATTATCTATGACTTGTAAGCTAGTAAGAGGAAAATGGGACTTTAAGACCAAGATAGATGTTTAAGATAGATTGAGAGATATAAGGCCAGACTTACAACAAAAGGTTACATTCAAAGGGAAGGAATAGACTATAAAAAGATTTTCTCACTAGCACTAACTAAGGACTTATTCTGAGTTGTTATGGTATTAGTAGCCTATTTTGATTAGAGTTACATTAGATAGATGTTAAAATGACTTTCCTAAATTGTAATCTATCATAAATGGTATAGATGTAACAACTATATGATTTCTAAGAGAAGGATAAGGAACGCCTTATATGCAAATTGAAAAAAGTCCATATATGATTTAAAGTAAATGTTTAGAATATGGTATCTTAAGTTTGATAAGATAGTAACTCTCTTAAATTAAAGAAGAATAATACAAACTAGTATATATACATGATGATAGTATGGCTAGCTTTGTGATCTTGATTTTATAGGTCATGGACATTCTCCTTACGAGTAATATGAATATGTTAATTAAGACAAAGTAGATATTATTAAGGTAATTTGAAATAAATGAGCTAAGGATTTTCTATTTAGTTTTACGCATTGAGATTCACCTTGATAAATCTTTAGGTATACTTGGTTTATCTTAATAATTGTATATCAAGAAAGTATTGAGAAGGTTCAATATGTTAACAAGAGCTCATGCTTCCTCACCAAATTTGAAGGGTGATATTTTCTTAAAGGCTCAATGTTCTCAAAATAATAAAGAAAGAGAAAATATGAATAATGCCTCATATGCATTAGTCATAGGTAGCTAGATGTATGCTTAAATATGTATATTTTTCTTACAATTCATGTTGTAGGTGTATTAGAGAGATGAGTAATCCTAGTTAGAGACATTAGACTACTACTAAAAGAGTAATGAGGTACTTATAGGGTGCAAAAGATTATATACTGACCTATAGAAGATTAAGAGATCTTATAATTATAAGCTACTTAGACTTTGAATTTCCTATTTGATTTTCCAGATGATTATAAATCTATATTTGGGTACATTTTTATAATGATAAAAAGAGTTGTGTCATGAAAAAGTATTAAGCAAACTCTTACAACAACCTCTATTATAGAAGTAAAGTATGTGTCATGTTAAGAAGCTACTAGTGAAGTTATATGTTTAAGGAATTACATTACTAGTTTTACCCTAGTTGAAAGCATCTCAAAACCCTAACCATTTGCTATAATAGCGTTGTTGTTATGAAATTCTCTTTAATAACAAAAATTTTGCTCGTATGAAATGCTTTGATGTGATATATCAATTTGTGAGATAAAAGATACACAAACATGTTGCTTGCATTCAACATATTTTCATGAATCATATCTTAGCATATCCATTGACCAGTTGGAATGCATATCATGTAACCAATATAGATCTACCTACTAGTTGGAATTCATATCATGTAACCAATATAGATCTATCTAAGTCTTTTAATTTTTTAGGCTAGTGGGAGTTTTTTTATTTAATGTAATTATTTTGAGTACATTACTTATCTTAAGATATGTTTAATGAAATATTAATAATTGAATACCCATGGTGTTGCCATATATTATTTGCACACATTTATTATTTAGGACATGTTATTAGAAATATTTAGACCCTATCTTATTATTAAATTGAGAATATTAATTCTTATTTGATATCTTAGGTAAGTGCTAGGACCATTATGTGGAGATTTACATATTGTTATATTTTACGTTATATAAATTTTATTGTGCATATTTTAAGTTAATATCCCTATTAGATATTAATTCTTTTAGTTAGTGAGGTGTAAACATACAATGTGCATGATATTAGTATCCCTTTTGTATATAATGTTCTGCATTTTTGGATGCTTATGATCTTAATTTGGACCTATATATGTAATTAAAAGGGCTACTATTTATGAATTATATGTGTGCAACTGGAAGACTATTAGAATTCCCAATTTGGACATCATATAATTCATAAATGAAATTAGTGTTAATGCCATTAGCCTAATTAGTAATATAAAGTAATCAATTATATTTCAATTAGTATTTTGGCTTAATTTAGGTTATTAGGTGTCAATTTTATGGTGGCTAGGGCCATGACCTAACTTACATAATAAGAGGGGTTCTTAGCTCTCTAACCTAGATAGGCAATGTTTTTCCTGTTAGAACTAGTGAAAACAATTTTTCTCTAATTAAGAGCAAAGGTTTTAGGTTGAGTGGAAGGAATGATTCTATTTGTAGTTTATTCATGTTTTTAGGAAAGTGAATTATGATAAAAGAGATTGACCATCATTTAGGACCCTAACTATGATTCAAGAAATTATAGCATAACATTGGAAAAATAAGAATGAATTTGAATGCTAAATCAAGTGAACTATAAAAGCCAAATCCTTTAATTCTACTTATCTTACCGTTTGAAATATAATCCATTACTTTATATAGAATGAAAGGATTTGGCTTTTATAGTTCACTTGATTCAGCATTCAAATCCATTCTTGTTTACGTAGATAAGTAGATATTTAAATTATTTGGTAAGATAAGTATATACTAAAGTAAGCTGAATAAAATTAAATTAATTTAGTATCTACTTAGAAATATTTAAATTAATATGTATTTTTTTGGAATTCTTTCATTGAAAGTTGTAGCTTTTTATATGAGACCATGCAAATTTTTTATTAAACTTTTGTATGAAAATAGCAAATTTTGTGACTTTTTCTAAGAGTATATCATACCAAAAACTTTATCATAATATATATATTTAAAATATTTTAATAAATATATTACAAATGAGAACAAAAAGTTAAAAGAATATTAAATTTGGATCATTATAGTACGGGAAAAGAGGAATTGATGATATATTCCATTCAAAATGGAAAGTTTTAGGCTTTTATAAAAGGGAGGGACGGGGAGATAGATAAAAAAAGATATAAGTTTTTGAACATCTTCATTTCTTAGCTTAGAAGTCACTTGAACTTAATTATTAATCATCTTTATCATTTATCTATACTATTCTTAAAATGGTGGCACTTTCTAACGTAGAGAAATCAATTTCTTTCTTATATTAATTAGTAGTAGTAGTAATAATGATTATAATAATGATGATAATAATATCTCTTAAATTATCTAGCATCTATACTAGCTGAACTTTTGTTCACTCCTAACCACTTGAATGGACTCCGTTTAATAATCAAAATATTTAAATTTTTAAGTAATTTACATTCTATCTCTTTTAAAGTTTGATTTAATTATACTAACATTCTTTTATTTTATAAATATATACTCATATCCTCCCCTATTTTAATATCATGCCTCATTCACTATCAATAAATAAATAAATAAATAAAAGAAGTGGGGTGTATATTTATGAAAATAAAAAGATACAAACATAATTAGATTAAAATTTTTAAAAATTAAATGTAATTTTTCATTAACTTTATTATAATATTTATATTATATATCAGTCGTAATGTTTTCTATCTTCTTTTATACCAAGCGTCATTCTTATAACTTGCTAAGTGTCCTTCCTATAATTTAATATCTCATTGATACATAGTAATTTATATTTATATTAATTAAAAAAACTCCTTAATTTATTTCTCTTATTTATTACATTTTCATAATATCTTTAATTTCTTTCCTTGATTTACTAAGTTTTTTATATTCATGCATTTTTTCCTCTTCAGAGTAATTTCCATGATTTCTTTTCTTTATTTATTATATTTTTGTAATTACTCTAATCTTTTTCCTTGATTTGTTGCATTTCTAGGATTGAATCTCTTATTTATATATAGCAATTTATATTAAATTAAAAAATTCCTTAATTTCTTTTTTTCATTTATTGCATTTTCATAATTTCATAATATCTTTGATTTTTTTCTTAATTTACTAAGTTCTTTAATTTTCATATATTGTTTTCCTTTCTAAAATAATTTCCTTAATTTCTTTCCCTTGTACAGCATCAATAGTAATTAATTCATTTATTTTAATAAAAATTACAACATCATCTTCGATTGATTTCTATTTCCATTTCTATGTCTTCATTTACGTTGTTGAAAAATATTCAAACCTTTATCATCTATATATGTCATTATTTGTTTTCTTTTCAAATGAGTGTACTCATTTTTTTTACCATATCTTTTATCTATTGGTTAACCTTCTTTTGCCTTACCTCTTTTTCTTTCTACCTCTTATGTCTCTCAATCCTAAATCTTAAAACTTATGATTAGTTCCAACTTTAATCATGCAAGTCATTTAATTTATGAAATGGCTTCATCTTCGATTGATTTCTATTTTCATTTCTACATCTCCATTTACATTATTAAAAAATATACAAACCTTTATTATCTATATATATTATTATCTATTTTCTTTTTAAATGAGCATTGTCATTTTTTTACCACATCTTTTATCTATTGGTCAACTTTCTTTTTCCTCACCTTTCTTTTTTTCCATCTCTCATGTCTCTTAATACTAAATCCTAAGACTTATGATCAATTCCAACTCTAATCATGTAAGTCATTTAATTTATGAGCAATATTGTTTTACTATTAATAATACTTACCGATTGAATTATTGTGATGCCACCTTAATAACCAACGATGGTTATTGCCTTTTATGATTCCTTTTAGCACATCATTTTACTATGATTGTTAATTAGTGAGTATTAATCTCTTTGGAAATAGTTCTCTATGTCTTTGGCTTTCTTTTACTAATATTATTTTCTTCTTTGATTCCTTTTTATGCAATTATATATGGAACAATTATGTTGGAGAATTTTTTAATAATATACAAAAATTTATTTTTCTAATTTTTAACACTCATTCTTCAGTTATGTCAAAATACAATATATAATAATATTAAAATTTTAATATTATGATAAAATTAGACATTATTCTATTTGGAAACATTACACTCACTATGTTTCACTTAGAATAGTTATACGGGTGAGAATGAGTTTAGGTAATGAGTTTAGATATTGATATTTTCCAACTAAAAAAGTAAGCAAAGGAGAATTTTATTTTAGTATACAACCATTTTAAACTCATAAGCCTTATCTTCTTGCAAGTTTTGTAATTTGTACCTATTTTTTAATGTAAAGTGAATTTATTATATGTGACTTACTTCATTACATAAAGTAAATTATTTTTTTCTATAATTCTAGATGTGGTATAAGGCTAATATATATTTGCTTTTCCATTATAGGTTAATAAAATAAAAGAGTTTTATATATTCTACATTAAAAAGGTATGTAATGCCCTTTTTTTGTTGTTAAAGATTGAAGTATGCATACCTTTGAATTTCTATTAAAAACTGATATATATTCATCTTTCTATTGCAAGTTAAATTTCAATCTTTGACTATATTTAACATATATATATTTGCATTACAATATGTAACTTTTGGAGAGAATAATGTATTTGATCAAATATATTTTTTATTTGGAAAGATTTTTCAATAAATCAAATAATGTTTATTATTTATTATCTATCATAGATTACATTGATATAAAATTAAGGATGAATATATATACATTCTATTTTATATAAATAATATATATATATATATATATATATATAATTTTATGTCATTTTTTTAAATTTGATTTGTTTTAATATTTAAATGTATAAGCATCTTCTAATTGTGATAATGATCACTATTAATGTAATATTACAACCACATATTTATTAATTAGCAATGTGTAAAAAAAATACATCTTTTTACTTAATTTGAATATAATTATATCAATTTTGTAATTATTTAGTTGATATAAATATGATAATATGTTTTATAAATACCTTATAATTTAAAATCATAATTTATATTATAAATTATTATCAAATAAATTAATAAATCCGTGTATCCTAATGTTATAATATATAGTGTTAATTTTATTTATTCTCTCTCTCTGCGCGTGTGTATATATATATATATATATATATATATATATATATATATATATATATATATATATTGGTTGTTGGTTTCCTTCATTATATTGATAGAAACATTAAATCCGTGCATATGTATTAAGGAATTTCTTTATAAGGTAGGAGAACATTGACAGAAACATTAATTACGAGATCACATGAAGAAATTAATGTTATTAAAGCCTTATCTTTTTTTTTTAAACAGGTCTATTATTTTTTAAACTTTTTCTATTGCAATATCTTGAGTTTGAGTCTATAATATTATATATATATCATAAGCCTTCTATCAATTTTAAACACATGACAAAGGATTTGCTAGGGTTTAAAATTTGTCAATTTGGGGTTGCCAAGCAAGTTGCCACAAACTTATATTTCTAAACAATCCTCTACCGCTCATGTGTCTATGTTAAATTCCTTCCATTCTTTTTAACAAATATTCACCCTTCCTAAATTTATTAAAATAGAAACATTAAAGCCCTAAGTGCAATTCATTTCACACTCTATTGCCTCAAGATTATGTCAAAAATTTCTTATCTTTTTGTAGCTTGTTACGTCACTTAATAATTTAAATTTTTATTTGTACACAAAATGATTATTTAATGGCACACATTCTAAAAATATAGAGTTTTATTGCACAAAATATAATTAATAATAATCATGATTAGATTTAAAATAAAATTTTAGAAGAGAAAATAACTTATAATGATAAAGGTAAGAAAATAGAAATTTTGTGACAAATAGTAGAGAAAAGAATGAATTGATAAAGTTTAAAGGCTAATTGTATTAAAAATTGAATATTTGATTTGCCCTTAGCCACTTATCAATTCCTTTATTTCTCCTCAATTCAACATCTATTCCCCTTTTCTTATAAAAATGCCACAACCCTCGCTCTCATCTTCTTCCTCTTCTCCTTTTTTTCTCATCAACTAGCAAGGGCACGACTTCACACTAAACTAACTCACTTTTCAATATAATTAAGGTAAGACCTCGTAAACCTCAAATCCCTGTATAGATTTCCCTTGTTTCCTTTTGAAATTGAAGAGGTTAAGAGATTTGTTCAAAAAAGGGGCTTTGGAACCTTAACTTCAAATTTATGGTTTGGGATAATTAGGAGCAAGCCAACCATGATCTCATCTTCCATTCATTTCTTCCATACAAGGTGAGCAAGCATCCTAATTAGATTTGGATGGTTTTTGTATGTTTTAGGTTGTTTAATGTTAGATTTTCTAGGTTTCAAATAAATTAAGAAAATATGATATAAGCATTTTGATTTGATTTCATTAATGGATCTTATTTGAAATATGATGAGGATGCAATGTGTGGTGAATTAGACGTATGAAGTTTTGATGTTAAAAACCTCATTTGAACAGTGTACTTCAAACAAATTCTACAAAACTCTAAGTTATAATTAACTACGCAATCGACTATGCCCAAAAATGCATCTTTGGGTAAGCATATTTGACTATGCTATCAAGATCTACTCACTGATAGACCATAGTTAACTACAAGCTGTAGGAATTGTTCACTAGATCCTTATAGTCATCTACATAGTTCATTATACAACCATATAGTTACCCTTTAGGTTTGTATAATCAATTGCCTAATCGATTATACCTTGAAAAATTTTACGCGTCATTTTATGGTATTGATATTGATTGTTGTGTGTTAGATAATGATAAATGTAGGATGTGAGACCATGTAAAAAGGTACAATAGAGCTATGACACTAAGATTTTATTATTTTGTTATGGATTATGGAGTTAAGTGGCAAAGATTTTTATAGATTCATACATAAATGAATAGTTATGTTACTTTTACGAAATGGTAGTGATAGTGAAGCAATGATTGTTATCTTAATCATTATGCAAATAATGTGATTGATGATGTTAAAGGTGTTGCTATATATCTTACAACAATATGAATTAGATCTACATACTTGCTTGTGAAAAGATAAAGTTAGGTTTGTGAAGGAATAAGAATGATCAAGAATCATAAAAGGATTTATATGCTTTCTTTATTTATATATGTTATGACATTACGATTGTTTGTGAATGATAATAAATGCAATATTGAGCTTTTTTCATTGAGCAATGATGATGTAAATGCATGGTGAGATGTTATTTGAGAATTTAACATTAAACATGTATATAGTTAGCTTGTTAATAGGTAGGTTAATTCATTAAGAACTCTTTCTCTTCCTTAAAGAATATATGGGAATTTAATTATTTACTTTAGCTAAAACTGAGAGATTTCTCTTAAAACATAATTAAAATTTTCTATATTAAGACATATATACAATATAATAATTCTTCATTAATCAATGTTTCCTCATTGAGTTTTATAAAAAATTGCACTTTTTTTCTCATTATTTTTTTAGGGAAATATTCCCTTTAGTTACTCAATTGCTAATTGATATAACAAAGTAAGCCTACTGGAGTACTTTGGTGTTTAGGTATGTCTTAGAATAGTTAAGATTAGTTATGCATGATAATTCTTCTATGCATACCATAATTACATATTACTTTTTATGAAAAACATAGTTGTATGTGAAACGTGAAATTAGATACAGTTAGGAAAGTGTCGTAGTTCATCATCTAAACCAGCTTCCTACACCAATCACATGTCCTATGATAGGTTAAAAATGGAATTAGAGCACAAGTTAGGGCATAGAAATGCATTTTATTTGAAGTCATAGTATAGATATGTCTAGCTATCCTAGAGAATAGTGTAAGGAATGAAACCCTTAATATTAGATTGGTGGCTATTAAAAGGGGGCATAGTTAGATTAGTCGCTGATCTTTTGTACAATATAATCTCTATAGGTCACTTTCAACCTTAAGCAACTGAGGATAACCAATATGAGTAATTCCCTTATTTAAAATTATTTTGAGATCCTAATCAATAAGAATTTTTAGTTTGAAATAATCATGTTTGAAATGTGATAATGCACAATCTGTCTATTCTAAGAATTGATGCTTATTGTTATTTTCTCTTGACTTAAGATAAATAATCAAATAATTGCTAATATATATATATATATATATATATATATATATATATATATATATATATATATATATATATTAAATGTTCAGGTTAACTTTGGTTATACCTTGGTAATAATACCTAGAGTTTTACAAAGTTCGATATGTTATGATGATAACTTAAATTGGGATTGAAGTCAAATATTATAGTAAATGGTTTTAAAACCCTGAAAATATTTAGGGAAAGTAGACACTAATTATGTCATAGTAAAGATTATAACCCTATAAATCACAAGGCTTATAAGAATGAATAGGGGAATCATACAAAAGGTCTAAATTGAATTCAAATAAAATTAATTGAGAGATTTTGATTGGAAAGAGTTTTTATAAGGTATTGGATTATTAAGAATAAAAAAGGATAAAAATAAAGATTATTCGACAAGATATTTTATGAAAATTATAGGATGTAGGAATTGAAAAATATAAGAACCATATTTTAGAAGATAAAAATATTAAAACAAAACTAATTGAATTAATTGAAGATATCAAGTGGTTTGACAAGAATTAAATAATATATCAAGGAAGTGCAAAACAAAATTACATGTTATTGGAATTTCTGCAAACCTAGTAGCATTTTGGTTACAACTTAAGCAAGAAGTGTCTAATTGATAAAAAGTCAAAAAATTTGGAAAATAGACTTCCAGGGCTTCTAATCATATGAATTTATTAATTTAATACCTAACTAATTAATATCAAGATTTTCTGGCATCTAGTGAGAATTTTAGACATTATAACACTGACTAACTCTAGTACTTTGGTTATAACTTTTTGTAGAAATATTCAATTGATGCAAAATTGGTGCCATTAGTTAGAGAATGCGTAAGGATATTTTATGTGAAAATTCCATTTGAAAATTCAAAATATGTAGTAAGATATGAATTTTCTCCTAAAAGTGTTATGATTAAGGCTATAAATAAGGGTACTTGAGCATGAAAAATGATTTAATAAAGTAAGAAATGGGTTAGAAAGTGTAATTGAATCATAATAGGATGAAATTGGAGTGTTGATTTAATAATTTTATGGTTATGTATAAGATGGGCCAATAAGTGAGGAAATGGCTTATATTAGCCCATATGAAAAATAAAAGTCTAAGGTATAAGGTTGTAATCAAAGGTTAAAGTAGAATGGATCCTAAAAACTCAAATGAAAGGGCCTACTTAGCTTAAAGATTGGTAGGACTAGTTAGTCTATTAAGTTTCCTTAATGGAACTGAAATTTCTATTAAACATAGTTTAAACATGGAAACTAAGCCTAAGCTAGATATAATGATAATCATAAGAAAGGTACTAATAAGGGGCAATCTTAAATAGCAAGTCTAGGAGGATCAATAATGTGATTCAAGGAGAAAACTTAGATCTTATAGATGCTACTTTGGAGATAATTTGGGCCACCTAGGCTAGTTGATGATATTTTAACCATTGTAAGTCTTACCTTGCATTTTATTCATGTTTTTATTATATTTAAAGATATTTAGGCCTTTCTATAAGTTAGTGTTTTGGTGGCCCATTAGTTTACATTTTTACCATAAGTTAGGTTTACTAATATGTTTGCATTAAGCTTGAGTAAGTATATTGGTTTTTGCTTTAGACTCAAGCAAAGTTTACTTAAGGCCCAATAATTCTAAGTTTTCTTTAAGGTTATTTAAAGAGGCTTATTTATTATAGGCAAAACAAATTTAAGATTTAAGATTTAAGTTTTTAATAATAAAAATTGAATCTTTTTTATGAACTTTCTCTTTAAGGTTCTTAAAAGAACTTAGTGACTTGTCAAAAGATTTAACTTTTATGGCATTTCCCATCACTTATCAAAGGATTTCATCCTTTGTAGTATGATTCTTTATCATTTATCACTACCCTTCTATCCTTTTTAGAGTGTGGTATGAATATTCTTTTATTTTCATTTTTAGTTCACTGAATTTTAGGATGATCCATCATAAATTCTCATCATTTGGTTATTAGAGCTAGCTTCCCAACTTCAAGTTATCTCTTTTCAATTTTTGGGTTCTATTCTACTTCTTCACTATTTTTATTTAATCATATTTGTATCTTAATCTAGTTTCATATTGAGTCTTTGTGTCTTTTCATCAATTCCATTTAATTATAGTGTTATCCATTCTTAATTTGTTTGTTTAGTTATAATTCACATTTATCCTTGGCTGGGTTTCAATTTGTCAAATTGCTTTTGGGTTCTATTTTGTAGCACCCTAGAAAACTATTTAAGGTTTAATTATTTCATATATTTTATATACTTTGATATCATCGAGGATAGTTGAGTCATATTTAATTTGAAATGTACATATTTAAATTATTTGTATTGAGTGAGTATTAAGATTTTATTTATGGAGAGTAATACTAAAATAGTTTATTGGATAATGTAAAATTTGAGAATGTAGAATTTATGAAATATACTAGTTATGTTGAATGGCTTTACTCATGAACTATGCATTGTTGATGATATTTTAGAGATTGAAATGTGATGAATTTTGTATATATATATATATATATATATATATATATATGAGATTGTACAAATGGTTCTTTAATAATTGTGTGTATATTAAAATACTCACATTGAGTTTTAAAGTTATTTGGAGTGAGAGAGTATTATAAAATATAAAAATTTGATGGCCAAGATTGATTTGAACCAATTAGAAAAGTGAGATCAATAGAGGATTTGGAGTTATGGTGCACCAAGAATTATTGAATCGCATCCCTTGACTTTTTTCTATTTTCTTTTTATCCCCTAATTTTAATATTTTTCCCCGATTGCTTTCTCTCTCTCTTGTCCTTTTTTTATTTTATTATATTAATACTCCATTCCCTCTTTCCATGTTCCCAGATCAGTTTTCCTTCTCTTTTGGTTCTATTCTGCTCTCTCTTTTTCTCTTTTTTCCTTTCTTCCTCCTCTTCCTTTCCTAGCCTACATCTATTCTCTCGGCCTTTAACTCATATGCAATGTCATGCCACATTTATAGTGCGAAGGCCATCATCTAATAGTGGGTAATCACCAATAAGAGGAATAGTAGGACAAGTTAGCTAGAACGAAGCTTATGGCTGGTGGTTGTTATGGAGATCCCGATGCCACTTTGTTAGAACCACCCCCTCATGTTATCATCCATCCATACAAGTAGAGTTGCATGGAGCAGCTCGAGATAGATACAACTAACTGCAAGTATGGAGTTGTGACTACTAGTAAGTCTGACATGTTCTAAAGATAGTGAGTTGCCGTTAACCTCCATAGATAGCAATGAGCTAGTGTATATTATAAAATTTTAATATTTATGATATTTTGATGGTTGATCCAAGAAAACCCATTTTTGTGTGTTTTAAGAAAAATGAGGTTTTTGTGCTGTAGAGTGTTAAAATAGCGTGATTGGGATCTTTTTATATCATTAACTTTACTGTGTTAGGTGTTTGAAACTAACTTAAAAAAACTCACTTTTATGATGAATGATGATATTAGAATCATGTTAGTTATTTATGTGATTTATATATTGTTATTAATATGAATGAAAAAGTTATATGTATTACCTTTAAATACCATAATATATGGTTAAAGAAATTGACTATATAAGAATTGGAAATTTTGTTAGAAGGTTAGTAATAATTTATCTTTAAATATATTGTTAAGAATTAATAAAATATGAATAGTTACAAAAGTGGCTAGGTTTTATGACAAAGTTAGTATTTTAACTATATCTAATAAATTTGAAATGAGTAATTAGTGTTACAGCTGACATCTTATCATTTCTCACTTTATATGCAAATTGTAAAAGGGAGATTTACATCTTTCACAAAAAAGGAGAGGAGTGGTATAGGTTATAAGGATAAGGTTGGAGGCTTAATGTCTAAGGTTTTAGGGAATAAGGTTAGACTAAAGATATAAGGAAAAACTCATATACCATCTATAGCCATTTGTTAGGAAGATCTTTATGATTATTGTACAAAAAATTATATTGGATATAATAGAGTTAAATTAAATCAATACTTATATCATATTTGCATTTTACATTACCTATTGTTATATTTTTTATTTATTAAGGCGAGAACTCCTTAGAAAGGGAAAGGTATAGTCACTCATTGGGTATATAAATACTCACACATTCTATTGTTAATTCTTTTATTTATAAATTTTGAGAATGGTATACGCTAACATAATTTATATCTACACCCGGACTTTTTTTCTTCCATAGGGTACTTTTCAGTACAAATTCCACGTAATTACTCATAAGCCATGTATAGACTATTTTGTAGACCTCAGAAGAATAAATTCTAAGCCAAACCCTTTTGTAGTCAATCTTATCTTGCCAAACTATCCACTAAGGGATGTAGCAAGTAGTTTTAGTTTAGTAAACATACCTTCACACACCTTGTCTAAAGAATCATATCTTGAAAGAGGATCCTAATTGACAATAGGATGGTTCTAATTAGGAGTTTATTTATTTTTATATCAATGTCTATATATTTATTGTAGAATCTTTGTAAGAATTTTGAAACATTGTATAAATATTTTATATATGAAAATTATACTTTGTTTTTCAAGTGCGCTTGCAACAAAAATTTTATCCTCCATAAATGTTTATTATTATTAGTAATAAAACTAGGTAGTAAAGAGCTAGAAGTATTTTAGAGGCTTGTAAAGATATTTTTTCTAGTAAAATAATATTGTTAAATGTTCTTATGCCAGTCATGATACCTAAAAATTGGGTTATAACAAAAGATGACATACACAACATTGCAATATGCTCAGTTGTACCCAGATAAAATTATTTCATTGCATAATATATTGCTCTCGATCATTTCAGATCGAAGGTTATAGTTTAAATCTTGATTCTAGAAATCATTTCTGGAAATGTTGGGTACTCAATTATGATATAGTATAACATTTCATTTGCAAACTAATAGGTAATCTAAAAAAACCATCCAAACTTTGGAAGACATGTCAAGAGCTTGTGCAATCGAGTTTGTAGGGAGCCAAGACAAACACATGCCATTGATGGAGTTTGCATATAACAACAATTATCATATTAGTGTACAAATGTCACCTTTTGAAGCTCTATAAGGTAAAAAATGTAAATCACCTATCAGATGGTTCAAACTAAGGGAAGTTAAAATGATTGGCCCTAACTTAGTTAAGGATGCTATTAATAAAGTTCGAATCATCAGAGAAAAATTACAAGCAGTTTAAAGTTAAAATAAATACTATGTAAATAGCAAATAAAAGGAATTGGAATTCCAAGTAGGTGATAATGTGTTCTTAAAAGTTTCACCTATAAAAGAAATAATGAGATTTAGTAAAAATGTAAAATTAACCTCATGGTATGTTAGTCCTTATATGATCACAGAGTGAATTGGAAAGGTCACCTATTAATTGGAACTACTAGAAAATATGAAAATAATCCATATGATTTTTCATGTATCAATATTAAGAAAACATATTCCAAATAAATCCTATCTATTAAAAGAAGTACTAGTAGAATTAAATCTAAAGTTAATGTATGAAGAACAACCTATGCAAATCATTGACAAATAAGGGAGAAAGTTACATTCTAACAAGATTTCAATGGTAAAAGTGATATGGGAAAAGCATACAGCATAGAAAGCTACATAGGAATAAAAAAAAGATATGAAAGAAAAGTATCTGACCTTATTCAATAAGATTCTATCTAGGATTTATGAACAAGCCATTGATAATTTTATTTATTTCTCTCTAAATTTTTAAAATTCAAGAATGAAAGGGAGAGAACTTGTAATACCCTAATAGAGTAAGAAAATTTAAGAAGAAATTTCGAGTAGAAATTAGCCTAACAAAAATTTGATGACTTAATTAGGTAAAGTTTAGGTAAATTGTACAGATAGTATAAAGGTTCACCTAGGTGGATTTTTGTAGAAATTATGTTAGGCATTCGTACAAGTCAAAATATGATTAAAATCCTAACACTAAACTTAGGAAAATTATACAAATGCCTAATAGGAAAAGTTATACTAAACTTGAGAAAAGAAATTGATAAGTGTTTAGAATTATAATTTAGGTTATTGTATTGTGATGTAATTTGTCATAATTTTCCCATATGTTTATGTTTCAAGTGCTTTATTAGTTTTTTAATTTTTTTAATTTTCATATCTTTATTTTTCATTTTCTTTTTCTTATTTCCATTACAACTTTAATAAAGTTATTTTAATTTGTGTAATGCATGTAATTTTAGTAATGGAGATTAGATGATAAGTAAGCCCATAGTAGGGTATTTTTATGGAATGAACTTGAGTGAAACATTTACCCTAAATAATTGAAAGATGGAGAGTGAGTTATAAGAGAGTCTATCAATTTAGTTGATTCTTTTTAAACAAAGTTGCTATATTAATTAGTTTTGAGTTTGTTAAGATTTTTATTTATGATGTGTTTTGATTCTTGATAGCTTTGATTATTCTTTTCCTTATGAATTTTATGATTTTGAAGTCTTTGGAAAGTTAATTTTTTGTTCTTTTATTTTGAATAAAGTTATGGCTACCTAAGGATATGTAAAGGCTAAGTGTGGGAAATTTAATATGAAAGATATTATTTATATTATTTCCTCTTATTTTATACCTTTTATAGTGTTACATGAGCTTAATTTAATAGAATAAGTCTTGTTTTATAATTAGGTTATAAAATTTCAATGTTAATGAATTATTTGGTTAATGTTAGATTTTAACACTTTTTTAAGTTTTTAGCTATAACCTAAGTTTTGGAGGTCCAAATTGTCTAATCTTTATGCCACTTGAAAGTTAAGAAGAAACTCTAAAATTTTCATGTTTTAGACAAAGCCTAATTTAGATATTTGGAGTGTCAAATTTGATCATGAAGATGATGCTCTATTTTTATTCTAGCTGACCTAGTCACAATTTTTGGATTATATTTGGAACTTTAGGAGTCTAATTGAATTGAAATTACCATCTAAATTAGATAAGACCTAATACAACAACTTTCATGTTTAGGACTTAAAAAAACTATTTTGTTTTGATAGTCAAACTTGGGCTAAAGCTAAACTATGAAAATTTAACTATAGTAAATATTGTTAGTAATTTAGTTTGTAATTAGGTTATAGGATTCTAATTTATGCAAGGCCTTATTCTTTGTAACCTAAAGAGCTATCCTTAACTAGCTTAATAGATGAAAAACCCTAGCACATCCAAATTTGAAGGAATTTATGCCTTCAAAAGAAACACCACAAACTAGATAACATTTTTCCTTCTTCTTCTTTTGTTTTCTTTTCTTTAAGAGATACCATGAGAGGCTGAATCTACATCTATTTAATAGATTAGCACTTTAATTTGGTTTGATTTTAAGGCTTTTCTCTTAATTTTGCTTTCTGTTTGATTATCTATTATTTTCTATTCTTATTGTGAATGACCACTTATATGGTTTGCTAATTACAATTGGTTAGTTAACTATCTGTTCTAATCTATAGCTAAACAATTAATTGCAATGAATTCTTACATGTAGGTTATTTGTAGTTGTTGTAAATAGTAGCAATTAGGTTTTGGTGATTTGATGCATAGGTGAATCATTAATTTCTTAAGAAAAATAGACAATGAATTGAAAATTTTAACATATAAAGTTGTTGATTCGATCTTAACATTGTTTTTAATGTTTAATATTATTATTGATTAGACATGCATTGAATTGGAAATTTTAACAGGTGGTTAATTTAAGTGTTTATTCTAAATTAATCAACATTAGAAACTTTGCATGATTAATGCTAGCATCAAGGTGTTTTTTTGTTAAATAGTTAAATTAATTTTGAATTATGTTAGGGTGAATGATAAATTTAAGAATTAGAGTAAGATATTCCTTGAATTGAAGTTTTTATTATCATAACTTTTCTTTCATTTAATATTTTTATTTTTATTTAATTTAATATTTTTATTCAAATCCTTCTTTTTCTATTTATAATTTGCAACCTAACATTGATTACTAATTCCTTAGGTTTAACCTACAGTCACCCTTATTACTTTTTAGAGTAAGTTCAATTAATAATTTTAGTATGACTAACATGCATCAGTGGTCCCCAAGTTGTTGGTTGCTAAATAAAGCCATTCCTAATTAAAAAAAATATCAGATATCATTACAAACATAATATCTCAATAAGTTCTATTCACCACTTATATTCACAGTTAATGTAGGGTTGATCAAAATAGTATTGGTGATATGTGATTTTGGGTGCACATATACCACTAATATAGTTCTAGTCAACTCCTTTTGATAATAAAAAGGATTAAGCAACTTATTCTTATGCTAAGGGCCATTACTCGACAAGATAATCCTAGACCATGCTCTAATACTAACTTTGTCATGACTCAATTGAGCCATGACTCAATTGAGCCATGACTAGCATAGGATTATTCTTTAATAATCCTTTTAGCCTAGTTTCATGCCTTTCACATTTACAATGACATCAACATATAGAAGTCATACTCAAACGATTTGGATTACTAATCATTCATTTCATTTTAAGCATTCTTTACATTACATAGTTTTTTAAGAAACTAGTTAGGAGGGCTTATGAACCTGAAAGGGAAACATAAACTATCTTAACTACTCAAAGAATGATCACTAATTCAAATCTTATCTTAAAAGAATTTAGCCCTATTATACTAATTAATCCCTTTTTGTTGACATATACAAATATAACAATTAGAATAACTACCAAATCTACTAAATGAAAATGTCAACTGTTAAGGAAGAGGATCTAGCTTATTATGGTGGTGGAGATGCGAGATCTTACTACATATTTGAAATGTTAAACCTATAAAATAGTAAGTATGGGGCCTAGTGGAAGATATTCTACCTAATAAGAAACCTATAAGGTTAATTAAATGTTATTCATGATATTACTAATCTTTTACATGTTACCCATAAAGGTAAACACATGTAATGACAATATTGGATCTCAAAGGTGTTAGGAATTCATATTATCACATGCAGCGGAAATTCAAAATTTGATCTGAATTCTACCTAGGATCCATGCAAAAAGCATAAATCAATGATTAGGATTTTACCTATTGAGCACTTATGTATCTACTGATCAAAACTTTGAGAGCAGATGAATCAAATGTCGGCTGGAATGTACAACGTCTCTACAGTATCCACATGGAGTGAACAACGACCTCTCACTTCCATAAATCTGCCAGGATGTATTTTTCTCTTTAGGATTTAGGATTGGATATTTTTTGAGTAATTTAGGGTTTTATGGAAATTATGAATGTGTATCAAAAGTGCTGCCCTTAAGTTCCCTTTTATAGAACTTAGGCAAGCCACAATCCTAGTCCTAATAGGATAATGCTTCCAAAATCCTAATCACACTTAATAAATCATCTTATCCTTATCCTAGAGATAATGAGAAGAGATAGGACTTATCTATTAATTATTTAATATTAGATAATAATATTATCTCATAATATAAATATCTTATATTAGATAATTGTATATAGTTATTAAATATCAAAATATTATTATCTCATAATATATTTATCTAATATTTGATAACATAAATATTTGATATTACTTTAATATCAAATAATATCATATAATAATAATTATATTTATTACGTGAAAAATATATTACTATTTAATAATATATATATGCACGAAAATAAGTTCAATTAATTGAATATAATATAATTAAAGTCTAATTAATTATTATCTTATTCCTACTCCTTTTGTGTAACCCTATAGGTTTTTACTACGTTGACAATGACTCATTATTGAGCCATGACAGTGAGCGGTATCTAGTAATACATCACTACCACTCAAGTAGTAAGAATATCTATGATTCGATATCCACCTAATACATGATCAACGTTTTGCATCATAATCCCTTTTGTAATAATATCCAAATTGAACTGGAGGCATGGAGTGTGTCATCCTCGTCAATGTTCAATTTTATATTTTTTGATACTGAGTAGACTTCAAAACAAATGATCAATATCACATATTGATCTATTTGAGCATAGTCATGCATTTCTAAGTCTTACTCAATCAAAGGGCCCATGGATATATCTTCTTTTTATAAGAGTAACAAAATTCCATCTACATCACTCACTTCCCTCTGCATGATTCGTGACACACTCAATCAACACCCTACTTGTTATCCTGATGAAAGGTGACATAGGATGACATCAAAATAAGTAACCCCTCATGTAGAGAACCGTAGTGACTTCAGGTTAAGGGATTATATACAATTGTGATCATATGAGAACTACTAATGACACAAGTCTTATCCATACAGTATTCTTATATTGGATTAGTCCAGTACATTTGTTCACTAACAATGTACTCATGTATTGACTTGATATCACATATCCATGATTCATAATCATCAGTCACTATACATGCCAGTCTCGATGTACTATTACTATCCTTTTCGTAATAATACTTAATTAGGGACATTTTAGGAATAGTAAAACTATTTCAGGGATAATTATTATATTAAGTTATAAATTGTGCAAAATTAAAAATAAAATATAATAATTGCATTGCCTGAAATAAAACATAATACATTATGTATTATTTCAATCATCTATATGATTGGTTCCTAGGACACACACTAACAAAAGGATCTAATCATTAACTATATACAAGCAATGTTAAGCACACTGAACCATATCGAACAATTATTAAATAAATGTCAAATAGATAACTTCCTTGTGTTTCTCATCAAACTTATCACTTGAAAGCTCCTACCTTATGCCCTTCGCGCCATTTAGTGCCTTAACGTAGCAAGCTGTAACCTTAGCCATCCAAGGTTATAAAGTGGCCTAATCATAATAAGTTAGCAACCAAGAGGTAATGTATAAAATAAACATGGTACCATGGTCCATTCTTAACTCTCCATCATCATCATGCTAATGCCTCATAACATTGTAATCACAATAAAGACATTTCACTTAGCCTTAAAAGACATTACATTCCATGGATAATGTAAGGATTTAATCCTTTTAAGTTTCAAGATCCAAAGATATTATATTCAAGCAAATCAAATCTTGAACATTGGGTAACATATAAGCAAGTTTATGAGTCAAACCATGCATCATCACATGTATTCAAGGTCAATTATCAAGATGTATCATGTTTAAGATGACCCCTTCTAATTATTTTTCATGAAAAAAGGTTTTGTAGGAAAATAGGGTCATAATGAACTATATAATCAATTATAAGTGTCTAAAGGCAAACTCTAGCACTTATAATCGACTAGATAATATTATATAGGTCCGACAACAATACTAGATAATTATAATTAACTAGATAGTTGACTATCACTATCTAAAGGCAAATCTTTATTTAAATAGTTAATTATATAGTCAACTATATTATCTTTAAAAGAGGCTTGGGCCTAAATAGTTGACTATATACTGGAAATTTATAGAAATTCATATGAAGTCATTATTCATACACCTTTAATACACTCTAAACATCAATAAATTCACACTAAACTTTCACCGAGTAATTTAATATAATAAATACCACTTATAAACATGGAAACCTATCATAAATATGTCATTAATTCAATATAAATAACACTATTTTCACATATATTCAATAACTCATCATAACCACGCTAAGACTTATGAAAATATGAAATTTACATTAGACATTAGGTAGAATACTACTCACAAGTTTAAGAATGGAAGATTAGAATATAGAATGGGTTGTTTGAGATTAGGGGTGAGAATTTTTTATACAATATGATAATCCGATACGAACATGATACGTTTATTTAAGTTTGGGTTGACACGCCAACCCATTTAAGAATTTATTTTAAATTTTTTTAAAATTTTATTTAATAAATAATTAATAATTTAATAATAAATAAGTATATATAATATAAATATATAAATTTTATTTTAATAAAATAATAATAAATATTTAAAATAATATTTTATTAATATTTAAAAATATTTTTATGAAAAATAGTAAATAATTAAATTTAATAAATAATTTTAAAATATAAATTTTATTAATTAAAATTATTAAATGAGTTAGATGGATAACTCATTTTAACATGTTTAATAAATAAGTTAACTTAAATTACATGAATTGCCACCTTGAAACCTTGAGAAGTTGAGTTGAAATGTTAAAATTTTAACTTTGGAAGTTCTAAGGCTTTGCTTGAGAAAATTTAGAGAAAATGAAATGGAATGAATTAACTGTAATGGGGAAAGTGGTTTTATAACATTTTAAGCATAAATGGGTTGAAGGGTATTTTGGGAAAGAGTTAGTAAATGTTGACTAACTCACCAATTGGCCCTCTTGGGCCATGCCTATATAAAAAGCAACTTGAAGGGACATAGTTAACTAATCTCTCTTTCTTCATAAAAATTTCACAAAATTCTATTATTTACCTTTCATATTACAAACTATATTCATATTCTCATGTTCCATGATGCAATTCACTATCCACACTCTTTTCCATTACATCCATTTAATTCAAATCATTCATAAAGATTCTAAACACATCATTCAATTAAACAATTTGCCAAATAATTGGTCATTAACATCCATATTATTATAGTTTAATTTCCTAAGGATGTGACACTTAATAAATGATTTTTTTTTACTTTTAAATTTACAACCTCACTTGCATAAGGTATTTAATTTTCTCATTGTAAAAATTTTACACATTCATATGTGCTTAGGGATTATGCTAATGACTTGGATTTTATCTTAAAAGAAAGGGGATTTGTGGTAACATGTTATAAGGTACTATATAACACCATTAAGTTCAGAAGCATGTTATAGAAATATATATGAATAAAATTTTTAATTGTATGTATATCCCTATTCTTGGATATTAATAAAATTTTAGGCATCTTTAACACCAAAGTAGGTAGAACATTCTAGTAAACTAGATTCAAAACATGATTGCTGTCCTTAAGATAAGTTTAAACCTAAGAACAATCTAGAATACTTCCTATCTTAGAAAGGTACTTATACTTAACTCTTTTCTTCTCATATATTTTGGTTAAGATTTCAAGAACACATGAGTATGAGATAGCTTATCTTAAAATTGGTGAAAAAAACTTTTATATTTCTTTGGTCCCTATTATAAGGTCATATGGTAACCATTCTACTCCCAGTTCTTCCTATTATGTTAATATTGATTTGCATGGCACCACTATCCTATGTACATACCTAGATAGTGCTTAAGGAAAAATTTACTTCTTTATAGGTTATAGGTTTAAACCTATCCTAATTTAATGGTTTAGGATTTAGTATTTAGTATTTAGAACAACAATTTGTGTGGAGCAAAATTTAGATTTATAGAGAAAGATAATGGTAATATAGTGGCAAGCTTGAGAAAGACCTATATAAGAGAATAGTAAAGAATGTTAATAGGATTGTTCATTTATGTTAAGGTATTCTACCAATCCATTCTTTAATGATAGGTAAACTCACTTGACTAGTACATGAGGTTTATATTAATGTCATTAAAGTAGAATCAATGATAAATGTGTAGAAAGGCTTAGAATAGTGTAGGGAGTGAGGGTGTATTGACAAATTAGATATCATAAAATTTAAGTTAAAAGATTTAGAATAAGATAATCCTAATATTTAAGAGTAAGTAAAACTATGCATAATGCTTTGGAACTTAATGGTCATGTACAAAACTAATGAATGAACTTCATAAACTAATAGGACATTTTTTACTAAGTGCTAAGAATATAATGTCTATATATCTCCATAGAAATTCTAGAGTTAGCAAAGTTTTAAAAATTATAGGATGAATTCTTTTAAAAAAGGAAATATTATTACATCACTTAATAACTTAACTTTTTATTTATATCCAAATAGAATATTTAATGGCACACCTTTAAAAAAATATAGAATTTTAATGGAAGAAATGTAATTAATGATCATGATGATTAAATTTAAAATGAAATTTCGGAAGAGAAAATAATTATTATGATAAGATGGAAGAATGGAGATTTTATAAGAAATAATAGAGAAAGGAATGAATTAAAAAGGTTTAAAGGATAATTATTTTTATAATTGAATATTTGAGTATAAAGGAGATTTAGGAAATATTTTTCCTTTTGCACTTGGCCACTTACTCCCTTATTTCTCCTTAATTTAGCCTTTACTTCCTCTTTCTCATAAAAAAACCCATAACCTTCAGTCTCATCTTCTTCTTTCTCTTTAACTAGCAAAAGAATCATTTTCTCACTAAGTCATAATCACTCTCTAATCCAATTAAGGTAAGACCTCCTAAACCTCTAATCCATATGGAGATCTCTCTTATTCTTCTTTTGGGATTAAAGAGATTAAGAGACTTTATTCAAAAATAAAGCTTTAGAAGCCTAACTTTAAATTCATTTGTTTTAGATGATTAAGAGCAATCCAACTATCATTTCATCTTCCATTCATCTCCTTTATAAAAGTGAGAAAGCATCCTAACTAATTTTGGATAGTTTTTGTATGATTTAGGTTATCTGAAGCTAGGTATTCTAGGTTTTAAATAAATTTTTAGCAAATAGTATGGTATATGTGTTTTAATTTGATTTCCTTAATGGATCTTATGTGAAATATGATAAGGATGCAATATGTGGTGAATTGGATATGGAAAATATCTTATAGGGTGAGGTCTTGATGTTAAAAATCTTGTAAAGATAGTTTACTTCAATGAAATTTTGTAGAACTCCAAGCTATAGTCAACTACATAGTTGAGTGTGCCCCAAAAGTACATTTCTTGGCAAGGATAATCAACTATGCCATTAGGATCTGCTTGCTATCAAACTATAGTTGATTACATAGACATTTATACACCTACAGGGTTGCTCTGGGGGTTGCATAGTTGATTGAATGCAAGAGGAATTACTTATTAGACCCTTGCAGTTGACTATACAATTATAGAGTTGCTTTCTAAGTTTGTATAGTTGACCATCTAGTCAATTCCACCCTAAAAATTTTCACACATCATGCACTACAAGGGATTAAGATATATTTAAGTGTTTTATGGCATTAAAATATTGTTGTGCATTAAACAATGATAAATGCAAGATTTAAGGCCATGCAAAAAGGCATTGTGAAGTTATGACATTGAGATTCTATTGTTATATTATAGATTGTGGAGTTCAGTGGTGAAGATTATATTTAATTTGTATTATTTATTATTTACATATTCATGCATAAATGAATAGTTATGTTACTTTTGTGAAATGGTAGTTTTAGTGAAGCATTAATTGTTATCTTAATTGATGTGCAAATAATGTGATTGATGATGTTATAGGTGATGATATATATCTTGTGATAATATGCAACAAATTCGCATACACATTTGTAAAAGGATAAGGTTGACCTTGGAGAGACAAGATTAGGTTTGTTAAAAATATAAGGATGACCGAAAGTCATTAGAGGATTTATATGTTTTCTTTACTTAATTATATTATGATGTTATGATTATCTATGAATGATCCTAAATATAATATTGAGATTTTCTCTTTGTGCCATGAAGATATGAATGCATGGTGAGATGTTGTTTCAGAATTTAATATTAAATGCATATATAGTTTAAGTTAGTATTTAAAGTATTATAAATTTTAATGCTTGTGGAAATTTATTTTATTTATTTGATAAATATTTGATTTGAAATTTCTTTTCTTTTTAAAGGTTCTAGAATATTTAAAATGATACTAATGATAATATTTAAAAAATATATTTTTATATGATAATTATTAATTCAAACTATTTTAAAATAATTTATTAAATATAAATAAATTATTTCATAAATCCATGCACCCATGATTGCTAAAATTATTCTCAACTTATGAGAAATTTCTTGTAAAAAATATTTTAAACTAGTCTTGAATTAATAATGGCCATATAAAAATTATTTTACTTCAATCTTTAGCCTCCTTTAAACATAAGACCTAATGACATAATCATAGTCAAATCAATTACAACATTACTCTAATGTTTAATCTTTATTCAAGTAACTTTTTGAAATCCTCATGCTTTTACACTTTGACCATCTTTATACTATAATCTTGCTCAAAATAATCATGGCATTACTCTTCTAAATTAAGATGTTTAATCTTTATTATAGATTTATAGCTTCATTAATTTCTAATGAAGTGACACAAATAATTATGCTAGTATTATGAATATAAGAAAACTAATGCAAATTTAACATAAAAATCACTCTTAATTTCATGAGCGAAGTCTCCAAAATGGTTAAGGAAATAACAAAGTATTCAACCATAAAAGCTTCTTTCTAGTTTAGATTAATGAAAATGAGAAATACTTATAGTTACTCTAAATCTTCAAATGATAATATTTGTATTACATAATGAAAAATATATCACTTTAAAGCAAGCAAATGGTATCTGAACTAATAATTAATAGTAGAAAAGTTGGGAAGGTACAAGAGAGATAGTATTAGAGCATGATTTAGGTTCTTAGTGGTGAATAGGCTAGAGTAATTGGACTATCAAATTTAGGTAAGCAAGTTGCTGTAAGGCGTATCTTTGAAGATCTGTGTGGATTTCCTATTATATGTGTGTTAGCCACTATTTGTTAATTTGTTGAATCTACTTATAATTATTCTTATGGGATAAACTATTTCCTTAGCAAACTATTTTTAATTTGAAGGTTGAAAGTGTATGATGGTTTGAATTCTATGAAAATAATGATTTAAAAATATAAAATGAATGGTTTGAATTACGTAAACTAAATATGAGCTATGATTTATGATTTATGCTAATAAGAGTAGCATTCTTTTTTTGTTAGTTGAGAAAATAATTGTGCTTAAGATTATATGGTGAATTATATAACTTATTGATGTTAATGGTTGATTACATGAGAATGGTAAATTTTATTTACAAAATCCCTACAACATAGTTGATGTTCTGACCATACCCTATAATATATGATCATGAAATATATAGTTGATGCTTATAATGTCCCATTGTGGTGATGCGATGCCTATAGTATTCTATTATTATTCACTAATATATAATTCATAATGAATACTCATCATGTATATGATTTATGAGGAGGGAGATATACATTCTCCTTAAAGGATGAGAGGAGTGGTTAGTAGTGGAGGGAAAAGCTTAGCAGTCTTAGGCCTAAGGTGGTGGGGTATAAGACGGGATTGAAGATATAAGGAAAAACCATAGATATCAATTATGGCTATTTGGTGAAATTTTACTAATGACTACTATAGCCATTCTCTATACTACTATGCATTGTGTCTTAGTATTGATATCTAGTTGACTTGGATGTTTTTGTCTGATATGGATGTGATTAAGCTTTGCTGACTATTTGAATGATTGATGATTACCTGAAACCAATTATATGTGAAATTAATGTTGTGATAATGCTTGGTGAATATATGATTATGAATTTATATTTGTATGAATGATTGCTATTAAATTTTGAAATAGGAATTATAAGGAAATTATTGAAATGACATTTTGTGTGATTTACCATCGGGCATATAGGAATATGATTTGTAATTGTGGATTGTAAATTTTATTAGTTGATCAAATG
The DNA here is from genome assembly GCA_020226215.1 of Sindora glabra. NCBI lineage: Eukaryota > Viridiplantae > Streptophyta > Magnoliopsida > Fabales > Fabaceae > Sindora > Sindora glabra. The sequence continues at coordinate 79,836,190 of CM035227.1, forward strand.
AAGTGTGATTCTGATTGTAGTTTTGAATGAAGATCAAATAAAGTGTGTTTCTAATTGTGATTTTGAATGAAGCCAAGTTCTAGGCTTGTTTTCGTGATTAAATCTTTGATTAAGATTCTTGATTCTGGATTTTTAACTATGATCTATTTTCATGATAACTACTAAAATCACTTATTGGATGTGTGTGGAGTGTATTGGGATTATAGTGAATAACTAATGCTAATGTAAATAACTTTTCTTACTTAATTAGATAAAAGATGAGATATGTGTTTAAAGATTGCACAATGAACCATAAATTGTGCTTAGGTAATTTATTTGTGTTTGACTTGCTTAAATGTATTTGGCACGTAGGTAAATATGTTAGCTTAAGTTTGGTGAAAGTGATTCATTGAATTGTTTAAGTATTAAAAATTCATATGATTATGTTTAAATTAAATACTATGTGAAATCATTTAGAAAAGAAGGAAGAAATGTTAGTTTAGCTCCTGTGATGATGCACTAAATTGGTAAATAGGCTATTAACAATTTTGTGCAATCATGCTTAGTTTCTTGAAAATTTGATGATGAATTTTCTTGAAGAAAGGAGAACTTGTAATACCCTGAGTTAGTATTTAAAGTTTTATAAATTTTAATGCTTATGAAAATTTATTTTATTTATTTAGTTAATGTTTAATTTTAAATTTCTTTTCTCTTTAAACATTCTGGAATATTGAAAATGATTTTGATGATAATATTCAAAAAAATATATTTTTATATAGCCATTATTAATTCAAGACTAGTTTAAAATAATTTTTACAAGAAATTTCTCATAGATTGAGAATAATTTTAATGATCATGGATGAACAGATCTATGAAATGATTTATTTGTATTTGATAAATTATTTTTAAGAATTATGAAATTTTAAAATTATTATTTTAGGACTTCTAAAATAATATATATATATATATATATATATATATATATATATATATATATATATATATATGAAAGAGCTTAAAAATAATTGAATTGAGATTCTAAACAAAATTAGCTTTATGAAAATGAGTTTTTAATAAATCAATGGCTAAATTGTTTTTATTTAAAATGAATGGTCATGATTGAACCAAATAAAAATTGACGGATGAGATTTAAAAGGACATGGATGTATGGTGTACCAAGAAGCATGGGATAAAAACCTATAGCTTCACTTTTTAACATTTTCTCTCTCATTTTTATTTTTTTTTCAATTTTCCTTCTCTTTCTCACTCTTTCTATTGCCTCTCTTTCTTTCTTCTTTCCTTTTCTTCTTTTTCTTCTTTTAGTTCTTCCATCCTTATCTTTGTCTTTTGGTCATAGCGTGCTAAGCAACTAATTTGGCTAGCTCCTATGGGCCAGCTTCTCTAGCTGTTGTGCACTACTACTTGGTGTTGTTAAGCAACTCTTTTTCCTTTCCTCTACTGCTAGCTCGTAGGGTGTGACTTGCAGCTGGCCTTGGATAGCAGAGGTTAAGGCTTTCAACTGTCTTGCTTTTCCATTGTTCCAACATAATTTTTTTCATAAATGAGCTTTGGTGAGTTACTTTAGGAAGTCTTGAGTTAATCTGCATCATGAAACTTTAATTTTTATGATGATTTGATACTTCATCCAAGAAAAACCCACTATATACATATTACAAATTCTTGCTAGTACTTTTGAAAAATAACATTTTTATGTCATGGAATGTTAGTATAAGATGACAAAAGCTTATTTAGAGTATTATATCTTAGTATTATAAATAATTTGAACTTGATCCTAGAAAACCCATTCATAGATAGTTAGAGTATATGATGATGCATGAGAAAAATATGATTTTTATGTCATAAAATGCTAAAATAAAATGATTAGAATATGAATGAAATGTTTTATTCTATTATTCTGTGTGATTCATGCAAGATTAAAAAAATCTATTTTATGTGTATTATGGATTTCTAGTAATGCTTTTTTAAAAAAAATATTTTCATGCTATAGAGTTCTAAAATAGTATGAGTGAAGTCTCTTTGGAGTGTTATACTTTAAGATTATGGAAAATTTAAATTAAATTTAAAGAATTCTTGTTTATCACCTTATTTTGTATTAATATAGCTTTGATAAAATTAGAATTATATACTTAAGATTATTGGATTAGTATATTTAAAGTATATTTATATTATCAGAATATAATATTTTGATTATTTTATACTTTGAATTAGATGAGTTGTCATATATGAGAATTTTTTATTTGTCAATGATAAATGGGAAAATAAAGGTTACAATAGTTTAGGAGGAATAAATAACATCAAATGAGCTTTTCTAAAGCTTTGAATGATCATATTTTCAAATATATAAGTTTGATCTTAAATTATTATGAAATAGCATATTTCTAATTTTTTATGATTAATTCAAGAAAGAGATAATAAAATTATAATATAGAGAATATAATAATGATTTGGAAAGAAAAGGAGTAAACTTGAAATATTTATGAACTTTTTTGTGAATTGTGATGTTAAGAGGAAAATATAGAAAGATGAATATGGATGCTTTGGAACTTTTGAGAGTGAATAAAGGCTATCAAATGAGTATATATATCTCATGGTGGATTAATATCTCAATAATAGATAGTTTAAATGTTATGAATTATATTCTTCTTATTGATAGTACAAATTTCATATTCATGTATATATATTCATGCGTAAACCCAATGTCATGATATAAGTACAATTAGCTTTTTGAATGAATGTTAATTGATCAAAGTGCACAATGGAAGCATGGAAGTGGTTTTTTTAACTATTGATGGATTATGGTTGAGTTTCAATAATATCTATATGTTAGGGGTGTGTAGGAAAATATGGCTACATTGTTATATGCACATATGTATATACTGCTTGTACTGGGTATTGTCTAGCAATAAATTACTTACTTTGCATTGAAGTTTTTATAAACAAATGTAATAAGAAAGTTAAACTTTCATATGTATATTATTTATGAATCCTACCATGAAAGGCATTAGAAATTATGAACTGTACTAGAGTAATGAAGTTAAAAATTGTGAATTGTAATGGATCGATAAATTGAAAGTTGGATAAGAAATTCTTGGTAAACAGTTAAGAAGAATATAGGATTGATATGGAAATTAAAAAGTGGCTACATATATGTTAGTGTAACTAAATGTGTGATATGATGTGAAATTGAGAATTGTCTGTGATTAGATATTACTATAAGTGTGATGAGATGATTTATTTATGTAAGCCTTAATGGCTGTTTGTGATTGTGATGTTTACCCAAAATGGGTAGTATGTGATATAATAGCAAAGTTGTGTACTAACGGCTGGTTGAGATTTCTATGAATTGTGATATGAGATATAGAGTTTAAGTTATGTGCAAGTGAACTCCCATTTTGGGGCTTGATTTCATATATTTTAGAAATTTAGGAAAATAGGTTCACTATTAATTTCTAAATTAATACATGATTGGCTCGAAACTATTATGTATATATATTTTTAAATTTAGTTTTATGTAAGGTAGTGGTAAATATATATGCTCATTGAGTTCTCGTAACTCTTTCCATTTTATTTTCTCTATTTTCATGTGGGAATAAGCGTATTTGAGCCTATTGCATCCTTAGAGAAGAATCAACATTAAAGATAGATATTTTTTTATTCACATGATATATTGAATCTTTTTGTATGTGTACATGTATATTTGAGATTGTATAATACTGTGTGTATGTTTGATGCCATCAAATCTGAGGAAAATTCACAAGTTTTCATGATTTAGGGTAAGGGTGATCATCGGTCGGTTAACAACGGTTAGACTGCTTTTTAAACTGACCGAAATTAATCGAAAAGTCTTTTTTTTCAACCGACCAAACCCGATTGCTTAGCCATAACTGAAATTAACTGAAATTTCAGTTTCGGTCGGTTAAATTCAGTTTAGAACGGTTTAAAATTTTGAAATTTTTTTTCAAAAATACCTAAATAAATTGATTTAAATATTAAAATTAATTTATAAATATATATTAATATCATAATTTTATTAATATAACTATAATAAAAAATAATTAAGTATTAAAATATAAAAATGATTAATAAAATTTTAAATATGAATTTTTAAACAAAAAAATTAATATAAATTTTGGTTAATGTCGGTTAAGTTCGGTTAATTGCGGTTAACAATTTACACCCGAAATTAACCGACCACCCGAAATTTACAAGTTTTTTCTTCCGATTTTAACTGATAATAATACATTAACCGCTCTTAACCGACTAACTTCGAGTTCGGTTGGTCGGTTAAGAGCGGTTTGAAGGATTTTGATCACCCCTAATTTAGGGTGTGTGACTCTTGAAAAGTGTCTAAAAATAGAAAAAATTTTGTGTATTTTTTCATAAAAATTTAAAGTGAATTTTAAGTCCCCCTAAAAATATGAAGACTTCCATTAGGTAGATTTATGTGAATAATGTTAATGTTTATAGAAATTGAGTATCGGGATCCACATTAGTCATAATTAGTTTGGGGTTATGACATATAGTTGGCATATTGATAGGTAGGTTAATTCACGAGAACTATCCCTTTTCCTTCGTAAAGGTTTAAGAGTGAAATTATTTGCTTTAGCTAAAACTGAGAGATTTCTCTTAAAACCTAATTGAAATTTTCTATATTATAGCAAAGATACATTAATTGTTATTTTCTTATTGAGTTTCATAGAAACTCATACTTTATTTTCTCTTTCTTTTGTTTAAGGAAACCTTCTCCTTAGGTATTCAATTATTGATTGATGGATTAAAAATAATCATGTATGATAATTTGTTTACACATATCATAATAGGTCATCATCGAAAACAATTTCCTACACCAACCATGTGCCCTGAGATGGGAAGTGACATAGCATCTATGCATTGAAGTTAACAAAAGAAGCATGTGGTAAAGTTAACATAAAAAAATACAATGAGGTCAAGGTGAGAATAACTAGGTTTTGTCCTTCCTTGTCTCTGTGATGCTTTTTCTTGACTTTTGCATTATTTATTCATGTATTTATTTGAGATATGGCCACAAATTACATTGTTTCTTAGGTTTTGTTGACTATTAATTATTTTTTAATTAAGTGGTAATGGAAGTGTAAAAATGGTTAATTACCTAAGTACTATAGTTTATTAATGGTAGCCAAAACCAGTCTTAGATAATATTCATTTCACTTTTAAGTAACATTGATTTTTCGATTTAAAAGTATTGATTGAAGTTAATATGTTTTACTAGTATACTAATTTACAAAATGCCATTTGTTAAAAAAATGGTATAGCTTTAAAGTCAAATATTACTAGCAAAGCGCATTTCTATAACAATTTACCATAAGGTGAACTAATTAAGACTAACCTATTACGTTATATTAGTGATGTGAAGTATACTTTAAAAAATTGCAAATCAAGGGAGTGATCTCTTTAAGAATTAGTTGTTGCACTTAAGGTTTTAGGGTGTAAAAAGACAATGATGATTTAGTATGCTCAAAGTATGAACCAAGTAGGTTGGTCATGGTAAAAAAGGATAATGATGCACTTGCTTTGGCTTCATTTGCTCTATGATGCAATTTGAAAACTATTGATTTATATGTTTTTCATAGGTATGGTTATAGAAATGATGTTGTTTTGACAAAAACATAATCCGTTATTGAACTCAATGTCAGTGTTAATTACAAGGACAACATGGTTAATGTTGAAGATTTTATTAAGCTAAGAACTGGAGATATAGATGCTAGTGATGATGGTGAAGAATAGTATAAAGAAAGTAGTGATGATAATAGTGTTTGATAACAATACAAATGATAGAGATAATGATGATGATAATGATTATGATAATAACTTTGAAAATAATATGGATGTAAATATAGAGGAATTTATGCTAAGTGTTATTAATGAAAGATTTGAGGATTAAGCAATTATAAGGGAACAAACGGAAGACGATGCTACAAAACATGCTAAAATGGCTAAAAAACAAGGTTCCCATTTAACATTCCTATAATTTAATCTTATTATTGAATCATTGAAGTGACTATGACATTGAATTACTAGATAGTGTTAGGTTGAATTCTAAAGATGAAATTAAAGAACCCTTGCAATCAAAGTACTTAAACTATAATCTTATAAAAATAAGTGTAACATTTTAGTGGAACAAAACATTAAAGTTTACATTTATTAAAAAAATTAACGATTACCTTGAAGGAATGTTGCCTTCTTAATGGAAATTATGTTGTGATAAAGCCTAATGATAAGTTCAAGTGTAGGGTTAAATGTAAAGTTGAAAGTTGTGATAATCTTTTTTATAAGTAAAATAGAAGGAAGGGGCACATTTAGGCTAGAAACTTTAAAAAGTAAGTATACATGTGTAAAAACTATTATAGGGCTCTTTTCCTCTTTTAATTGCACGGCTAAGAAGATAATAGAGAACACATATGGTAACCAAAGAATGAAAATTGGAATATAATTGAAATTATGAAACACATATGTGAAATTTCAATTAATAAAGCATGTTAGGTTAAAAGATAGGCACCAAAAAGGATGAATATGAAGTATAGGCAACAATATATGAAAGTATGGATTTATGGTGAGGAGTTGTTAGAGGTTAATCCTAGTTTTATAGTGAAGCTATTGCTAGATAGAATGGCCTAGTAAGAGGATACCAATTTTCTTAGATTTTACATTTGCTTGAATGCTATGAAGCTGGGGTTTCTAACTAATTGTAGGCTAATCATTAGAATTGATGGTTGCCATTTGGAGGGCTTCTATAGGGTTAGCTACTAATTGCAGTAGCTATGGATCCCAATGATGAATATTTCCTTTTAGAAGTTATTTTAGTGGAGTTTAAGATAAAGGAATCTTGGACCTAGTTTGTAACAATTCTATTAGAAGATAACAGAAAAAGAAAGCCGGTCTTTATCTTTTTCTAATAAAATATAGCATATTTTCTTCTAGTTTAACTTTGTAAGTTTATTTGTTCAAACTAACCAAATGTTAGCTAATGTTTTCTTACCTTTGTGAAATTGTACGCTCTTATTCTTATAATTGAATAGGCTAAGGATAGAATGATGAGAGTTATGCACAAGTAATTATGATGAAAAATAGGTATGTGAATTGGGAAGGGTTGAAAGCTCCAAACTTAAACATGGATTAGATGCAAAACTCTAAAAACTAATTTGAATCTATATTCTACAAGTCAAATCTAAACTCAATTCAACACTTTAACTTGAAAATTAAGCATTTTCACCTTTGATCACCACCTCTTCAAAGCAAGGCAACAAGTAAATGCCTCTTTTCTCTTTTTTCTTTTTTGGAAAAGGAGAAAAAAAAAATCCTTAAGATAAAGAGTATAAGGAAAGTGAAAAAGGATGCATTGTGTAGAGAAGCTTTGTGTTGGGGATGAAAGGGTGAGTGAGTCGAAAATATAGATGATGTATCGTATTCATAATGAATAGGAAATGGAAATTCTATTTAGTAAATGGGAGGTGGAGAGAAAGTAAATGAGTGAAAAAAGGGGATTAAGAAAAACTTAATAAATGATTTTAATTCATTAATTAATTTTCTAGCTTTAATTTAGAATAATGGTTTTCTCTTATTTAATTAAGGATGATGTCATCTCTTATATATTAATTGATTATGAAATCCTCATATTTGAAAAAATTGATAATAGATTTACAAATGGAAGAATAAATATCACATGACAATATATTCTATCATGATTATAATAATTTATTAACCACAAATCTCTTTGCTTATTAATTGATTAAAAATCCAACCCATTATCTTTTTTTAATTATTTATCAATATTATTTATCCCTTTTTTCAATGAAAACATATTGTTAGGATTGTCATACGTTTTATGTAATATTCACATTGAAAGCATATTATTAGCATTGCCATATAAATATATATTTGTGTTTTATGTAATATTTTAGTTAGTAACTTATTTTAAGTATTACCATTATAAACTAATTTTGTTAAATTTTATATTTCTTAACTATAAAATATAATTATTAATTCCATGTTATGTATTTAGAAAGTATAAAATTAATAAATTAATTTTAATATACAATTTGAGTATTTTTTTAAATGAAATGTGTAAATTGTATAAAAATTCATGTTCGTGACATCACTATTTGAAATTTAAAGAATGTATAAGCCGTAACTATAGTAAACATAACATGATCATGATTGTAATTTAAATCTCTACACAACTATTAAATTTATAACAAACCTTTTCAATTTAGGTAGTTGCATTTAACACTGGATTAAACTAGGGAAAGGAAATGGAATCACAAAAGGGAATTGAGGGAAAGGGAAAGGGAAAGGGAAAGGAATGACTTCTGATTACCCAATTTATTTAATTCAAACAAGAAAGGGAATTACGTATTTTTAATTTACATTATTAACAATTATTACACTAAAAAATAATTTACTTATAATTATTATCTTATTATTTTTAATTTATTTACTAATATTATAATTTTTATAATTATTTAATATTAATTATTAATATCTTATTAATATTATTTTATTATTACTCATATTATTTCAATTATTAGTAATATCTTAATAATAATTAATATTATCATAATAATATTAACTATTATTTATTTAATTATTATTTATTTAATTATTATTTATAATATTTATTATTATTTTATTAATATTATTAACTATTAATAACTTAAAAATATTATAATATTATTAATATAATTAAATAATATTATACTATTAATTATTTATTTAATATTTAAGAATATTATTTATTTATTAAATAAATATTAATAATATTATTAATATATAATAATAATTTATTTATTATTTAAATATTATTTATTTATATTATAATTATTATTAAATATAAATTTATTATTTATTTAATTATTAATATTTCATTAATATTATTATCTTTTTATATTATTAAATATTTTTATTTATTATATTAATTATCATATTGAAGATAGGAAAAGAAAATGGGATTACCTAAGGATTTGAAAGGAATCGCCATTCTCTTAATTGGGGTAATCCCATTTAGAGAAAATAGGAAAAAGGAATAAATTTTTTCTGAACCAAACAAAAATAAAGGGAATGAAATCCTACAATTTTCTTTCTCGTTCTTGATTATCCCTAACCAAACGGCCTCTTAATTATTTTGTGAGTGATTTTAGATAGTAAACATGCTTAATCTAGCATGAAAGTTTATGAAAAAATGAAGCATAGTGTGAAATGACTATAACTCAATTTTGAGAGCAATCTAACTTGTATATTATTTTTTTATTTTTCTTTATTTAAAGGTATTTTGTTTATTTTAACATGGTTTACTTATTCAATACTAGTAGGAAAGCACATGAACGTGATCCTTACCTTTGTATCCAAATGATATGAAACTTATATTGCTGCTAAGGCTATGAAAAAATGTATTATATGGGCAAAATTTGCCACTTATTCAAAATTGAATAGGGTTGGTTGTAAATTTAATAGTTGTGAAAGTTAAATGCAACTATCCCAAAGTTGAAAACTTGAAGTGGATAATTTGCATGGTTTTCCCACTAGATACATATTTAGAATAAGGAAATTAAGTTTCTTTCATATGAAATGCACCAAAGACATTTTTCTTTATTTCAAATGTATCAGATTTATTTGTAGATTTCAATTTTTCAAACCACGATTTAAGTGACCATTAGCAAAACCTTCTGGATTATCTTTTTTCACTTATCTTTTAAATTTAATTGCTTTTACCATATAATTTTAAGGAATTAGACATTTTTTAATTACCATTATAAGAATTCATAATAATCAATGTCATTCTTTAATATTACTCGTAAACCTTTGGCTAAAAAAAAGTTAACATAGCATATATATCATAATTAGGGCAAAGCTTGAGAAAAATTATTAATGGAGTTGAAGTGAAATGTATTAAAGATTTATATGAAAACCTTTTACATTAAAGAATTTTGATAAAAAAAATAATTGTGTTAATTGGTTTTAAAATTATAAAATTAGTAAGATATTACACAATTAAAAAAAAATACTAATTAATAACAAAAAAAATCCATCCCTAATGTGTGAAATTCTATTGCTAAAAATAATAGTGACAAAATTAATGACGTGTAAGAAGCTGTAAGTAAATAGTGTATAAGTAATTGAATTAACAACAGAGTTATGTTATCTATCACTAATTTTGTAAGCTAAGAATGAATAAAATGAATGAAAAATGGAATTAGCAATGCCTTTATTCATTGTTAACTTTATATTTATTGATGGAATTTTTATTGATGAACTTCACTTTAGCTATGGATATTTTCTATGCTGATTTAAGTCTATCGCTACATCTATCACAAAATTGTGAATTAGAAACAAAATTTTCCATTGCAAATTTGGATTCGTTAGAAATTTCATTGCTAAATTAGGTAATTCTTGCAAAATTAATAACATCATTTTCAAAAATATATTTCTAGTTCTATCACTAATCTACGATATATTTATTAATACACTATCTATTTTTGTAGCAAACCAAATAACAAATACCCTATAACAATCAAATTTTATAAAGCCTAAACCCTATCAACCATCAAATATCCAAATTGAATTTCTTAAATATGAATATTTCATTTATATAACATAACAACTAATAAAATCTAATGTACAAGAAAATCATGTCCAATGTATATATATGTAAAAACAAAAACCTTAGGAGGCTAGCTTTTAGCATTTCATTACTGGCCATCTCTAGGTGCTTATCTCCCTAGTCATTTGTTGAGAAGTATGGTAGCCATCTCATACCTCTCAAACATCACAACTCTTTAGAGCAACTTAAATTCTACTAAAGGATGTTTCACATGCGGAAAAACAAGGCATACATTAAAAGGTTGTAAATTCTAAAACCAAGCACTTGTTACACGTGCTAACATGACAAAGGAGCCATTTATGGTGATGATTATAGAAATTAATGCTATTAAGAGCTTTAAAGGTTAGTAACAAACCTTTGGTGCTATTAAGAACATCTTTTATAATAAAGATTAGTTCAAATCCTATAAACCATATGAAATTCTAAAAGAAGTGATGCTTCATGACTCATATACCACGAAGGTAACGGGTGAATGTAAGATTGAATTAAAATTTACTTCTAGTTATATGCTTAAGGTAAAGAATGTGCTTTATACACCACTAATATGGAAAAACCTTAGGTCTTCCTTTATTTTGAATAAGATTGGCTTCTAATAAGTAATTGATTTTGGTTTTTATAGGCAAGAGTTATGCTTGTGATGGCATGTTTATGTTAATGTTAAAATGAATGAAGATACATTAACTTTGGTTTACATGTTTGCTTCTATCAATTACTAGCATGAGGATCTCTATCATATTAATCATAAATATGTACAACAAATTAGTAACTTAAAAATTATTTCCAAATCATATAAGATCTTTCAAAAAATGTGTTTTGTAGCTTGACAAAAATTATTAAAAATTTCCATAAAAGTGTTAAAAGAAATTTTAAAGTTTTAGATTTAATCCATTTAGATATTTTTGAATTTGAAGGAATTGTAACACATGGTAGAAATATATATATTTTATTACATTTATAGATGACTCCTAAAAATATACTTAAGCATATTTGATAAAGCACATAAATGAAGGTTTTGAAAAATTCAAAATATTTCTGAATGAAGTCTAAAACATTTTTGGAAGGAATATAAAATGTTTATGAAGTGATATAGGTATAGAATATTTATATTTGGAATTTGACACTTTTATTGAAGCATTAGGAATAATTCATGAAGTTATCCCTCCTTATTCTTTTGCATCTAATAGTGTTGCTAAAAGGAAAAAAATAAATGTTAATTAATTTAAGTAATGCAATACTTTTACAATCTAATACTTTTTTTAATTTATGATGTGAAATAGTTTTATATGCTCATTATGTACTTAATAGAATAACTCACAAAAAATTGAAATTAAACTCCTTTTGAATTATAGGAAAGTCATGATTCTTACTTGAATTATTTTTTATTTTAAGGGTGTTTGGCATATGTAAAAACTTTCCATCCAAAAAAAGAAAGAGTTAGGACTCGAAGCTTTTATCTATGTTTTGTTTGGTACTCTTTGAATAGTCTCACTTATATATTTTATGAATTTAATAAACATGATATTTTTGAATCAGTTAATCCTATTTCATTAGGATAAATTTTCCATTAAATTGAGAAATAACAATGGTCAAGAAAACCTTTCAAATCCAAGTTCTCTTACTTCTTCTTATTTTATATATAAGAACCAATTAATCATATATTTAGAAGAAGTAAGAGATTTAGATTTAAAAAAAATTATATTTGAATATATTATTTATAATATTAAAGAATTTTTTTACAAGAAGCTTTAGTTAAGAATGAGCTCTTAAAAGCATACATTTTTTTATGAGTAATTTCATTTCAATAGAAATAATTGTAAGTATTTAAAATACTTATTTTGCATAATAATTGAATAAAGGTTCAATTAATTATATAATATATATTCATGTGATCATAAAATGGATTCAGAAAAAATATTAGTACAAGTTAGTTATAATTAATAAAATTGTTACTCATAATGTATTAATAAAGTTGGGCGCTTTATTAATATTGTTGTAAATTTTTGAACATATGGCTTGTCTTGATCATATAAGGTTGACAAATGTATCTGGTATATCAAATAAAATCACAAATGAAATCTTTATGACAATTATCAAGATAAATCAAATTTAATAGGCATTAATTTGATTTACTCTAGATCTTAAATTGTAACTTATATATGATTATGTTCTAATAGATATATAATCACATTTAAATTGCAAATGAATAAAACTTAATTAAAGGTCAATACACTTTGTAATTTGGTGTTAATATATTTATTAATAATATAATATAATAATATAGAATTTAGTGATATAGCAATTTTAATGCATTTTCGTACTTGACCATAAGTCTTAGGCCTAAGTACGTAAATTTTAATTAAATTAAAAGAAAGCTTATTGATGATTATTAAAGAAATTACTAAGTATAAAGATAAATTCAATTGGTTTTATCAATTTAATTAAATGTTGTACAAAGAAGTATAATGAAAGAATTAATATGGCATGGGAATAGTATAAAAAACTACCAATTTGTTTGGATTTTTATCTGAATAAAGGCATATATAATTGGAGTGCAATTTCAATTCCATAATTGAGGAATTACTAATATTAAAGTATTTAATTTTTTGAGGGCAAATAGTATTTGTACCTATAAAATCCTTGAACTAGCTTAAGGTCATGTACATATGGTAATTAAATTAAGCTAATCTAGAAAACATTATTGAATTGATAGATGAAAACATAAGTATGGACTAGTCATTATGTCCATGCATATGCCCAGCATAATCAGATAGTTAGGGTTAATTTTTAGAAATACCAATTTCTAAAATATTTTTCTCAACAATTATCTAAAATTTAAAGAAATAATTTGAATTATTTAGTTTATTAATTAAAATCATATTAGGAATTCAACAAAGGTAATATTTGATTTTTAAATTTAAATATTTGTTGGATATATATTCCAAATAAGGAATATCTAATAAATAAGTTTTAAAAAAAATCATATATATTTCAAATACTAATTGGAGAAATATTTTTAAATAAAAAAAATCCAATTAGGAATATTTGAAATTTGAAAATTAGAAACCTTAATAAGGCATTATCGAGGCTTAATGAGACATCATGAACCTTAATGGACATTATTAATCTTAATAAGCATTATTGGCTTTAATGAGACATAATTGGGGCTAAATGAGACATCATGTCACAACCTACTTTCAATCGTGACTAGCGTAGATCCTTATACTCAATTTCTATATGCCTCAACATTTTTTACTTTTTCTAACTAATGGAAGTTTCCAAATTTCTAGGGGAACTTAAATTTTTATTATAAATTTTTACGAAAAAATAGAGAGAGTCTTCCCTATTTTTAGATATTTTTCGAGGATCATATGCCCTAAAATATAAAAACCTATTTTAATTTCAGACACGATAGCATTAAGCAACCACACAAATTCATATAAATTAACTTATCCATTGATAAATAATTCAAACATCTCATAAGCCAACAAATTTTCTATTTTAAAAGCTAATTTTTAATTCCAACTATCAAATCTCTTAACAAGGCAGTCTTGAATCTCCATAAATGTAACAAGACTTAAAAGCACTTATTTTGACCTAAAAATGTTAAAAATGAAATACAGTGAGTTACGAGAACTCAGTAAACATATGTCTATCACTAGTTTGTAGGAGATTAATTTTATAATTAATATTCATAACTTAAATATGTACTAATATTATAATATTAACAAACCTAATTTTCTTGGATTTTTGAAACATATGAAACCATGTCCTAAAATGGGAATTCTCCTGCATATGACTTAAATCTGTATCTTCTACCACAATTCATAGCAATATCAACTATATGTTAAAATAAAACTTTATCATCATATCACATACTACTCATTCTAGATAGACATCACAATCTTATACAGCCTTTAAGGTTCAAACATAGACAAATCATCACTAACATATCAAGTCTTTGAATTTAGATCAAATAGTAATATCTAATCATAAGAAAAGTTCCAATATCTCAATCTTTTATAGTAAACATGCATATGTCCATATTTGGATTTTCGAGCTAAAATTATATTCTTCATAAGGTGTTTGCTGGGAATTTCCCATTTGACTTTCAAATTATACTTATATTCTTTACAATTATTTATCGGGAATTCTCTATCTGGCTTTCACATCATTTATCACTGCTCATAATTTTCAATGTCACTATTGGCATGATCCACAAATAGTATGTACAAGAGAGCTCAGTTCTCATATCACCTTTATCTGTAAGACTTTCAATGGAAAATAACTAATTTATCATGGAATAATATCAAGCATAATGCAACATATATATTAATACCATCATACTCACCCACATATTCATAACATATAGATATCATAAAAACTCAATTATAATTCATCATTAGGTAAAAACATCACTCTTATGCTTTTGCTGTATACTTTGATCTATTAACTTTCATTCTAATAGCTAATTACCATTATTCCATGGAATTAAGTGTATACATAAATATAAATGCATGAATAGGAGAGTTATACTATCAAAAAGAAGAATACAGTCTACAACATTTAAACTATCTTTTATTAAACATTAATAAATAGTGAGATATATACTCACCTGAAATCACCTATCCACTTTTAGAAGTTCCAAAGCATCAATTCTCATCTTTTTACCCTTTATTCCTATTTCAAAGTTTATAAAGATAAATTCATTTACAAATAGATAAACATTTCTTAGTTTCTTTTTCCAGTCATCTTAATTTAAATTCCAAGCCATGATATACTAACATTTTAGATCATTAGTTCCCTTATATTTCCAAGGTTAATTCATAAAATTAAGGTACGCTATTATATAATGATTTAAAGCTCTTGAGAGAACTCACTCTCAACCCTATATAAAATTACATATCTATTTCCTTATATTTTTAAATTTTTGTAAAGAATAAAAAATCACTTTTATTAGGAACTCTCATTTTGATGATATAGTTATATTTCAAATACACTAATTTGATGCTTATGATTATAAAACTCTTATTTTATTAATACTATGCTAAGCATTTAAATAATGTTATAAAATAAGGTTTTCTTGAATTACATGGAAATTCTTCAAAATATAAAGATATGCACCTCATAATCACCCTAAGCAGAGTATTATAATAATCTCTATCATGAAATTCTTATTCTATAAGGCCGACATCATATATGTGAATGTAGTCACAATATGGTTTTTCTATATTATATTATACTTTCAAATAGTTCTATTTTAATCCTTTAAACTCTTTACAGGATAAAATCATATCTTTCTAATTTATTGTTATTTATTCTAATCATTAAAAAATAGGTTTCTTGCATCAGATTCAAATCATCTAGAGTTATAAGGTGTAATAATATCAAAATATCACAAATATAATATTCTATCACCCTATAATATAAAACTCCATTTTTCAAGTTCATTTTAACATTTCTTAATTATGTAGAAATAGATCTTTCTTGGATTCAACTTCAAACAAGCACTAATATAAAAATATTATGACATAGATATGCTTACCATTGTTAGAAGAAGCCATCAGCAGCTCACCGATATAAAAAACCATAAGGAACCACTAGAATTAAAGTGCCTTATTGCTACCAACTTATCTTTAATTGATAATGGTTTAAAGTCGATCACACACCCTGACAGTTAGAGGAGGAAGGAGGAACCACGTCTGACCAAAGTGACATATGATGGTGCAAGTTGGGAGACTAGATATAGAAGGAGAATCACCAAAAAAGAGAAAAGTGTATTGCTTTTACAACTATGAAGTTCGCTTAATTGGGGAGAAGTTACCCACAATGGCATCCACTAGCATTGGTGATAGCCTTATAGTAATGATAGCAGCGTTCCATTTTGGAGAAATAGAAGGCCACGAGAGAAAGAGTTGAGTTATATTATTAGTTTTTTTTTAAATAAAAAGGTTCCAAAAATAGTAAGAAAACAAAAGAGAGAGAAAAAGAATTCGAAAATAGTAAGGAAAGCGAGTCAATTTTCTTAAAATAAGAAGAGTACACAAACTTTGAGAAAAGAAAATCTTAAAAATATGGGTTGTGGGTAATGATTCCACATATTTCACACCCATAGGCCAAATTTCCATAAAATTAATTTTATATAAATTACTCAATTCAATTACTTTTGAGCTCCTCCCAATGTATGTGTGTGTGTGTGTGTGTGTGTGTGTGTGTGTATATATATATATTATTTTAGAAGTCTCAAAATAATGATTTCTATTTTTTTCAAAATTCTTAGAAATAATTTATTATAGATAAATAATTTGTTCCACTAATCTTTGCACCCATGATCACTAAAATTATTTTAACTAATGAAAAAATATTTATAGAAATTATTTAAATAAGTCTCAAATTAATAATGATCATTTAAAATAAATCTATTTTAAAATTTCACAATTCTTAAAAATAATATATCAAATATAAACAAATTATTTTATAAATTCATGCACTCTTGCACACTAAAAACTACTTCTCAAATTATGAGAAATTTCTTATAAAAATTATTTTAATCTAATCTTACCTAAATAATAACCATATATATAAATAATTTTTTAATATTATCATAAATATTATTTTCAATATTCTAAAATATTTAAAAATTAATTGGAAACCAATATTAACTAAATAAATAATTTATCCACAAATCTCAAAATTTATATAACTTTATATTTAAACCAGGGATATCACACATCATAAACGTTAATGGACATTATTAGCCTTAATAAGATATTACTAAGGCTTAATGAGATATCATAAGCCTTAATATAACTTTATGACGGTGAGGACATACTAGGATTATTTTTTATCCTAATCCCCTTCTATAAATAAGATCCTAGAATTTCAATTTTTAAAGGAAGAAAATTGAGTTTCAAACCTATTTGAAACTTTGTTAGTTTTCAGAGAGAAATTTAAAAAGTTAAATGAACAATTTATAGTGTTCTTAGTGCTTACATTTGAATCTATCAATTTTAAAAATATTTTATTCTTCTTGTATAATAATCAAGGGCCTACACCCTATGTGTTAATCCTTAAGACATAATCTGGAAGATCTTACAAATGACAATTTATAAAGATCTTGTGTTGATGCCTTCTCCAACAACACTAGATAATATATATATATATATATATATATATATATATATATATATATATATATATATATATATATATATGATCATAAGTGTTTGATCCTATTTATTTTCATTACATTGCATTTTAGAAATTTTGGTTAGAGATTTTAAACAAATAAAATTTTTAAAAATCTATTCTATAACTATATTAGTCTTCAAAGCTATTTTTGTAAATGGCAACCAATAATTTTAGCATTAACTAATTCAAGTTTGTGACAAAGGCTATTGATCAATAAAGCAAAATCTATGATTTCTAATAAAAATATGGAAATCAAAAGATTTACCTTTGGGTTATAATTTGGTTCTTAGGAAAAAGCTAAAGCTTAATGGATCTATTGATAAACATATAGTAAGACTCATTGCTAATGGTTTTGTATAAAGAGATGATATTGACTTTTTAAATATTTTTCTCTTACCATGTGCATTACATCCCTTATATTATTAATTGTTGTTATATCTATTCATAATCTTCTTATTCATTAAATGGATCTAAAAATAATATTTTTGAATTTAATCTTTGAAAACGAGATTTACATGATTGAACTAGAAGGTTTTATTATACCTAATCAAGAAAATAAAGTATGTAAATTAAATAAATTTTTATAAGAGCTGTAGAATAATGGCAAAGTTTGACTTGTGTGCATGATAATGACTTCAAATTTGGTAAATGCGATAATCCTTTATTCCTTTATTTCTATAAATCCTTTTTCAGAACTATACTTGTAGAAAGAGTACCTTTCTAATTTATACACTTTCAAGTGTGGATCCTTTTTTTTAATTTATATTTCTATAACCATCCACTCATTTTTTCTAACTCTTTTTTTTGTTAATTTAAATTTTAAAATAGCCTTTTTTTTGTTGATTTACATTTCCTTTAGTTTTGCTTTTCAATTGTTCCTCTCCCTTCACATTTTTATCCACCTTTATTTTTTATTTATTTTTAATTTTACTTTTCAACCATCATATATCTATTTTTTCTTGAAAATTTTAACTAATTTTTAATTTAAAAATTTTATGAAAATATTAAATATCTTATTATGCTAAAAATTACAAATTAGAAGTTTGTCTTATAATATATTATTAATTTTTGTCATTCTATTTTTTGGTTTGCTATATTATTATTTTGTAATTTGTAATATATTTTAAAATTATATGAAACTTGTGTTACATGTTATTGGTTTTTTATTAAACTTATATGAAAAATGAATATGAGTATGTGTATTAATTTTATTGTAATTATTTTTTCATATTTAAATTATTAAATGTTATTTAATGGTTACAGATATATAATAGAAAAATAATATTTTTACTAAAAAGAGTTTTAAAGGAATTATTCACTTTCTAAAATGATATAATTATTAACCTAAACCTTTGATTAAGTAAGACTACAAAATGCAGATTCGTACTCCAATGAATCAAATATGTGATATTAACCCATCTATTTTGAATTAATCTACTCAAGAATAAAGAAACACATAGATTGAGTTGTAAAAAAGGTGACATATTCCATACTTAAGTTCAATCTAGATATCCATGATAAAAAGAACTAGACTACATGAAACATTGGTTATGAAAAGGTCATGTTGAATCACTAATATTCTAACTACTTAAATGGTAGTGATGGATTGTGATATATCACTTATAATACTAAAATAAGATCTTAGGATCATTACTAATCTAATGAGAACTTATAGAATCCCACATAAAGAATAAGTTAAATATTAAGGTCATAGTGTAATTATGTTACTCTTATTGAAATTTCAAAAGTTTTAAGTAAAAATAATTAGTAAATTTTAATATGATTATAACTAAAAAATTTTACATGTGAAATAATGGTTGAAAATTTTAATAAAAGTGTTTTAAGGTTAAATTCGATTAAGGGTGAGTATATAGGTGTGGAAAAGTGTTAGTGGACTTTTTCCTATTTTCCCTTAGGGCTTTTAGCCTTTTATATTTTCATGTTCAAAATCCCCTATCCCTATTTTTGCTTTATGCAACATAATACCCCTTATCTTTTTCCTCTTACTGCAAGAAGGAATTTCAATCTTTCTCAATTTCTCATCTTCCTTAAATCCAAGCAAGGCAAGGGTTCTACATCTTAATCTTTTTCTAATCTTTCTTTATCTCCTTTCCTTACATAGTGAATCATTATGAATTTCCAATAAGTTAAGTATGAAGAGTTTTGGCTTTAAAAGTGAAATAGGTAACCCTAACTTGAAGTTTTCATTTATTAATGTTTAGGGAGCAAAAATCCATCATTTTTACCACTCTTTATTTCTTCCAATAGCTATGAGTAACACTTTACCTAAAACTCCAATTGTATTATAGATTTTGCACTTTTAGTAAGTTAGGCATTTGGAAGGTTAGAAATTGATTTTGAGTAAGAATTGTTTTTGATATGAATTTTAGGTTGGATTTTAATGATATAATGTGTTTCTAGTTAGATATGATGATCTAATTATAAGTTATGTTATAGGCAAGCATCGAAGCCACAAAATGGGGATGAATAGTGAATTTTGTAAGATTTCCATAAAACTTCTCGAGGGAATTGTATAGACAATCAACTCATTAAGGTCTAAAATGTTTCTACTTAATTGTAATCAAATAGAGAATTGATTTGTTAGGGTTAGTCATGTTTTTGTGTAACTATAATTGAATTGGCAATTGATTCTTTTTCCTTCTTTTCACATTTTTCACATTTAAAAGGAATTTTATGAAAATTATCCTTCTCTTATAAATTGAATATGAGTATGTACATATATTTATGATTATTGTGTAATTATATTAGCAAGATTGGACTTATTATACCATGTGATCTTGAAACATAATTAAAATCTATTACTTGTTTGCATTTTTATGTGATATGCTTGTTATCATTGTGATCTGCATGTCATAATACACTAAAATTAGATTAAAAATTAGTTTGTTAAAATATTGCAATATAGTGAAACAACTAGGTGTACACTTAGTGATCCTTTAATTTATATTTTCTTAATTATCTACTAATAATAATTACACAATTGTTAAATTATTTATGCATAAAAAATTTAAGAAACGGAAGAAATAGATGTAAAACAAAACCAAAAATAGAAACTAGATAGAATGCAAAATACAATAACAGAATGCAGTATGCAACAATAGATTATAGAATTATGTAAAATAGAATTAGAAAGGGTTTGTGAATTCAAATTGAATTAAATGTATTAAGCAAAACAAAACACAATGTAAACAACAAGAAAGAAAACCAATGTAATAAAATAACTAATTGAAGAAATTAAGAGCTTTAGTTTAGATTAATCATGAATCAATTGAGATTTGACTTTTCTAATTATAATTTTTAACTTTGAATTACTTGGAACCTATGAAATAATTCATGAATCCTATGTTAGATAATCATCTAAGATTTGATTAATTAAGATTAGCTAAATTAAGTAACTGTTATAATCCCTAAATTAGATCAAAATTAATTTAATAGTAAAATTTCATTGAATTAAGAAATTAAATTAGAAATCTCTAAATTAATCCCTCAACCCTTTATCCTTATGTGTAAAATCATGATTTACCAATCATAATTCAACATCAAAATAGTAAAATATTAGAAATCACAAGGATAAATACTAATTATACAAAATCAACATTCAACATAAGTAATTAGGAAAAGAGGAAAATTAATTAAGAAAAGTTAAAATTACAAATCATAATCTCATAATCCAAAAGAAGAAATCTTTAAACTCCTTGAATTAACTTCGAATTTAGCCTTCCATGGCTAGAGAACATAAGCTAGAAAAAAAGAAAGAAAATTGTATTGTTAAATGTGTCTCTTATGTTTAATGAGTCCTCTTTTTTTATCTGACTTAATTAACTTAAAACCTTATTGGACCTAGATTGTATATCTCTTAGGATTACAAGAATAGGGCCTTCCTAATTTTTAAAAGCCCAAACCCATTTTTACGAATCAATTAACTCTAGGAGTTACTATAGTGAAATCTCATAAATCTGACTTTTAACTAGTATAAGACCATTAAAACAATATCATTTGGGTAACATAAATATAAAACTTGTAGAGCTAATTCTTATGGAGATTTAAATGCTAGTTCCATGTTAACTGGACCTATATAACTCCAAATATAACCCAAAAATTGAAACTAAGTCAATTAGGATAGAGATAAGACTTCAATTTCTCAGCTAAATAAAAGCTTAAAGGAGTACAAAGTGAGCTTTGATCAAAACATTAAATTTATAGATCCATCTTTAAGCTTTCTAATAGTATATAAATCACTCCAATTTGACATCCAAAGCTCAAGATATAGCTGAAAAATAAAAATAGTGCCAAAATCTAGTATTAATAGAATAAATTTAGAATATTGCAAAACTAATCCTAAATTATAAAACAAGGCCAATTCTATGAATTAAAACATGTGTTACTCACTAAGAGGCATAAAATAGGAGGAAATAATATAGTAAATATTTTTCCCATCACATTATAAAGGCCATTTATTGTAATATCCCTTATGTAAAAGCTCTAAAACAAAATTGGATTCCTACAAGTGTTTCATATGAGTTTGTTAGGTTATAAAATAAATGTTGGGACATTGGGGATTTAGTATAACTTGTAAGCTTAATTATGATATTAATATACATTAGCATGCAAATAGGGAATCACTTTAAGATGTGAGTGCATTACATCTTCTCTCCTTATGATAAGTTGATGCATGAAACTAATTTACTTTTGAATTGTTATGAATGCAAATGTTAAGATGTGAAAAGATGGAAGATCTAAGGCACTTGTTTGTATTATATTAAACTATGTTATGTATAAGGTTTATTGATGATGAGGGTAATAATGCTCATCTTTTGGCTTATTTGTGAGGAAATAAGAATTATCCCATATAGACAAGTTCAGGAGTGTAAGGGATAAGACTGAAAGGAATCAAAATAAGGTTTATTTTAATTATTATGCTTTTATAAGGTATTTTATTAATTTTTAAAGTCTTCTTTTACTTGATATTGAAATTATAAAGAAATGGATAGTGACTTGAAATAGCATCTTGGTTTGGCATCCTATTATGAATATTCACCTTGAGAATTGTTTATATGCACTTTCATTTCTATGGTGAGGCCATTTGGTAAGTTATGGACTTCTTTAATACATATGGATTTTTTCTATGTAAAGGTAAGAGGAATTCCTTTCTCTTATGGATAAAACTAGGATAGTTCTTATAAAATCTTATTGTAAGCTATATGTCATTCTAAAATTTTAATATTATTCATTTTCTTATTATTTGCGTGCAAACATACTAAGTTTCAAAGATAGCTCACATTCTCTCTTTCTTTCTTTTTTGGGAATTTCCTTTAAATGCTTAGTCACTTTCTAATAAGGTGGAAGTGAGCTTGCTTGAGGATAATGGCATTAAGGTAATTCTTAGGATAGTTAGGTTAGATATTTATTTGTAAAAGTATTTTGTTACATGTTGGACTAAAATTCATATATACCTTAGGATGGTTATGAGAAATTAGGAACTTTTAGTTAGACTAAAGCTTTTAATTGGGATCGGCATAGTATAATTTGGATCCACTATGTAATAGGGTAACATGATTGGGCTATACTTAGGTAATAATAAATATGGGCTTATTATTAATTAGAATCATTGTTCAACTTGGTCAATAATCAAAGCTTAATGATCTCTTCTCCTTTTAAGTATATATTAGTTAGAAACCATTAATAACTTATTCATTCTATTACATTCAAATTACAAAAACTCTAGCTTTATACAAATTATCTAGAGTTAAGTGAGGTTGCGAGCAAATGAATAGGAAATCAAACCCATAACTAGAATTAGATTAAAAGTCAAGCAATTTCATTTAATATAGATTAAAGATTTAACTTCTCATATGGATACCTTAGAGGAACTGCCCCTTTTACAACATTTATGGTTTGTCATTCTCATCATTTACTTGTGACAAACTATGTTCATGCATTCATAATCTAGTGATCAAATCATTCAAATGTTCATGATTAGATTATTCATGCATTTAAATATTCAATGGAAGCAAAATGCTAATTTATACTTACATTTGTGAACTCATACATAGCAATATTGATTTAGTTTGGATTCTTCTGCAATGAGTTTGAATTACACTACAAAGGTATAATTCTATCACTAATTTATGATCCTTTTAGTATATTTCAATTTTTTTTTATTTTTTCCATTGTGTTTGTTCATTCAAACCAAACATTTTATCCCCCCTTATTTTTTGTTTATCTCCATTTTACTCTTTATTATGACATTCAAATTGCTTTTTGGCACCTTATAAATTTTTTAAATTGATAAAATTTATTGATCATGCTAACAGATGCTTCAAAGATTCAATAGGCTTCTTTTCTAGAGATTTAGCAAAATCATTAAACTTAAGTCTAAGTAACATAAAATGGACCGTTATCCTCTCTTTTGATCTATAGGGTAACTTGATTAAATATATTGAAATAGTCTTTCATGGACTTATTCTACCCCTAATAAATATTAATTAGAGAGGCATTACTTTTTTTATGAACTTAGGATGTGGTAAAATGAGCCAAAAATTGATCAAACAATTATTTGAAAATCTATGTCAAAATTAGGCTTTTAGCTCATAAACCATATCAGACTAGCCTTCTTAAAAAAGGTAGAGAATACCTTGCACATAATTGCATTTGATGCACCTCAAAGCAACATAGTTGCTTGAAAAGCTTCCAAATGCCCTTAAGAATCAATAATTCTATCATAAGGATCCAAATTAGTTGGCTAATTAAAATTTTATAGAATTGAAACTTGCATAATTATCAAAATGAAAGAATGAGATTCCTTATTAGTAGGACCATTATTTTTTTAGTTGTTTGGAAAAGGAGAAAGATGCCTATTAATTGATCGATAATCCATTCCTCTTTCTTCTTAGAGTTAGTGATGAGCTTGCTAGCCACCTTTTCCTCGTGAATCATCAACTCCTTCATTTTTAAATCTAGATGATTATTGATCAAAAGGTTGCCTATCTTTTCAAAACTGCTTCAATTAAAATTACTTTCTTTTCCATAATTCATGGTGATCAAGTTCATAATAGAAGCCTTACTAGTTATCAATATTCCTTTGCAAATTTTATCTTATAAAATCCAACTCCTTACATAGGTGGTACTTTTTAACTTCTAATAAATCATGATTAATATTTTGCTTAAGATTAAAGTGACCATGGTAGTGGTTTGTTAAGAATAAAGCATCATATAGGTAGCATTATACTTAATCAATTATTATTAAACTAAAATTAGAATGATGATTGTGAGATTGATGCATTTCTATAGCTCAAATCATATTAGATTGAACTATGTTAAATGAGATGAGATCAAATCTGATTGGATCAAATCCATGGAAAAAAATAGATCATTAACTAGATCCTAAAAAAGTGAGTAAAAGCAATATCCTATAAAAAAAGATTAAGCGTTTCATATTAACCGATTAATAAGTTTTCATAATATTATATGATTTCTTGAATTAGAGATCATGATTTAGAATTAGTTATAGTGAATTTATTGAAAAGTTTTAAATTAACAAAATCACCTACTTACTTAATTACCATATCAATTACGATCACCAAATCCATAAAGTATAAAAATATGATAATTAAAAATTAAAGAAAATACCTATTTAAAAGTAATGATTGGTATAATTGTCTTAAGTTTTTAGGCAAAAAATCAAATGATCACCACAATTATAGCAATAATAAAAAATGAATTAGTCATCTATCATAATGTAGGATGAGAGTAAAAATTTTTGTTCAGGTTCAAGATTAAAGAAAGAGAACATCAAAATCTTATTTAATGAAAATGAAATAATAAACACACACACATAACACACACACGCACACACATATGAAAATTGAAAAAGAAAATCATGAAAAATTAAAACACAAATGATGCCAATGAAGTTTGCACTACCAAACTTGTGACCTTAGTTAAAGGACAATAATATTTAACTTAATGATCTTAGAGAAATTGGTAGCCTACAAGGAAAAACTAAGTGGTATTGACCACTAAGCCATCCCTGAAAATCATGTTAGCTTGCTTTTTGGTAAAGTAACAACATTAATGTGTGAACCTAAACATTGAAGGCATACTTGATTAGCATTTAGAGGTAGATCCATTTAATTATTGAATGGGCATCTCACGTGTTCGGATATCATTAGATAGATGCTCCTAGATGAAAAGTAGATCAATTTTTTCATCAGTCATACTTAGCACATGATCAATTTTTTCATCATTTTTATGATAGCTAACTATTTGGTCTTACATATGCAACTAATTGTAATAGTCTTCTACAAAATCGATCTCCCACCCTTTATTTAATAATTATGCTTCTTGGACTATCCCTTGTAAGTGAGACTGACCCTTTGGCTAGAGTGAATAGTAATTAGCCCATTATTATGCCTAATTATAGGAGATTTATCATAATGGTGTGACAAATAATGTCACTCTTATATATGTTGATTTCGAAACTATTGTGACTTTTGTGAAATAACAAATGTGTGATTATATTGTTGTAGTAGTTTTTATGTTATTTAATTGATTGTATTAGATCTGACATTGCATATGTTGTATGATTATTTGGTAGATTTACTAGTATGCCAAATGTTGGACATTAGCATCTTTTTAAGCAATTGATAAAGTATTTGAAAGGTATAAAAAATTATGGATCATTTTATAAGAAATATCATGTTGTGCTTGAAAGATATTTCAATGCTAATTGGAATACCATATTAAGTGACTCTTTATTAGTTTTTGGTTGTATTTTTAATTTAAGTGGTAGGACAATATGTTGGAAATCTAAAATAACAAATAATTGCAAAATCAACTATGAAAGATAAGCTTATTACTTTAGTTGCATCTAATGAAAGAGTTAGCTAATTAAAAGATTTATTGAGTGAAATTTCCTTTTGGAAAAAATTAGTACCACTTATTTTGATTCACTATGATAGTATTGCTATAATTGGCAGAGTATGAAGCCATTATTGTAATGGTAGGTCATGACATATAAACAAAAAATAAAGTGTAATGAGATCATATTTGAGTAATAGCATCATTAATGTGTCTTATGTAAATATAAATGAGAATCTCGTCAATCCTTTGACAAAGGCTCTAATTGCAGATAAAGTTATGAAAACATCTATATGGATAGGTCTAAAGCCCAATGAATAGAAAACTACCTATGATGATACCCAACTTAATGATTAAAGATCCTAATAATTAGGTTCAAAAAGAAAAACAAATCATGGAGTAGTTTGGATATTAGATACATAAAAATTAATAAATAAATTATTACAAAATCACCTATATAATGTGGATGCATTCTTCTTGCAACATTTTGGAGGTTGAGTTTTCAAAAGGCAAACTCTTAATAAAATATATGCCTCTTATGAGTAGGGAATTAAAGTTACAAGAATAACCTTGACAAAATTTCACCTATGTAAAAGTTAGAATGAGGTCACTCTTAATGAGAATCGAAAGGTTAATTCTTTTAGGACACTTGTGAATTCAAGATACAACACAAACCAAAAATGTGTAAAGCTTAAAAGTTCAAAGTTGACATTGATCTAATATAAACTTGTTTCCCTTAGAGAAGACATAGTCAAGTCCAAAGTCCACTACTGACTTTGGACTAGTGTAGGTCCAAACTCAGAGTTGTAAAACAAATAAATCAAGTCAAATATGAATTGGTACGTGCAAACTTCAATCCATATAAACTAATCCATATTATTCAAAAAGAAAAAAGAAAAACAATTTTAAGTAGTTTGGTTTGTCAAAATTGGTAAACTTTAGTCCGTTCGACAAGTCTAATTTAAAAAAATGGTACTCTCATAAGACACAATATATATACATATATATATAAGGTATATCGATTGAGATGTATGTTTTTATATGAATGTAAGATGAATGAATCATAGACATTAGATATTACGTTTAATGATCAAGATTAAAATATAAAATTATGTCACTTATTTTAAGAGATTATATGATCTTTTTAAATGATTATATCACCTTCAGTTATATTTTAATCTTGACCATCAATATAAAATTTGATAGTCATAATTCAACTTGCTTATATTTCACATAAAAATATCGTTCTTCTTTGATATGCTTCTTATATATACATAAAGGAAATGTTAAATTATACTTCACTTGCATGTGATTTTGTCCTGTTTGATAAAGCATAGTAGTTCACCTATACTATTTTTATATAAGATATGAATTATTTATATATTATATTTATAAAAGTTGTCATCTTTGCCCATAAATGAAATCACATATGAGTAAGTATTTTTTTTATAAAATAATGTTATCTCTGCTTTATGAAAATAAGTGGAGGATTGTTACAATATTTTTATAAAATTAATTGTGTCTTAATTGGTTTTAAAATTATAAAATTGATAAGCAACTAATGGCTAATGTTTTGTTTTTCATTATTTGGGAATGCCTTTAGATAGCAACGGGAGAAATTTTCTGGTTAATGAAAGCCTTCAATTTTGGAAGACCTAACGTACGTAGTCTTCATTAGGCCACGTGGTGAAAAATAAATGGTAATTACGTCTAAGCATGAAGAGACATCAATTGACTTGATTATTCTGTCCTCAAAGGGCCAAAATGAAATTTATTTGCTTTTATTCTTTTTACATTTGAGTTTATATATCAATTATATGAACTCATGATTTTACTTACACAGACACAGCAATTCCCGTACTTTCTTTCTCCTGTAACAACCAATCCCTTACACTCTTATTAAATTTCTAAAAACATGTGTTGGGCAAAGAGAGGTGTCAGGGAAATTTAGCTTGAGTTGTTACATCTCGGAAGTGAGGGTGTCAAGACCATCTTGAGAAAGAAACTTCCATATTGATATAAAATTATATTAAAAATAGCGGCAATGTGTGCATCATTTCATCAAGATTACCTTTTTTTTCTTGTTATTTGTATTTAATTTTATTTATGTATTTTAACTAATTTTAGCGTATGTCTCTAACAATTTTATTTTTAGAGTTAATATATAATTTTTTTTTCAAAAAATTTAAAGAAAATATAGAAAAAAGTTTTGAAGTTGTGGGTCAAGGAGATTTCATTACTGTTCGTATATAACTCTGGCTAGCCCCAAATTTTGCACAAAATTTTAATAAGAAAATTATTTTTAAATTATTAAATTTTATTTAACCTAAATAATATTACATAAATTTATAAATTTGAATTATTAAATTTAATGATGCATG
This sequence comes from Sindora glabra, assembly GCA_020226215.1. NCBI lineage: Eukaryota > Viridiplantae > Streptophyta > Magnoliopsida > Fabales > Fabaceae > Sindora > Sindora glabra. The sequence continues at coordinate 79,865,272 of CM035227.1, forward strand.
ATAAAACGTAGTAAAGGCATCATATATATATATATATATATATATATATATATATATATATATATATATATATATATATATATATATATATATATATATATCTCATTTCTTATTGTTAGAGATAGGTAGACAGACAGGCACTTTAAATTCTTGAATATAAAAAAAAAGGGTTTTAAATTTCATTATATAAAATAATTTAGATAATATTATAGACAGTTTTAGATTTAATATTTTATCATTAAATTATATTTAATATATTGAGATTTGACTTTTTAATTTTAATTTATTCATTTTGAGAAAAAAATAATTTAATTTTAAAATATTCAATTTTTTAAAAATTTATCTCTCTTCACCGCATATAAAAATCATTCTATTTTATGCATTACATCATTTTCAAATAAAGTCTTATTGTATTATTTGTAATTATATTATTAAAATAAAATGCCCTCAAATATTCTTCATGTAGAACTGCACTTCCTTTCTGCTCATTTAATGTTGTTTGGGCGGATAAAATATTTAATTTGTCTTGTTCTTCTCACGTTAACAATGGATCATGCACTGAGGTTCATGTCTCTATTATAAATAGATATGTCAAATTCAGTCTGAGGTCATACAATCCTATGAAATAAAAGAGTAGAGTTGAGAAGATTGAACATTAAAATACCTGCATCATTCGTTGTCTTGTGTACCAACTAATTATCAAAATTACGAGATAAAGAAGAATAAAAAAAATAAAACCTCAAAGTAACAACGAAGAAAATTGAAGATCGATTTCCTTTCGTCAAATTCACCTTGTGAAATTGTAGTTCAGCGTCAATTTAATATTTTGAGAGAACTACCAAATCGCCACCAAATCCCTATCTGAATAAATGGGTGGATATCAAATTAGTATTGAAATATTTTTTTACATTAATTTATCAATTTAATATTAATATAAAAATTTTTGATACTAATATAATCTTGTATTAGATTTTTTAATATTAAATTGATGTGTAAAAATCTTTTAATATTGATTTGAGGAGAAATTTTTAAAATTTATACTAAATTGATATAAAAAGTTCTTTCAATACTAATTTGGTGTTAATTGAATTTTTTAGGCAATGATTTGATAATTTATTCTAATATTTTAATATATAGGTTGCATAAAATCTTAAAGTTTATGGTGAAGTACTGAAAACATTATTGATAATTTGTTAATTATATAATGATGGAACTATTTTTTAATATATTTTTTTTGAAAAGACATTATTTTTTACAAAAAATAAAGAATAAAATAATTATTCCATTTCAAAGTTAGGATATGTCATCAACTTCTTTGAAAACACTATTATAACATAGTTGATTAATATCTACTGTTAAGTGAATTACATGTTAGAATATAGCCGATGTCTAATTGAGCATCATTGTAAATAAATTATAATACTAGCTATATAATTGATATGAAACAATTAAATGATGTTGATTACTATATCGACTAAATGTCATCGTTTCTTTGTGGCCATATGGCTTGTTGCCACTAATGATTAAAGAAGTTGATTTTTAATAAATAATTGTCATTGTAAATTAGATTGCAACATCAATTTTTATTAACAATTGACATTGAATATATTATATACTACATTGTTTCTCTTAAATAATTAACATTGTATTACCTACTCTTTCCAAAAAAGAAAGAAAAGGAAAAAAAACCATTCCTTTCTGTCCATCCAACCTATTTTATACACACTCTCGATTGTATATGGCATCTTAGATGACTTCCTATTATACTACTCCTAATCTAAAATGCATACACAACCCTTAAATAAACAACAATTCACCAACTATAAAATGCATACATACTTTAAATGAAATAGGAAGCAATGTACAATACCATATTCAACAAATTCAATACAAAACAACTTTGTTGAGAAAGAAACCATACTTCTTAGTTACATTAATTTCATATAATTTGAACATGAGATTAGATAATACCTTAAGATTTGCTTGCTAAATAGCATACAACTGGACTATTTCAAATTGTAAAGGAAAAAAATGTACATGATAATTTGATAGTTGTAGCAATAATAAAGAGAATGTCTATTATAAAAGCAAAATTCCAAAATATTTTTTGTCCAAGTATATTTAAGTCATTATTGATATACATCTCTCTTATAAGACTCGTATAAACCATATTTTTTTTAATGAAATACAAACTAATAAGCAAGCAATTATGGATGTAAGCACAATTATGAATTAGAGGATATTAGTACATTGAACTTGTGATAGAAAATTTATTTAGCAAGATTATCAAACCATATCCCTTCATCATGATCTTTATGCACATAAAACTCCTTCAAATTGCCTTCATGATTAATTAGAAGTAGTCCTAATGAGAAAGAAAGCATGTCTTCAATATTAGCGTCTATGTCTTCTTTGTTTCCATCACAAATAATTTGTTACTTCCCTTAAAAAACTATAGACCACTTGTTATTAACTAGGTTTGATACATAAAAAACTTGTTTCTCTTTAGGATGTCATTATGAATACCCTTTTTATAACCCTCTTTACAAAAATCCACCAATATGAATCTTAACTTATTCACTTAGATATTGTTGTTATTCTCCACCTATTTACATAAAAAAGATAGGCTTCTTAAATTAAGTGTACTCAAGCTCCTATATATCCTTGGTGAAATATGACATCCATGTGAAGACTATTCACTCTAAAAAATGACATCTAATGTTTCTTCCATTATGCTTTCTACCTAATTATGAAACCATGTGATGAAATTTTTATTATTATCAAATTACACTCACTACTCATTCCTACCATAATACAGCTCTTTTATAAGAGCAATATGCTTTTTCATTAAAAAAATTAACCTTTTTACTATTTGATAGCTTGTAAAGGTGTGCTTATGTCCATATTTCATGATTTATACTTTCCATTTGGGTCCTTAATGTATTATCCCCCCAAAATTCTTCCTTCATGCAAAGGCTTAGGAAACCCAATAATGTCCATATTTAATAAGTATTCTATACAAAACTACACAATCTTCTCAATAATATACCCCTTAATAGTACATCCTTTAAGCCTATTTCAGTTGCACACATAGTCTTTTAGGATCTTTCTATATCACTCTATCAAGTACATATACCTTAAGTAAACATGTCCACAAAGTTTTATCTCCTCAACAATTACACAACCAAATGCACCATGATGTCAAAGAATGAAAGTGAAAAATACGTCATAAATTGGCACAATTTGATGACAACATCCCCCTCTAAGTCATCTAAATCTTCTAGGGGCATATATTATATTGAAAAATAAACAAAGTCTCTTAGTAAATTGTTTTACATGTTTAGATAATATTTCTTAAATGGTGACTAATAAAATTTATTGCATTAAAGTATGACAATTGTGAGATTTCAAGCTAACCAATTTCAAATCTTTTATAGAAATAGGGATTTTAATGTTAGAAAAATATCCTTGTGAGACTTTAACCTTGTGTAGAAACTCACAAAAACTTTTTTCTCTTACTAGGAGAATGTATGACATACTAGAGGCAAATATGTTATCCATATATTTTTTATGCTAATTCCTTTTATGCAGTTATCTTTTGCAAAGTTAGTCAAGCCTTAACTCCATCCTTTATCTTGTCAACATATTCAAGAGTATTCTAACCATACTATCACATATGTTTTTCTTCACATACATGACATCAATGTCATGTCTAACAAATAAGAATTTCTAGTATGGAAGATTAAAGAATATGGACATCTTTTTCTATAAAAATGTTACCACTAGTCAACACATTGGATTTGCCAAAAATAATGTTAATCTTTTTCATCATTTTATAAACCTTAACCCTAGTTAAGCATTTTAAAGCCATTATTTCTTCTTGTAAACTATTGAAAGTCTTTCTTAGCCTACGATAATTGTGCAAATGAGGCAAAAATCTCTTATGATTGAGATATATTATCTTTTTCTAATGCTTAAAATGAAAAAGGCATATGCCATTTTCAGAAATAAGGCATGCTTTACACTTTTTAACATTATATCCCAACAATTTTCCATAAGTTGGGAAGTTATTGATTGTGCAAAAGAGTATAGCATGTAGCTTGAAAGACTCTTGAAGATATATGCTAAACACTAACACACTTTAATTCTCCATTAGTCTTAAGAAGACGTCTTTATTATTTCCTAGTTGTTTAGGCCTTGATGCAAACAATGTTAACATTATGGATTTTTGCTTCATGCAAAAGGAAGGAAAGAGATTGTAAATCACCAACATTACAAACTATGTGTTATATTTGCTACTTAAGTTACCATTAAGGTTCATTCTATTAGTCTATAATGCAAGTCTGAGGCTTTTTACTTCTCTACTAAATTTAAGGAATAATAAATTAATAGGTTTCTATTAATAAGAATCCTTTGGATGATGAAGTTATTATCATAAATCATCCACTTTGTATGCCACAGTAAATTCTTAGTATTTTCCATATTAGCAAACATGCATTTAAACCTAGGTATTATGAGAAGACATCATAACACTTTAACCTAAAACCCTTCCTTGATGCTATCATCATGCTTCCTAAATTTGTAATAGGATGCCTTGCATTTTAGACACCTATGCAATGTTTTGTTCTCATTTTAGTACAGTATGCAAACATTAGAAAAGACATAACTCTTCCTATACTTATACCTATAAGGCATATCATTTTTCTTGCCTCATAAGCACAAGTTAGTAGTATATTGCCTTTGGAAAACATGTTTTTCCACAATTGCAATGATGTCATGAAGTTCTTGTCACTCCACTCATTTTTCACTTTTAAGTTGAACAATCTTAACATGATAGATAAATGTGTGTATTTAGTGTCACCTAAATACAATGACTTCTTTGCATCATTTAACAAGGTATGAAGGAATTACAATCACTGAATAAAATTATCTACAACTTCATGCATCATATCTTGTAAGTGATACAAAATCCTCCTTTTCATGATCAATAGACATGTTACGTAAGTTACCTTTACCATGTCGCTTCCACTATATATACCTAGGGTCAATGTCATTGACATATAGATGATTTTGTACTTGCTAGATTGTCATCCTCTTCACATAACAGTAGTTAATATAAAGACACCTTATGAGGTCATCATTAAATTCTTCCCTCATCTTCATGACTGCAAATTTGATAAATTTATTAGCCCTATTTTCATATTCAATAGTAAGCTAACCAATACATATCCAACTTTGATTCATGACTAACTAATCTAGTAAGAATAATACACATATGAATATTAAACAAATCATATATCATTATAAATTGTATATATACTTAACTATGTAACCAAAACCCAAATATATTTATACATTTATATACATAAAAAATGCAACCTAAATCAATCAGAGCAAAACATTTTTCCAAGCACAGACCTAAAACCATAAAAATTTCATACATTTATAAATGCAATCTTTGGCATGTAATATGTTTTATGCTTAAAGTTATGATGCATATATATTAGCCAACAGAGAATAAAAAATATTTTAATATGGTGTCATAACCTTAACTCTAATCATCTAAAGCTGAAGATATTAAGATTGAGGCTAAACAAATAAGACCACATTCACACTGAAAATATCAGGACACATACAAAATGAAAACTTAAGGATATTTGGTAAGTGTAGCTTGTTTCCATAGAAGAACTTGTGCTTTATGATTTTTTAGAGTTCATAAGATAGAATATTATGTTTGAGAAATCCTAATACTGCAAATGGTGCCACAATGTTGTAGTCTAGTATTTTGTTCTCTAACTAATGTTTTGTATTTTTTGACAAATTTCTCATTAGTTATTATGCAACATTGATGTATAAATAGATAACATCAGTTTAATTTCAATATTTGTCATCTATATCAATATGGCATTATTCTACTAAATAAAATTTAACTTTGGTTATATATAAGTGAAATGACTATAATTTTAAACTATTATGATTAATGTAAAGATATCAATAAGATAATTTACTAGCCTTTCTAAACTAACTAACTTATAAAAAAATTATTATTTTTTTAAATATGCATAACATAAAGAAGAGATAACATTTAAAAAATTAGAAGATCTTATTCTATTTTAAACACTTTAAATATAATGTCAAATTCAAAAATTAATTTCTTTTTGTTAGAAGTAGATTAAAATGAACTTAATAAATAATGTTTGAAAAAAATACATTTTCAAATATTTATATGTTTATTTTTAATTTTAAGGAAAAAAAACTTTTCTTTATGTTCTTAAAAATTTTCGTGAATCCCATGTTATGGTTTTGTACCAACTTTAAATAAAACATTTATAAAAGGGAACATATGAGACATATAATGATGTAAATTATGTATATATTAGTATAATTAAAACATATGTATCTTTTATACATATAGGGTCTTAGGGTTTTAACCATACCCTTTTCTTAAAATGACTATAATGATGCTATAGCAAGTTAGTGTAACTATATATAATAACTACAAATAAAAAAGAAGAACAAGGTGATAGTTATTAGACTAGCTTTTCACTAATGCATCAAAATAGAAACTTATATCTAACTCATGGTCCTTAGTGGTAACAAGCGGAATATACTCAATAACATACTTAAGCTATGGAATATTTAGTGAAGAGTGTAACACAAATGGTGCTAGTACAATAGCTAGAAGTGACTAAAGTATTAGTACTACAAATGATGTTGGTACTAAAGATATAGGTGCAGGTTCTAATGGTGCAGTTAGAGTAGTAAACATTTTAGAGGTGTTTTAAGTAAATCAAGAACAAGTATTGCAGGATTTAAAGGTATGTCATTAGTATATAAAGGGATGTTGACCACTCCCTTCTTATAGATGGGAATATTATAAACTGGAAACACTTAAGCCCGCTAAAAGCTTCCTCTAGAAGAAAGCAAATCCAAGTTTGCCACTAAAGGATCAAGCTACACTACTTACAACTTTGTATGTTATAATACAGTACTATCAGCATGGGTCATAAGTGTAAAGTGTAACTTTTGTTGATATGTATTATAATATGTGTAATACACACCCCACTAAATATCTATAAGCTCAAAACGTGGTATTGTGCATAATATTTGGAAAGATATATCCATAAGTAAAGTAAGGAATAAAATTACTTAGTTAGATAGTTTATCACATAAATTTTCTAAACAATTTTAATTTAGACAATATTTATATGCAAGACATATATGAAAAATTCACTTTATTAAGGACTATTATTAATTCCACATATATAACTAAGTTATAAACATTAAACAATGGCATTAAGCAAGTATAATGACATAAAATCATGAAAAGCTCCTCCTTGTTACTTTGAGCTAGTTTTATCCTACATCCATGCCAACTTTGTCTCTTTAAAGTCAACTTTATCCCACTTGACTTTCTATGTGACTTAAAAGTCAAGATGTTGGACCAATCCCTAAAATTCTCCACAAGATTTCATATCAATAAACATGACATACGTCACATGTGGCATTCAAGTTAATAATATCATGTTCAACATTTTAAGCCCACATTTGGCATATAGCCACAATTTCACATCCAAAAATAAACCAATTTCATATTAGGCTCTTACTAGCCCATTTCACATATAATAGGATAAGGTCAAAATGTCATCCATAAGCATAATTATATATAAAAATAATCTAACAAGAAAAATTCATAGTTTACCTCATCATGTTTCTAGTGACCACAAACATTATTGGTACTTCCATTTAAGTCTTATTGTGTCACTTTTAGGAGCTTATTGACGTGGAGCTTCATTTATAGATATTCTCACATATAAACATGTTAGTGCATCTACTAGTTATAGAATAATTCATATTAACATTAATTCATATCAACATTTATATAATAATCTTATGATTTTCATTATAAATCCAATGAAGCAATGTTATTTTTCATAAAATTCCCATTACTAACTAAATATATTTTAAGCCAATAATTTCATGTGATAGTATGAGATTTATCAATCAAAATATCAATTTGAGATTGATATACATCATATAATTTTGACAATAAAATTGGAGATATTCAAGTTGAATTTTCCAAGTTCCACAACTCTTAACTTTAAGCAGTTTTAATTCTATGCCTTATGTATAATTCTAATAAGTAAGCAAAATATTTTTTTTACTAATTCAAGAATATTTAAGTTCTATCTATTATTGTTAAAAAATTTTCAAAACCATCCTACTTTAGTGCCAACTAGTTAAGAAAAATAAGTACTAGCCCTTGTTAGTTTTTAGTAAACACCTTGAACTTGTAAATTCCAATTAAAATATCACCTTTTGTTTAATTTTGGTGAAAATTTCCAGATTTAAAAATAAGGCATCAAATGACATTTTCAAATTTTTTTCATATTCAAACATGTTACACTACTTACTACTTTAATCAAATAATAAGCCATATCAAGAAGGTGTCATATTTTCATTAAAAAATTCAAAATTTAATGTAACTTTTTGTTAAAAATTCAAAAGTTTCTAGCTATGTTTTGGACATTTTAAACATAGTTTAAAACAAGTTACACAAGCTACCAAAAGGTTTTACTAGTAGAAAACCATTTATAGAAAATCTATTTACTACTTGAAACTACTATTTAAAAATTATTTTTCAATATAAATCCATAAGCCTTCAAAAGTGATTCTAATCATATTCTTGTTATAAAATTCTAGTAAGATTTTTTAATATTATTAATTAAATATTTTAAAATTTATGTAATAAATTTTTATTAGAAAAATAGAATTTTTCTACAACCAAACAACAAACAAACAATGGAACTAGTATACCTGTTTCAACAACATTCTTATCTTCAAACTTAATTTTCATGCATTTTGTTATCTCAAATGTAACTCAAAACACAGTTAACATATTTTGAGTTCTAAAAACAAAATTTTTGCCCATTTAAGTTAAAAAAACCATGATCTTTTAATGCTCACCCACCAAATTTGTCTTTCATTTTTTTGTAAAAATGATGGTTTCAAATATGTTTAATTTTAAGAATCATTTTGAAAATTTCTTTCTTAAATGAATTTCCTTAAAATCTTTTCTTAAACTTTAAGAAAGCATGTTTCTAAATAATTCACTATAAATTTCCTCACTTCAATATCACATATAAACATTGTTAAGAAAGAAAATTAAGAAGAAAAAAGTAGATCTTTAATCACTCAAGGATGCTTAATTTCCTTTCCCTAAATTTCAAAGTGTCGCATCCAAAATCAGAGTTAGTGAAGAATTTAAAGAAAAGAATCACGGAAAGATAATGAATTCTTAAGAGTTTTGAGCTTATACCTTTAGAAGATTAAAATAACTTCAACTTTAACTATCTCCTAAGACCACTCACATAGCTAAATAAAATCACTCTTAACTAAAGAGATCTCTTAAGAATTCTCTCTTTCCCTCTCTTCTTTTCTCTAACCATAAGGTTTCTTACTTTGGTGTGAGAAAATTTATGTTCAACTCCTTTGGCCCTATTTATAGTGTTAGAAGTGTGATGCCTAAGGAATATGACATCAACTACAAGTAATAAGATTGCAATCATCATAGTTCCCTCATAACCACTAAATGTTTAGTTTGGTTGAGCCAACGATAAGGCAATTGCACTTCAATTCTTTGTTATATCTCATCTGAAAATAGGTTTATTCAAGGAATATTCTTCTTCAAGCATTATACTTAGCATATTCTTTTCTAAGCTTATCTTATGATCATATACGCCTTAAAATATTCTTTATTCTAAATTCCTTAGAATATTCCTTTGCTTTGTGATCAAGTTTTCTATTAAAATATTATATATTTTCCACCTCATTTTCTCTAAATTAATTAAAATTATGGAATTTACTTAGTAATAACACTAGAGCCCTCAACCTATGCTAAATTCCCTCATTTCTCCCTTGATGAACATCCATGGCACCAAGATCAAGTTAAAAATTGCATTTTTGCTACCTTAAGATAATAAAGATGTTCTTGAGTAAAAACTTTAAGCTACCCCTAAGCCTTATCAACATTAGATCTTAAAGACTTTTTAATTCTCTAATATTTTTCCTACATAACTTCTAATAAACTTTTATACCTTTAAAACTAATAAATAATTTTACTAGACATTTTTACTTATTAACATGCATGATCTTACTTCTATCAATTCTTGCCTTCTAAGTTTTTATCGAGTATTACAATAAGAAACTACTATAAGAATATCTTTAGATTTTAGTTTTTATTTTAAAATCAATGTCTTTAAATTGAACAAGATTACATCACAATTCATTTTATTGTCAATTAAAGTTTGGAAACACACTAACTATTTTGCAAAAATCATGTCAAATATGGTAATCATAGATACTAATTTTCTAACTTATAAAATTTGATACCATTTTTCTGAAGTGATTAATTTTTTATGCCAATTCAGATTAATTTACATTTAATTATGACATTGGACATTTGAGATAAGTACGATATCATTTCTCAAGGTATATGTTTCTTTTTATGCAAATCAATATGATTAATAACACATTGAATGAGAACTAACAAAAATACAAAAGAAGAGAACATTAATTATGAGAACATATTCTGCAATTTTGTTTATTTCCATATATTGTTACATTAACATATACATAACAAAAAAAAACCCTCATTGTTCCTTCCTCATAGCCATCTTTGTTACCATTTGTCATTACCATCATCCAAAAATAAATCTTCTTGCATATTTATAAATCAATAATATAGGTAATACATTTGCCTCCATTACCAATGCAACATTTTATAAGCAGAAAGAAAATAGTTCCCTTACCATCCATCTAACAAATTTAGAATATTTGTTAATTCATGAAATTAGGGATGACAATTTATGTTAATGGTCAAGTTCATATCAAGTTGAAGTATGCTTTGGACTTATTTATAGTGAACTCAAACACGACATGATTAATTATACAAGTTGACATGACACAAGATTTAGTTGATACAACACAACTTACCTTACCTGAATCATATGGAACCTAATTATACAAATTAAGATGCAACCTATTTAACTCTAAATTTCCAAAAATATGAGTGTATACACTTGTTTAACACGAACCCAACTATCAACCCATTTAACCAAAATTCCAACCTACTGCCCTACTAGTGAAATTAAATGAAATTCAAAGTTCTAAGTTTTAACATAATAATTAACAAGTCATCACCATACATATTTAAATAAAATACAAATCCAAGGAAAAATCCAGCTAATAAAAGTTAGCAAACTAAACCATTATAATCATTCATTGTGAATACATGATCAATAATGATGTTACATTATAGAATTATTAAAGCTTCATTATTTTTTAGTTATTCTTCTCCGTTAGCAATTCTACCTGGAAAAGAAATATTTATACCATTAATTCAATTTTGTAAATTACAATGAAAATAAAATGACTACATCAAATTATCCTTAATAAAATTGTTCTAATCAATCCATAACCAAATTAGTTTACCACTAGATACCTACCTAGTTCAATTAATTTAATAATCACAAAACACATGTTATGTTCATCAAATGGAATCAACGATTGAAATACATATTGGCCAATGTATGAATATCACACATTATTGCCACAAGCCCATGATTTTATACATAAAGAAGCATTTTTTTCCATTCAAGATAAGTTAATAATGTTCAAAAGATGGCATCTACCTTCTCTTGTGAATCCTAAAAATAATTTAATTATAAAATTGAAAGCATCAAATGATTATCTACAAGTGCTTCCAGCTAAAAGTGCATGAAAATATATGAAAAAAAAAAAACTATAACAATCAGTAAGAATCTTTTAATTCTATCTACAATTTATGATTTCTATCTAAAAAAGACTATAGAATAAATTAATGTTCAATCTTATTCTTAATCTTCTCGTTACAAACTAATAAAAAACACAAAAATATTAGTTCTAGTAACTAAAAAAATAAATATTGAATAAAAAAAATGAAAAAAAAATTATTATCCTTACTTTAAGGATTAACATTAACATTGCTTAAGTATTGTCCTAAAGATTTTCTTCTATTATTGAGTTCCATATTCATCATGTCTTTAAGGAGCTTTTCCAAATTTGGTTGGAAAAATTCTATAATGTCATAAACAATTAACAGATTAATTAACAAATAAAATTGAAGTAAGCTATTATTATGACCCAATTCTTAGGTACTATGACCAACATAAAGACACCTGACTAATAATAATATACTAATCAAATCTTATTACAAGCCCTTAAGACATACTTGACTCATTTATTTTTAAAACTTTTCTAAAAATATAGATAACCACTTATGGAAATAAATTTTACTTATGCATGCATAAAGAAGTTCAAAATATAAGTTGCATATGTCAAATAATATTTATATAAAAGTGTACAAATTTTTTTTGAAAAGCATAACTTTGTACATAATACTTTCAGAAGATAAAACTTCTAATTAGGATACTATGAAAATATTGTAAGGAAGGTTCCCAAAAGTAGAAGGAAAGTTCATATACAAATATCAACTTTCTTTATGGAATCCATGTTCCATATTTATAAATAAAAATTTAATAAAAAAGTGTGAATATTAAAATACTTGATGAATGGATATTTTTCTCCTTTTTCCAGAGAGTTTTCACTATAACAGATCAATATAAATAATAGTGAAAAATAAAATTTGATTGAAGCTCTTATGTATAATATTTTCAAAGTTCATTAAAAAGAATAATAATAATTAGTATATAGGTTTCTCCTTATATTTTCGATCCTCGCCACCTTTAGCACAAGGCTAATAACTTTATCTCTCTAACCTTTATCACTCCTTTCTTTCTCTGCAAAGGATGTATATCTCCTTCTACAAATCAGATCCAAGATAAGTAATATTAAGATGTCAATCATTGCATCAATTACTCATTTATTCATTTCAGAGGATATGATTAAAATATTAACTATGCTATAAAATTTTGCCATTCTCATATGCATTCACATTTCATCATCACATGATATTATAT